>JAUMJL010000285.1:0-655776 GCA_033558185.1 Dromococcyx pavoninus | reverse complement strand
CTGAGAGCCGCCGGGGTGAGGGGAGGTGGATAGGGAAATCATGAAATCGTAGAATCGCTGGGTTGGAAAGACCTTTGAGATCGTTTCTCCTGCCTGTTAGTGTTCAGGGCCGGGTTGGATGGGGATTGGAGCCCCCTGATCCAGGGGAAGGTGTCCCTGCCCGTGGCAAGGGGTTGGAACTGGATGGGCTTTGAGGTCCCTTCCAACCCAAACCGTGATCATTGAGTCCAGTCATACCTGTCCACTGCCAAACCATCCCTGAGCACCTCATTCACCCGTCTTTTAAATTCTTACAGGGACAGGGACTCCATCACCTCCCTTGGCAACCTTTGCCAGTGCCTGAGAACCCTTTCAATGAAGATTTTTTTTTCCTAATATCAAGACTAAATCTCCCCTGGCACAGCTTGAGGCCATTTCCTCTTCTCCTGTCATTTGGGAGAAGAGACCAGCACCCACACTGCCCTCCACCCAGGCCTCCCTGAAGCCTCCCAGCCCCAGCAGGGCCTCCCTTCTGGGATGGCTGAGGGGAGAGGACAAGCCCTTCCCCAGAGACAGGCTCCTGCTCCGCTCCCTGTGGACTTGTGCCCTCCTTCAGAGCAGCTCCTGAAAGCAGAGGGGCTTCCCAGGCAGCTAAATGATCTGCCCAGCTCCCTGACAGTCCCTTTGCCTCCTCTGTAAGCACCTTTGTCCCCGAAGAGATTTATTTTGCCATCATCCATCATTTATTTCTCCATCATTCAACTCCAGTCACTGACAGGAGGCTGAACATATGATTTGCCTTCCTTCTCATGAAATATGTGGTCCATAGATGCCCAGGGTACATCTCTATGGAATGTTTTTCACTGGTTTTGTGAGGATTTTTCTCTGAGGTTTTTATCGCCTCCTTCTCAGCTTCGCGAGTCCTCCTGTGTTTTGTACAAACACAAGCAAACTTGAGCAGTCCCTGCCTTGCACTCCCAGTTTGATGAGTTTGACCCGAATTGCAGCAGACATGCTATAAAGGCTGAACACATCTGACACAAGAGGAAATACGTTACTGGAGTTAAGCTTCCAGTTAAGTGACTTGCAGTTAATACATCTCTCTCCTTCCTAGGCAGGAGGAGAGCTGCCCTCATCCACCCACAGCCCAACTTCTTCACTCTCGACCAGTTTGCACTGGGAGTACTTGGTGACTCAGGGCTTCTCTTTTCCCCTTGAAACTCTTGACTTGGTCACGAGTATGGGGAAGAGGCAGAGGGCACTTTTTGGGGCCTGTGGCATTTATTGCCCTGAGAGGTGCTTAAATAGATGAAACCACAGAAGAAGGGTTCTCTGGGTATTGTTTTTCTTTTTCCAGGAGCAATTCCTGGGCACAACAGAGGGCAGGTGGCCTTGTCAAGGTCAGTGTTTTATTAGAGGTATTAGTAGCTAAGAAGAAAGAGCTGTCCAGGGGCAGAAAAGTGATGAGGAGGCTTTTATCTTTATTTACTTATATTTATAAGTCTTATATGTCAGCAAAGTGGCTGTGCAAGCAGGCTGGTTGGTAGTGCCTGGGGTTGTGCAGGATGTGGTAGGTGTGGGTAAGCAGTGTGTTTGTTTGATTAACAGTGATAAGTCTGCCCTGGAAGAGATCCTGTGTGTTGCTTTCAGACCCAGACCTGACTGGGCTGGGTATTTGTGTTGTGTACGTGGAGGCAGAGCCCAGGCGGTCTCTTTTCGGTTCCCACATGTGGTGATTTGATCCTGCCTGTCACTGGGAGGTACGGAGGGCATGACTTGATCCTGGGTGTCACTGGGAAGTATAGAGGTGAAGGTATGTGCTCAGAGGCATGATGATTTAACTTCCTTCCCCCCTCCTCGGGTTCAAGCCCACTGTTTTTTCCTTACTCTTTAGAGGCTGCAAAGATATAAGATAATTCCTCATTTGGGGGAGAAGGAAAGAGAAGAGAAAGGAAAGGAAGAAAGTGGAGAGAAAACACAAGACTCATGATGTCTGTGACCTTGGTGTCACAAGGAGTCTTCTCTGTGGAGGTATGTCTGGGAGCAGACTAGCAAGGAGCACAGCAGCACAATACTATTTGTTCCCTCAGTCAATTACAGTTATTTCTGAGAAGCAGGGCAAGTCAGACTACAGGAAGGTTGTGTTGCACGTGAGCCAACATTGTGCCCTGGCAGCCAACCATGTCCTGGCGTTCATCAAGCTCTCCATCGCCAGCCGGGTGAGGGAGGGGATTGTCTTGCTCTGCTCTGCACTGGTGCAGTCACACCTCGAGCACTGGGTGCAGTTTTGGGTGCTGCAGTATGAAAAGGATCTAAAGCTACTGGAGAGTGTGCAGAGGAGGCAACAAAGCTGGTGAAGAGTCTGGAGGGGAAACTGTATGAGGATCAGCTGAAGTCACTTGGCCTGTTCAGCCTGGAGGAGAGGAAACCGAGAGGGTATCTTATAGCCGTGTACTGCTTCCTCTCAAGGTGGAGGAGGAGGAGCAGGTGCTGAGCTCTTCTCTCTGGTGACTCGAGGGAATAGCAGGAAGATGTGCCAGGGAAGGGTTAGGCTGGACATTAGGAGCAGATTCTTCCCCCAGAGGGTGGTGGAGCACTGGAGCAGCTCCCCAGGGAAGCAGTCACAGCTCCAAACCTGACAATATTCCAGCAGCATTTGGCCAAGGCCCTCAGCCCCACGGTGTGAATGTTGGGGTTGTCCTGTGCAGGGACAGGAGGTGGACTCGATGATCCTTGTGGATCCCTTCCCTCTGGTCATTCTATGTTGGTCATTCTATGTTCAAGCCAACTGTTTTTGCCGCTGTTCTGCACTGATCCACGGACATAGCCAGATGGGTCCATCAGAGCGTGTTCTTCCTGCTGTGGCTGTGTTCCTTGAGGCCTCTGTCAATACAGTTCAGGAGCAGATTGTGCTCCTTCCCTCTCCTCATCAGCGTGGAGTTTGGGGATTTATTTTTAACTCTTATCTTGTTAAGTGCTGGCTGAAGAGACCCAAAGTCCTCTCTGTGGATGACTGGCCTGTAACAAGCTTTTGGGTTGTATTCAAGCCGTTTTCCACCCTCTGGCACTTCAGAGAATTTCAGAGAGGTAAAAGCAACAGATTCACTCCTCATGGAAGAAACCTGTACTAAGTGCTTTCCTCTTTTAAGTTCCTTGGTCACTTACCATTCTGCATTGTCCAGAAGCATCTTCGCACTGTGGCCATCACCTTTCCAGGGAGTGTTGTCATCTGGATGTTACTAGTTGCTGAGCTAATAGGGAGGCCCAAGGGACCTGTGTGCTGTCGTTTGTTGCAAGCTTTTTGTTGTGTGTGTTGTAAGCTGTCAGATAAATTCCTTGCTCCTGTGTAGGATGCTCTGTAGTTTTTCAGGGTTTAAAGACAAAGCAGGCAACTGAGATTTGGAAAAGTGCAGGTTGGGTGGGTGACTTCCAGAGGTGGTGAGGTGTGTGCAGGCATGTGGCAGCTTGTGCCAGCTGTCAGTCTCCGCTGTGGAGTCAGGATCCCTGCTCCTAGTGCTCATCATATCTCACTGGCTTTCTGAAGAGGTGCTTTTCCAGAGAGCAGAGTCTGAGGAAGGGACAAGCATGACCTTTTCACAGCCTTAATTTCCTTCTCAATTTGCTGTTTAGTCCACACCTTTCTGCTCTGCATGGATTCATCCATCTGGAGTTCCTGGGTATAGAGCTGGGAGCAAATTATTCTTGTGGTCAGGCCCGGGTTGTTCTGGGACATGCACATCTCTAGGGGCCTCTCCTTCATCTCTGCAGATACTGAACTTGCATCAGGAGCAGCAACCTCTTCAGATTCACTTTTTTAAGGCTCTTCAGTGGTGTTACTTGGGAACAAATAGAGGTCAGATGCCTTAACCTTCCCATGTTTGTGAAAGGGGTACTTAAAGGAGGCCCACAGGAAAGATGGGAAAGGACTTTTTTTCAGGGAGTGCACGGGTAGGACAAGGGGGAACAATTTTTGTATGAAAGAGGGGAGACTGAGGTGAAATCTTAGGAAGAAATGTTTTGCTGTGAGGGTGGGGAGGCCCTGGCACAGGTATCCCAGAGAAATGGCTGCCCCATCCCTGGAGGTGTTGTTGAATGAGGCCAAGTTGAATGAGGCTGTGAGCCTCCTGATCCAGTGGGAGGTGTCTCTGGCCATGGTGGGATGTTGGAACCAGATGGGCTTTGAGGTGCCTTCCAACCCAAACTATTCCATTATTCTGTGATAAATGTTTTTAATACTACATTCTGATGCTTGTGGTAGTTGTAACTTTATTTCTGAAAATAAGCTTCTTGCATCAGTAACCTTTCTTCTGGTTTCAGCACTCTCAACTCATTGAGGTTGGTTTGTTCCCCACTGGATATCGTACATGCACAAGCTGGGCGAGTCTTGCCCATGTGGTGCACAAGAGGCTGTGGAGATAACAAGGCATTACTGTATGGTGTTTGGTTATCTTAAAGGCTTTTCAACTGAACCTGACACAGAGTTCCTGCAGGTAGGATTCGGTTATCTTCTGCCTCCTGTGCTGTCCTAATTGGAAATGCAAAATTTGTTATGACAGCAGAGGATGGAGCATTGTGCTGACACCGAGCTCAGTGAGTCTTCTTTTCCTGAACGCTCATTTGCTGCTGCTGGAAGAGGCAAGGAGTCGTTTGTTGTGGTTCAGCAGGGAACATTCAGTTCAAAAATAGTATTGCAGGAAAAGACAGAGGTTTGCTATCTGAAGCAGCGATGGATGCAGGCAGCCTTCCAACACGTGTATGAAACTGCCTCCAGGTCCTATTTCAGGCTGAGAAAAACAAGCACAAATTGATTGGTGAAATCTAACCCATGGCTTTTGTTTGTTTGTTTTCCATACTCTAATAAGTGAAAGACAAGGCAAATTCGCTTTGATTTGTGGCTGGAGTGCTCAGGTTCCTTTGCTTTGAATCCTGACTGGGTTTGAGGAAAACATCCAGGGGTTCAGGGGTGATTACCTGTTGGGCCTTGTGGTCTGAGAAGGTGAAGAGTGTTGCAAACAAGATTTCTTCTGCTTTTCTGTCTGTGAATCAGCATAAAAAGGGAAGAGGAAGAAGGCCTGGTTGCTGACAACCCTTCCTTCTCTATGTGGCAGCTCCGAACAGTGCCAGCGCTCAACGGCAGAGTCATTCCCTGCGAGACGGGATGACTGCAGCAGTCCCGTGGCGCTTGGCAACTCTGGGGACTCTGAGAGCCAGAACGGGCTGTTATCTCGAGAACTGAAGGCCACATGCGAGCTTGGCAGAATTCCTTTATCGAGTCTTATTTTAGGTGGTTACTTGTTTAATTCTGAAGGTCAGTGGCTATCAGCATTGCATGTGGTGGTGGTGGGGCAGCAAATTGTGGGTGGGGGAGTCTGCCCTGTCGTTTGTCACTTTTGAGTGGCCTTGCTTTGCTTCTGCTTTAATTCTTCATGTTTGGTGTTTGAAAATATTCGGCAAACAGGATTGTGAGGAAGAAAGCTGATGGACTGTGTGCAGAAAAGCAACCTGTTCATGAGTATTAAATTATATTCAGTCACGTTATATGGCAAATATTTATAAGCTGGTTTTCAATGGGACAATGTGGGGTGATTAAAAACAGGGAGAATGGTTTATCCAGCCATTTGAGCTGCTGCTGGTACATCCTGGGTGGATTGCAGCTGCCTCCCCGCAGAACTCAGAGTCATTCTGAATGTGCTTCTGTAGCTCGTCTTCACTGCCATGCGTCAGGGAATTGAGTTGGCTTTGAGAGTGGGCAGGAGTGGATTCCCGGCTGTGGCAAGGGGTGGATAACAATGGAAGCACCGTGTTATGTTTCATGCTTAGTGTTTGGATCTGATACTTGATCCAAACCTGAACAGCAGCATCCCATCACATGGAGAGCCTGGGGAGCTTTTCTAAGGTACCGTGTCTCACCTCCAACTGTGTTTGTATTTTCATGACTTAAGCTGAAAGATGACTCCAGAAAGATTTTGGTTTGACCTCGAATGTAAGATTCTTTAAGCTACTTGAAAATTACTGTTTGCACGTTTAGTTACTTCTGCTACCTGTTGGATTCAGTCTTTGACTCAGGTAATATCCAGAGGACACTGAGCATCTCACTTGTAAGGATGCTTTTGAGGGTGGGAAACTAGATTTGTTCTATACAAACCCCCTGGATTTGAGGAAGTTCTTAATCTACAAGCTGAATGATGTCTTTAAAATGGTCGCAGCATGGGAAAGCTGTTGTGTTCTAAGTGGAGAGTTGCTGTGTCCCGTTGACTGCAGGAGAGGGGCTTGAAACGGGCCACCGCATTTTGAACATAGTTCTTGTCTGAGAGCTGATTCAGATCCTGGAATTATGCCTGTGTCACTGAGTTTTCCCAGGGCGCTGCATGAATGCTAGGCTGTGTTGTAATGAATTCTGAGTGGGCAGCGACAGCAGGAGCCTGCTCTCGTTTCCCTGGAAGACGCTGCTGCATTGTCTTGTCTGCATCCTGAAAGCCTCAGTGTTGTTTGTCAAAGGCCGGATTCTACAAGTGCCACATATGCAAAGAAGCCCATGAATAGGAAGGGTTTGCCGTGCTGGTTCCTCGCATAATACCCGGAGCTGGGGCAACTGGCAACAGCCTGAAGCAAAGCAGTTTTTGTTAAACTCTTGGTATTCCGTGGGCATCCACTCTCCCACATGTGAGATGGTTAAAATTATTTGGTTGTGTTCTGATAGTGCCCAGGAGCTGCTCTCTGCCGGGCGTATCCACGTGCTTAGATCAGCCCATGTGTCTGCACCACAAATGGAGGGAATGGCCAAAGGCTGGCAGAAGTTTTTGGCCCCTCACTACAAGAAAGACATAGAGCTGGTGAAGGGGCTGGAAAACAAGTCTTATGAGGGAGCTGGGGTTGTTTAGCCTGGAGAAGAGGAGGCTGAGGGGACACCTCAGTCTACAACTGCCTGAAAGGAGGTTGTAGCAAGGTGGGTGTTGGTCTCTTCTCCCAAGTTGCAGGTGATAGGACAAGAGGAAATTGCCACAAATTGCACCAGAGCTGTGTGGACTAGGCATTAGGAAAAATGTCTTCGCTGAAAGCGTTCTCGGGCCCTGGCAGTGGCTGCCCAGGGAGGTGGTTGGGTCACCATCCCTGGAGGTGTTTAAAGGACAGGTAGATGAGTTTTTCAGGGATAGTTTAGTAGTGGATGGGTACGGTTGGACTTGATGATCTTAAAAGTCTTTTCCAATCAGACAATTCTATGATTCTAAGTGAAGGGCGGCAAGGGATGGGAGACTTGGAAAAGGCCAGCTTGCTCCAACTGGGTGGGTTTGGGAAGGAAGAGTGGCTGTGAGAGGCTCGACCTACCTGTCTAAAAGGAAAAGGGTCTCTTGACCAGGTGGAAAATACCTTCTGCATCAGCAGCCAGTGACTCTGCAAGTACCTGTGGGTACCAGGCAGCTCGTGCCACTTCTCCAGCAGGCTGTTGTGTTTTTAGGGATTCCTTGGATGCTGATTTCCAAGGGCGTGCCCATGTGAGCAGACAGGAAGGCGTCGTGGGCCCAGCCGTGCCTTATCTTGGCTACTTCTAGGAAATGATGTAAGGTGCTTCCTTGCACAAACCCTTTTCTAGACGCATCCTGGATTTTGCTGGATTTTTTCCTGGCTGTTGCCTTTTGAGCTTGGCTCCTCTGGATTGGCGGGAGCTGACCCTGCTCTGTGCTATGCCCCATTTGTTTTGGGGCCAACATGCTTCCTGCTAACCCGAGCCTCTCAAGGTCCATAGAGGGAAAGGTTAGAAGGCTTTTACTGAAGTGGTTTCAGTGAGATCAGCGTAGAACTGATGTCATGGTCAGCAGACAGCAGTACCCAGGTCAAGCTGTTCACCTCTTCCTTTCCCTGGTAATCAAATCGCAGCCCAAGAGCAGCCTGACACTTGCCTGAACCACTGCAAATGTCTGCTCACCTGAACACACCCAGCTGCCACACCACAATGTTTTGGGAGGTGATTCAGGGGCTCTGCCTCTGCACTGAACGTGCTTTTTTGTAGGACTTAGGGTTTGTCCCTGTGTTGTGATTAAGCAGCCTTGGTAACAAGTGCAACTCCTGAAGAAAGCACACCCAAAGAAGTTTTTATCCGGAGAGGTGGAGCATGGCTGTTGTTATCTGGGCTGGGGGAATGATGATGGCTCTACATGGATGGTTTATTTTCTCAGTACAGGGCAATGTGGAAAAGGAAGTGCCGTCAGTCCTCTTGGGCAGCATGGAGACCTGGTCCATGACAAATTCACTTCTGCAATAAAGCTATAAGGTTAAATAAACACAGTACAAGCACTGGGGTGTTTTGGAGGTGCTTAGTACCCTCTGCATAAATTCGATTTCATGCCGTTGGATTCTGGCAGCTGCAGTCTCAGCTGAAGAGCAAATGTGGCAGTTCTGCCTCACTTTGTGAGCTGAGAGCCAGTCTCTGACATGAACCTGCCTGCCCTCTGATGAAAGCATGGCATTGTTTTTTTCCACTTTTAGGTGTCTGAAATGTGGGTCGCTGAGATGCAGGACACATTAGTGGGACAGTTTTAGCCCTGAAGGGACAGTGTTGGCTATCGATGCCTGTCAGAGTGTGAAAGTCAGGGCTTCTAGGTCAGCTGTTACTGAAGAGCTTGATGCCGGTGTTGTTTAAAGCCTCTGCTTTAAACAGAGAAGAGGTTGGTTTCAGTGTATTCTTTTCTGGGCATTAGTAACAGAATTTGAGATCTGGTTTAGGGGAGAAAGAAAGATGCCTGCCTGTGCAAGAGTTGCAGGATGGCTCAGAAATGGTACCAGGCATGCAGCATCTCCTGGAGCCATGCCTGTCTGTAACACTTCTGGTCCTGCTGTGTGTGACAGGACTGTGACTACTACTTCATCATCTTCCTTAGAACTTGAGACCTGGGGTTTTGAGGCTTCACGTGTCCTGTGTCCCCTGTTGCTTTGTTACTGAGCAACAGCTGTGAAGTTCGTGTTGCGTTGTGTTTTCACACTGGCTGGTAGGCAAGCAGCAACACAAATGGCATCCAGTGGCCCAAGCAGCTGAGGAAAGGAGGTCCTCATCCAGAGAGCGTGGTCTACTGCCTTGGCATGGGAAGCCGGTGCTCAGAACACCTCCAGGCTGGGAGCACTGTTGTATGACATGACCATGGAGTTTTATGAGAGGCTGATATTTCTTCTGTTGGTTTGAGAGGACAGAGGGGGCAAAACTGTGGATGACCTCTGTTGCTTGCTTGTTTTACACAAAAGCAGGAATTAGCCAGGACTCAGCATGGGAAGAGTAAATTGGATTTTAATCTCCACAGCAGCGTGTTAGTGGCTGACCTCAGAGCGTTTGTCCCATTCATTATGTGCCTTTGCAGCTCTCACTGAAGCTGTAATGTGGATCGCTGTGTCGGCGACAGGAGGCAAAATCTCTTTAAGAACCTTTTGCAAACAAAAGCAGAAACTGATAGCTGTAGATTTAAAAATCCTTACCAACCATGGCCATGGGTGGGCTTGTGGCATGAGCTACCATTTCGGTGGCAAGTAGAAAACACAGCCAGTATTTCTGGTCTCATTTCACGCTGCTGCACGAGCATTTCCAGAAGCTGGATAAAATCACCTTGCTTGTTGTGGCAGGTCTCTGTGTGGAATGATGCTTGTGGGGATCATTACCATCCCATTTGTGGGTGCCAGGTCTGGATGCTGCTGTCAGAAGTGCCGTGGCAACAAAGCGGAGTACTTAGCAGCAGTTTTGGGGGCAATCTGCCTGTTCATCCTGAGTGTGTTCCTATGTTTGTGTCCTGCAGGGTGTATTGATCATGGACAGTGAAGAAATCCCAACTTTTTCGAGTCCAAAGGAGGAAACTGCGTATTGGAAAGAGCTCTCCTTGAAGTACAAACAAAGGTACTGTGATAGATTTGCAGGCTGGATTTGGCTTTTAATGACCAGAACTGTCTTTAATCTATTTCTCTGCAAGGCTGCACTAAGACAGTTGTTAGGTATTTTAGAAAGAATCTCTGCATTTCCAGCTTTACATCAGCTTTAAAACTTCCATCTGTGTGGGAGATGAGTGTAAATTGCACAGCATTACCATGCTACAAACTCCATGTTTCGAGCATGTTTGAGCAAGAGCAGAGTGCTGTTGTGATTGGTTGCATCTTTGCGTAATTGAAGTGCTGCCTTAAGTAGTGTCTTGATATTTTTTCATAAGAAGTACGCCTTATATCATTACTGTTCCCTCAGGCTCCTTGTCGTTAAATTGCTGGTATGAGAAGTGACTGATTTGGTGTCTACTGTGATTTATTGAAGTGTGTTGGACCTCATAGTCCAGCCTGTGCCAAGGCTTTTTGGTTACCAAAACGAGAAGAGAGATTGTTGTTGAGTAACACTGTGCTTCTTGGAGTGAGTTTATTTTCTTCGGAAAGCTTTCTTTGCACTCAGCGTTACTGGTGCAGTCGAGGTGAAACCAGTTAACCCTCTCTCAAGCCCACAGAGCCTGAGGTGCAAACTGCTTTTTTTATGGTTTTGAGTTTGGTTTTTTTTTTACAGCCTGTTCCTGAAGAACCCTGAGCTGTTCCTGGGTGGCAGGAAGTTCTGTCTTAGATACTAGGGATCTATTGTTTCCTAAAACCTTGCTGGATTTCTCTGCTGCTTGCTAAGAGCTGAGCTATGACGTATGGTAAAGGTACAAATTTAATAAGCCAAGTATGTGGAGTGGCCACTTCCAGTATGTAATAACTCGCAGTGGTATGAAGCAGGTATGTGCTGGCTTCCTGCCGCAGCGCTCAGTAACCCTAAGAGTCAAACCTTCACGCTTTTCTAGAACCTTAAATTTCCAGGTAGTGCAGAGATCCAGAAACTGTTGTTCTCTCTTATGGTTTTTGACCAAAAACATTTGTTTAATTCCTCAACTTTATCAGGTCTCCTAGCAGCGAAATTTAATGGAGTACAAAGTAGTAGTCAGACTTCCAGGAATCCTGGAGACAGCTTTGATACAAGTTTTTATTCACACATGCATTTAATATCGCTGTTTGTTTGATGTAAGAGGATTAATTTCCTTTTATAGCCAAGCTTAATGTGATTTCTCTATTTCCCTATGTTTCTTTTTTCCCGTAGAGGTCTATGGATGACACTTAAGTACTTTAAACTTCTTTTTTTTCGGCTTATTATTTTAACAGAGCTGTGAATTTTGTTTTTACTTGGGAGAAGCTGGGCTTATAACTGGTGAAATCTTCTCCTTAAAGCTTCCAGGAAGCTCGTGAAGAGCTGGCTGAATTTCAGGAGGGAAGCAGAGAATTGGAAGCTGAATTGGAGGCACAGCTAGTGCAAGCTGAGCAGAGGAACAGAGATTTGCAAGCAGATAACCAAAGACTGAAGTGTGAAGTGGAGACATTAAAGGTAGGTCTTCTCTGTCAGCATTACTGCTTCTTACAGATATATCTGGGTCTCATTTTAGGTTGTTTGGTCTGTTCTGGGTCAGTGAATATCTAAATGACATAAAGCAGTTGTCTGTTTAGGATCCAGATTCAGGGAAATTTCTGGTGGAATTTTTCTTGCTCACATCATGAAACTCTTGTCACGGAGTCTGTGCTTGTTTGTTTGAGTTCTGTAGGCTTTGCCAAATGGTAGCTTTATTAGATACACAGGACAACATCAGCATAGCAACAAGGTGGACAGCACAGGTGTGTTTTGTCAGACTACAGCAGTGTCATCTTTCTTTGCCTACTTGGTTTTTTGCCCTTGCTTTTATGAGACCTTAAAGAGAGCTGAGGATGTGTGATTTGTGCACATCTCGCAGAGTATCTCCTAATCCTTTCTGAACAGCCACATCTGTGGAGGCAGGAATTGTGTAAGGCTCTGCGTTGAGTGATGCCTCTGTGTTAACAAGTTCTTGCCTCTTTTAGAATCTTGGAAAAGCATCATGTTTTATAGTCTTGTGTTATTTTAGTGAAGGCAAACGTTGGGAACTTACCCAGTGAAAATAAAATTTGTAGGACTACTTGTTTGCATATCCAGTCCCAGCTATACCTGTAAGATCAGTGTGAGTTTTATAAGGTCAGTAGTTTTTCCATGAGCCCCTCTGTATGTTCAGAGCTGGTAAAATTGTGTTTGGGAATGAATTCTTCCAGTCTTTCAAAGCTTAACGTGTGGGCCTGGAGGCTTTGTAAGAGATCTCGGTAGTTAACTTTTGCGAACAGAGATGTAAGACAAGTTCTGGTAGCAGCGTGGTGATTGTCAAGGAAGAAGCACTAAAGGGGAGGCTGTGCAGTCAGATTCCTCTCTGGCTTTTAGATGTGTGAGGCTTCAGAGCAGCTGTCGGTGCAGGCTGTTGGGAACAGATGCGGGATGTCTTGGAGCAGCCGGTGGTGTAGTGGTGATGTCTGTGCACAATGCAGTGCTTGTGACTTTACACCATGTCTGGTTTCAAGGTTCAGAGCATGTTCCTTCTGACTCTCCAGTGTTTGTTCTGTGTCACCAGCAGTCCCACATCGCAGCGTGCAGCCAATACATTACTTTCTTTGTCCCATTTTACTACTGACAACTTTGAGAGTGCAGCTGATATTTATCTCAGTGCTTCTTTCTTTCAGGAGAAACTGGAGCACCAGTATGCACAAAGTTACAAGCAAGTGTCATTGTTAGAGGATGATCTGAGCCAGACTCGTGCCATCAAGGATCAGCTGCATAAGTATGTGAGGGAGCTGGAGCAGGCCAACGATGACCTGGAACGTGCAAAGAGGTGAGGACTGCAAACCTCTTCTTCAAATTCTCACTAGATGTTTTCTACCTTGCTCAGATTGATCATTTTGTTATCCCTTAAAAGGGAAAATAACACACACTCAAATAAACCAAACAAGCCCCAAGACACTGGATACTTTGAGCAGTGCAGTTTACTCTTGGAGTCCACCTCCATCAGCTAATAGTGTTATGTTATGTCAAGAAAGGCAGGGGAACCGAAGTGCTTTGTGTTCCTGTGAGAAACAAGCCACGCAGCAGGCTCAGAGCAAGCCAGGCCAGCACACTGCTTGTGATGCCCCAGCTTGGAGACTTTTATAATGTATTTGTGATCCTTGTCGCTCAAAGCCCTTTTGAAGTAAGAAGCTAATGGTTTGCATAGTTCCCTTTAAAGCACACAGGCCAAAGGAGTCTCCTCTGCCCTCGCAATAACAGCTTAATGACTGCAGGGAGCAAATGTGTTCTGTGTGAGTGTATAAAATGTTGCTGTTGGAAACGCCCAGTTTTGCAGTAGGTTGTGCTTCCATTTTGCGGAATGGGAATTCTGCCATTGATTCAATGGGACCAGGAATGAGCCTCTGGCTATCTGGCAAAAAGATCTGAGAGCTGAGGCTCTGTTTCCACGAGGCTCTTAGCCTTGTGACTAACTTTTGACACACATGAGTTGTCTCACTGAAATCTTGGAATTAATTGGGTCTTAGGCAATATCCCAGTGCCCTGCTTGCTGCGCTCGCTGGGCTGTTGCCTGTCCAGAGCTCTGGAGAGTGAGCACCACCTGAGCTAATGCACTGATTAAATATATGGCTTTGGAGCATGCCTTGGGGAAAAATGGAGCTAGATGTGCTGGATTGGCTCTTTCCCAGTCCTTTGGTTCATCTCTGAGAGCCAGATGCTGTCGTGTTCTTTTCATCTTATTCACTGACTCTTTGGAGTTTATTAGTCCTTTCTAAGAAGCATTTCCATAGCTTTCAAATGACTAACGTGAATGTAGAGCTTGCTCACCTTTTTCCTCTGTGTTTTTGAATATGCTTTTATGTGAGCTGAGATGAAAAACCTAATATCCTGGATTTTGTTTCTAGGGCAACAATAGTTTCATTGGAAGACTTTGAACAAAGGCTGAACCAAGCCATTGAGAGAAATGCGTTTTTAGAAAGTGAACTCGATGACAAGGAATCGTTGCTTGTTTCTGTGCAGAGATTAAAGGATGAAGCAAGAGGTATGGCTTGCGTGATTAGTTCTGTGTCTTGGAACCTTGTTGGCCTAACAAGAGACGTGTAGCAACTAAAGCTTATGTTTATTGAAAGCCTCACAAGAGAGGACTTGAACTGGGTGTGTAATGTCTGTTCTCTGTTCTTTGCGCGTCTGGTGTAGCTCTGAGGAAAAAATTCCTTGTGTAGGGTCAGTTCCATGCAGGGTTTTCAATGCAGGTGAGTACAAAAATACTGTGTTCTATGGATGTAACAATCATGAGGAACTGTGCTTCTGAAGTTCCCACTCACCGTGGGTTTGTGCCTCCTATAGGAAGGAAAAACACAGGAAATGATGGGGAAATACATGATAAATGGTTAAATAAGTTTCTGTCAAAATCCTATCTTCTGAGTTTCTTCTGAACCTCTTTGAAACTGCCTGGTTTATTTCAAGTTTCCAGTTTAGACCTGTGGGATCGGAGACATTCGGGATGATGTTCTGGGATGTTCCTCAGTGGATTTCATGCTGAGGATCCTAGGGGAGCATTTTTTAGTTAGCAGAAACTCTTTCAACTTTGTTTCCCAAGTGAAACTTTCCTAAATAATTCCTCAGTTAAGCCTAGATCTGAGTGTTAGACAATATGGCTGGGATCTTTGTTGTTGTTCTCCTTTGTGAAAGGCTTTGAAGCAAGTTTCTGCCCCACAAACTGAAGGCCTTTATTGGAAGCCCAGGCTTTTATAATAAATATGAAAAGGGAGGTGAGGAAAATGTGTTCCAGTGGGGATTAGGGCAATGACACTGGAAAAAACCAGCAAAACCTAGGAGACTCTTTTCTAGAACACTGGAATAATCGGCAAAAGAAACATCTTGTTTCTTGCATGAGTCATTTGGAAATTTTTTGCATTTATTAGGGTAGCAAAGCTGTATGTTATTCCCCCTGACAGCTATCAGGAATGCTAGCCAGTAAGAGAACTGATGGGGTGTCAAACTCAAGTATAACGTTTCTGATTGAACAGCCACAAATCCTCTTCTGGGAGCCAAAATAGATTTTCATTTCAGCTGTGCTGTTTTACTTAAAATCAGTTCTAAATATTTACGATAACATAAGAGCCATAATGTACAACTAATGTTATACCAGATTGAGATTAGGAATAAGAAGTCTGTAAAAGATTAAGTTGCTCTACCCAAAAAGGAACAACCCCCTTGTAATGTGTTTATTTGTGTATAGTCCCTTCTGAGGATTTCACAGACTCATTGCTGAACTGTGCTGGTTGCCCTTTGTAGCAAATGAATGTGGAAGTGGGAGGGGGCAAGGCAGGGGTAAGGAGCAGTAAAGTGATGGAATTGGGCTGTGGCCGCTCCCAGGCTTGCTGCTGGTCCTTGCTGCTGGAGAATGCCAGCAACAGTTAATACATGGTTGTTGCAAAGTGTCTCCCCCTCCTCCCTCCGAGGTGGATAGATAAGAGTGTTCCTTGGAGAAATCAGTCACCAAGAGGTGTGTTTTTTCCGTCTCCCAACCCTCAGACTTACGGCAAGAGCTCGCAGTCCGGGAGAGGCAACAAGAAGTCACCCGGAAGTCAGCACCCAGTTCTCCGACTCTAGACTGTGAAAAGATGGATTCGGCTGTGCAAGCGTCTCTCTCCTTGCCAGCCACACCTGTTGGAAAAGGATCAGAAAATAGTTTTCCTTCCCCAAAAGGTAGGGTTGATAGAAACTGTGTATGGTTGTTTGGCAGTGTTCAGCTTCTTAACAAACCATTTCAGATGCGTGTTAGTGGGTGTAAAGTAAATGTAGGAACGTGTGGATCCCACAGGCATTGCATAAGGTGTGTTTAAATGCTGGGGTGGCATCAGTTGCGTTTAAGTAGATAGCATGGGAAATAAGGGCAGTGAGGAGGACAATGAAACTTTGATGGCTCTTCTCAGGGGGTTGGAGGTTTGCACTCTTCAGTCGATGCCTGCAGCAGGGCATGGAGTTGGGATTGCAGGGAAGTGCAGTGACTAATATTTCTGCTCAAATGTGGAGTAGCGGCATTGAGCAGTTGGTGGGCAGTGAATTGAACAGTCCAAGCTGTCTCTGTTACCACACATACTTTTCAGGGCTTCTGTTTCCCTGTGAGGCAGCAGAATGTTAGTCCAGTTCCCTTCACCATCTGGAAGTCTGGACAGCCACGAGGATTAACACGTTATATTTCAGATTGGAAAGAGTTGATTTCAGAGGAAGCTCTGCCTGGATCAGATGAATTGTGGGCAGTGACCTTGCAGATGAGAACGCATGAACTCTATGCATAAGCCTAATGGGAAAGAGGGCAGGGGACAAGAACTGAGCTTTTCCATTCTTCTGTGTAGTCTTTGTGTTATTGTGGGGTAACTGTATGAATAGTCTGTAGTAAGATATTTAGACTTACCTTTTTATATAGAAGTTTATTTATTTAAATATATATAATTAATAAAAATGAGCTGTGGAGGAGTGGACTGTGTAATGAAAAGTGTCTGTGTTTGCAGCTATACCAAACGGATTTGGTACCAGCCCCCTTACTCCTTCTGCTAGAATATCTGCACTCAACATCGTGGGAGACCTGTTACGGAAAGTGGGGGTGAGTGCTCTGTCCTGAACTATCCCTGGCCATGTGCTGCTGTAACTGAGCTTTTGTCCTTGTGCACAGTTAACAAGGCCTTGGCCCATGCTGAGCACATGCTGGAGTTTCCAAGTCATCCACATTCAGTGCTTAGTATCTGATAACGTATTTCTGTATGATTATCTTGTAAAGCATGTTGTGAAGGTTTTGATGCCAGTTTTGGGTGATGAAATTCATATTTGGAGTAAAAACTTTCTCAGGCTCTTTGGTATATTGGGTTAGACACCGTCAGCTGCTTGTTCTTGCTTCACCTGTGCTTGTGGCTTCCTCTCAAATGAAACCCAGACACAGAACTGGACCTTGGACTGTGGGTGCCTGCTGCAAAGGTGCTGTTTGCCATGGGAGGGGAACCCGGATCACACTGCCAGTGTCCCCTCGTGTGCCTGGGGAGCTGTGCAACAGATGCTGGATGTAGAAAAAGATCTCAAGACCTTTGATAAGAAAGCGAGAAAACAAATCAGGAGAAAGCCAAATCTTCCCATCTGTACTTGATGAGGAAGCGAAATGCATGAGCTGTTAAGGGGATTACCTCTAAAAGTGATTCAAACATCTGTTCCAGTGTTGTTCAGGATGCAAGGCTTTCCAGCTGAAAGAAGACATGACTTGTGAGCTTTGTTTGAGAGTCTTGTTGATGTGCCTCAGTGGTTCCTGTTTTGCGTGGAAGCATGGATAGCTCTGTGTGTAGCCTCTGGTGCTGGCACTCTGCTGTCTTTCATGGTTAGCGCTGACCACGACAGTAGCTGCTGTAGAGACAGTTGTTTTAGCAAACTATGACATTGCAAATTACCTTGTTGCTCGCATTCGGAGCCAGTGAGCTTGCAGTTGGTTTGAAAGGGCAGAAGGACAACTCACGGTTATGGAGTGACATGTTCAAAATGGGATCATTGTGAGTAAGAGTCTGCAGGAGATTTAGGGAGCTTAATCACAATCCAGGTTGATTACTCTGCAAGGACAGGAAGTGCCAAATAAGTATGCTGCTGTTCTGACCGGCTCTTAGGCCCCGCTCTGCCACTGAAACAGAATCCAGCTCAGCATTTGTTTAATGACAGTTACGCTGAGAATTTCTCTGAGTTCGGCTACTCAATGGATGCCACGTCCCAAGCCTTCACTCCTTTACGCTGCAAAAGCTTACAGCTGAGACAGGGAGTCACTTAGCATGGATCATACAGGCTGTTTCCAGCTGATGGGTACTGTTGAGACCAAGAGAGAAGCAGTTATCATTATCCACTTGCGGAGACACTCCGTAACCTTACCTGGGTGTCTAGGAGAAGGCTGTACCGTGTTCATTTAATTCTGACAGCAGAGAATCTCAGAATGACCTGAGTTGGTAGGATCATCGAGTCCAACTCCTGTCCCTGCACAGGACAACCCCAATGTTCACACCATGGGGCTGAGGGCTTGGCCAAATGCTTCTGGAATATTGTCAGACTTGGAGCCATGACTGCTTTCCTGGAGAGCTGTTCTAGTGCTCCACCACCCTCTGGGGGAAGAACCTCTTCCTCATATCCGAACAAAACCTCCCCTGGCACATCTTCCTGCCATTCCCTCGAGTCCTGTCACTGGTAACCAGCGAGATCAGCGGCTGCTCCTCCTTCCCTTGTGAGGAAACAGTAGATGGTCCCCCTCCGTCTCCTTCAGGCTGAACAGACCAAGTGACTTCAGCCACTCCTCATATGAGAGCGTCTTACTCTCTTGTTGATAGAATATGTTTCTGTGTGGAAGAGGAGCAAACACCATGTCTGGGGAGGTGAGTTTTTGTCTCATTCATTGTGTGAGTGCCCCACCACACAGGGTGGATATAACAAAGATTTTCTGCTGGACTAGGTGGATATTTGACACGTTAAGCCTCTGTGACAGATGGCAGAAAATGGTGGTGTTCTGAAGTGAAGGAGAGAATCAGGATTTTGGTGTCCCTTCTGCCAGGAGTCAGTGGATAAGACGGAGACTGTCACCTGGGGAAAAAGATCTCTCCAGGCTTGCTTGGGAGTAGTAGAGATGAGGTACAGCCCTTGGAGATCGGCTTAGCTGCTGCCTTGGAATCCTCCTTCTGATGCTGTGGGTGTAGTACCTCTTGGTCTGAAGCATATCAGAGGGGCTTAAGAAACTGGCTTTGTTTTGCAGGCCAAGATGAGGAAAGAAATGCTAGAAGGTGTTGTCCTGGGGAAAATTCTCACTTTCCAGATACAGAGTCCCTCCCCGAACTTGTGGATTCTGCTTTAGGCTCTCTTAGTCTTCTGATTAGCTGATGCCAGCTTTGTTCCAGCTGCTAAAGCAAGTTTGGTATTTTCTACTAAGAATTGGCTTCCTTTTTTTTTGTCATAATTAATGGTTGATACATTCTAAAATCTGAGCCCTAATGGAACCAAGTTCTTCCTGGCAGTTGGCATCAGCATCTCATTGTGTGGGAGATTTCATCAGTTGAAAATCCAGTTTCTCTGCGAGTGTTAGCATGGAATTCAGTTTTTGCCAAAGGGATCACACTGAGGTCCTGATCATGGAGATCTGGGGTCATAACAAAGCCCAAACTTGACCAGCAAAATGCTTTCCTTTAATGTCAAAAAAGTAATACTGTTCTTTTTTTCTTCCCTTTCACAGGCCTTAGAATCCAAATTAGCTGCTTGCAGGAATTTTGCAAAGGACCAGGCTTCACGTAAATCCTACATTTCAGGCAATGTTAACAGCAGTGTGATGAGCAGCAATGGCACAAAGTACCCCCATCCAGGGCACACTTCTTTCTTTGACAAAGGGTAAGTTGGGGTGTGGTTCTACCCTAAAGGGTAGTGCATTTCAGATCGCTACTTGGTGTGCCTTCAGCCCACCACAGCTTTCATCTTGTAGGACAAGTAACTGGTGGAGCCAAAGTCTTAAGGTGATGAAGGTGACAGTGCTGGTTTCTGTGAAGCAAAGAAAAAAGCAAGCAGGATTGTCTGTTAGCGGGTAGGATGTCAGTGCCTGTTCTGTTCCTCTGCTGCCTGATCTCTGGGCAGCTGTCTCAGGTGATACAAAACCCTAGGCAGCAAACCCGTGACTGCACATTTTTTGAATGATTTCAAGGAAGTAGCAGTGGAGTTTCCATGGCTACTGTGCTCATGCATGCGTGGGGAAGTACATTAACTGCAAGTCTAGAGACTCCCTTGATGAGAACTGCTGATTGCAGGCAGCAGACACTCACGTGGAGGGCAGTACCCTGTTTGTTCGTCTTCCGCTCTGTTAGGGGAAAATAAAAGGTCATTAGTAGTGTAATTCTGGCTGATTGAGGGGGAAACTGCCTCCATGCTGGCTGTGCTGGGCCTCAGCACTGGAGCCAGAGACTGCTTTCACAGGAAAACCTACCCCAAGTGTCTCCTGTGACCCACCCATGGTCAGCACTTCCATGCAGAGTGAGAAGTGGCTCAGCAGGAGAGTTTGCCCCCAGTTGTCTGAACAGCCCCAAGGAGTGAGGCAAAAAGCAGAGCTCCTCCAGAGTTAGCATGGTGATAGGCTGCAGGGAGACCTTAGAGCAGCCTCCCAGTACTGAAAGGGGCTCCAGGAAAACTGGAGAGGGGCTCTTGATCAGGGAGGGCAGGGAGAGGACAAGAGGGAATGGTTTTCAGCTGAAAGAGGGGAGATTGAGATGAGATCTTGGGAAGAAATGTTTTCCTGTGGAGATGGGGAGGCCCTGGCCCAGGTTGCCCAGAGCAGTGGTGGCTGCCCCATCCCTGGGGGTGTTCAAGGCGAGGTTGGATGGAGCTTTGAGCCCCCTGATCCAGTGGGAGGTGTCCCTGCCCATGGCAGGGGGTTGGAACTGGATGGGCTTTGAAGTCCTTCCAACCCAAACCATTCCATGTTTCCATGATTCTATGATATTGCAAGCTTTTCTTGCTGTCTCTGGGCAAAACACCCTCTGTGCTCCCCACACGGTACCAGTCTAACATGCTTAACCTCAGGCCAGTGTAATTTAATGCTGATGTTCATCACATCTTTGATCCAGCATTTATTTTAGAGAATCAAAGGAGCTGTT
Organism: Dromococcyx pavoninus; assembly: GCA_033558185.1. Classification (NCBI taxonomy): domain Eukaryota; kingdom Metazoa; phylum Chordata; class Aves; order Cuculiformes; family Neomorphidae; genus Dromococcyx; species Dromococcyx pavoninus. Next base: position 635,268 of record JAUMJL010000285.1, on the reverse strand, counting down.
ACCAATCTAAAGAGAGCCACAGGCAGAACAGCCAAGCTGAGCTTCCTACAGTCTTCCTTGTTTGAGCTGTGTTGTGTTGCTACCTGGGCAGCAGGGCAAGTTGCATCTTAGAAACTGTATTTCAGAGTTTTTTGAGGAACTGTTTGCTGCTTTTGGAAAGGAAGAGTTTGGAGGTTTAACAGAGTCAGTGTCATGTGCAAATTGGACTTTTGGGTCATCTGTATACAACGAGGCTGGCTGGGGTCAGTCCATCACCACAGTGGTGCTCACATTTCAGGTGCAGCCTGTCAGGGTACTTGCTAGGGAGGGATTAGAGCTGGTCTTAGGAGGCAGCGGCTATATTGAGTCCCGCTGTGGTGAATAAGCTGAATGCTGTGAGGGGTGGAGGTCACTTTTAATTATCCAGATAGTCATCACACTTGTTATCTGGGCTGGCTGCCCAGAGTTAGGAGCAGGCTGTATTTGAAAAAGGCTTGAAACTCAGCCTCCTAGAAGCTAACTTTCCTGCCTACAGGAAAGCTGGGGAAGTGCTCTTTATCAAGGTGTATGATGGTTTTCAGCTGAAAGAGGATATATGGAGATGAGATCTTATGAAGAAATGTTTTTCTCTGAGAGTGGGGAGGCCCTGGCACGGTTTGCCCAGAGCAGTGGTGGCTGCCCCATCCCTGGAGGTGTTCAAGGCCAGGTTGTATGGGGCTTTGAGCCCCCTGATCCAGTGGAAGGTGTCACTGCCCATGGCAGGGGGTTGGAACTGGATGAGCTCTAAGGTCCCAAGGTCCCTTCCAACCCAAACCATTCTATATTTCTATGAACTTCTGCAGCAGGACTGGAGGATGTTAGTGGGCTAGAAAGGGGGTGGAAATCGTTGATGTGCTTACCTGCAAGTCGTTGGAGATCTTTACACAGCCTCGTTTTCCTGTCCCTCTCCTCTGCACCTGGAATGTGAAAGGGAGATCAACTACTGGAGCAGCACTCCGTGCTCCCTGTCTCACACTGATGGGCAGACACGCCTTGTGTGACAGAGGACTCCCCATCCTCTGTCCACAAACTGAGTAGAATGGCAGTGCGTTCCTGCTCGTCGCAGCTGGTGTGTCTTCCCTGTTTCAAACTTGGCCCTGCAGGTTCCCTTGCAGAATAGATACAATGGTTGACCCCATTGTTGACGGTTTTTACAGCCTGGAAACGTTCCTCAGGTTAAGAAACCCGAAGCCATCAAGTAAAATGGCTTCTATAAAGAAGAGGAGGGTCGTAGTCATTAGGGACTCCCTCCTGAAAGGAGCTGAAGGACCAATATGCAGGCGAGACGCATTGTATAGAGAAGTCTGCTGCCTGCCTAGCACCCCCGTTGGTGATGTGATAAGGAAAGTCCCAAATCTTGTTAAGTTCACAGATTATTATCCACTGCTCATCTTTCAGGTAGGAAATAATGAAAAATCAACTAGAAACCTTAGGGCAGTTAAAAAGGACTTTAGGAGGAATGGTAAAGGGTTCAGGTGTGCAGATAGTATTCTCTTCTCTCATAGGGCATGGTGAGGGAAGGAAGGAGTGGGAAGAGCGAGGAATTAAATACTTGGCTTTGAACCTGGTGTGAAGAACAAAACTTTGGGTTCTTCAACAATGGGTTGGCCAACAGGGCAGGCCTGCTGGCAAACAATAAGCACTGCCCTTTATCAGGAAGCCCTCCACACCATCCAGCAAGCACTTTAACCCCTTTGCTTCGCAGCCTGACAGCTCCTCGGTTTATTGCCAACATGAAAAAAGCCATTTTTACAAATCAACATTGGAAAAAGGATTTTAATGCTGATACGGAAAAGCTTCCTCTGGTGTTCTCCAAGGTTCAGTGTTGGGTCCAGTCCTGTTCAATATCTTTATCAATGATGTGGACAAACGGATGGAGTGCACCCTTAGCAAGTTTGCAGATGACACTAAGCTGGGTGGCAGTGTTGATCTGCTTGAAGGAAAGGAGGCTCTGCAAAGAGATCTGAACAGTCTGGATCGATGGGCTGAGACCAAGTGCCGAGTCCTGCACCTGGAACACAGCAACCCCAGGCAGTGTTACAGACTTGGGGAGGAGAGGCTGGAGAGCTGCCTGGGGGAGAAAGACCTGGGGGTGTTGGTTGACAGCAGCTGAATATGAGGCAACAGTGGCCCAGGTGGCCAAGAAGTCCAGTGCCTTCTTGGCTTGTGTCAGAAATAGCATGGCCAGCAGGAGCAGGGCAGGGATTGTGGCCCTGGGCTCAGCACTGGTGAGGGCACACCTGGAGTACTGGATTCAGTTTTGGACCCCTCAGTACAAGAAGGACATTGAGGTGTTGGAGCGCATCCAGAGAAGGGGAACGAGGCTGGTGAAGGGGCTGGAGAACAAGTCCTACGAGGAGAGACTGAGGGAACTGGGATTGTTTAGCCTGGAGAAGAGGAGGCTGAGGGGAGACCTCATCAATGTCTAAAACTGCCTGAAAGGAGGTTGTACCAAGGTGGTTGTTGGTCTCTTCTCCCAAGTGCCAAGTGATAGGATGAGAGGAAATGGCCTCGAGTTGTGCCAGGGGAGGTTCAGACTGGACATCAGGAAAATTTTTTTCATTGAAAGGGTTCTCAGGCACTGTCATAGGCTGCCCAGGGAGGTGGTTGAGTCACCATCCCTGGAGGAGTTTAAAAGGCAGATAGATGAGTTTCTTAGGGACATGGTTTAGTAGTGGACAGGCACAGCTGGACTTGATCTCAGAGGTCTTTTCCAACCAGATGATTTCATGATTCTATGAGTGCTGCTTGCCTCTCTCCCTACATCGGCTGCTGCTCTGCCTCACTGTCCTGTCCAGGTCTTTGCATGCCAGGTGTGACTGCAGGGTCTGTTCTGCACACGCGCCTCCACGGCTGCATTGTGAAACCTCTGCAGCCTCTGCCCGTGTGAGCTGTTACCAGGACGGGGTTGGCCCCATCGTCCCTGCACGTTGCGGCAGCAGCCGAGCTCCCAGCCATGCTGGCACGTTGTGTTGGCAGGCATCGGATCCAGAGTGTGCTGTGGTGGCTGGGTGTGAGGGGTGATGCCCCTTCTTCCCCCCCTCTCCTCCTGCTCTCTCTCCAGCCGCTTTACCCTTCTCCCTACTCCTGATCATTGGTGGAGTATGAAACAGCCCTGTGTGATCATGGATCAATCCAACCTGCAGCTGCTGCGTAAGGAACAGTGGGTTGTTGGGCGGTGGGATTGGGACAGAGGTAACTCAGCCACATGATTAAAGTTCCATTTACTTCCCTTCCTCTGCCATTTTGTTGGTTAAATTGTTTGAGGAGGCTCCATCTTCATCAAACACCAGCTTTTTGTTTGTGGAGCGGAGCTGAGTAGGGAGCTGAGGACCGCGGTGGGTGGGAGCAGCACTGTGGAGAAGCCTGGAGGACAGCTGGTCTTGCTCCGGATCTTTCCCAGAGTACTGGAAGAGTCGAGAGTTACCAGCTTTGTTTTTACAGCTCAGCAAAGTCAAGTGTAAAACTAGTTTTCTGCAGACTTGTTCCTTTAGGGACAGGAAGTTTTTGTCCAGATGCCAGGGCGTGGCAGAACAGCACCCGAGGATGTGCTCAGATAGATCCTCGATACTCATGTCTTGCTTTTGTAGTTGATCTTAATCAGTTATGAACTTGGATTCAGTTGGGGAACAAAACAGCTGTGACCCTGATGGGTGGGCAGAGGGCCTGGCACTGGAACAGCTGAGCCGAGACAGCAGGTGAGACCTGTCCCTGGAAGGCCAGGCTGGATGGAACTTTGAGCCCCCTGATCCAGTGGGAGGTGTCTTTAAAGTCCCTTCCAACCCAAACCATTCCATGATTCTATGAATCTATGGGGCTTTTTCCCTTGGACATTAACTCCTTGTTCACTGTTCCCCTTTGTCATCTGGGCTGGCTGTTATCAGTGCTGTTGAATGTCGAAGCCTTTTTAGCTGATGTTTATTCTTAGGCTATTGCAGTGGATCTGTTGGGCTTTGTTTTAGTGAGACAAGCTTAAGTCTGAATATGAGAAGCGTCTCCACTTGCACGCTTCTAGCATTCCCATGGAGTAATGTAGGGGTTTTCACACAGTGGACCCTCTTACCCGCAGCACCGATTGTGAAATCAGTCTTTTTTCTGTTCCCTGGTCCACCTTATTAGAATTTTTGCTGGAAAAACAGGGCACTGTGGGTATCTCCACTGCAGGTGAGTAATCCCATCTCCTGTAATGTGCATTGGAATGCTCCAGGCTTTTATCTGGATTGTGTGCTTGCTGCCACGGAGCATGGTGGGATGCTGGCTGTCACCGAAACTGGAGCCCTCCCTGCCCATGCAGAGCAGCCTCAGTATGCAGAGGTCAAATAGAAGAGGTCTGATGAGGTTTTACTTAACACCTTCACTGTTCCCTGCTTCTTCCACCCAGGGTTGTGCCCCAGAATGTCTCTATTGTGTGCATAAACTGTTCCAATTTCTCTCCACTAGGCTTGAGAAGGTCGTATTCCCCACCTTGGTCATGGGTAAATGAATTAATTTGCACTGATAAGCTGCATGGATTTTAACGTGGTGCTGGGAGGGGCAGAGTTGGTGCTTGTGCAAACTGCATGAGGTAGTTCTCTTCACGTTACAAACTAATGATCAAAGTCTGGGACTGTAATCTCCATCTTCTTGCTTTAGATAAACTTCTGTGGTGCTGTGAACTGTCAGACTGGATGCTGCCTGCTTTCTTCATCTAATTAATGTTTCTCCAAGTACATGCATGTTTCTGATTGGTCACATTAGAGATTAAGGATGAATTGTGGCTGCCGTTGACTTGGAAAGTTAGCGCGCCCTTTGGTCCTGGATTTCCGTGTTCTGTTGGCTTTTGGCTTGCTGGTGCTTAGATGCCGTGGTTCTGGCTAACAGGAAAGCAGGCAAAAGCAGAGATGCGTGGGGAGCTGGGAGAGAGGCCAATGTGGTCTGAAATGTGTGGGTAGAGACAGGGCTGCTCCTGCAGGAGTTGCCACCCCTGCCCAGTACAGCCGGGCCAGCTGGAAGCAGTGGGATGGCACGGTTGTGCCAACCAGGCTGCAAAGGGACAGGGGTCATGGGCTCTGTGGGAGGACATCCTGTGGCACAGGGCTACAGGATTTATCTACCCGTTAAACAGCATGGAGGGTTCCCTGTGCTGTCCTGATCAGCCACAGCCTTGTCCCATCCTCCTCCTAATGTCTCCACGCTGGGCATTGGTTTGCTTCTTGAGCTGTGACTGTTGCGTGGGGGAGTCCTGTGTGTTAAGGCACTGATTTGCCTGAAACATTGCTTTTCCTCTAGTGTTCTTGCAGGGCTGGTCTCCAAGGATGCTTTGACCACATGCATTTGTTCCTCACGCTGGACTATTCAGCTGCCGGGGAATCTTCTGCTGAGGTTTAGTTGGATACTTAGGGCTGAGGGAATCTTGGAGATAAGGTGCTGAGTAGAAAATACAGCTTGAAATGCAATGTATTGAGTAAAAACTAATGGCTTTAAATTGAAAGGGGGAAGATTTTGATTAGACATCAGGAAGAAATTCTTCATGATGAGGGTGGGGAGGCCCTGGCTCAGATTGCCCACAGAAGTGGTGGCTGCCCCATCCCTGGAGGTGTTCAAGGCCAGGTTGGATGGGGCTTTGAGCCCCCTGATCCAGTGGGAGGTGTCTCTGCCCATGGCAGGGGGGTTAGTACTGGATGGGCTTTGAGGATCCTTCCAACTCAAACCATTTTAGGATTCTGTGGTTCTAAAAATCTGTCTTGAGCAATCACAGGGCAGAGAGAGCAGTTGGAAATGGGCACAAAGTCCACAATGCTGTAGGGACTGGCAGAAACATCCATCAAAAAGCTCTGCAGGGGATGTTTCCAGCAGGGATTGGCATTTCTCGCTCCACGTTCTCAGGAAACCAAGAGCAAATGCACAGAGCGTGCTGGATCTGAGGCCTGGGGAAACGAGGCAAGTGATCCAGCTGGGATTAATCACGTTGGGCAGTGTCAGCTCCGTGCAGAGCAGCCGAGGGCTGGAGCCATGCATGTGCTCCTACTTGCTCTGTCCTGAGACCTTGGAGGCCAAGCAGAAGAACTTTTCTGCATAGCTCGCATCCAGCACTTTTTGTCTTTTTTTTTACAATTGCTCTGTTTAACGTACTTTACTTCCCTTTATCTTTGTTCCTAACTGCAGCAATGCTTTCTTTCCCTTTTTTGTGCATTTTCATGTTACTGACAGAAAGCCCTGACTGGGTAACACCTCAATAAGCTAAGCCCTTATGCCAGCTTTCAGTGTCTGCCCAGCTCCTGCCGCTGTTGGAAGCTTTTCCCTGTGCTCCACTCACTGAACTGACTTTCAGAAACCCAAAGCTGTTGATACTTTATCTCTGTTTCTGCCCCAAGGGTGAGTTTGAGCCAGCAGGATGCGATGAGGAATGCAGGTAACTGACTCCAGGAGCTGATCCTGGGAAAAGCTGCTGCAAACAAGCACTCTGTGCTGCCTTCCTGCTTTATTTTTTTTTAATACACAAACAATAGGGAAACCTCAAAAGGCTTCTAAATGGTGTTTCTGTCTTTTCCATCCTCAGCAGAAAACCTGCTTGTGTCTCCCTTGTGCATTGCAGTGCTGTGCACACTCCCCAGCTCGTGCTGGCCTTACAGCACTCATCCTCTTGCTGCCCTGGCTCTGCCGTGGGGCTCAGTCTCCCCTCTTTTTTCAGGCATTGCTGGATTATTTGTGATACAAACGATTTAGGCAGAGTGCTATCATGTTCAAGTGGTGAGCATCTGGTGGCTTCAGGCCTTGTTCACCTACCTCAGGGAGGTGGAAAAGGGCACACAAGCTACTAAAGATCCCTCTGAGCAAGAGCTGAGGAGGGTTAGAGATGTATAACATAATCATAGAATGACTTGAATTGGAAGGGTCCCACAAGGATCATCAAGTCCATCTCCTGTCCCTGCACAGGACAATCCCAGCATTCACACTGTGGGGCTGAGGGCCTTGGCCAAATGCTGCTGGAATATTGTCAGGCTGTGACTGCTTCCCTGGGGAGCTGTTCAGGGCTCCACCACCCTCTGGGGGGAAAAACCTGCTCCTGATGTCCAACCTAACCTACCCCGGCACATCTTCCTGCCATTGCCTTGGGTGCTGTCATTGGTCACCAGAGAGAAGAGCTCAGCTCCTGCTCCTTCTCCTCCCTATGTGAGGAAGCAGTGAACTGCTCTGAGATCCAACCTCCTCAGTCTCCTCTTCTCCAGGGTGAAAAGAAGAAGAAACCGCATGTAGAGGCAGGTCTGTTGGATGGTGACGGCTGCAGGGAGTCGTTCACCCCCACAGGCAGAGCTTGGGTGCTGGAAACCCGGTCTGGGAGCAGCCGGTGCCCCAGAAATGGTGATATTTGAGAAGTTTGTCCTACTAGCTGCGTCTCTGGTGTAGTGCCAATGCTACACATTGGGTTTTGAATCAGAACCATCATGTGAGGGGGGCACTGGGTGATGGCAGGGAGGTGCCTGGTGGCGTGGGAGCCAGTGGTTGACAGCATAGAGGTGCCTAGTGGCAGGGAAGGCAGTGGGTGACGATGTGGAGGTGCCTGGTGGCAGGGAAAGGCAGTGGGTGACAATGTGGAGGTGCCTGGTGGCAGGGAAAGGCAGCTGGCCTGGTGGCAGAGGGAGATTGCATGTTGAGGTTTGAATCCTTTGGGAATGTGGCTGCTCCTGTTTGACCTTGCGCGGTGCCGTTAGGGATCACTGGGCTGCAGGGACAGGCTGTGTGGGGCATGATGGCACTTGCTGTGGCCCTGAAAGGACTTGGTGTTCCTCCCCAGCCTGTCTGTCGTGCCGTGCTGTGCTGGAGGCAGCATGGCAGGGGCACTGGCGATGGTCTGGCGTGATCCCACAGCGTCCATCCATCACAAAGAGCTGCTCTGAATTGAGTGCAGGGGACCTGACAGAGCTACAGGGTTTGGCTTTAACGTGACTCATCAAACACGAGCACTCCCAGGCTGCCGATGGTGAAGGTCACTTTTCTTCAGCCCTTTCAAAAGGGAGGAAAATACCATGTTTTAATCCTATTCGGGCTTTTCTCTCCCTGCCCTTGGCAGAGGTGCTTCCCAGCTGATAACCAATGTGCAGAATCATGTTGGGATCAGGTTGGCCCCTTCATCCAAACAGGAATGATGCAATACATCCACCCCTAAGCCTCTTCCAGCAGTTTTTTGTTGCCAGCAGCCAGGAAGGCACTTTTCTTTGGAAGCAGCTCTCAAACGGGAGCTGAAGTTTCCAGCTTAATGGGGAGAAGGAGAGGAAAGTGATTTCTCCCCTCTCTGACCCAGGCTGTGTTGGTGTGGATGTTTAACAGGAAGATGGAGAAAGGAAGCAGCCCAAAGCTGCGTTGCCATGGGAATCTGTCCTTGCTAGCAAATGTGGAGATTCTAGCTCTTCATCTGCTCTTCTGCAAAGATCTGAAACAACTTGGTGCAATGGCAGCAGCCTCTGGTTCTGCTGGAAGGAGGTTTGCGTCTCTGATCCAGGAGGTGCAAGGTTAGCAGTGGCTACAGGCAGTGCAGGAAGGGTGCACCACGCAAAGGTAGGGTGGAAGCAGTGCTGCTCTGTCCTGGGGACAGGGGCTGCTGGCACCTCGGAGCCGTCAGCAGTGATGGCAGGCAGCAGGATGTTCTTCTCCTGGTGCAGGCTGGGATCCCGGAGCCACCAGCTCCTGTGTTGGCTGTTTCCTCAGTAGAGCTGTTGGACATCCTTTTCTTCTTGCTTTTGCCCAATGTAGCTCTCCTGAATTGTCCCTTCTCACAAGGATTGGTCTGAGTGGCATCTTCTGGGTGCTGTTGGCTCAGACAGAGCTGGTGAGGTGCTCCACTGCTTGGGAGCAGGCGGACACGGAGGCAGGACCTGTTCTGCCTTGCAGGTGTGCGGGGTTCTCCCCACTCTGGTGTAACAGACCTGGCCATGAGGGCAGGTCTGGGAGAGCAGGGGTGGGCAAGCTATCTGGACACAGGGATGCCGAGGCTGGGCTGAGGGTGGGCAGCCCGAACAGGTGCTGTGGAGTGAGCCTGGTTAGAGATCTGTCAAAGCAGTAACAGAGCAGTGATGGAAAAGCTGTCAGACCCACGTGCTTGCTCCTCTCCCAGCCCACCAGGAAGCTGGGTTCTCCATGCCTTTGTCTCTCCCAACAGCCTGGGGAAACAGGGAACCAACTCATGAATCCTGAGGGTGTGAAGGCCCATGGAGCCCCTGCCATACCCAGCCGGGGTAGCGTGGTGGAGAGGCAGCTCTGCCATGCTGTAACACAGGTCTGCCTGCTCCTGCAGAGCCCCCGCACCACTGATGTTTCGTGTGTCCATCCGTCCCCAGGTAGGGGTAGAGCTGGTCCCGGCCCTGCTGTGTGCCCACCGTGACGCTGCCGCAGTGCTGCCTGCACAGCTGGAAAACCATCACTCTCAGGCACAAAGGCAGTGGTGAAGGGGGAGCTGATGGTAGGGACCAAGCCTGCAGAGCTGCCCTGCCTGATGCTTCCAGCTGCACAAACCCCAGCATGGAGCCCTAGCAGGGTCTGTGCGGGTTAACCCAGGCCTGCTCCATGCAAGAAGGTCAGCACCCATCCTCACTGTCCCCATCATACATTCCCTAACGCCATACAGCGTTAGAGACTGGGGGAAGAGTGGCTGGAGAGCTGCCTGGTGGAGAAGGACCTGGGGGTGTTGGTTGACAGTGGCTGAACATGAGCCAGCAGTGGCCCAGGTGGCCAAGAAGTCCAATGGCATCTTGGCCTGTGTCAGGAACAGCGTGGCCAGCAGGACCAGGGCAGGGATTGTGGCCCTGGACTCAGCACTGGTGAGGCCACACCTGGAGCACTGGGTTCAGTTTTGGGACCCTCAGTACAAGAAGGACATTGAGGTGTTGGAGCGCATCCAGAGAAGGGAAACGAGGCTGGTGAAGGGGCTGGAGAACAAGTGCTACGAGGAGAGACTGAGGGAACTGGCGTTGTTTAGCTTGGAGGAGGCTGAGAGGAGACCTCATCAATGTCTAAAACTGCCTGAAAGGAGGTTGTGGTGAGGTAGGTGTTGGTCTCTTCTCTCAAGTAACACGTGTTAGGACAAGAGGAAATGGCCTCAAGCTGCGCCAAGTTTAGATTAGACAACAGGAAAATTTTTTTCATCGAAACGGTTCTCAGGCACTGGCAGAAGCTGCCAGTGGGTTGATTCTCTGGTGGTTGGTTCGCTATTCCTGAAGATGTTTAAAAGACGGGTAGACTAATTTCTTGGGTGTCTGCTTTAGTGTGGATAGGTATGGTTGGACTCAATGATCTCAAAGGTCTTTTCCAACAAGGTAATGTCTATGCTGCCACCACAACCTCTGAACAGGTCCTGGGCAGTCAGGGCAAGGGATGCAGTGAGGAGGGCGGAGAGTACCCTGTCTTGCAGCTGCCGGGGGGGGGGGGGAGAGGTGAGCGGTGCCATCTCCTGGGGCTGCTCCTTGCTTAAAGGAATGTCTCTTGTTGCTTCTCAGGGCAGTAAACGGCTTCGATCAAGGTCCCCCTGGACTGGGAGCGTCCCGACCGTCCTCAGCGCCTGGCATGCTGCCCCTAAGCGTATGAGCCTGTGGGAGGTCGTGTTCGGACTTGCGGATGCTTTTCTCAGCCCACCAAGAGAAGAACTACTCCCAGTTCCTCCCCATTCCCAGTCCCACTGGAACACGACCCGTGTCGTGCTGCCCAAGGAGCCCCTGTGCTCACGGCCCTTCATGTCCTGTTCATTAGTCCTCCTGTCGCTGTTGCGAGCGGCCTTGGCCATAGGCCCTGTGCCACGCAAGCGGAGTCGTGCACTGCTCTGTTTGGGGGGATGAAGGGGTCCCGCTCACCAAACTGCAGCCAGGCAACACTTGGCCCCTCGCTTTATCTCTCCTGTAACTTTTTTGGCGTGACACCAATGTTGGCCGCTCCTCTTCTGCCTGCCTGCTCCAGCATCCTGCTACTTTGCAGCTGCGGCTGCTGGCCTCGGGAGTGAGGCCCTGGATGCGGCTGTGCCAAGGTGTCACTTTGGATGTTGACACCTCGGAATCAAATCCGAGTTTGTGGCTTGGGTACTACAGCTCTATGAATGATGGCCAGGCAGGCCTGTGGCTGTGACTGCTGGAGCCTGTTCTCTTCCCACCTTGGTCGAATGGGCAGAGGAGGATGTGTGCGTCCCACAGCCCTGCCCCAAGTCTGGCTGTACCCGTCGGCGCAGGGCTCTGGGCGCAGGAGCAGGAGCAGGCAGGGAGCTGCTGGATGCCGGCACAACGGGGGTGACAGCACCCATTCTGCGTGTGTCAGCCACAATGCCTGATGCCTTGGCGTAAGCTGACAGGGCTGAAGTGCTCTCCCTCTGCCCATGCAGCTGGGAGCAGGAACACATCTGCAATGCTGCCGTGCTGATGGTGCCTCCAGATCTGTTCCCGTGGCACAGCCTCAGGCCTGCTGGTACCCAGCCTTCCCACCCATCCGCAGCAGGGACACCACAGAAGCGGCTGGAAGCCTCTCATCCCGCTGGCCATAAAGCCACAACCCCCTCCCTGTCCCCATCACAGCCATGCTCCGATCTGTAATCTGGGACGGGATGTTACAGCGTTACCTTCAGGCTTCTGTGACAGTTTGGGCGACTGTGTCCGTGTGGGTCTGTGTGCGGTTTCCCTGTTTCTCTGCCTCTGAGTCGGTGGGGTTTAAAATGAGCCAGCAAGCCCAGCTGGGCTTTGAGCGGTGGCTTTGGAAGATCATCATTCCTGGCCTGCTCTGTCACATCCTGGTAGCTCCGCAGCTCTCTGTTGGTTTATTCACAATAAAAAAACCCTGGCCCCCACAGAAGGGAGGTGGGAACCCCCCTACTGCTTGGGATTGTGTGGCTGCTCCTTCCGTCTGCTCCCTCTGCTGCATCCAACTGTTTACATTTGTTTTACTGTACATAGGGTTGTAAACACGAACCGCCTTGGCCTGAGAGCTCTGTACATAACTTGGGCTGTGTAACTTTATTTATTCTGAATCTTTCCAGCATGTGTCACTAGGACAGTGTCCCACACCATGGTGGTGACCCGGCTCATGGTGTGGGTTAACAACAACAAAGGGAGAGTCATCTTCTAAAAATAAACTTCTTTTAATGTGGAATCTGTGGATTTTCAGAATTGGTGGCAGTGGCTGCATTTTGTCCTGCAGGAACTTGGGCCGATGCCCGTGGAGGGGTTGGTGGTGCTGCTCTGTGCTGCCGTGCAGCTCCTGCTCCACATTCCTTGCAGTGTTTCCTTGTGGTCCCGTTTGTGCTAAGAGGGCCCCAGCCACTGCTGGTTGGGGAACACCTCTGCTCCCAGCACTGATTGCAGAACTGAGGGCTTGGTTTCAAGACTGGCTTTGGATATGAGCCTTGGGAAGTGAGAGAGGCCTCCAGTGGCACCTGCCAGGGATTTGGACTTCAGGGAGTGGCCAAAAAGTCATTTCTTGGGCAGAACAGTAGGCTCAGGCCTGAGGCCCTTCCCCAGGGTGCTCCTGCCAGGGCCTGGCTCCCAGCTCTGTCCCTGCAGCACCCTGGGCTCTGCTGGCACGGGGCTGCCTTGTCTGGTGCAAAGGTCGCTGCAGCCTCTGGCTCAGCTCCAGCCCATGTGGCTCCTGAGATCCCACAAAGTCCCTTGGGGGCTGCTGCCCACTCACAGCCAGCAGTCCATCGGTGATGTCACAGCCACAGGCTCTCCTCCTGCCAGCACTGGCCGATCCATGGTCACCTGTCAGCATCCTGTGTCCTGCTGGGAATGCCCAACTCCTTCCTGAGCTCTGATCCTGCCCCATGCACCCCACTGGAAGCAGCTCCCTAGGGCTGAGCGGGGCTGCCCTCATTGTAGCCAACCCTCCTTCCTCCTGAACATTGTGGCTGCCCCATCCCTGGAGGTGTTCAAGACCAGGCTTGGATGGGGCTTGGAGCCTCCTGATCCAGTGGGAGGTGTCCCTGACCATGGCAGCGGGGGTGGGGTTGGAACTGGGTGGGCTTTGATGTCCCTTGCAGTCCAAACTATTCCATGATCCTATAATTCCCAGGTGGGAGCAAGAACAGGGCCTGCCCTGTGTGCAGTGACTTCCACAGCCCCTGTGCTCTTCAGTCATGTCCGTGTCGCCCCCCTTGAGCTTCTCCTCTCCAGCCCTGAGCTCCTGGCCCTGAGCCCCGCTCCATTCTGTTGATGGGACAACGAAATGCCTCCTCCTGGCGGCCAATGGGTGAGAAACCAACTTCTTCCCCACTTTGCCGCTGACCCCCTGGGTGAGCTGGGGCTCCTCTGCTTCTGCTCCACGCAGGGTGTCTCTTCCTTCCTTGCACCCTGCAGTCCTTGGAGCAAAGACTGGGTAAGTGCACACTGAACAGAGCCCAGCCCACAGTTCTGGTTTTGTTGTGACTTCAGCAGGACATTGACCTGGGCTCCTGCCACAAGAAATGATTTGGCTCTTTCCAAAGGTCAGCACTATAGGGCTGCCAGCCCACTGCAAGGAGGTGTTGGTACCAGGGCACTCTGCACACTCATGGCCTCTGTGACCCCTTCTCCTCACCCCGGACTTGCCTGTGCCTAAGGCCAGCCCTGCTGTGAGACAGTCACGTCCCCTGGGATCAGACAGCTGGAAAAACACAGGAGGCAGGAGCAGGAGCTACCTTCGCTGGAGCTTCCCTGCTTTGCTTGGGAACAGCTCCTTGTCCTTGGTCCTTGCCTTGCAGCTAAGCCTGTGCACAGCCTTGTGCCTGGATGATTCTCACCTTGCTGACTTGGCTTTCTGGCCTCACCTTGGCCCTGCCCTATTACCACAGACCAGTGTGGGAGTCACCAGGCACGGCCATGGTCCTCTCTGCTCTTGCTTGCACAGCACAGGGGCTGCTCAGTGGTCTCTTGCCTCAAAATCTGTAACCTTTTGTCATGGGATCCTTGGACCGTTAAAAGGTTCTCCAAATAAAAGACAGAGCCTGGCCTGAGCTCCACAGTGTTGTCTTCAGAGCCATTTGATGTCCTCTTGGTTTGTATTCACCATGGACTGGATGATCTTGGAGGGCTTTTCCAATCTAAATGATTCTGATTCTAGGTCAGCAGCCCGATGAACAACCAAGTGCTGGATGCAATGGCTTTGGGTGGTTTGTCCTTCACCTCTACCCATTCTCCACACCTTCCCAACAGCCTGAGGGGGAGATGAGTGTCAGCACATAGTGAATGGCTGTGCAAAGAAATCCACACCTTTGGGTGTGGTGGTGGAAAAAATCTCTGAAGCTCTCCCAAAGGACAACCTTCCCGCCCCCCCCATTGTGACATCCCTCTCAGGTATCTCGGGGCTCAGGCTGAGTGCGATGTCCAAATGTGAACGCCAGGACTGATCCCTGTTGCAGATTACATTCCTGTCCCAGCCCATGCTCTTGACCTCACATGCTTTGCTGGGACACCATATCCTGCAACAGAATCCCATCTGCCAGAGAATGTGCCCCAGTGGTGCCTGGGGTGAAGTTGTGGAATGGATCTGCTCTGATGTCTCCAACCCTCCCAGGAAATGAAGGGACATCTTGGAACATTTGGTTAATTTCAATAGAATGAAAGGTGTCAGCAAGTGCAGGACAGAAGAGCCAGAAAGGTGTGAAGTGTCACCTATGGTGGAGTCTGCAGTATCTCTAAGGCCCTCTGTCCTCTTTTGCTGGCAGAGCAGGTCACGTTGGGAGTCCCTCACTGCTCCGTAGCCGGAGCTGCTCGCTGGCAGTTCCGCCTCTCCTTCTGTTTCTCATCCATGGAGAGATCTGCAAAGTCTTGGATAAACTGGTGGATCTGGGGTGGGGAAGAGAAGAGGCAGAGCTCAGAGAAAGGATGGGAACAGGAGGTGGAGGGGAGCTGGCTGGCCCTTGTGGAGGGCAGATGTCACCAACCAAAGTGAGCAGGAGGAGAAGACATTTGCCGTGCCAGCCCTGCTCCACAAGAAGGGGCTTTTGTGGGCCCTGAGGAGCTGAGGGCAAAGGTGAATGGAACCAAACCTTGGCCATGGGTTGATCTTCATCCCCTGCCTCGGCCAGCCTGGCTCTTACTCCTTCTTCCCCCCAGGGACCCACACCCTGCTCCGCCTCCTCAGACAGGACAGGTTTGCCTGGTGTCCTCTGCCCATTTACTGGTGCCCAGGAGAGAGCCCAGGTGAAAAGGGAAGTGTCTGTTGGACACCTTGGCTTCTCTGGGCTCTCCTCTCCCTTTGGGCAGGTGAGGGTGACTCCTGCTTCTCTTTCTGGGCAGGGAGAAGGGGTCTGGCTTGGCTTTCCCATGTCCAGCTGCCTGAGGCAGTCATCCTTTGGCATGTTCAGGATTCCTTTCAGCTGTGTGCTCAGGCACTGGAAGAGGTCGAAGATGGCCCTCTTGATGTTCCCCAGCTCCAGGTGTTTCTTGGTAGCTGCATCCTGGATGTCAGCCAAGTGAGTCTCCTGAGAGGAGAGGAGACATGCAGGATGGGGACATCCCCCAGCAAAGATGCTGCGTGAGCACTGGAGACCCTGGCTTGGAAAGCTGAACTTCCACGCTCATTCGTTTTGCTGGGAAGAACCTGTCCTTGCCCGGGTCTGTGCTGGAGGTGGTTCAGCTCAGTGTAGTGGAAGCAGAGCCCACAACCACCACAGCTGATCCTTGCCCAGGAGCCTCCCCATCTCCCTGCCCTCCTCACTCTGGTGCATCCTCCTCCTTTGCTCTCTCCACAGCAGGACCAGCTGATCCCCCTGCCACCCTCCCAGCCCAGATGCTTTCCATCTTTGTTTGATGGACCCAGCTCCTGGAGCTTGAGTATCCAATAGGGAACCTGGCAAGGACCCCTCAGAGTGATGTAAATGAAGCAGAAGCCTGCAGAGCTGAGGGCGTTACTGCACACTGAGCTCTGGCTGCACCTTGATGGGCCCCATCACAGCCCAGTTTAACACCAGTCTGGTCACTTTTGGGTGGGTAAGGAGGGAACAGATGCTGTGCAAAGGATGGAAACAAAGAATAACAAAGCAACTAAACCCACTTCACTCTGAGGCCTGAGCCATCGACAGTGAAGACCACGAGGCACCTCCACACTGAAGGGCCATAACAAGGATGGTGCTGCAAGGAATGGTGAACAGAAATGTGTGTGCCCAGGCTGGACATAGCCAGTGGGTGTGCGGTGGAATGTGCCTGGGGTTTGTGCCAAGGGAGACCTCCCCAAAGCCTGCTCTGATGGTCTCTTTTGACCATGGGTTCAAGCAAGAAGTGAAAGATCACGATGGCTTTGTGAGGGCCTTGTGTTAAGCCCTGATGTGACCTCGTCTGCCATTCTTTGTTCAACAGCCCCTTGGAGGGACATAATTAGGCACCTCCTCCGATCTCAAAGGCTGCTACTGGGCCTTGCCATGACTCCATGGCTTAGGGATGAGCCATCAGCTGGTCTTGACCCAGCCAAGCCTTGGAGATCTACCCCTGCCAACCCCACGTTTCCTCACCCAGTGGGGGATGTCTTTTCAAGCCTGGTCCAAATGTAGCTGGAGCTGCTTCAGCTCATTTTTGTACAGCTGGATCTCCACTTCTTTCTCTGCCATCTGCTGGTCCAGGAGCAGCTGGGCTTGCTCAGGCATTTCCTTGTGCCCCTGTTGGGACTGCAGCGTGTCCTTGCGCATCCTCACCAGCGTCTCGTAGTGCCCAATGACATCCTGGGTGTCCTCAAGCTGCAGCAGAGGGTTTCTGGTGTTAGTCACACCCTGCCCTTCCCTCATCACAACTGGAAGTCTCGTGCTGTTTGGCACCCTGCCCTGACCAGGGACACCACCTCCCACCCGCTGAGAGATCTTCCCTTCTTGATGGAGATCTTGCTTTGTGAGCATCTCCACCTTCCCTGTGTGATGACACCCCAGCGTGCCCGTCCCCGAGCTGGCAGTGCCACAGGCAAGGGGAGATGTTGCCCCCCTTCCCCACAAAGCACATCTGCACCTGCCAGCACGGGGTCACCTCAGCATGGGATGGGGGCAGCTGGGACCGCAGGAGTGTGGGCAATGCACGGAGCGATGCCTGGGCATCCTTGATAGAGGGCACGGCTGCTGTGACAACCGCCTGGGTTCCCGTTCCCGGGTGGCTTTTCAATCCCCCCAAAACCTCAATGTGACACAAAACAGTGACAGAAAGGGGTACCCCTTCCCCTCAGCCCAGTGCTTTTCCTCCTTCTAAGTTTTTCTTGGGTTCTCTCAAGCCTTCACCTCCTTTTCTGGCTCTCCTCCCAGACTCCGGTCCCTTTGGCTCACCTTGGTTATGAGAAACCATCCCATCCCATCCCATCCCATCCCATCCCATCCCATCCCATCCCATCCCATCCCATCCCATCCCATCCCATCCCATCCCATCCCATGTCTTTGACCACATGCACCAAAACGTGCACACGCAGAGGGAGAGGAAGGCGAGGGAAGGTGGAGCTGGGTCACTCAAGAGCACTTGCAGGAGATACATTCACAGGGGACAGAGCAGTATTGGAGCATCCCTGGGAACATTTTCATCCCCTGAAATGCCATCCCTCTTGCACTGACCCTTCAATCTTGCAGACAGACAGCTGGAAGGGCACTTGGATTTTCAGATCTACTGATATCTGTCCCTGGGGCTCCACAGTGGGGACAGGCTGAGAACCCTTCTCAGGAGATCAGGAGCTCACACTGGTACAGGACAAGCTCTCTCCCACCCAAGCCCTTCCAGGGCTTTCCACATCTGTGGTACAAAAGCCTGTGCCCTGCCAGTCTTATTCCTCACACTTCGAGGCTCCAGGGATGCTTGGACAGATGTGGTGGCCTCAACAGAGGGGAGGAGGAGGTGTGGCTCAGGGCCCTATCAGTTGAGCTGATCAGGGAAAGGCTGACCTTTAAAGTCCTCTTGGATGCTTCCAGGTAGGCTTTCAGCTGGGCCTCCTTGGCGTGAAGGTCCCTCCACTGGCAGGCTATGAGTCCCATCCTCTCCTTGAAGGCCTGGCAGCACCAAAGCCATCGTGCCCAGAAGCAGGGCTCCAGCACTCAAGGGACCCTGAACAAATGCCCATTTCCTTGCCCTCCTCTCCTCTCCTCTCCTCTCCTCTCCTCTCCTCTCTCTGGTTCTTCCCCTGCTGAAGCTCAGCCCCCAGTGCTGTGAGCTCTGCCCTGGGCAGGGGCTCCTTGTCCCAGCACCCACCCCGGTCGCAGAGGTCAGAGCAGGAGCTCACTGCTTCTCTCCCACCACCCCACATGGACAGGCAGTGACACGGAGGCAAATCCCAGGGACTGTGGATCCCTGCATCACCCCGGTCCCTCCGGGGGTGGGGCTGAGCCCTACCATTCTCTACAAATTAACTGGGTTTTAAACATCATCATTCCTTTCATTTTTTTGCCCCAGAACGAGGCATCGGAGCGAGGTCCGTTGATCAAAATGTGGGGTGGGATTCGTGGGCCAAGTGGGGAAAAACCTACAGCTGATGGTGACCTTGGGGTCTTGCTCCTTCCCCAGGAGATTTCGTCCCTGATGCCGTTTCTGGCAGCTCCCTCACTGCCTCAACAGAGCTGGGGCTGCTGGCACTGCAGCCCCTGGGCTTGGGGGCAAAGGCTGCGACTCCGCAGGGAGAAGCCTTCCCTTCTGCTTCAGCCCTGACTTGCACTGGGATATTGTTTTCAGGCAAACATCCCCCCGGCTCATTATAAACAAGGGGGAGCTGGGAAAGTCTGCCCGATCCCGCTGGCACTGGGACAGCAAGAGGATGTCCAGCCTGGAAGGCACCATTTGTTACAGGAGAGATGCTTCATTCAGAGACGAATGGTCCAAGGCCAAGCAGGGACGGCCCCTGGCTTTTATTACTGAGGTTCAGACTGGTCCCATCAGCATCTTCTCATCCAGCCCAGGTGCTCTCCTGGCCCTCACCACAAAACCAGCAGACCTCACCTGGCCACCAGGGCCTGCTCCTGGTGATGGGAAACCCTGGGCTGGGATCAGTCCTCTCCCCTGGAGGGAAGCCGAGCAGGATGAGATCAGACCCTGCATTTCACAGCTCTGGAGAAAGTGCAAAGTGCATCTTTAACCCAAACACCTGCCCAGCACTGATCTCCCTCCTCTGTGCAGGTCCATCCTTGTCCCTGTTTTCCATATGGACATCGCAAACTGCCCTCACCCAACACCCGATCTGAGCAGCCCCAGGGCCCTGGCACTGCAGCTCTGTGCTCTGGGAGAGCTTCACTCTTGAATGGGCAAGAGGAGCAGGTCCTGTGCACCAGGAACAGCCCAAGGGGACTGAACTGATGGGAAAGCTGAGGGGCAGGAGGGTCTACGCCTGCGCACCAGTACTGAAGGGCCCTGAGCACTCTGCCTTTGAGTGGCAATGGCACCGCAGGGCTGAGTGCTCAGCCCCAACCAGGCCATTTATACAAAAAACCCAAGCAAACACAACAGGAAAAGGCAGCTTCCAGTCATAATTCTCATTTATTAAGGTCTATGCCAACCTCAGGAGATCGCTCTTGCTGTAAGTAAACAGAGCAGGCGGCCACATCTATAATGAATAAATTTATTGTCTTACAAAAATCATTGTCTAGAAATATGGGTATACAAGAAAACAAGATATTTGCAGTCAGATGCCTGGTGGTCAACAGCCAGTTTGAGTAAAAATATCCAAACACACAAGAAAACCTTTGCAACGGATGTTAAAGCTTTTAACCAAAAAAAAAAAAGGAAATCCATGGATTCCGAGCCTGTGGCAGAGGAGGCTTCCTAATTAACACTGATTCATCATCACTAATACCGATAATACCACTTGGACTAGAGAGGTACATGATGTGAAGCACAGTCAAAATTAATACATTAAGTCATTGTTATAGAGGCAAATCATAGAGGAAATGCTGTCTCAGTACGGTAGTGTCGAAGGCACTTTCTGTAATGTCAGCTTTTCGGCTATTTTAAACAAAAGGAACGCTAACTACTCGCTGTAATACTGCTCAAAATAAAGAAACAACAACAACGACGAAGGATTCACATCCACTGGCTTGTTAACTCGCAGGCAGGCAACATCCATCCCGGAGCCCCTGCAGGCTCCGCAGTGCAGGCAGCTCTGTTGGGAGCACCAGCCTGGCTGCCCGGGCACCCCGTGAGCCTCTGCCCATGGTGCTGCCGCTCAGCTCCACAGGGACCAACTCAGCCATACAGTAATAAATTAGTTTTGCCTGTGGTGTATGTTTATTTCCTGGTGTTCACATTATCCTAGATGGAATATATACAGGATCTCCTGGGCAGAGAATTTGAGTACAAGTGCAGAACGGTGACGCTACCCCAGTGTGCCTGTGCCGCATGGACACCGACTGACAACGTGGGTGCTGGGAACACTTCAAAATGGTAATCGCGGGTTAAAAATGGACACTACTCACTCATCCCTACGTTCCCCTCTAACGCTTCCTAAGGCCTGTTCACAGTTTGCTCACTGATTGTGTGCTGATCACAACAATTAGGAGAAAAAGAAAGATATGGGTGCAGTTTGGTCTTCAACGATCAGTCGACTCGACGCAGCCGAGGGCCAGCCGAGCACAGAAGCGGCGAAGGATGTTGTCTGTCCAACAAAGCATGCAGAGCTGTGACAATGGGTCTGTCCCAACGACCACCCTCCGGGAATGACGTTTCTTGATTAGAAAAAAAAGCATCCTCCTTCACATGGTGCTTTATAAAATGGCTTTGCGATGGGAATCTGGAAAATGGATGCACTGAACAGAGACGACCCCATTCTGTTTACTCTATAAAAAAGCAGTTGTACCTATATCTGAGCAGGGTGAGGCTGGAGAGCCGTAAGCCGACCTACACAAGGGAACCTTGTAGCATGCTGACGTTTCGTAAGGCAGAGTTACGGCCACAAGGCAGTCCGGTGGTCAGGAAAGTCCTCCTCCTCCTGCTGACTACTGGGTAACAAGTCTCTGCATGCAAACGGTGTGAGGGGCTCTACTCCGCAGGGGCCGCCTGTGCTTCATTCACATCGCTGCCTTTGCTCTCCACGTCGTCGTCTGAGAGCTCCAGAGAGGCCCCTTCGATGTGCAGTTGGCGTCTCCCAGATCGACTTGAGGAGAAGGTGATGGGGCCCCCCCTCCTGCCAACGAGAAGCACAGACTGTGATGGCTGATGGGGGCCACATCCTGCTCACAGTCCAAGTCCTGGTGCTGGCAGCTGTCCCTGGAATTCCTCCCTGCGCACCGCAGGGGAATGTGGCAGCTCAGCTCGAGGCCACCTGTGGGGCAAATCTCACACGTGGTGTTTTGAAACTCTCTCTGACCAAGTGGTCAACGTACCACGCACAAACACGTTCTGGTGCTCCAGAATTCCTGCTTGGTCTGTACCATCAAAACCCAAGTAATGTGCAATGTTGTCTGTACAAGCACCAAGCACAGACCAAGTAGTGAACACAGAGGGCTCCCTACAAACCATCACCTGCCCGTTCTAGTGCCGCACTGCACCCCTCAGTCCTTCCCCATGCCTGACAGCTCAGCTCTCTCCCTGCTGAGATGGGTTCTGCTCTGCAGCAGCCTCACCACTGCTGACTCCCATCTGTACTCAGTACAGACCTTGATCTCCAAAAGAGCTGCTCCCCAGGGAAGTTCTGACACACTCCCAGCAGGGTGGGTCAGGAACAGGGATCTACCAGCGAGGAAAAGCCCAACTGAGCTGTCTCCTCTATTGTGTTTGCCTACAGACGGATTGATCTGGCAGCCCCAGGGAACCTGCCAGTGTAAGCTCTAAAGGGTTCAGACTCAGGAGCTGCTGGGAACACCCCTGTGGTCCGGCAGCTTCCTTGTTATCATCATTGGGCTCTGCCCTTTCCAGCAGGGTCCAATTTGACCCATCCCCTAACATGAGCAGCTCTGATTCTGCAGTTCCACAGCTGGATGCTCCCCAAGGACGAATTATAGAGACTGTCTGTGGGCATGAGGGCTCAGAAAGAACCTTGCCCGCTGCTCTGGCACCACTGACCTTAGCCTGTTCTTCAGGGTGCTGACCTCCCGGCTCAGGCCTTCGTTTGCCTCTGTGGCATCATCCAGCTCACGCTGAAGTTTACGTCGGGAAGCATTTGCACGTGTGGCTTCCTCTTCAGCCTCCTCCAGCTGGCGCTTGAGCTGCTTCATCCTGGCATTCGCCTTCTCCATCTAAAACACAACTCAGGCACTCAGATCGAATCAGACAGCGTCACGATGGGGGGTGACAAACTTCCTGCCCCCTGCCCCTGCAATGGAAATGAACCGCCAGCCCTACTGCAGACTCCAACCTGGGCTCCTGGAAACACTGCAGAGCTCCTAAGGCTGGGAGACCAGGATGCATCACAGACCATGACACCAGACGGGTCTGGACTGCCAGGAACTACTCTGTTGCTTTCGTCATCAAGATAGATGCCCTTAGATCTTGCCATTACCATGCTTCTTTGCAAGCCCTTTCTGCTCCAAGCACACCGAAGCACAGCCCCTCCACCTACCTGCTCCTTGTACTGGTCTGCGTGCCGACGCTCATCCTCCACCTGCATGAAGACTTCTTTCAATTTCTTCTCTGTACGACGGACCAGTTTGTTAGCAGCTGCTCTTTCCCTAGAATCGCAGAATGGTTTGGGTTGGAAGGGACTTTAAAGCCTACCCAGTTCCAACCCCCTCACCATGGGCGGGAACACCTCCCACTGGGTCAAGAATAATCAAAAATCATGGGTTTGTCTCAGTACTGGAAAGCCAGAACACAAGATCTGTCCTTTTAGAAAGGCTCTTGCCTCCCTGTGTAAACAGATACTTGAGTCCTCTTAACGTGTTTGCCACTGTCAGTTTTAGTGTGCTGGGGGGTGCTGGGTGAGCTTTGACAGCAAAAGTTTGTGTGCTGGAGCAGTGATAGTGTGGTACATGGGCTAGAAAGAGGGTTAAGAAGGTGCCTCTTCACAGGCAGATCAAATAGAGCAACTTTAGTTATTGCCAACCAGTAACAAGGTCCTCCTGCAGAGCCAGAAGCACAAAAAAAGCAGAGATGGTGAAGAGAGCGAGCACCTGTAGAGCTGGGGAAGAATTAGCTAAATAAAGGTGTGGAGGACCAAGACAGCAAGGACAGAGCGGCAGAGCTCGCTGCAGGAAGAGTTCTGCTGAGCATAGGACTCATCTGAACTAACTGCAGCTGGCATGCCTCCTCTAAACAAAGAGGCCAGGAGACTCAAGGGGACATTTCATCTTGTCCCAAGGAAAAGTGCAGCACCTTGTGGATCCTGGGACTGCCAGGTGACACATCCATCTGCTGAGATGCAGGAATTAATTCTGTAGTTTCAGAGCAAATTGATTCTGAAATCTTCAGCCTCAGTTACTTCACAGTTCTCGTGTCAGTGTGTCCCCTAAACAGGAGCTTTCCAAATAATAAACCTTAATGCCTCACATCTCAGCCCTACAAAAATTCATGGCAGGGAGGTTTCAAACACTCAGCTGAAAGAGCAAAGACAAGGCAAAGAGGTATATTCCTTACTTGGCTTCCTGCTCAAGCTGCTCTTCCAGCTGCACAATCTTGGCTTCTAGAGTAGAAATTGTTGCTTTGAACTTAGACTTCACAGATCCCTCCAGTTCCTGAAGCTTGGCTTTCAGCTCTTTGTTTTGCCTCTCCAGCTGCTGCCGTGCATTTTCACTCTTCTGGGCAGCGCTCCGCTCCCCAGCCAGCTCAGAATTAAGTGTGTCAACCTTTGAGGAGAACAGAAAATCATTTGGTGCTAATTCAGAGCCACCATTCAACAGCACACCTGAACACAAACTGCCCCTCCAGCATCATCAAGCACAGAGTCACCTGCAGCGTGGTCTTTCGGAACCGGTCATTGAGAAGCTCCATGTTGCTTTGCTCTTCCTCGAGCTCTTCCTCCAACTGTGCAATCCGAGCTTCCAGCCGGCGCTTCTCATCCAGCAGCGCTGACCTAGAAAGGAAGAATCTGGGTCAAGACACAGTCAGATCGGATACAAAGCAACAGGCCAGTTTGCTTCTGATACTTCAGGCACCGCAAACTGTCACAAGAAGCTACTGCGTCAGCAATTCTCTTTGTAACGACAGGGGTTTTATGATGAAGACAGGCCCAGATGGAATCTGGAAGCCGGCTACCGAGAACTCCAGATGCTGGTGCCTGAAGCTCTTCCAGTGCCCCATTAATACAGCTGATGACTCACTTTCCTGAAGCACTGTTTGCAATCTCATCAGCCAGCTCATCCCTCTCTTGCTCAGCGTGACGACGGGCTCTTTCAGATGCAGCAAACTCCTGCAAAGGTTTAGGAAGAGATTCTCTGTTCAACTCACTCAATTCCTCTTCCCTCCCAGCTTACTCTAGAAAGAAAAACAAATTCCTTGGATTTCAGCCTCACCTCCTGGAGCTGAAGTATTTCTGCTTCCAGACTCTTGAGCTTCTTTTCACTCTCTTTGGACTGTGTGAAGATCTCATCTCTGGACGCACGGGCTTCTTCCAGCTCCCGCTGGTAGTCTTTCATTTGAGCCTGCAGTTGGAAAGCACAGGGAAGAAAAAAAAATACTGCATTAGGGCAATCACAAGATTTAGTAGCAGCTCTGAAGCATCTTGACCTTTGGACAGCAAGGCTTTCCTCCCAAAGTGGCTTCATTCAAAAATATTTTTTCTATTCTTGTTTTCATATTAAAACTTCACTTTCCCATCTTTCCATCACTCACTCCTCACCAGAAAGACCCCGTTATAAAGCTTTGCTTCATTTATCGCTACATTTCTTATAGGAAAACACATCTAGTAGAGGGCTGCTCCATGACATTCACCATGAAGCTTGCAGAGAGGTAACACTCTTGGAACTGGCTTAGAAAAAATCTATTTACTTATATTGACAGGTAAACTCTATCACAAGTACACCACGTAAGGAACTTCTCAGTGCAGAAGTAACACAGCTCACACTTAGCCTTCCCTTAGGACACTTAGCACAGATTGAGAGCTGAATTCACACAAACTTGACTTGATGTGCTGAAAGAGTAATGAAAGCTGGAGAAACTGCATTTACGTTGTACTGAATCTTCAGGTCCAACCAGTCACAAGACCACTTATTTCAGGCGCTCGTACGAAAGTGTAGGGAATGTAGACTCTGTAATTGACCTCTCCTTTTGGAACAGAGAGGCAAGATACTGCTAGGTACCAGTGCTTATTGCTTTTACTTATGTTCCCTCCTCATCCAGTGCCTGGGCTCAGTTCCAGCATTGCCCTGGTTTAGATGACGCAGGATCAGAAGCAGGATTGCCAAGGAACAAAGCAGACAAGGCAGAACAACAACCGAATTTGCTGTATGGCCTTGCCCTTGCCTCACATTCCTGCAGCTTTGGGTTGTGGCACTGAAAACTTTTGGCAAAAATGAACCTTACCAAGCATTGAAAACTGGTTGGGAATGGCTAATAAATCCCTGACACAAGGATAAGGTTATTTTCTTGCCAAACTAAAAAAAGAATCGGCACCTCAGAGCTTTAAATTTTATTTGCTTTAAAACCCCCTTTTTCTCTGGAACACTTTGGGCTGAAGATGCCTTAGAGTTCAACTTGGGGAAGCAGCAGTCAGCAGCAGCTGAGTTCAAATCAGTAAATTAAAAGATGTAAATAACCATATTTTAGAAATGCAGCCTCAGAAGCCACACTCTTATGCAAAGTGCTGAAATACAGACACAGATGAGAACTGAACACAAGTAAGTGGGGGACAATCTGAACTCCCTACTGACAAAATCAAATACTGCGTTTTGGGCCCCTCACTACAAGGAGGACATTGAGATGCTGGAGCACATCCAGAGAAGGACAAGAAAGCTGGTCAAGGAATTAGAGCACAAGCCTTATGAGGAGCAACTGAAGGAACTGCGGTTGTTTAGTTTGGAGAAGAGGAGGCTGAGGGGAATCCTCATTGCCCTCCAAAACTGCCTGAAAGAAGGCTGTGGTGAGGTGGGGGTTGGCCTCTTCTCCCTGGTAGCCAGTGACAGGACATTGGTGAAACGGCCTTGATGCACCCAGGAAGGTTTAGGTTGGATATTTGGAAGAATTTCTTTCCTGAAAGGGTTGTCAAGCATTGGCAGAGGCTGCACAGGGAGGTGGCATCCATGAAGGTGTTTAGAAGACGAGTAGATATTGTACTTGGGGACATGCTCTGGTGGTGGATATAGCAGGGCTGGATCGATGGTTGCACTCTATCTTAAAGGTCTTTTCCAACTGAAACCATTCTGTGAAAAGGATGAGGGGAGTTACAAGCAGGTGACAAGTTCAGGCCAGATATTCCATGACAAATGTCAGTGTAGCTGAGTCCAATATTCCCCGTGTTCTCACAGCATCTACATGGAATGAAAAGCAGCACCCTGACAGATAGTCACCATGTCACAAGGGAGAAAGCAGCTCAAATGCTGTGCCTACCTGGAGCTTTCGTAGCTGTTTGATGGCTTCATCTCGACCCTTGTTTGCAGCTTCTATCTGGCCTTCTAGGTCTTTCAGATCCATCTCCATTTTCTTCTTGGCTGCCACAGCAAGAGCCCTCTGTTTGCGCTCATCTTCTAGTTCTGCCTCCAGCTCCCGCACCTGGGAAATCAAGGTGTTCAACAGACTCTGTTCCAGGAATGGAGCCAACACAGAACCCAAACAAAACAGTCAACGAATGCAAAAGGTCTTTGCAGAGTTGAATTAACGTCACTCAACTGGAAAGTACATGAGAAGACACTGCAGATGGCAAACCTCCCCCGCAAATTGGAAGCAGAGATCTCTGAAGTGACAAAAAGGAGAACAAAGACAATAACTCGATGCCTGAAGCACTTCCATCTCATCTGTTCAGTGATCAGCTTCTCGCCCAGCACATTTAGCTGTCACTCTGGGCCAAACATCACTAATTCTGGTCGAACCGCTAAGAAGAAAAGAAGCAGAATCACCTCATTTTCTTGAGAAAAAAACCAAAATAGTTCTCTTTGAGGCAGCTGTGCCACCAGCAACCATACACCAACATACTTCTTCCAAACCAAACCAGAAGAGTCACGTATCTCATCGCCAGCCAACAAGAGCTAAGTCAAACATATAAAAATAACACTAAGCCAGAAATGCCACCGGTTTATCAACATGAAAGACTATTTTGTACTGAGTCAAGTCTCCCTCTTCAAGAGCTCTTGTTCAGTGCAAGGTAAGAGCAATTTTGCATTGCAATAGACTTCAAAAGCCTTCCAGGCCATTGCTTGTGTTTAATTCAGAGAGCTCCACATTGGTGATGCTCGGTAATTGTAATGCTTTGTTTTCTTGTGATAAATCTTGAGATAATAGGTGGGTTTTCCTCACAGCTTTAGAAACCTTAAGTTAGAACCATCAAGCATAAGATTTTAAAGACATTTCTTGAGAATTCTAGTAACACAAAGCAGATCTGAAGAGACTCTAGTCTGACAAAACTGGAATCTTTGCCAAGATTTTACCCTAGGGAACTGTTCACTTCACTACAGTCTTCCAGTCTATGATGGTGTACTCATATTTTTTCCTGTACACCGGGTAGGATGAAACGGGGCTTGAAAAGCACCCATTCAGCAGCAGCCAAATCTGTTTGTATGATGGGTGGAGTAGAACTGGAGGACCATAAGAAGCAGGCTGACAAACAGTTACAGCAGCCAGCCCTCAGCAAGACCTATTCTATTGTAAAGATGAATGCTTGGGATTTCTATAGGATGGGATCTTTAAGCAAAGGGGTTTACTTTGGTAGCAAATTATCACCGAGGCCACAGAGCTTTGCAAAGGATCCCCACATGGTTCCCATTATGAAGTACAGTAAAACACATACTTGTTTAACCAGCATCCTCTTTTTCTCTTCATTCTGTTCATCTCTGGCTTGCAGATCTCTCTCAAACTGGGCTTTCATGGCTTGCATGTTCACCTCCAGACGAAGCTTGGCATCTTCTGTGGCCTGCAGCTCATCTTCCAGCTCCTCAAGCTGAGTCCTCATCTCTTCAACCTGCTGCTCCAAAGTTCGCTTTGACTTCTCCAGTTCATGGACCTAAGCCAAGAGCATTAATCAGACCCTCTCCCGTACATGACACGTGATGCTCTGAATCGGACACTGAACCAGAACAGGCAGAGCAGCCCCTCCCAGCCTGAATTAGAGAGCCCAAACATCTCCACAAGGAAAAGGCAGTGGTGACACCAGCTCTTACATCTATTGCAGGTGCCATTTGTCGGTGGCCAGTGCCTTCTGCCCTCTGTGTCTTCACATCTTTCGAGGAGGCTTAATAAAGAGCACTCCTTTATCTTGAGCATTAAATCCTCCACAATACTGGGTTATGAATCAGCTTCAGGAAGTTCTATTTTAGTGTCAAATATACTTCTCCAGTGAGGTGTTTTTACTGTGTTATTGCCTATGCAGTACATAAAACAGGGTGTGGAAAAATACTCACGTTTTTGCCCACATCATCTTTAGAGCTCATTAAATCTTCCATATCTGCACGTAACTGCTTGTTCTGCCTTTCAAACTCATCCTTCACTTCCAGGGCTTCTTCCAAAGCCCGAGCCAGAGACAGTGCTTTAGTTTCCTTCTCCCTGGCTTCTGCTTCAGCACGATCTCTTTCTTCTGCATACCTGGCAGAAATGTTCTTCTCTTCTGCCAGCATCTGCACATACGAAATAATTAATCCATCTCGTAAGTTCTATAACCAGGTCCTCCCTGCCTCAGGTGTTTTAGTCAATGAAGTGGTTAACACTCTATGTTTAATTGGTCTCCAGAGGCTGTCTAGTCTCACAGTCCTAAGGTGCTATAAAACAGCTACAACTTCTCTGGGATGAGATAAACAAGCTCACAATGAGGATTAAATCAGTTTTATATTATGTCCATCCTTTTGTCTTCACATCTTTCGTTCGTCTATCTGAAGACATTACAATAATACTTTAAGTCAGGCTTTTTTCCCAATAGAATTTCCTTTTTGTATATAAAGAGCTTATTACTTGACCTAACACGACCCAAACCTGGCATTTAGCTCACTGAAGTAAGTGACAAGCTACTCTTAACACAGGCCAAGCTGTTTACAAGATTTATCGATACCCACTGCTCCAGTCAGACCTGTCTTTTTCCACGGCTCATTTATGCAGTAACATCTGTAACACGTTATTACAATGCAATATAAACAAGATGCCATTTAAAGCTCAGAGCAAGCAGGAAGATGACAGGAAAGCAGGGTACCTGATCAAACTTCTTCTGCTTTTTCTCCAAGTTCGAAACAATCTGGCGCTGATGATCAAGATCCACCATCAAGTCATCCAGCTCCTGCTGCAGGCGATTCTTTGTCTTTTCCAGTTTGTCGTAAGCTATTGCCTTCTCCTCTAAGCGCTGGCTCAAGGACTCCACATCCTTCAGTAATTTCTTCTTAGTTTCCTCCAAACCTTCAATGGTTCCCAAGTCATCATCTACCTTCTTCTTAGCATCAGCCAACTGAGATTTGATAAAAGAAAATAATACTCCTTAGGCATCATGAGAAGTAAAGAAAGGCAAAGCACAAACCCAGAGATGGATGTTATCGCTAGCTCAGGGAACTCGGGGGAGCCAGCAGGACACCAGGCCTTCAGTCAGCTGGACTTGTCGTTCCTGTGGGGGAGAAAGGCCACAGGACATTTCATTCAGAAACCTGGCCTAACGCACATGCAAATTACATGGCTTTCTGGCATTTTAGGGCACCACTGGCTCTCGCCTGGAACATGTAGACCAGGGGTGTCAAACTCACAGCTCCCACTGTTCTCCTGCAGCATAACGCGCGTCACACGCTGCAAACGTGACCAGTGCAGGGAGTGCAGGGACAAGGAGGTTGGTGCTGCCACCAGGGAGAAACAAGGTGCTGGGCTGGATAAAACAAGGTGGAGGGACAGATTTGGCTCGTGGGCCATGAGCTTGACACCCCTAGTGCAGACCTTACAGAAGTCCTGCTGTTTGCAACTGCTCACCTGTGCCTGCAAGGCAAGCATCTGTTTCTCCAGGTTCTTTCTGGCCTCTTCTTCCTCCTCCTGCTGCTCCTGCAGGTTGTTCTTCTCCTCTTCCAGTTGCCTAATCCTGCTGCTCAGGTTGAGTTTCTGGCGGGTCTCTTCCTGAAGCAGCTCCTGTCACATAAACAGGCATGTTCAAAGTCCCGTTTGGTTCAGTGTGTAAGTGGTGGTCCCGAGCTACCATCCTCCATCGCTCCATGGGGAATTTCAAATCTGATTATTTTCCCCACAGTGTTTTTGTACAGGATATGCTTATGAAAATATCTATAATTGGGTTTTCAGAAAGGCACTGTTCATTCATTTGGGGCACGCTTCAACCTTTATAAAGCTTATTTCTGATCCAGGAACACACACCATTGTTGTAAAAGCGAATAGATGATAGTTTTCAGTCTTTAAAAGAACGAACACAGAAGTCACTCTCAAAACTTGTTTTTCTTCTTCCAGACAAGCACTGGAAGCACCTATTTGAAACTACCTGGGAAGAACACATAGCAGTGAACCTTGCCATGGCAGCATGCTTCCAACTTTTGCTGCATTGCTTAAATATAAAGGTCAGTTTAAAGATAGCTGTAATTCAGCAGCAGAAACTTCTATCATAATGGGAACTAAAGAAAGGTAACCACTTAGGAAACCATTGCCTCTCCACACCCTGTTCCTCAGAGCTGTCTAATTGTGATTAACAGCATTCAAATAGTTACCATCAGCATTTTATACAGGATAAAAAGAGTACATTTAAGTAGTGACTACATGAATAAAGCTGCATTATTTAACTCAAAACCCAAGGGACTTCCCAAGCCGTGAATGATAATGTATTTTCTGTTATGCAGGTGGCAGTTCAATGAGAAACAAAGCTTCAGCACAAAGTTCAGGCTTCGCTGCACACACACCTGTGTGTCCTGAAGCTGAGATTCCAAGCTAGTGGCATCCTTGGCAAACTTAATGCCTTTCTTCTCTGCTTCTTCCAGGAGGCTTGAGACATTATCCAACTCATTCTGCAAAGCAAGCAGTCGAAAGGTAACAGCATGCAGTTGACTCACAGCAAAGCCCACATCCCACCAGGAGCTGAAACTGTGGAACACAAAACCTCACCAAATTCCAGATGCCAGTGCAGAGACACAAGCTAAAAATATTGTATTTGGCTACAAGCTTCAAGTCGACAGCAGTCCTGAACTTCAGAGCAAGTGATGCTGTGTGCAGAGCATGCCATCCCAACATCTGCATCCATAGTTAAATGCTATTTTTAATTATAGCACCATGTCTTTTATAGGACCATTAATTCAGGGATTCTGAGTGGCAGCTGGGTGTAAGCACCACTGCAAAAGAAGAGGTTTGTGCCAGTGCCACCTCCTTCGAAAAGAACTGGGCCGTTCCCTTTCTGAAGTAATTCAACTTGATTTACCTACAGTACTTGTTGCTGTGGTTTAAAAGTCAGACCTGACTGCATTTTACCTTGTCCATTTTCTCCACATATCAGAAAAGTGGGTCGTCACTTGCAATACATATCCACCAAGTTCCAAAAGTTAAGGCAAAAAAGGAAACCTGCAGCCATGATCAATGAGTACACTTTTGCTCACACTCATGAATGAGCTTAGCCCAATCTACTCCATTCCATATCCAAGACAAAACCCGTAAGCCAGCCATCAGCAGCTCGCCACCTACAGAGCCTCCACAGGATTTG
Source organism: Dromococcyx pavoninus (assembly GCA_033558185.1). Classification (NCBI taxonomy): domain Eukaryota; kingdom Metazoa; phylum Chordata; class Aves; order Cuculiformes; family Neomorphidae; genus Dromococcyx; species Dromococcyx pavoninus. The sequence goes on along the minus strand of JAUMJL010000285.1, from coordinate 603,654 downwards.
GTCTCTGGGGTGGGAAGTCATGTACTTAAAAGCCACTATAACTCCCACATAGCCCAAAAGGCTCAGGATTAACATCATGGCTGTCCACCTCTCTCTACCTGAAGCACCATTGCCACTTGAAGGTCCCTCAAGTACACAAAATCATTAAGGTTGGAAAAGACCTCTAAGTTCATCCAGACCATCCGTCAGCCCAACCCCATGAGCACACTTCTGTAGACCTGGCTGCATCTTCGACAATCGTTTCTTCTACCCCTTTCTGAATGGTTAAGACTTGCAGTTTCTTCCCTATTTTCTGCAGTTTAGGGCTTCCATACAGTCTCACCTGCAGCTTGTTAGCCTTCTCTGCCAGCTCCACCCTCAGTCTTTCACCTTCTGACACCTTAGCAGTTAGCTCTTGCACCTGAGCATCAAGCTTCTTCCTCTTGTGCTCAGACTCTGCCTTGACCTGCTGCAGCACCTTCACCTCACAGGCCAGTTCCTTGTTGTCGGACTCTAAGCCTTGTTTGTTTTTCTCAAGATTTGCTTTGAACTAGGAAAGAGAAAAGGAAAGAATTCAACACTTTGTTACACATGAATACAACTTTGTCAAAAAAAATTCACTATGGTAAATCAGGTTTAAAAGTTCAGAGATAAAAAAAGCGCTCAGCAAGTTGTAAGCAGGGAGCGTTTAAAGTGCTGCTATGGAACGTTCTGTGTATGTTAAAGATTAATTTAATTCAAGTTATTCTCCTCTAGGATATCACAGGTAACAGGGAGGACCAGAACAAGATCTGTGATGTGAGTGCTGCGAAAGGACTGTTTGGTGCTCTAAGTAGGGAGGAATGTGCCCATTAACAGATCAGTATGGCTCATCTCACAGAAATAAAAGGCAAGATATCAACTAAAGCTGCCCTGATTTTAGCAGGCACAGCAGTCTGGAAGCAATAACAAAGCACTTACCACCACTACATTGACATTTGTCAAAAGCCTCTTTAAAAAAATAATAATTGGGATGTTGCAGTGCCATTCTTAATGTGGCACCAGAACTGACACCAACCCATCATATAACCACTGTTTAATATTGCAGGGTATTTTTCCATCTTGTCATGCTCTTATTCAGAGTATTTAATGAATAAGGAGCTGAAGACATGCAATAAGATCCTCAGGTGAATAAACTATGATTTCCACCAGCTTTAACTCCTATATTTCCCACTTGGTCTATAATACTAAGGAAGCTTGCAATGTATTCCCTACACAGAAGTATCACTCCAGTACATGAACTGTCCACACACATTTGTGAATGACCAAAACTATAATTTCACAAACCACATATATCTCTTAGTTTGGCAGTGTTGGAATAATTCTACCTCTTAACAAACCACTCAAGTTGCTCCAGCAGGAACCATGCTCCCCAGCTGTGCAAACTCGCAAGATGCCCAACCTGGCACTGAGGGTCACAGCACAAGTTAAGAGTGGCTGGAAGAGTCTTTACCCTACCTGCAGTCACAGTTCGTTATCCCCGAGTGCTGACATTGCGGTCTCCTAATTTGGAAGGGTTCTGCAGTTCACTCGTGCAGAGAACTGCTCTCCACCAAATAAGCACGTGACTGCTGGAGAACTCCTACAGAGCAATACATGATTTAGCTCCTAGTATGCTCTTTCCAAGTCTAATAAATGCTGTTCAGATGCCAAGGCTGTCTAACTGTTGCAATACATTCAGACCAGCATGATAGATTTGATTCAATTGCAATCATTAGGTGTGGATGGAGGACAACTTAGCTCTGCAGGTGTCAGTGGAAGGGCCTACAACACTTCTGGTACTGATAAAAAGTCCTGAAACAGAAAAAAGTGTTTCTATAGCTCCTTTTCTGCTCACCCTTTTGGCCTGCTCGAGTTGTTCAGAGAGCTCCTCCAGGGCTGTAGCGTGCCTCTGCCTGATTTCCTGGATCTGTGCTTCATGGTTTTTGGTTTCCTCTTCAATTGCTTTCTTCAGTTCAGCCACCTCCTGCTCGCGCTTTGTCCTAGAGAAAGCACCAAGGGTTACCAAAAGCAACATTTTTGAGTTAGAGATGAATTTGAATGGTGCTCTCTCACAACGACATGTGGCTCCTACCTCAGCTCTTGCTGTGCTGCAGTGGTATCTAAGGTATCCTCCAGTTCGGTTTTTAAAGCCTCCAACTCTTCACTTAAATCTCTCTTTTGCTTTTCCGCCTTGTTGCGCGACGCCTTCTCAGATTCGAGATCCTCCTGGAGTTCTGCAATTTGAGCCTGTAACTCTCTTATCACTTTCAGTGCATTGTTTTTCTGAACTGTTTCTTCATCACCTCTGTTAAACACAGACACAACAGGTAATGATATTTCACAGCTTGAGATTTATTCTCAGAACAGTCCAGCCTTATTTAAATCAAGTAGATACACGATATCCAACTTCTCCACTAGAACAAAACAGACTATCCAAAATTTATACATAGAAAAATCCACTACTGTTATTCTCAAATCCTGACAAGCAGAACAATCAAGCTTTCAAGCTTACATTCAAGTATTCCAGTTTTATAGAACTCACTGTCCCCAAAACGCACCATCTGTAGAATCCTCTCTTCCCACAGCATTATAGATCATTACTCACCAAATCCAAATGGCGTTTTGCTCCTATCATATATGTGACTTCGAGACTGCCACTCAAACCTTGAGGTCTGTCCTACCCAGTCACTGAAAGCTCACTGAAGAATCACAGAACGGTTTCAGTTGGAAAAGACCTTTAAGATCGAGTCGAACCGTCAGTCCAGCCCTGCTATGTCCACCACTAGACCAGGTCCCCAAGTACGATCCCCTCCAGGGATGGTGACTCAACCACTCCCTGGGCAGCCTCTGCCAGTGCCTGAGAACCCTTTCAGTAAAGAAATTCTTCCCAATATCCAACCTAAATCTTCCCTGGTGCATCTTGAGGCCATTTCCCCTTGTCCTGTCACCTCTCACCTGGGAGAAGAGACCAATCCCCACCTTACCACAATCTCCTTTCAGGCAGCTGTAGAGCTATGAAGTCTCCCCTCAGCCTCCTTTTCTCCAGAGTAAATAACCTCAGCTCCCTCAGCTGCTCCTCATAAGGCTTGTGCTCTAAATCCTTCACTAGATTTTTTCCCTCCTGAGAGCTTCCAGAGCCTGAACACCATCATACCACAATGAAACTTTTTTTGCAAGCTTTGTAGAGCAAGGCTGCTGACAAAACACTGAATTACTTTTTTTTGCAATGTCTACACACAACACTTTTTCTAGAGCTGCTCCGGTAAAAATGTGAAGCAGCTTCTGCTTTAACATTCCCAGTTCTGGTATGTTTGAAGCCAGCTGAAACTCTACTACACATCTGTAGCTGTAAGCACCATCATGCTCTGACCTAGCAAGAGCAGCCTGCAGTTCCTCTTCTTTCTTGGCCAGCTGGATCTTCAGTTCTTCAATCTGAGCCTGCAGCTCAGCTATTTGATCCTGTAAGTCTGTTGTTTCACCATCAAGCTTTCTTTTCGCTTTTTCCAGTTCTTGACGGGTTTTCTCCTCCTTTTTTAAGCGCTCTAAAGGAACAAAGAATTATATTTATATGCAATTTTTTCTCTTGCCATCCTCAGAAGGTTCAGGACAGAGTCATGGGACGGCAAGAAGGGTGGGAAGTTTAATTTATACTCTGTCAATTCCTTCTCCAGTTTGCAGCTGGAGAGCTGTCTGGAAAAGGTGAAACTGCAAAACAGAATGGTGTGATTTACACAGAAAGCCCAGAAGTCATCAATGATTGCAGAAAATAGTTTGAAATCGGGGAACAGAAACATGCTATAATCTTGATAGCAAATAAGGAGCAGGATCTAACAGAAGAGCATTCTGAGCTGCTAAGCCAGGTAATCAAAGACATGAAAATTGAAAAATGAAAATCAACTACAGACTGGAAAAAACACTGGCTTGGACAGCTTAGTAAGGGCTAGACTGGACTCCAAAAGGTCTACTGAAAATAGTATAGCTGAAACAGAACTCGGGTAAGCTGATTTTTCAAGCATCTGTGCCACAGACTCACATCCCATCGATATTTAGCAAGAGCTTGCCCTGAGCATCCGGGACTTCACTGGTACAGCTGAAACAGACCTGCCCTGGGTATGGCCTTGTGAAAGCCCCCTGGTTATGAGTGCCACAACAACAAAGCACACAGAGCAGACCCACCGGTTGCATCGTTACAGGCTGCTAACGATCGGGTGTTAATACTCTTAATTCAGGGGGAGGTTTGGCTTCGCACAGCTTTAGTGCAAACCAAAGTTATTAGACTTGTTCAATACTTTGTGGGTGCTCCGCGCAGAGATTTCTCTCCCACCCTTCCTATGCCTGCTACTGCATCAGGACACCTTCTGCATGGACAGGAGCACTGTTCAGGAATCATTCCTGGGAGGCACCCAGGGCTATTTGGGATTTTCCAGACAATTTCAAGTAATGTTTTTCTCTTAACAGTTCCTTATTGAAAAAAATAGCCCTTTCCCCCTGTTTCTAGATTATATTCCTGGTGAGTGACAGCTGGAATGGTGTCAAAAGACCCAATGTTGTTATTGAGAAAGTTCATAGCAAACTGAATTAGATTTTTTTTCCCCAAATATCAGTGCCTTGCGGTTCCAGACCCCAGTAGAGAGGACCTTAACAGCTTCTTCACTCATCTCCAAGAATAAATATCATTTTACTGTGCTCTACTAGCCAAGAAATCACAGGCCTTATATTTCAGCTTTAATCTCCATTTCTAAGGTTGTCACTGTTGGAATAACAAAACACAGCTGTCAAGTACCTTTAGAAACACTAGTACTGATCTAAGCACAAAACTACTTCAGTATTATTTTCCAGTGAGCAAAGCTTTCCTATGCCCATCATAAGGTCTCTGGGTATGATTTTTACAGAGAAGGTACAACAATCACCTATGATTCCTATGAGTTCAAAGTCCTCCTAATACAGATAAGATTAAAACTTGGGTTTCCTCCATAAGCACATCAGTTTTAAAATATGCAGCAAGACAGGTCGCAATAGAGTGAGTCAAAAAACTATTTCCAAATTAGGGCACAGACAGCAACTTTGCCTTAGTTTAGTGATGTTGCAGGATAGCTATTTACAGTCGTAAGTAATTTAAGAAACCATGAAACCAGGAAAAGTTACATATAGGGCAAGGGTAGCCTGTGCCAACCGGCAACACACTCAGAATTGAATGGCTAAAGAAATGGAACTGTTTTAGATAAACAAAGCACTAAGAAAAGCAAAACAATTCCAATTTGCTTATTCAAAAAACACTGGAAGCCTAATGAATGTCTAACATTCGCCCAGCGATATGTTGCCCTGCCGGGTTATAGAAAAGTGTAGCAGCATCCCGAAAGATTGACATTTTACCAAGGGATGCTCCCAGCAATATGATTTTCTGAGAGTGTCTATAAATTAAATGGACTCTCAGAAATGAGAACCTAACCAATTAAACACAGGAGCAGCCAGATGCAACATGTCTCTCAAGCCAGGAATTTTTTTTCTAGATGTACGAAAAAACAACAGCAATTCAGGTATCGACATATCAGGCTGCACTTGACAGACTGGACCAAGCACTGCAAGCATCGGAGAGAGTGACCCATCTCTTTCTAGTGTGATGTCCAAGCTAGGAAGAACAAACCTTCCAAATCGGTGATCATCATTTCCTGCTTATTCTTGAGTTTGGCCAAGTTTTTGGCCTTTTCTTCTTCTTCAGCCAGCTGAGAAGTACATTCAGCAATTCGATCCTCCATCAGCTTCTTCTCCTAGTGAGGAGAAAGGGGAGAAGGAATAACTTCTGAAACATGGTTTGAAGAGACTAAGCAGCAAGAACAACTGAATAGACAAAACCCTATATATGAGATCACAGAGATTCTCACACAGTGAGTACCATAGAGTCTTTATTTCAATTGACTGACCCATCAATATCAAGGATCGATTGGAATAATATATAAACACTTGTTTTCCAATAATCATGGAATAGTTTGAGTTAGAAGGACCTTAAAGCTCATTCAGTTCCAACTCTCTGCCATGGGCAAGGACCCCTCCCATTAGATCAGAGTGCTCAAAGAGAAAGTGAGCCTTGTTTAGGACAGCATTTATTGTAGACTTTTGGAAATCTGCCTGCAAATAGCAATAGCAGTGATGATCAATGCTGTTTCCAGCTCTTTATTTGGAAGACCCATGAAAGTGGAAAGAACAAGGGCAAATACCTCCCTTTTGCAGGTCATTTCAAGAGAATCTCTAAGTGTCTCAGCTTCAACCTGCTCAAACCCTTCAAGGCTCAGGCACAAACTTTATAGATAAATGCATCAGCCTCAAATGTTAGGAGAGCTCTCACTTAACACCGCTATTGCTTCTGTGCAGAATCTCCTCCTGGTGGACTGGTCTCACCTTCAAAAACTTGGAATTTTGGTCCTCCAACAGTAGAATCTCTTCCTCCATCTTCTTGATCTTCGCTTCAGCTGTCACTTTTTCAAGCTGCAACTTCTGCCTAGCTCCCTCCTCCTCATCAAGCTGTTCCTCTAGGTCCTGAAAAGAAAGGCAATTCCATTGGTGCCTTTTCCAGGTTTCACATGTATTCCTTTCTTTAACTTGATGAAAAAGATGTATTATTTTGAAAAGCCACCTGGCCTAACACTAAAAATGCATTTGTGCTTCTGTATTAATGTATAATGTCAATGATCTGGTAATGAAATAAAGGGCTATGCGATACACATGGAAGTTTTTATGCTCTGTATTTCAGCTCTGGCTGAAATATGTCGTCTAGGAAACATATTCACCTCCCTGTGAGTCTTTTCGCCTTCCTAATTACGAACATAAAATAAAAAATTCTAATTAATGGCAAACAAAGCAGATGAGGCTCTAATGTCAAAGAGTTCCTACACGTAATGCATCTGAATAGGGCATCTGGGCTAAAAGTGCAAAGGCCCAGGCATAGACACCACAGATTTCTTGACTTCAGTATGAATCCAGATCTCAATATTGCAGCTGAAATGGCTCAGATACTGGCACAAATGGCCAGATATAATTAGAAAAGCAATAATATATCGTGCTTCTATTCATCTGTGATTTTAAACAAGATTCTCCAGCATACATTAATGGACTGATATAAAAGGCACCAAGAGCCGCAAAACGTGGGGTTTACTTCCCCTTCAAGTACTCTGAAGGACAGGTAAGTTTTCAGGGGTTCTCTTTTTTCCAAGTCCCCATTATTCAAAAGGAAGCATCAAAATCATTTGACTGTCACAAAAAGCCCCCAAGGAACTTGGAGGAGATGCTGTTTTAGTTTCGTAAAAGTAAAAGAAGGAATAGTCTTCATGATATTCACTGGATTTCAGTCAAAAAGGAACATTTCTCCCAGAAGCAATATCATCCCATCAGTCTTTGTTTATATAAGGAAGCAGCGAAGCCCTGTGCAGTCATTCCTGGTTCCTCCCGACCCCAAACCTCTTGCTCCCTTTAGCACCCTATCTGCACCCCCTACCAACAGGGTACTTTGAATCTTCTCTTGATTCCCTCACCCTCATGTGCCTGGAGACCACAAGCAGATAAACACTGAACATAGGAAAAGAAGAGAAACAACTCTAATTGATTCTACTCCATACATGGAGCTAAATTCCTCTGTGCATACCTGAATGTGTCCCTGCATCTTCTTTTTCTCATTCTGCAATATTTGGTTTCTTTCCTCTTCCTCCTCAACCCTAGACTCCAAATCATGGAGAATTTCTTCCAGCTCTTGTTTTTTTGCAGCCAAGCGAGCCCTCATCTCCTCAGCTTCTGCAAAGAGCTCCGTCTCAGCCTGTAGCTGCTCAGCAAGAATGTTCTTCTCTTCAAGAAGCTGCAAACATACACAAAAGGCAGTAAAGCATTAAAACCAACATTTCAAGAGAGATTCAAGAGAGATTAAACACATGAGGACTACAACGTTACTTAAAGGCCAAATTCTGCTCCAATTTTCAACTCTCTGGTCAACATCCAAACCCAAAGACTGTTAGTAGAGGGCTTTATCAGCAGGCCAGGAGACACCAGGTTTGGCAACTGAGCTACAGCAATATTCACTCACTTGGCCCCCAGTTTAAGGCAAATCCCACTGCACCTCCTCCACCTGCCCTGTTCCACCAGCAGCACAAGGATGAGGGAAGTGCCCGATTCCTGGACTGGTCGTCACACTCATCCCTGTCGAGTGGCAGAAGAGTGCCATGGGTAGGGCTGAAGTCAGCACTTGGGAGTCACTGGAACACACTGCTTCTTGCTGTATAAAACTGACAATGGAATAGAATAGTTCCAGTTGGAGGAGACCTATAACAATCATCCAGTACAACTGCCTGTCCATTTCAGGGATCACCAGAAGTTAAAGCACCTTATTAAGGGCTTTCTCCAAACGCCCCTCACATGGGCATGGGAGATCGCCCACCTCTCTAGAGTCTGTTTCAGGGTTTGAACAACCTCTTGGGTGAAAAAATGCTTCCTAACATCTAGTCTGAACCTCCCATGATGCAGCTTGGAACCATTCCCGTATGACCTGGCATGGGATCCCAAGGAGAAGAGATTAGTATCTCCCTGTCCACTTCCCCTCCTCAAGACACTGCAGAGAGCAATGAGGTGGTCCCTCAGCTCCTTTTCTCCAAAGACAAACCCCATTACCTTAGACACTCCTCACAGGCCTTCCTGCCCTTTCCTCAAGAGGAACTGAAGCTTTGCCTATATAGTTATCCATTCCACACAGTGAAAACACACATTTATCTCTACTGACACTCCTTTCAGCTCTCCTTTAAATTGATAACGTTACTTATCAGCATAAAACCGCTTTCAGTTTTGTCCAATAATTGTTATAGTTACTTCCCCACGTCTTAAAACAGCACATGCATACCATGAAAAGGAAAGCAACACTGCTACTAAAGTTCTCCTGTGAACTAGGGAAGGCCAAAAAACAGTTTAGCCTTGTTAATGTGATGTTTCTGCCTTCCTGAAGGAGTGGCTCATGCTGTATCTTCCTATTCCAGATTTTAGCTGGTGTGAAAGAAGTTAGCTTGTCTGATTCACAGTGCTTTGGCTCAACAGTGTCTCCTCAGCACGGCTCCCTAAGATGGGTTAAATTCACATTTTAGATATCAAAAGCTGATCTTGGACACAAACCTGTTGATGCTTCCTTTCCATTTCCTCAAGTTCTGCCTCCACTTTTGTCTGTTTTTCCTTCACCTTCATTAGTTCCTCGTCCTTGGCTTGAAGTTCTTCTTCTTGACGAGTAACCTGAAGGAGAGGTTTCACCTGCAAAGATTTCAAGTGAACAAGTGAGAATCCACATTCACTTGTTTACAGAAGTCAAGGAAAGTCCCAGAACATAACGAACCTTTGTGAAGACTCTCCACCACTGCCAGTGCCGAAGCTTTAAGTACGCAGCGCAATTCCTCTGCAGGATTTTCAGTGCACTCAGTTGCTGCTGTTTCTTTGCAAAAGCCCTGAAGACAGAAAGAGCAAAATATTTTGTGTCAGATACAGTTGATCATCTGGCTGTGTTTAATTTTTAGGTTACCCAACCCTGGAACACTTGCAGACCATAAATAGGCTTAGTTTAAGTTTCAGCGACTACACTGATTTACGAGCACTCATTCCTTACGTGATGAGGTAGAGCAAGAGCCTGAGTCATCATTTTCAAAGCAATAATTGCAAATGCTATTTGTTCTTACTCATAACAGACTTTTGCTTTAAAAAGATAAAACCAGGATGGATCAGATGCTGAACTATCATTTAATTTAAAAAAAAACCATCTTTCCAGAGTACCTCCAATAACTTGCACTGGAGTAAGAGGAGAGAGATTTTTCGCAGCCACCAGTTATGCTCTAAGGAGCTGCGTGTGTCACAAAGGCAAGACTGAGGAAAAGAGAGAGTGTTAAGGAAAAAAAGGTGCAAATTCTTGTTAGGTAAAAATTACACCTGACACCCAGTTTAACAAGTGCCACACTTCAAGAAAAATCTCTCCCGAAATGGTAGTTCAAGTGCATAGCTTCCTATCTAAGAGGCTTAGGACGACCACGGGAAGATCAAATCTTAAGAGCACACGTACTTCCTAGCCAGGTATCCTCTACAGACTGCCTGGAAGAAGATGATAATGTCCGTGATCTTCAGATCTCTTTCTTCTTCCAAGTGTGCCAAGACACCAGCTCGGAAAAAGATCTTGCTCTGTCCAATTCTGTATAAGTTGGGGTCCAGCTCTAAGGCTCTGATCTAAACAGACAGGTAAGCACATTGGTTTTACACCAAGAAAAGGACAATTTTTGTTTCAACATGTCAATGTTTTAAGAATATTTAGGGATAAACACTTACCATCCGCTCACAGGCTTGCTTACCATCCATAAAACCTTTGGGAATTGCATTGGGAGTAAGGATCTCGTACCTTTAAATCAAATGAAAACACACCTTTACATTCAACACTACGCTACATTATCACACATCCAAAAAGCTACAGTCGTCAAGAGCACAGCTGGGGAATTTCTCCAGACAGCTTTTCCAGTCATCCATCATAGATTGTTTCCCCTTTGCTATCATCTTTAGAATGAACCTGTAGCATTTACCTGCTTTAAGTTCAAGCCACTTCAATATCTCACACATGGATTTGGATTTTCTTCCAGTTGGGTTGGGGGAAGAGGTGGGGATGTGGGGTGTCTTCAGTTATTTAACAAGGAACTTTATCTCACAAAAATCCAAAAGCTGTTCCTGCCATTACCTCTGTCTAAACTCCTGGAACACTATCCTGTTTGGAAATCCTTGTCGACAAATCCTTATTCCTTCCAAAACACCATTGCAACGCAGCTGATCTAGAACCAGATGTGGATCCAGTTTTCCAGCCTGAATAAATGAAATAAATGTGATTTTTAGTATTTTAATTTGTATTAATGAAAAATTGTATTTTACATCTTTCAGGCTGCCCTCAAAGACAGCAGTGTAAATGAGGGCATGCACAGGGAATACTGGTATTTGATTAGTGTGAAAACTCTGGGAGACCTGGCTTCTGATTCCAAAAGGAAGACACAGACAGCATGTGCAACTTAAAATGCATTTAAGGACTAAAAAAGAGAATGGATTAGAGGACCGGTCTGCAATACGTTACCCTCTTCTCATGATTTGGAATGATGCAGCGAACAAAATTGGGATTGGTGTTCCGCAGCGTTGCCATCAGCTTGGTAAGAGATTCCTTGTAGAGTTGGCCGACAGTACGGAACATGCCCTTCTTGGTCTTGTATGCAGAGCCAAACGCTGTCTCTGTTATTCCAGTGACCTGATCCAGACCCACAATCCGATCCACTGGGAAGGACAACAGAAAATAATTAAGTGGACCTTAATATTTGTGAGGTATAAAGACAAGCAGGAGGAGGAGCAACAGTGCAGCAGCAGAAGCTTTGCAGAACAATGGGCAGAAAGTGCCATCGGTACGCAAGGCAGTTGGCACGTTCCAGGGAGGCTGTGCGGAAGCAGGGGAACCAGAAGCCACAAACTTACGCAGCGGGAAAAGTAGCTTTAGTAGGCACGGACTAAAGTATCCAGCTCTTTACTTGCAGTGCTACATGACCAGTAAAGCCATTTTCTTTGTTTTAAGTCAACTTCCAACAGACAGGAAGTTGCCTGGAAACTGGCAATGATTTGAATTCTTACAATGCAGAATTGTAAGCTGGACTGGATGAGCTTTAAGGCACCTTCTAACCCAAAACGTTCTGGGATGCCATGAATATGTGTCTGGATTGAATATCTGGAGTTCGACATCTGTGCATATTTTCTCACAATGAAGAGTCGCTTATGGCAATTACATGGATTACATCTGAGTTTCATTGACCAGCCAAAAGTGACTTGAAAACACAACTATTTACAGAAGAGTTGGAAATGGCATTATTTCAGGGACAAGAGGGGAAGAAAAGTATCTGCCAGACTCTGGTAGCCTGTTGGTTTTGAAGCATTCTTCTAAGTTTTATATACACACCTGCAGATCTCCCTCGCCAAAAGACAAGTTCCAAACCAGGAAAACTGCACCCAAAGTACTTTAAAGCTGCCAGAAAGCATCGGGATAGACATTTTTAGAAGATATTGGGTAAGGATCTCCATGGTTTCCTCTTCGGAAGCACAAATCTGACTGCCATCATTAAAACCCTTAGGCCAAAACCAGGCAGGTGATTCCATATGCACGTCAACAGTTATTTAAACAGCTCGATAGAGAAGTACACAAGTGGCTGAATGCCTTAATAATCACAGTTGGTGTTTTTTACTGAGCAAATACATAACACATATCGGCTCTCTGTGGAATCCAAGCTGGCCAGCCAGAAACAAGCAACTCTATGCAGTCTACAATTTCAATTTTGTGAAGTTATCTTCAAATCCATTCAAACCAAAGCAGAGGGAATTATCCTTCGCTTCCAGAATTGGTTTTGTATAAGAAGTGTCAATAAGTGTCAGCATCAAAACCCACTCAACTGGTTTTCAAAGGAAACATTAAAAAATATAAATAAAGGAAAATTAAAAGCAGAAAATTACAGGGCAACAAGTTTGTATAATCACTTGCACGTAGCACAGAGCAGAGTCCAACTCCTTCACAGTTTTACAGACAAGAATCTAAGCAGCTTATTAAATTAGAAGAATAAGGAGGTGGTAAGCTGTTCATAAGATCATATCCCAAATATTTACTCTGAAGCAGAATTCCATTTTAAACCAGGAACAGGACAGAGATTACCAGGTGTCTTAGAGAGGATGAGCAGAACAGCTGGCAGATATCAAACACACACCCGTCAGACCCTGCTAACAATCAGGCACCGTCCAGCTTTAATTTGGCCATGTACATTTTGAAAATTCATCTGTTAATTGTGTATCTTTTGCTTCGCTCCCGTCTGTCCTCCAATTATAACGAGGTTATTTATATTTCAATGAGAATTATTAAAGTTAAATGTGAGCCTTCCCTATCGGTTCAGAGCTGTCATTGAGCAGTGCACTGCACAAGTCACCCCTTGACTAAGAGCTCTGGACTCCAGCCCTCTGGCAATTCCTTTAGAACCCAACGTTCCCCTCCCCAAGGATGTGATGTATCATATGGAGTGGGAGATGAACACAAATAAAGATCTGCAGCTGCAAGGTAGAGCCTTCACGTGCGTGTGTTTCTAAATTTGTGGAGAGGATTACAAGAAAGATGAGGAAGAGGCTGGATAAAATATCTGAACCATCTTCAAAAAGACATTTCAAATAAGTGAATTTGTTGATTTCTCGATAACTCAAAAACCGTGTGCAGCTTCTACAAAGGGAAATATTAAAATTAAGAGGTTTTTAAATATCAAGGAGTCTGAAGATGTTTGTTTCTCTTACTATCCCCATTAAAACTGCAGCCTGATACTTTAACACATCCTTCAGCTCTCCTCGCAAAACTACATCCACATTCTAAAGTGTTCCAGACTTGCGTCAATGTTGGACTGCAGAAAGAAGCTTGATAGTGGTACAAAGCTTATGCACTCTCTCAAATGCTTGGAGCTACCAGAGTTATTTAAAAAGCAATTCTGCATCTCAACATGGAACTAGGAAGCAACAAACCTTTTTAACTGCAATGCTTAAATGCAGTGCATTAATACAGATGCTATATTTATGCAGCAGCAACGGAATAGGTATGCACTCAGAGACCATTTGCCTTGTGGAAGAATACCTCAGTTCAGCATGAAATGAAAAGTTCATGCAAGCCTACAAGCAAAAACAGGTTTCCTGTAGATACGACAGCCCTGCCTTTAGTAGGCCTACAGCTTTGATATCCATTCACCTGGTGGATCATGGAGACCAGTAATATTGTCATAGAAACAGGCTCTTTGAATATTCTGAATCTCTAAGGCAGAGAAACAGTAAAAACAAAGACAGAAGAGCAGATACACAAGACACTTCAGTTAGTATACAGAACAGGTTCATCAATTGCAAACAGACTTAACTCTGTCACAAAAGCAATCAGGCCACAACATATTCCATGCACATCGTGGTTATCTGGGCAAACAAGTTTTGCGTATTTGGACCAAAAGGTGTACTCAAAAGGGAAAGAGTTGATCCCCAATACAGTCACTAAAAATGCCCTCTGTAGCTGAACAATCTGAGCCTTATTCCTGAGAGTAAGAAGAAAGCTCAGCATTAACCTACAACATCATCTATGTGACAAGATTTATTTCCTCCGGCAAAAAAGAACTACATGGCATGTAAATACACACTAGTGTACTGTGATGTTAAAAACTAGAATAGAAAAGTCCTTGTAAGTGTTTGTTTCGCTATTTCTGCTTTCTGGGGTATTTTGGTAAAAACATTGTTAAATACTTCCAGCTGATGCACAGGCAGAGCAGCTGAAGTGCAGCGTGCAGTTAAAATAGAGAAAGTTTGCATTTGATTGTAACAGGCAGTATCTAAGCACCAGTACAGCTGTCACTGAGCTTTACTTTAGGAGCAGCAGAGAGGAGTAGCAGCAGGCTACGACACCCCCCCCCCCAAGGAACAACTGTGCCGGTGCTGAGACAAGACAATGTTTTATGGACAAGCACCACTACAGCTATTTACATTCAAGACTTTACTGCAGCAGTTCCAACTAAGAGTCTTGGACAAGGTTCTGGGGACGGAACTTGACACACGATAATGAGCAGTAAGTGAATACCAGGTCAAAAAACAATCATGAGAAGCAGCTACTCGAGATGGCACATGTGCAAGAGAACATGGGTGCAACCCAGCTTCCTTGTACTTTTGGTGCTAAACAACAGAGAAAATGCTGTAGGTATTTACAATGTGGAGGTGGAGGGTGAGGAGGGAACAGGCACAAACCCCCTCATTCAGCAAGGTAAAACCATGAACAACTTGTTCACTCAGGGCATGATCTCTTACCATCCTTCCACAGCTCTGCAACAAACTTGTCAGAGGACTGGTGCAAGAGGGTGGCCACGTTGTCGTTCAGGGGGTCCATGTTCTTCATCAACCACTCGTCTGCCTTGTAGTCCACCTGGAGAGCAGCCAAAGCGCACATGATCAGACTTCAGCATTAGGTTCAATATAACAGGACCAAAAACAACCCCTTTCAAAACACAATACTGGTGTTTTGCTCCTGTTCTCTTCTTGATGGTTGCTTGCCACGTGTTTGTGGTGCCCCTGTACAACAGTTCAAAGCACCACGAGAAGTGATTATTCTTTTGAAAGAGTAAATTGGAGTTTTCTTGAAAATTCCGCAATCTGACTTTTGCTGCTGTTACACATTTTCAGTCTAGGGTTATTGCCAAAATAAGGCTTTGCTGTTTGCTGTGAAGATGTAAAACCAGCTCCAGTACAGATCTTAATCACTGTATTTAAATTACTGGAGAGCAAATCAAGGATGTGCTGCAGCATGATTTTTAAGCTTTTAGTAGAGCAGTTATGCTCAAAACACTTTTCCTATAAAGAAAACAAAGCTCTTATCTTGAAAGAACCAATTCTGTGGTTTGTAATTAAACTATAGCTCAGTAGTTGAAAACAATGCAACCGGTGTGGTTTCATCCCGACCCAAGAAAACCCTACGATTCTCCAAGTCCAACAGGACCTCTCTGTCGACTGGGCTAGTTTTGCTTCAAACACACCGAGTTATTTAAAAATACAGAAGAGCTTTGGAAGCAAAGCTGCATTTAAGTTTCCAGCATCCAAACCCAAACTGGATTGCCATCTCAGTTGTTCTTGCAGTGAAAGCTCCTTTCCGAATTATTCTAGTTTTGAAGGAAATGCCCATTCTGATGGAAAACTGAAAGATGTCTTCTGCCAGAGGATGAGACGCAATGCAGCGCTAGGATCCCAGAAATGCCCACTCAGCTTGGCAGAAGTTGAGCGCTCTCCAGAACAACTCCTTCCCAGTATTCAGGCACCAAGCTGGTTTAATTTTGATTACCTAAAGGTAACCTTTTGTTTAACAGCTCATCTCCTATTGACCGCACTAACGGTGAGGATTTCATTACTTCTAAGCTACTGTTTTAAATATTAATACAATAAAATGTCTATGTTCTTTACTTCTTTTTTGCGCTACAGTTCTCTACTTGGCACCATTGACAAAGGACAGACAACACAAAGCCATCAGCACTCAAAATAAAAATTAAAGAATGGCTCTTTATCAATCACACAGTTTCTTCTAGGCATCAGGACAAAAACTGAGGATTAAGTTTTAACTATTTACAGAACTAATTACATAGCAAGGCCCTATGGAATCGAGCTGGTGACCACGCACTGCTATCAACTAAGAAACAGATATTCAGAGGAGATTCCTTTCAACATGAGTCCTGAAGAAACCCACCTGAAAGACCTGACAAGAACATTAAAAGGAAACTGAAATATTTACTTAATTTAACAGTAATTTTTATTTTCAGTTCTGTCTGGTAACAAGAGTTCCACCACAGCACTCCCGAAAATGCTCACCACCCTCCTGCAGGAGTATCTCAGAATCTGGTAGCTATGCCCAGCAGTACTTTCCCAAACCAAACATTTCTAACCAGTATTTATTATTCAACCCTTACCTTCCCTGCATAGTGAATAATGCAGAAATCTGCTTTGTCCTTTAACTGTCTTGGCTTTTGGAACTTGGAGTGGGTTCCTTGTTCTTGGACCAGTTTTTCCACAAACGTCTTGTCGGTAGCTTTAGGGAACCAGCATTCTTCATCCAGTAATGCTAACACACCAGGAGGATTTGCCTGAAAGCCAGTTTGAATTAATCTGTATTAATATTTAATATAAATATTCTCAATTTGCATATTTAAAACACACCATTGAATGCCATCATAAAGTTGTCTAAACTGATTCTAAACTTGATTTACATGAAGACAAGCTGTAGGGGAGTTTGTGTCAATGAAAGATGTTATGACTGGTTCAAACAAACTCATTCCACTGTGCATTGGACCCAGAGATGAGTGATCTGATCTAGCGTTGCCCAGAGCCCTGCTTTGAGCAGGCTGGAATAGGAGATCTCCAGAGTTACCTTCCAAATGTTTCGGCAGCTCATCCGCATCTCTGGACTAGTTAATGCCCTGCTTTAATGTGGGCTAAACTGAAGACACTGATCCCTCTCAGCCACCTGACACCACCGCGGCAGCACTGAGCCTCCCCATGCCAAGCCCAGTAGCAGCACCAGAGATTCAGCAGACCCAACGTGAGCAGACAGCACACTCCCTCTCCTGCCGCACCATTTAAGCCCTCCACTTGAAGGTAGGGCATAAGCACTGTCTGCGTTTAGCAGCTGCAGAGTTGTCTGACAGGCTTGTTCTCCCTAGGGAAGACAGACGGATGTACGCAGGGAAGCAATTAAAAAAAAAGTGTTTAATAACTTATACTTCAAAAGTTTCTAGTGAATGCAAAAATTACACATGAAGAGAGATGTTTCTATGCACCTACTACACGGCAGCACATTCAAAGAACAATTCTGGAGGTACTGACATTAGCTTTTCAGAATAAAACCAGAAATCAAGTTATCTATTTTAGGATCTTCCCTTAACATCTGCGCACTGAAAGCATCCATGCTTCCCCTCTCAGGCTTTTTGATAGTGATTTTATGTTCTAAGGAGGCAGAACTTCCTGAAGTTCCACACACAAAGAGCAAAACCTTTGCTAATCTTGATGCAAGATTTCCCTTTTGTTTCTCTGAAGAAAAACACCAGTGCAGCTCGTGGGCTCTTCTGTTCTTCAGGATGCCCAGCATCACTGGCAGCTGACATGTGTTCTGGAATTCCCATACGGGAATGGAGATAGAAGGAACTGCAAGGTCCTAGGTTTAATTTCAAAGGTCATAAAATGATAGTACAGTTCTGAGGTGTGAAGAATATAACTTTCATGAATGAAGATCTCTCCTCTTCCCCTGCTCCTCCTGCTCTGCAGATTCCAGGTACCAAGCAACTACAAGAATATGTGTAAAGGCAAAGCAATTAAAAATACCTTTAAGATGTTGCTCTCCTATTTGCAAGGCAGATTTAAGCGCAAAACTGACTGTAAATGCAGGTCAGGAATTTTGTTACTGATCTTAAATGAAGAAAAAGTTTATCAAGAATCTCGAAGAGCTTTCTAACTGAGCTGTCACCACTGCAAAGCTCCTATAACACAACACTATTGTTGAACACAGAAGTGTCAGGACTAAGGACCTCATTATTATTAGGGTAAAAAGTACAAAAGTAGTAGCTCAATAACTTCAGCTCATTGTTCTACCCTATTATGAGGACAAAATCCCCTACGTACAAATCCTTTTACTAACACATGGTATTTGAGACTTTGGATTTCAGCCTTCAAGTGAATTCAATTTTTCTGACAGCTCCGCAAAAAATCACTGTACAGTCCCACCATTTTCAGGCAGTAAGAAATAAACCCAGAAATGGAACCTCCTCTCCTTAGAGCATTATTAATGCCCAAACTTACAGGTCTTTCAATTAAATCGATGCAAGGCTGCAGGTCCAGTCCAAAGTCAATGAAATTCCACTCTATGCCCTCTCGCTGATACTCCTCTTGCTCCAGGATAAACATGGTGTGGTTAAATAACTGCTGAAGCTTCTCATTGGTGTAGTTAATGCAGAGTTGCTCAAAGGAGTTCAGCTAAAACAATAACATTAGTAATCAAGAATTATTCAGTGGCAGGATTTATCACAAATCTGAAAGGTGAAAAATCTGACCTTAGAAGGAAGTTCCCCAAAACGCTGTGACATTCATATGTAATGTAAAGAAAATGGGCAAATGCATTATTAAATCTGGAAACATCCTTCCAGTGCTTGCTTAAAGGGGCTCCAGGAAAGCTGGCGAGGGGCTCTTCATCAGGGAGTGCAGAGATGGGACAAGGGGGAAAGCTCTTCAGATGGAAGAAGGGAGATTGAGATGAGATCTTAGGAAAAAATGTTTTGCTGTGAGGGTGGGGAGGCCCTGGCCCAGGTTGCCCAGAGCAGTGGTGGCTGCTCCATCACTGGAGGTGTTCAAGGCCAGGCTGGATGGGGTTTTGAGCCCCCTGATCCAGTGAGAGGTGTCCCTGACAACGGCAGGGGGGTGGAACTGGATGAGCCCCTTCCAAACCAAGCCATTCCACGATTCTATGATTAATTGAAATCCATATTTCTTGTTACATACAATTAAATAACGTATAATAGGAAAAAATCATGTATAAAATAACAATTTAGACTACAGCATGACTTTTTTGGCCTTGTAATTTTGGGTTGTCGAATAGTTTGCATGCTATGAAACAAAACCCTCCTGCAGCCTTGGAACATGCACCCATTAATGAGGAACAGAAAAATCTAATTAGCAGTGTTTTGAAGTACCTCAAAGATTTCAAATCCAGCAATATCCAGAATTCCAATGAAAGATGCTCCCTGTCGTTTGGTCCTGTCCAAAGCTTTATTAATGCGGTGAACAAGCCAGCGGAAGAGGCGTTCATAGGTGGCCTTTGCCAAAGCTTCCACTGCAAAGTCAGCCTGGAAATCCAAACAAGAAAATATATTTACCCTGAAGAAGTCATCAAAAGAACAGACATGGATGTTACCACAAATAATGAAGTATTGGAAGTTTAATGGTGTTAATACCATGAAGGAATGAAAACATGCAGTAGTAACGGGATGCAGTTTGATTAATGTTAAAGAAAAACAGGGTTTTAAACCATTCCATAGAAAGCCAAAAGCTCTTGGGGTGTTTGATACACACAACAATGACATTATAGGATGAACAGGAGAGAGAAAATTTTCTTCTATCCTATCATTGATTTTTATTAAATAAGAACATTTAATAAAGACAGTGAGCCAAAAACAACATTGCTGGCAGTACCAGCTTAATTCCAGTTTTCTTTATTAAGAGCTAATCAGGATGACGCACAGTTTCACTTCACCTTTAAAGCAGGAAAACTCACTTGTTCTTTGGTCTGGGCTTTCTGGACATAGTCTCTGCCCACTTTGATGCGCGGTGTCAGTATGGCCCGGGTGAACTCCATCACATTCATTCCCAGCAGATGGCAGAGTTTCTGTGCAACTGGCGATCAGTGAAAGAAGGGGAAGCGGTTAAAACCTAAGCCCTCCACAGCAGCTCAGGACATTGCTGCTACTGACAAAAGCTATCAGCTTGAAAACTGAGCCCCTCCTAGCACAGCAGGCAGGGAGATGCTCTCCAGCTACTCGGGAGCACAGCCCGTGCCTGCAGGGCCTCCTCCACCTTGGCTGAGCCTTGGCTGACAGAAGGCTCTACAGAAACACAGCACTGCTTCCATGAAACTGCAGTCCATGGCCCACCTACAAGCGTTCATGTCATTACTTCATGGAATCATAGAATCATCTGGTTGGAAAAGGTCTCTGAGATCATTAAGTCCAACCGTATCTGTCCACTACTAAACCATGTCCCTAAGAAGCTCATCACCCGGTCTTTTAAACAACTTCAGGGATGGAGACTCAACCACCTCCGTGGGCAGCTTTTTCCAGTCACTAACCAACCTTTCAGTGACGAACTTCAACATGGAACATCTATTTCTCACCTCCAGAAAATAAGCCCAGCACAAGGACATCAACACCTCAAAGGTTGCTTAGAAACTGTTTCAATTCAGGCAAGTATGCCAGTGTAATTCTTCTATTGCAGACTATGAAAATACACTGTTAAGACCATTTAAAACACGGATTTCTAATATTTCATATAGAATAACAACGCAAGCAGCAGCACAATTTCTCTAGATAATATGAACTCTCCTGGGTCTTGCTCATTATTTGAAAGAATGTTTTACCCACACCATTGTTACAATTCCTGCTGCCCCAAATCCTTTTACTAAATACAACTTCCAGTAGGTGAGGTGTTTGTGACTCCATGCTGCTAAAAATGAGAGTGACGCTGGTGGTATTTTTAGATTGGGTAAGTGCTGCCCTTTATCAGGAAGCCCTCCACACCATCCAGCAAGCACTTTAACCCCTTTGCTTCGCAGCCTGACAGCTCCTTGGTTTATTGCCAACATGAAAAAAGCCATTTTTACAAACTAACATTGGAAAGTGGATTTTAATGCTGATACGGAAAAGCTTCCTCTGGTGTTCCCCAAGGTTCAGTGTTGGGTCCAGTTCAATATCTTTATCAACGATGTGGACAAGCGGATCGAGTGCACCCTTAGCAAGTTTGCAGATGACACTAAGCTGGGTGGCAGTGTTGATCTGCTTGAAGGAAAGGAGGCTCTGCAAAGAGATCTGAACAGTCTGGATCGATGGGCTGAGACCAAGTGCCGAGTCCTGCACCTGGGACACAGCGACCCCAGGCAGTGTTACAGACTTGGGGAGGAGAGGCTGGAGAGCTGCCTGGGGGAGAAAGACCTGGGGGTGTTGGTTGACAGTGGCTGAACGTGAGCCAGCAGTGGCCCAGGGGCTGGAGAACAGGTTCTATGTGGAGAGACTGAGGGAATTGGAGTTGTTTAGCCTGGAGAAGAGGACGCTGAGGGGAGACCACATCACTGTCTACAACTGCCTGAAAGGAGCTTATGGCGAGGTGGCTGTTGGTCTCTTCTCCCAAGTGCCAGGTGATGGGATGAAAGGAAATGGCCTCAAGTTATGCCAGGGGAGGTTCAGACTGGACATCAGGAAAAATTTCTTCACATAAAGGGTTCTCAGGCACTGGCAGAAGCTCCCGGGGATGTCGTTGAGTCACCATCCCTGGAGGGGTTTAAAAGGCAGGGAGATGAGCTTCTTACAGACACTGTTTAGTAGTGGACAGGTAAGGTTGGACTTGATGATCTCAGAGGTCTTTTCCAAACAGATGATTCTATGATTTATTTTTTGCTGGTATTAAACACTACACTACTTCTTTTTCATGTTGAGATTCTGTCTAGCCATATATCCAGTACGAGTTCATGAATCAACACACAACTTCACCAGTGAAATCAGGGTAGCATCACAGAATTGAGCACTCCTTTCACTTCAGGGAGCGCTTCTGAGCTTTGGGTATAAAAACACACACCAGGACATCAAAACTCCTCACAGCTGTAGTGCCTGGTAGCAAATGCTGTCACGGTTGTAGAAAAAAAAACACGAATATTAAGTAGCCATAAGCAACTTAAAAAAATATTAAGTAGCCATAAGCATCAGCTTGGTACTGTGGTATCAAGGATACTAAATAAAGGAAATCATTTTTTTTGAAGGAAATAGGGATTTTTTTTCCCCTGTGCAGAACTCCAAACACTACACTCAACTCCTCTTTCATGAACTCCAACATTGAATTTCTTGTCCCTACCTTTCCAGTGTGAAATAAACCATGGCTTAGGTAACAACAAGCCATAGTGGAGGTAATACTAAAAGTCACTTCCGATCCAGGTATGGAAGAGGCTGTAGACAGCATTTAAGGGGTCTGACTGAACAAAAAGAAACCACCTTCAAGTCAAAGCTCTACCACCTCTAAGTGTAGGACTGGTTCACACTATTGCACCTTGGTTAATCTTAAAGTGTAATTCACCTTGTTCACCTACAGCTGAAGCAGCTCCATTTAAAAGCTGCAATTGCAAAAAGCCCTGACTCTCCTGACTTTCATTATTGTTGGGGTTTGGATATAAAGCTCTGAATTATATAAAGCAAAGGTACCAAGAAGCTCATGTCACAGTTGAATGGACTTCATGAGGTTGCTTCTGAACCTCTGCCCTTTTAGGAGAGAGACCTCTTGCAAACCCAGTCAGCATAAAAGTGTCTAAGACAGCTTCTCCCCACTCCTCACCCATGAAGGCAACATGGCTTGGCTTCCATCTCTTGTACCAACGCTTGAAAATAAGATTGATTTATCTATTATCTATAGGGTAGAATTTACTTTCTATATTCATAGAAATACCTGTTCACACCTCCAATACTCTCTCTCAAATTCCTTCCTCTCTATGGAGATGCTGACCTGACCCATTTCTGACTTGTGCCTCTAGATGAGATAAGGACGCATTTCTCTGGAAGTCGCTAGCAAAACCCATCTCACAGATGTGACAATACAGATGGAGAGAAGGGAAAGATCAGTTTCACTCACGGTATCAAGGAGACACAAAGAACACACAGGCAAAGACATTCATTTTGTAATAAAAGACGAACTTGCTTTAACAATGACCTGAGCTTCTCAGCATCTTTGCTTTACAGTTCAGAATTTTGTGTCCAGTAGTATCAACATATTTGTATCCAAGATTATAATTCAGAATGCTATGCCCAAAATACAACAGTAACACAACAACAGAAGCCAAGACAGTCAGGGAGTAAGAAGCCTCTGTACCTTTCCACATCCCAAGTCCTAAACAGACAATGACTCAGCAGAGTTGCCTACGCTGGCACTAAAAGCCCAGAAAACAAATCCCTTACCCAACCTTCTTCCTCCCTGCAGAACTCAAAGTGCCAACTGCCAGCAAACATCGAGTCAGTGACCACTGAACGTTAACCCCTAATGCTTGCCACAGCACTTCAGGCAGCAGGCCACCAGCCTGGGAAACAACGAAGATTTGAGCCACTCCAAGCAACCCACATGCACTGCAATTCAGGACAATTACAAAGTGACACACAGACAAGAATATGTGCACGTGCAGCAGGGCTTGTGAATGCTGGTTCTTACTGCTATGTCCAGTGAAGTCAATTCTCAAAGTTGGCTTTCCATGAGAGCATTTAAAGCCCTCATACAGAAGCACTAACTTAACCCAAGACCCAATTCAGCACGTATCTTCCTTGTGAAGACAGATACTCCTCGAAATGCTGACCACATCAAAGGTTCGAACTGATAAATTCAATCTAAGTCACAGCACCATGCACTTCAGAAATCACATTTTTCTAAATACACCATTCTTGGGTTCAGCCATTCCACTATGGAAGTTACGCTTGGCTCCAGGGCTCTTATCCTTGGCAAGAAAACAGCTGTCAGGAACCAAAGAAAACAAACTGATGTAAGCACACACTTTTTTTCTAGTGCTAAAGCCTTTGCAGAAGAGCAATAAACAAGACTACAACAGAAATACTTGTTCAAAGCTTAGAAGCAGTGCAAATGGCGTAAATTCTTTTGACGAATACTTAAATTTGCCTGCATTATGAGAATGGATGAGGAGAGGTTGGCTACTACCACACTGTCAGGGCCCCTTTCTGGCTCAGCCCCTCATCAAGGAAGCGCAGAAGCCCGCGCTGCGCTGTTAAAGATCTGCACTGAACAACCGGCAGGAAGTGAACTAATCTCGAGTTAAAGGACACGATCGACTCACCAGTGTTCTCGGGCATTGAAGCCTGATCAGTGTTTCTCTCCTTCTTAAAGGAAATGTTCCCAAACTGTAGCACTGAAGACACCACTTTCAGCATCGCTGTGGTAACAAGAGACAAATGCATCAGTTTAATGGAAAAGGGCTCAGCTTAACACGTTTTTCTTCTGTTACTTGTGCCACTTCCTTCCAAATTCAAAGTAGGAATTCAGAGAGGAAATAAAGTCTGTACTGTGCTTTTTGAGCAGGTGGCTTTACCTCAAGTCCAGTTCACATTTAGCAAAAATTTGCTACAGGCTGTCATGACACTGAAGCAACATTAAATTTGGTAATATTAAATTAGCCAATGTGCGTGCAAGTTCATGAGAGAACAAAGCACACTTTGAAAATCCCAAAGGCTCAGTAACTTACACAAGATCTCATCGTGCGAAAATCCCATGATATGCATGGCTTCCATGGTCTCCTGGAAGTTATCCTTATCTTGCTGCCCAGGAATGGGGATATAGCCATTAGACAGAAATCTGTAGTTGTTGAAACCTTCAAGCAGCAAGTCAGCTGTGTTGGGGGAAGGGCAAGAGAGAAGAATCAGCTGAGCTGAGGAAATGCAGTTCACATCCACCTATGCTCTGCTCTCACCAAATGAGCTAAGGTTTACAAAATCAGCTCCTCCAATGTGGCTACAGGCTGTTATACCAGCTTCTGAAACTCTAAAAGTACGAGTGTGCCTTAACAGCTGAAGGCAGACTCTAAGATTCTCTATTTGTAGCAACCTCCATTAGCTCTTTAACGTACTAAGTCTGCAAACAGAACACTCCGACTCAGATCCAGCATTACCTCCAATCCATATCTGGAATATCCTAAAAGAAGTATCCCTGCTGAAAGGTAACAGATCCAGGGAGAAGTGGAGTTGGATAGTGACGATAACCACATCAAGGATGCGAAATACAGGTTTATGCGATACGAGAGGAGAAAGAGTGAATCAGTTCTCCGAAGTCTGTACCTTCACACACTTTCTCTTATTGCAACTGAACAGAAATTCCCAGTTAAGGGCCATCACAGTAGTGCCACTGTGTTCGGTAAAATGGCTGCTGTGCTCCCCAGTCTGAAGGGATGGTTCAGAACAAACTCGGCTGTCACTGCCGACTGGGTTTATCAGCCAGCTGGGATCATGGCAGCGCTGATCCGGCTGCTCCCAGCCAGTCGCTGCCTACACAGGAGCCACCGGGCTGAAACGTGACGGCTGCTCGACAGCACTGGGTAAAATACCAAAGCTACTGCAAAACAAAGCAACCCAGCTTCTCAGTCTTCCTTTAAATCTGTTTCAAGCCCAGAGAACAGTTCAAAACCCAACTGTATGAACGCTGAGATAACAAACGCGGAGTGCAGAACACGTTTTCAAAATGAGATTCTCAACTTACACTTGAGGTGTTCTCCTGCCCCAGCCAGCAGCTGATAGAAGATGTGAAATGTCCGCTCGTCTTTAGCCTGGCGAACAGCACGAGACTTCTCCAACAAGTCTGATCATAAGGAGTCAAGGATCTCCCACAACCGTTGGTTACAAGTGCTCAATGCAAACACGTTCAAAGCAGGCTACAGGATCACTTCAAGACCAAACAGAACTTCAGCAGGAATGACACGACTATGGCCAATGTGAGCTTCCAGTAACTTGAAACAAAGAGATTTCAAATTCAGACTAGTAGGAGCCCACATTTAATTCCAAACTGATTTATTGGATGCTGACTGCATTTCCCTGCTACACACAGCTGATAGTCTGTAATGTTGTTGTCTGTGAATGTAGCTGAAGTCTAGGTGGGAGGCGGAACCGGCCATTCCTGATCAATCAGTTCTCTAAAGTCACAGCTGACTCTTAGCACCGAAGACCCAGCAACTGCTGAACTCAAGTATTTTACATGAAATGCATTTGTCATTTCGCTCCAGCACTGTGCTTTCACATATTATCTCCACTGCCCTGAAAGAGCCTCCACATTTAATTTGTGTAGCAGGAAGACAGTGTCTAATACACTGTGAGAAGGTGTAGTGTTATTTATTTCTTGATATTCCATATTGTAAAACAAATGCAGGGCAGCAACTGGAAGTGACACAGGTCACAAGCAAGGGCAAGTTCTTGTGAAGAAGAACCAGTTCCTTAAGAGTGAAATCCTATTTCCTAGGCAAAACAATTCATGTGAACTTTTGCAAAAGCAAAACCTGCCTTCATACTTGTGCTGTGTTGAATGAAAAAAATAATATATCAAAGCATATTTTGAATACCTACAGCTCTTTCCAAGCCTCATTGGGAAATTCTATTTTGCAACAGATTCAATCATTCACTGCACTTAAAATGAAGCAGTTAAACTCACAGTAATAGAATGAAAGCGGGGCTGCAGCATTGGTTATGATTAACACTCACATGATACTGCACCAAGGCTTCTGATTTATTTCATCGTTTCATGACCACCCTATTGCTATTCCCCCAGAAAACAGGATAAACAGTGTGTAATTTCTTTACACGCAAAATAGATCCAAAAGAAAACAAGTTTAAAGAAAGGTTTTCAGTACAAGTATTTTTACTTGTCCTTATACAATCAAATAAAAATGAACCCTGAAGC
This sequence comes from Dromococcyx pavoninus, assembly GCA_033558185.1. Classification (NCBI taxonomy): domain Eukaryota; kingdom Metazoa; phylum Chordata; class Aves; order Cuculiformes; family Neomorphidae; genus Dromococcyx; species Dromococcyx pavoninus. The sequence continues at coordinate 576,867 of JAUMJL010000285.1, read as the reverse complement.
TAAAATGGAATTAAGCTTCACTGGTTAATTTCTGGTAGGTCTCATGGTACTAAACCTATGCTGGTATCTCAAAGGTCTAAGAAAACAGAAGGTGTCCCAGCCCTTTCCAGTTCTCTCCCTGTACAGGGAGCATCATCACCTCCTTCCTCCTTGCTGAGAGCAAAACCCGGCTCTTGGCAAAACCCAGTACTTGGCTTCTGATTAGGAAGGCGTTTCTTTTTCTAGAAAGAAATGTTCACAGATCAAGCACATTTTAAGTGATTTTTCCACTTCACATACCCAGGGTTTAAAGCTAGTCTGAAAATCCAGCCGATTTCAGAGTGCTACATTTTCGAGTATACAATTTCTCAGCAGAAGGTAGCACGCTGACTTGGTGATATTTGATCGGCTATTTTGAAACAAAGGCAGAGATGGATGTTGTCAAAGGAATGCAGAAATGTGGGAGCCTTCCCCTGTACTCCAATGAGTCCTAGGGTTAAAAGCAAAACAATCAGCAAACTTGCATATTAAGAGGATGTGGCATGAAGTAGGATACAGGTCTCAATGTTGGCCCCGACGATATAACCAGTAACATCGAAGTTAATCCTAATGAACTTGCCCTGCAGAGAAGAGATTTTTGTAATTACTAATTTGTAAAACCAGAATCCCACTGGCATCCGTGTAACAAGCATTTCACTGAAGTTCAAATGATATCTTTTCATTGTAAACTTGTTCATAATCCATACTAAGAAAAAAACTCTCTGCAAGAGAAGCCCAGTCTCTCACATCACCAAAACAAAACACTCTCTGAGCTTGAAAGCAACACCGGGATTTTAAGCGCACACATTTCTACAGCAAATGCACTCATGTCTGAAGGTACTTTATCCACAGCGGTCCTGAAGCTCAACAGGCCCATCCCAGCCTGTCACACTTCTAATCCCATTTCCAAACCCAGGATGGCTCCTATCTGCATGGCCTCTCTTTTCTAGCAGTCGGTAAAGAAAGGACTAAGAGTGACACAATATTACTGTTTCTTCCACATACACAGAACCATGGAATGGTTTGTTTTGGAAGGGACCTCAAAGCCCATCCAGTATCACCCCTCTGCCGTGGGCAGGGACACCTACCACTGGATCAAGGGGGCTCAAAGCCCCATCCAGCCTGGCCTTTAACACCTCCACTGCTCTGGACAACCTGGGCCAGGGCCTCCCCACTCTCACAGGAAATATTTTCTTCCTAAGATGTCATCTCGATCTCCCCTCTTCCAGCTGAAAACTGTTCCCCCTCATCCTATCTCTGCACTCCCTGATCAAGAGCCCCTCCCCAGCTTTCCTGGAGCACCTTTCAGTACTGGGAGGTTGCTTTAAGGTCTCCCCACAGCCTTCTCTTCTCTAGGCTGAACAATCCCAGCTCTCTCAGCCTGTCCTCGGATGGGAAGTGCTCCAGCCCTTGGATCACCTCTGAAGTCTCTGGACCTGCTCGAACAGTGCATTTAGTTCATCTTAAAAGCAAAATACTAACACAACCTTTTAGCTGACACTGTCAAATCTTGCTATGGAATCTTTAATTTATCAGTTACAGACTGCAGTGGTGGCCAAACAGCTGAATTCTGTTTACATTGTCATTACAGCACCAAGTACATGGCTTTGTGAAAACCACATCATAAGGAAGCATTTAGTTTTACAACATGAACTCAGTGAGCCCAACCTCCTACCCACTCTCTGAAAATTGGTTCCTTTATTGCCTGCAGCACAAGAGGACATGACTTTAGAGGAGGAAAAGGAAAAAGAAAGCTATTTCCTCCCCACCTTAATTTAGTCTTGCCTGATGTTCCCAGCATGGAACGCCGAGGCTGGCACACTCGCGTTTAGGGCAAGGGCTCTCAGCCGCCTGGATGGGCCAAACAACAGTGCTCCTCACTTTATGGGAAGATCTGTACTTTCTAAGCCAGGTTTTAAAATGGTTCTTAGTGAAGATTATTCTTTCTGCATGAGATGACACCATCTGAGCGCATTATACTTGCTCCTTTATAAAAACAGTGCTGGAGCCATCTGAGTCATTATGATGGCGATGGCGATGCAGACTGATCTAACACAAACCAGATGAATATCTTTAGGAAAAAAGTATCCTCGTTAAATTAGTAAAATCTTCAATGGCTTCAAGACATGCTACAAAGCAGATTCATTGTGCAGTGAAACCTGCTGAAGTTATAAATTCCGTACCAAACATCTATAAGCATCAAGTAATATTGTAAATATTGTGGCTATAAAAGTGAATTTCCACAGTGCTCTGCTCTCCCTCCTTGACTGACGAGGCTAAGGGATTTAGCCATCCAGTTTTCCAGTGTCCTTATCACCAGAGCGGAGTTCAGACATTATAAATCCAAGCAACTGTTGAAATCCAAGTCAGCCAAGGAATCTTTCATTTGTTCTGAAGTTTTAGTTTTGTTCTTGCAAGAAGAAAGGACAGGAGTGCCCACCACCCTGAGGAGGTCAGACTGGCTTTGGCTTCCCTTTGGTAAATCAGGCAGACAGGAGAGCAGGGAAACTCAGAGAAGGTTTTATATGCAAGTTTTGTGCTTTTTCAAAAATTAAGGATGTTCTCCCTAAACCACTCAATCAATAAATTCGTAACTATTGACAAAAGGCTCAATATCTAGCTCAATTCCACCTGGATGCCACACCCCTTCATATTTTATAGCAGTAATCTGTGCACACAAGGCACAGCACAGCTCTACGACACAGTGACATCTGTCGTACTATGGACCCTGCTGTCAGTTCAAGGGTGGCTGAAGTTAGAAACCGGATAAAATTAAAGTGTTGCCAACAGGCAGTGAGGATGCATCTCCAGTGACCCCTAACAGCATGCAGAAAGCAGTGTATGAGAACCTGAATTTGGGGAGAACAAAGAAAGCTGATTCAAACTAGATGAATTCCTAAATAGGGAATTTTTCCATAAACAGTAATCAAGATTTACACACTTTAAAGAAAAAAGAAGTAACTCACGAAGCGGGAGGAGTTGTCATTTTTCACTGTCTTTGCATTCCCGAAGGATTCCAGAATGGGATTCGCCTGAAGTAGCTGACGTTCCAGCTCCCCCTAAAAACCACAAAAACAGAAATACAAACAGCCATGAGCACAGGGCATAGGAATCCGGTTTCCTATAACCTGCTCTGGCTCGACAGCCATTCCCCCCTGGTCTGGGGCAGCGACAGCACCTTCCAAAACAGAGCACCACTGCTTCCCTCACTTCTAAATGCGCTGACAGCATCCTCCATCCAGTGAAGAAAGGGGTTTGTTTTGCTGGGGGAGCAGGGGCTTTGTGGGTTGGGTTTGGTTTGGTTTAAAACACGCACACATACACACACACAGAGCAGTGACCAAGTAGGATGTAACAGATGTTGCAAATCATCAGACATAGACAAGAAAATTCACATTTAGGGCTAATGAAACCACACACAGACTTTGGGTGCTCAAGAGGAAAAATGAACTTAACTGCTTTAAGATTTCACTGCAAGGTTATTCTTAAACTTCCCAATTCAGTGATTTGACATTATAACTATTTTCAAACCTACTCTCAAATCAGTGTAATGCTGATTTTCAACCAGCCAGATGTTCTTATCATTGCAACATCTCTGACCTTAGCCACCTGAAACTGGCACAATGGGACCTGAGCGGCACCAACTCCAAAGATCGTTTTCAGATTGTTCAATTCAGTCAACAGTGCTCAGGATGTTGAGTGCATTCTTTAAGTTGAAGCCAATGGATGTAGAAATCAAAGCACTTATCTTAAGGAAATTGCACAACAGCTTTTAGAATCACTGCCCATGAGGAGGTCTGTTAACAAAAGTCTGTGCTGCTTCCATGAGCCCAGGAGGCAGGAATGGACACAGGGCAATGGGATATTGTCTTTCTGCTCTGGAGGATGGCTCAAACAAAAAGTGAAGCTGTCTAGAATGTAATCGCAAAGCTGATGTTTGTGTTCACAAACCTGCTTTTTCCAACTATTTATAGCAAAGATGAATAAAGGACCCAGGTAAGATCTTAAAGCTTCCGTGTGAGGTCAGTTCTTACAGAGGAATATTTAAAACTCACCAGTTCACACTTAAACCCAGCTTTTACTTGTACACTGAAATGTATTTCAAGTCCTTCTGAAAGCTAATGGCTGCTCACTCTTCAATGTGACCTCAAGTTATCTGCTCAAAACTTGTTTACTTTCAAATATATTCCCTTTGGGACTACATATTCTCTGAATTCATAAGCAACTCAAGAAGAGCTGAATGTGTGAACCTTAGCCCGAGGCACACTAAACCCTGCTCAGGCCACAGGGTTGGGTCTGCCAGCACTGCAGGTCACAGGGGCACTTCTAAATTGGCAAAAAAACATCCACCACTGGAGAAAAACTACATTCCTGTCTAACCACATCTGCGATTTCTATTCCATATGCTTCCTATGTAAACATTTGAGTTAGCTGGAAGCATCCGCTCACACCGTTTCTCCTGCTCGCCTCTCCCCAACCACGCTTACAGCTTCTAAGGCTCCCAGTATAAGAGTAAGAAGCTGCTCAGCATGCTGCACACTGTGTGTACATAAATGCAGCAAGCGTGTCACGGCTTACAGCTCAGATTCTGGATGGTCTGGAAAAGAAAGCACAGCAGAATGTGACTCCTCTACGCAGCAAGCGTGTCACTTGGAAGCACCCCGCTGCAGCCACACCTCGCCCATGTTTTAAGGTGCTGCTGGGTACCCCGACCTTCATTTTATTTGTGCAGAGCAACTTCTGCAATGCATTGTAAGGTTCTTAGGAGCGCAAGATCGTCTGAGGATTTGAAGGAAACCTTCAGTTGTGTCCACAGACGTGGGTGAAACCCATGAGAACGGGCAGAGCAAGCACAGCCCCTGTGGTTTGCACCTGCAAGGAGATGTCGTAGCCATCACTAAGAAAGAGCAAACCCCTCACACTACAGTAAACACCTGCTGATTTCACAGCTTTCATTTCTAGAAAGATTGCTTCACAGCCAGAAAACAATGCTCTGAGAAGTGTTCTGTGTTTTGGAAAGCGTGTCAATTTGTCCTGCAGGTATATCCCCTGTGTGGGCATCCAAACAGAACTTGGATAAAGCAGTATCACAGTGTTGTGGAAGAAGTGAGGTCATGCAGCATGTCATGCAGGGTGACATCAAGATAAAGCTGGGTTATTGTCTCAGTTTCAGAAACATCAGCATCCCAGTGACTTGGCTCGTTGGGAAGCCTGGGTGAGGCAGGGAGACTACATGCTACTCACATACAACAGGGATCCACTCTGTAATTCAAAATGACATTGTAACAGAGATGTTAATGGTTATGATTATTGACACCTCTGGGCTAGCACATTTCCACCAGTACATTTAAAATATTTGTCAATGGGTTATTTCAGCTCTGGGCTGATAACTCTAACAAAAGGAGGGTTAAAATGAGCTCTACTCCCTGTTTTTGGAACAGAGAAATGTTTTAGTAAATCCCGTAAGACTGACAAAGGTTTCAAGGAGCAAGGACAGACTTAAGAACTAAGAATGTCTGTAACTTCTGAAAATGAGACTATGGGCTCAGACATGCGACCAGGTTACAGAAGTTGAACAAGTCACCACACGCTAGCAGAGGCAGCACAACTGTCCCTGCGATTTCTTTTGGTTTTCAATACACCAGGCCAAACTTAAAAGTTGCTGTTATGATTCCCCCTCGCACTGCAGTTGAAGCTGCACTACACTCAGCTTTCAGAAAGATGGAAGGGGAAGAACACAACCAGCTGAACTCACTCACGGGCAGCTTCTTCAGTTACCAAGCCGTGGTGAGTCCATACGGAGCTGCTGCAAAGCTTTTCCTTTATTTAAAGCTCGTGCCCATGGCAAAAAGGCACCACTTACCATCTCAGGTTAGAGAGGGGCATTTATCTTGCAGCGTACATGGCAGCAATAGCTTATCTCTTCCCAGTCTTACCCTCAACTTCCACCTAACCCTCCTCTCTTTGCTCCTTCACAGGATGCTCCATAGCGCTGGGAGTACTGCAATCCCTGCTTTTGTACAAGAAGGAGGCCTAGAGCAGATCAACTACTGCTGCCCATGGGAAGAGAGGGACTGGGGGAGAAGAAGCGGGCAGTGTTATCTGCTCACCACCTTCAGCCATCCTGAGGAATAAGCACCTGGAGATTAACTGAGGAAACAATTCAGGCAGCAGCACTGCACAGATTTCTCGTGGCTCACACCATTTAGCCTGGAGAGTCAGGGAAACACTTGATTTCAGAAGCTGATTGGTTATGCCAAGTCTTTTACACTTGAGATCAAAGTCTTTATCAGGTTATCTGAGAAGCTATAACAATATCCAGACAAAACAGTGTGTTAATCAAAAGAATTCTGTAGCTTCCATTAATATTTTAAAAAGTACTTAAAAGGGATGGATTAAAGTGTCCTGAGCTCTCTCTGCAGCACATTAACTACACAGAGTGTGTTGGGAAAGGCTGGAGAGAGGACGAAGCTCTCACTTCAGGACAGCAACACCACTGTAAATGGGGAGAAGGGCTCTGCAATGCCAAGGAACTTGAAGCTGTTCACTGGTCCCCTCTCTCAAACCAGTTAAATAGTTACCCAGTTCACTACCAGCTGTACACCTCAGCAAGATCTCACACGTCATAAATACAGACTGACAGAAAATAGCAGAATAGATACCAGTTTGCCTAGAGAACTTTAAAAGCATAAAGAAGAACACTTGCCTGGTGTTTCACGGGTTTAGGTGATTCGGGCTGTTCATTGTAAACAAACAAACGCACATGTTAGCAAGCAAGATTCCAGCTGCACGGTATATCCCAAACATCAACGGCAACAAGTTCAGTTTAACTGTACGCTCACTTCACAGACACTGTCCAAATTCATTTGAGAAAGGGAGTTGTCATCACGCGTGCAAAATACTAAACCCTGTGGTTATGCAAAGGACTAATTCCAATATAACACAAGCTGAAGGATGGACCTGGAGCAGCGAGGAAAAAGGGCAACAGTTTCATTAGTTGTGTACTGGTTCCCAGTTTTCCAATACCAACAAATAAACCCCAGGCACTAAGGAGCTTTTTCTCCAGCCTAGGTCACTGCAAGGCGGTTTGTATAGATGAGATGATTGTTACTCTCCAAAAAATCAAAAAGGTGATGAACATGCCAAGAGGAAACAATACTGACAGAGTCTGGCATTCTCTTTTTGCACTGTTCCTCAACTATTTAAGAAATGCACACCTATCATTAAGACAAAAGCATTGGGTCTTTCAAGAGTAACCACCTATGCGAGAAGCAAAACCTTAAGAAACTGGAAGATCTTGGTATTTTGTCAGGAAGAAGGGAGAAAGTAACGTGAATGTAGAAGTAAAATAAGACCCCTCAAAGTCAAATTTGCAAAGTTTCTGCAGAAATTTTTTATTCCATTATTGCTTCCTTTGCTCAGCTGTGAGTTTAATAACCTGGAACTTCACAACAGAGAGCCTGTGGGGAAATCTTGTGGTGAAACACCCACCAAGAGGTTTTCACACCATACCAGATGCACACTCCTCTGCTCACACCTCTTATTTTACATCATTACTGTTCAATGCAGAATCACCGAGGCTGACAGAGGTCTGTAAAGCAGCCGGCAAAGGGCTGGCTTCTTCAACCATGTGATGTGCATTTTTCAAAGCCGCATCACACCTGCATGGAAACACCTTAGCCACTTAAATAAAAGGTGAGATATTCTGTTGTGAAGCTACCACCCCCTTGTCCTGAATGGAGGAGGGCAGGGACACGAGGAACCTACCGAGCATCCTCTTCTGTCTGTGAACTGCATATCATCACACACATTTACCTTCTCCGTGGTTAAATCAGGGCAGCTAAAGCCCATCTGGGAAATCCTCCCAATGTGGAGCTCCAGCCTGAGCCAGTCCCTCTCAGACCCTATATTGCAAAAGCAATTATATTTCCTTTGATATTAATAACACAAATTAAACAATACAGCATTTCAAAGGCAAATGCAGGCACTGAAAGCAACAATTAACCTGACAGTACCAGTCATTACTTCTGAAGCTTCAGATAGCACCACTGGGAAAGCTGGATCTTAGTGAAAGAGAGGAGGCGTTGGGGTGGGAAGGTTTTGGGAAAAGGGACAACAAATATTTCATTCATCTGAACCAGACTTGCACCAGGACGACTGCAAGTGGAGACACCAAGGGTGGATGGATGCCCTTATTGATAGAACTGAATGACTTCCCACACTGCCTTGATTGAACCCATCTGCTGATCTTGTATATCTGACCATGAACACGGTCCAGGTATGTCCATGGTGCACAGGTACAGGCAGAATCATGGAATGGTCTTGTTTGGAAGGGACCTCAAAGTCCATCATGTTTCAACCCTCTGCCATGGTCAGGGACACCTCCCACTGGATCAGGGGGCTCAAAGCCCCATCCAACCTGGCCTTGAACACCTCCAGGGATCAGGCAGCCAACACTGCTCTGGGCAACCTGGGTCAGGGCCTCCCCACCCTCACAGCAAAACATTTCTCTGTAAAATCTCATTTCAATCTCTCCTCTTTCAGCTCAAAACCTTTCCCTCTCATCCTATCCCTGCACTCCCTGATCAAGAGCCCCTTCCCAGCTTTCCTGGAGCCCCTTTCAGTACTGGGAGACTGCTTTAAGATCCCACCAGAACCTTCTCCTATCCAAGGGAAGTGATCAGCCAGAAAGGCAAGCAATTTGGAAGTCTCCTTTTCCTCCCTACTGTCCTTGCTTAGTCTGTCCAAACCCCTCTCTAGAGGCCATCAGCCTCCTCCCCAGGCTCACCAGTTATCTGTTCCTTGTTCTCTAAGTATCTTCGCTAATTCTAAGTATCCTTTCCTCCACACCTCCTGTGCCTACAGAAAAATAACTGAGAGGGAAGGCGGGAGAGGCTCCCTGCTGTGTCCTGAGAGCATGGGATATCGGACCAGACGAGCGGAGACCAGCATGGGTTGGCATTGGTCTGCTAAAGCTGGTCCATGTATGGCCTGGGTAACAAGTGAACAAAACACAACGTGCACAGGTAAAATATTCAGACTTACTGGCAAAGTCCCTAACACTGCTATACTTGTTTTGCTTAAAGCCAGATGTACCCATGAAGAACCCTGGTGTGAGCCCGCATCAGCCTCCAAGCCCAGCACGTCGCCACAGGAATTGTGAAGATGACAAAGCTCAAAGACAGGCACTGCTTTGAGTAGAAGTACTGGCACAAAGGGCTCCTCAAAACACTGCAGGAGTAAGGCCAAACACACATGGAGCACTTTTTAAGTAATCAAAAATAGGGCTTCACCATGCTCAGCACTGGAATAGGCTCTCCACCCCTCAAGATTTCCAAAACTCTGCTTTACATGGTCTTGGGCAACATACTCTAAATTGGAAGGAGGGCACATTTAGAGAGGAGGCTGGACAAGAGGCTTCTAGAAGTCTTTTTCAACCCAAGTTATTCCAAGTTGTCAATAGTATATTCAGAAGCACATCATATGAACCCTGCACAATTCCCTTCTCAGCATGATTCCTTTCTTCCCCAAAAAGCTGGAGGCAATTTTACTCATGTAGACACTGAGAAAAATGCTGGTTTTGTTCAAGGCTGCACAGTGGAAAAGCCAAGAATATTCACAAATCAAAACCTACTCAGTTTCTGATGGACGATGTTCCAAACAGCACTACCTGAGCTACATCTTTTCCAAGCACCCAGGATAATGCCATGAACACAGACCTGATGCTGCTGACACCTCAAACTGGAACGGATATGCACATAACCCACAGCACCCAGACTGCACACTAAGTACTTAGAAACGCTAATTTTTATCTTTTCTATGCAGTAAACCAGCAACAGTTTGAACAAGTATCAACACATAGCACCACTGTATTTGCTCCTGACTAGAGGAAAGATGAGAGTTTCCCTACACAATTAACAAGATTTCCCCAAATCTTCCTGCAGAGCAACTCTGGCTTCTCTCCCACTTGAAATCCTTGTTCTTTTTTTCTCCTGTTTTTCCAGGAGTTTTGAGTCTTGACACATCAAAGAATGTCTTAAAGTTCAGTGCCAGGCAATAGAAGATACAGTTGTTGTTGCTGCTGCTAAGTCAGATGATTGCTTCACAGAATCATGGAATGGTTTGAGCTGGAAGGGACCTCAAAGCCCATCCACTTCCAACCCCCTGCCGTGGGCAGGGACACCTCCCACTGGATCAGGGGGCTCCAAGCCCCATCCAGCCTGGCCTTGAACACCTCCAGGGACGGGGCAGCCACCATATCTCTGGGCAACCTTTGAAAAGTTCCCAACCACCAGAGACTGTGCAGTACCACTGGGATGGAACGGGCGTTCACTGGTACTGGTCATAGCAAGCACTTTCTCGTAGCAAGTTGAATTGCTGCTGCACTGCAAAAAGATCCAAGTGCTCATAGTGGACATTCAAACCCATTCATATTCTCTAAAGCAATGAATTGCTAAGAATTCAGTGTAAATTTTGAGGTTTGACAGTAAATCTGAAGAAGGTTCTACATAAATCAGAGTTACGGCAAGTTACCAAACCCCAAGATTCACCATAATAGACGTGTAAAATCTCTTGTTCGTAATGTAAAAAAATCCAAGTTGTTCATTAGCTGCTGACTTCTAGGTACAGCAAGTCTACAGCAGTTTAAGCTTGATGATTTTGCCCACTTACAAATTGATTTTTGAAAGCAGAGTAAACTTGTTCACATGACAATGAAATTCACTACAAATTGCCCACATTAATTAATTTTTTTGAAAATTGGGGTTTATTGCACCAGAAAGCTTTGATGCTGCTTCTAGTTAAAACATCTGCATTAAGGCTTAATTTCCCAACAGAAGTCACACATCTTACACAAACTGGACATTCTAATGGAACAGCTCCTTCCAGCCACTATTAAAGAGACAATAACAGAGACAAAACCATGTGGATTACGTTGCAGTTTATGATTAATAAATACATTGTGTTTTTTAATGTAAAGAGAGCAGTTTTCAAAAAGAGCAATAAACAAATGAGAAAATATCCCAACTTACAGGAATGTTATGGTCCTTTCTTCCTTTATGGGAGGAGGCAACATGAGCAAGGTACTGAATAACTTTCTTAGTATTCTCAGTCTTCCCAGCACCGGATTCACCTCTGCAAAACAGGTCACACATTATCTTCAAAATTCATTTCCAACAACTTCTCCACTCTTGGTTTAAAGCGACTGCATTTCATTCCATTTATGGCTTTGACCATGCAACAGAGTTTCACTGTCTAAACCCAACGGCACAGACATCACAGGAAACTACAAGGTATTTTTTTAAAATACTTTCTTCATCCTAAAGATCTCCTTAGCATTCAGAGGTTGATGTAAAATGTAACATGAGTTTGATTAAAAGCTTTTGATGACACGTCCAAATTCCTTTATTAACAAGCAGAAGGGTCCTCTCTCTCCACACAAGGTCAGAAACAGAACTTTTCAGAGTGCAGGTAAGTGTATATTATTTTTAAATATTTTATATAAACACATACACACTTGCATATTTACCATCATTTTAATATATTTAATACTCCAGGAGCCTGTTACAAGAATTAAAGCTGATGGAAACACTCAGCATCTTTAGAAGCCAGCACCGCAGTGCAGTAAAATCCATTTAACCAAACTGATTCTTCACACTGCTCAGCTCAAACTCTCAGCTCATTTAAAAACCTACTCGTGGCCACAGGGCTACAGGAATTCATTGAGAAAGGAACTTATTAGTGCAGTGGGACAGGATCAGACCAATAAAGATAGCAAATGAACACTTCATTTTTAAGATCAAGGCAGATGTGAAGCAGAACGTATTTGGAGAGACTTTATTGCAAGCTTTACATGTGGGATGTTCCAGGCAGGAAATGTGACCAAGTTCATAGCATAGCACTCCCAAGTGACATTATTACATCTCCTTTGTTTTAAACCTGTGTCTGCTCTTCGGATAAATCCACACAAAGATGTTACCCGGTGTAACTTGGCCAGGATTCAATGGCAAGGTCTCCTTTTACGTGAGACAGCGCCTGCTGCGGGCAACTCCACAGCACGGGAGCTAAAAGGGATTTTATGATGGAGACTTGCATGGAAAGAGCAGAAACACATCTGTCATTGAGCAGTTCTTCAGAAATCCAAGTTTGGAAGGCAGCTACTTTAAGAATGACAACTACACATTTTGTGTGCCTGCGTAGCTCTCAGCTGAGATTCTTACAATGGAAATGTTCATTTACCGAGGGGAAATTAAAGCACATTCTTCTGAGGACTTCACAAACACCACCATGCTGCACACCCCAGTTCTGTAGCTGGTCTGCAGTTAGCCAAGTATTTAGTACCTTCAGACCTGCACTTCTGGGTCAGACAGGCATCTTAGTAGCATCCCTGGCCTCAGATTACACTGAGGAACAGTGTAATCCGCAACCACGGAACACAGCAGTTGAGATTTTAACATTGCATGTGCACAAAGAATATTAGCCCAAAGCTACATAAAATCATGGAATGGTTTCTTTTGGAAGGGACCTCAAAGCCCATCCAGTTCCAACCCCCTGCCATGGGCAGGGACACCTCCCACTGCATCAGAGGGCTCCAAACCCGATCCAACCTGGTCTTGAACACCTCCAGGGATGGAGCAGCCAACACTGCTCTGGGCAACCTGGGTCAGGGCCTCCCCACCCACACAGCAAAACATTTCTCCCTAAGATCTCATCTCCACATACCCTCTTTCAGCTGAAAACCTCATCTTATCCCTGCATTCCCTGATCAAGAGCGCCTCCCCAGACTTCCTGGAGCCCCTTTCAGTATTGGAATGCTGCTCTAAGGCTCCCCAAACCCTGTTCTTTTCTAGGCTGAACAGGCCATTCTTCAGATGAGAGGTGCTTCAACTCCGTGGCCTCCTTTGGACTCACTGCAACAGCTCCATGTCATTCCTGTGCTTGAGGACTCCAGAACTGAACGGAGGGCTCCAGGTGAAGTCTCTACTCCATTCTGGTGAGAAGGAGAACCCCCTCTGTTTCAAAGAGAATGGACTTAAAAAAAACAAACTCATTTCTTCTTCTCTTCCAATCCTCTTAACGCATGGAAACCCCACAGGACAATTGTGCCAGCAGAGGGGACCTCTCACTATGAAACGGCAGTGTGTGCCTTGCCCCAGCTATGAGCAAGGAACCACAGGGACCAGAGCAGCTCACAGCTCACAGCACCTGCGCACTAACCACAGTAACTCCGTTCTATCAATGGCACCTGCTTCTCAGAAGCAACCTGTCTGAAACCATTTTGGTTCTATTTTTCCTCACAAGACGACAAACATCATTAGAAAATAACACGGAATATGATAAAGAAGAAATCACTGTTCTCAGTTACCCAAGACTTACCAGAGAGAGCTGGCAGTTCCCTCAACGCTTGCTGACTCTGCTGGTTTTGCTCTTTGCATGAGAAACCTGAAAGGTTTTACCTGACAAACTGGTTACAAAAGATTTCTCTGCACATTAGCTAATGGATAACTGGGATTCCTTTGTGCCAAGAGACCATGGACGTGCGGCACAGAAACCGGATGTATTCTGGGACCGCCGGGAGGGAACAATACACTTTGTCAGTCTTCATGAGCAAATCCCACTGCTTCCAGGCCCAGTCATCCCAAACGTAAATAATGATATGGAGAAAGCAAGACCCTGGTGGCTGATTTTTGCTTTGCATTTGGTCTTTATTCCTGGTTTCCTTTTTGCCACAGTGTTCACATTAACATAATTCATTACTATAAGCAGTAATAAAAGCAGTTTTGCCCGTTTGTAGATGTGTGTTACAATATGTATAATGCTAAACTATTCCAGCAGGTAAGAGAAGTACAGCAAAATATGCATTTACATTTTAAGACAATGCCATTTCTCATTGTCATTGGAGCTTGGGAATGCATTATGTACTGTGCCTTTAAATAATCATTTCTGTCAAATTACAGAAACGAAGTTTATAAAATTTTAAATGAGAAAAACCTACTGTGACACAGAGTGAAGAGAAAATGGCACAAGAAACACAGTCCAGATGTCTGTTTTCTAGAAGGGTAGAGCACACAGTTTGAGGAGTCTCCTGCTCAGCTTTCCTGGTACACTAAACAGTGAAACTGCGCCTGGCACAGGGAAGTCAAAGCCTGCGACACATTCCTTTTGCTGAGAAAGCCCTTAAATCCCATAGCGGGGTTCTTAGAGAAAGCCTTTGTGCAAGCTCTCATTCAAAAGCAGCACTGATTGATGGAACCATCCCAGTTCTCCTCTCCCTGGAGCTTACAAGTATGCCAACTATTTCCTGCAGGATGCAGCACTGGAAGCTCTGCAGCCATACATACACTGCGCAGGAACTGGAGATTTAGGATAAAATCCTTTTCATTTATAAGAATAACGACATCTGCATGCTGCAGTTCCTACTCAGGAGTGCAAACAGGAATTATAAAAATACATTAAAGTCTTCTACCTCTACCAACCTGCCCAAAAAAGGTAAAGTTTTAGCAACACTGCACAATATTTAAAGAGTGGAGCTGGTATCACAGAGCTAAAGATTAACTTTTTCAAAACCTTGTTTTAATACAACTCAATTAAATCATTACCATAAATCAAACAACTGAAACCCCTGCTGAGGTCCAGTCTTGCTTCAGTAAACGATAGCTTTGCTAATGACTCCAGCAGGGCCATAATTTCACCTCCTTTATTTCAGCATCAATTCCTCCACCAGTAGAAACAAACCTTGATGACTCTGAATTGAAACACTGGATCAGCTCAAGCCCTGGGCTACAGCAAACAATACAACCCAATATGCAAAGCACCTTCAACAAGAGCCCACGTTGGAGGTATTAGATTATTCCATGAATTGAGAGATTCCTCCCTCAAACTATATCAGAGGCAGGTCAAAGAAAACCTGACAGCCTGATGAATGTGTTGTACCTAAGATTAAAGTGCTCTTTCCTAGAGAAGCAAATATTTTGCTCTGAAGCAGCTTCAAGCCCATTTACAATCGGAGCAGCTGAGGTAGTGTGAGCACCTCAAACCCATACATGCTTTTAAATTCACCACATGAAAAGCTATAGCATCCTTTACATAAAGGGAAATTAAGTTCTCTCCAGGCAAATCCATCTCAGCTACAATTTGGTCAGCAGAAATCAGCAACTGAGTTTTCAACCAGCTGCAGTTTTATTTGACCTGAGCAACTTGAGCTCAAGTCTTGTGCAGAAGTTGGAGGCATTTCCCTGCTGCTGAGATTGCCAGGAGAAACCAGAGAAACATACATGGTGGGAGAGGACAAGCAGGTCACAAAGCAAACAGGTGACCAGCAGGAACAGAAGCCAGTCTTCTGCATTCCAGGAGAGCAGTGTGCTCCTCCCACACTGCACATGTCCAACAGCAGTTGTTCTTCCATGAACAGGTCAAACCCCTTTCCAGGAAAGGCCTATTCCAAGGGGGAACACTATTCTAAAGGAAAACAGTGAAATAGTTGCTTTTCTTATTGTCAAGCAGGTTTGAAGCATACACACACCTCCTTGTGACAGTTACAGATACTCAGGCGACAGGACAAGGCACCACACTCCCCTTCCTGAACTGGCAAGGGAGTTTCTGGGTTTTAGGGAAGTCAGATCAGTTTAATGGTTCTTACTGAGGTCCTGCAGCAGGGACTGGCACCCTTCCAGCACCTCCCACCCAGCCTTCCAAGTTCACCAGCAGATCAGGACGTACAGAGCAGTGTCCTGACCAGCTAAGGCAGAAGGACACAAGAACATGTACAAAGCAGGCTCTGAAATCCTAAGATAGGCTTTTCCTCTACTTCCTACCTATACTCAAAGTCTGTACTGCAAGCTCACAACATTTGTGAGGGTAAACACCTGGAATACATCAGGATGGTCAGGTGCAGCGGGTATCATCTGTCCCATTACAGATCATGTCCATCATCTCAGTTCCTGAAATACTAACCAAACAAGCATTTCTCATGGTGGTGGCCCAGATCACTCACACCTTTCTTCTGCCCTAAGGAGTTTCAGCCTATTTCTAACCTTCCTGATCAGCAACAAGCTCTGTGATGAGCTCATCTGGAAGCAAAAAGTCCTTCTGCAAAGGAGAAGCAGCACCACCACTTTGGCACCTGGGCAAGATCTCCTCAGAGCCCAGTAACACGGGACACAGGAATCCCAACCTGCCGCTTGCAGGTCCCGGGGCTACCAATGCCTGGTTTCATACAAAGCAGCTATTTAACAGCACCACTTAACACCACCAAACCATGGAAGTCGGCACTTGGATTGCTTGTAGGAGTAGTAACTGCGTTAATAAGAGCCCCAACAACGGCCTTTCTGTCCTCCTCAAACAGCAGTTGCAGAGAACTGAAGAGACACTTATTCTCAGACACAACTGAGCAGATCTTCTGCCAGTTACGAATTAACTGATATTTGCAGTCACGACCTGTAATTAAAGGGAAGTCATAATCACTTGGCTAATTTTCTAAAACAAGAGGTATAACTGATACTCTAGAACAGCGCAGAATAGTCACTAATTGCCTTCACTGTTTACGAGGCTGCTTTCGAGATCCTTCATTTCTCCTGGATGCTGCTCATCATCTAGACACCAGTTGACCAGGGAATGCTACAATACGGACTGCGGCCAGAGGTCATATACAAAATGATTGGTGTTTGCTGCTGCTTCCCTTCACTAAGCAGCCTCTATTCCCTCCACAACCTAGCACTCCTTCTAAAGCCAGTGTGGATGAGATATCCCTGTGCAGTTGCAAGTGGCTGCTATGCGACTGTTCGACTGTTCAATCCAGCACTGTCTCAGTTTTGGGAATCATCAAATCATGGAAAAGTATGAATTGGAAGGGATGTCAAAGCCCATCCAGTTCCAACCCCCTCTTGCCACGAGCAGGGACACCTCCCACTGGATCAGGGGGCTCCAAGCCCCGTCCGACCTGGCCTTGAACACCTCCAGGGATGTGGCAGCCACAGCTTCTCCGGGCAACCTGTGCCAGGGCCTCCCCACCCTCACAGCAAAACATTTGTCCTAAGATCTCATCTCAATCTGCCCTCTTTCAGCTGAAAACCCTTCTCCCTCATCCTATCCCCGCACTCCCTGATCAAGAGCCCCTCAAGAGCTTTCCTGTGCTTTAAGCACTGGAATACCAGCAGCTTGTGGTTAAGATTCTCCAATTTAGAACACACCAGCTCAAAAAAAGCAAAGTGCAGCACATGTTCAGATCCGAGTGGCCAAAAGTCACCTTGCAGCTAAGGACAAAACAGTCAGGTAGTGTCTGAGGACTTCTCCGATTCATTGTATGCCCCATCCAGTTTGGAGATACAATGCTCTACCCATCAGAATTCCAAGGCCACAGATCTGTCCACACTACTGAGGAAATTTCTGTTTCCTCATAAACCATGTTCAGTGACATAGACCTTTTTCACCCTCTTTTCCTTTATGTTGCTGTGTAAGTATTTCAGTAAGAAACACAAGTTAAAGTGGCAAGACAGCCGACAGAGCCTGGAATCAGTGGTCAGGAACCCAGCTTTATTCAGACTCCATCACACTGTAGTTACATGTGGCCTTTAGTGCTGGTACAACCAAGACGCTGAATTAAAGGCATCAAAACTTGTCCACTGCCACCACACTAATAGTTTCAGTGCCTACTTTTGTGATATGATTTCAAGACAGCACTGAAATCCTTCAAAGAGGTATCGTTCACTGCTTCTAGGCACCAGCTGCTGAAATTTCACATGGAGCAGTAAGATGTTTCGTGACAAATCTATGTGTTCAACAGAAGAGATGCCCTCAAGGGCATCTCTGGCAGTCTTAATGTTAGGACTGCACTCAGAGCAGTCACCAGCAGTTCCAGTCTTCCATACTGTATGCAGTCACATTCTCCTGAGGCCGAAGTATCAGGAAGTGTGTCCATTCCCTGTTCCTCACCACCCGGAAGCAAGCTTCTCTCGGCAAATGGATGGACAGCAAGCAGCTCATCATCTGCCTCCCCCAGATGTGAAACCTCACATAGATCCAGATGTTTTCTGCTGTATGGGATACAAAAAGCAGGGCTCTATTGCTCTCAATTGCAGAAAGATCAAAAGCTTAGAGTAATCTTTCAGGGGCAGTAATAACAACACTGAAGGCAAGAGAGCATAAAGGCTTTCCAATTTGCAAATGAACAGATCAGGCATTCACTGAATCCCAAACCCCAGCCTTTGTGTTCTAGGCTGACCACTAAAGGAGTGCAAGGTTCATGCACAGGCACAAAACATGAAGTCACTTCAGAAAAATTCACCTGAGGCAAGTGCACACTGTCAAGAGTATCCATAAACACACGAGAACAAAGTATTTGCTTTTGCTCTGGGATCCCATTCCTGCTTTGAAGGCTGGTTTGTGCATTGCAGATGGAGGAGTCATCACATGAAAACAGAAGTGCTAAGAGCAGGACCTCAGACAGGGACAAGCCTGCATTAATTCAATCGAGTTCTACCTTACCTACAGAACTGAATTTGCTTTTGTGTCCTTAGGCCCCAGGGATCTCATATTCATAGAATCCACAGTGCAAAACCACACAGCTTGAAAGGATCTGCCTTCAGTCTTGTGGAGAGCCTCGTAGTTAAAGCAGTTTGGTAGGAAGCAGAAGATGAAGACTTGAATCTCTTCATGTCAAGAAGGAAACTGAACCCAGGCTTCTTTCCAGCAATTAATCCAACCATCAAGCTATTTCAGGAAGCAGGCATCCTCACAAACTATGGCCTCAATGCAGCTGGAACGCGCTGGCACACAGTGCGGTCAACTGCTCACCTAACTATTCACACTCTCCCCCTCAGATAACTGAATATCCCAAGACATATCCCGACCCTAACTGTAAGCAGGTTCAGAGTGGAACCAACCTCACCCCCAGGCTTCTACCAACAGGCACAGCTCCTCTCAGGCACGTCTGTACCTCCTGCTCCAGGCCCGTGCTCCTCTGAACCTGGAGTGCAGCCCCTGAGAACTAAACTGATAAAAAGCATCATCTCGTGGCAAGGTTGGTGTCCCACCAGCTTCACTCCCAGACCTGGCGGATCACGGAGTCTGCCAACCCCCCAGTGCTAGCATATGAGGCTACAGAAACACAGTCCACATGGGAGAAACTGGATCACTCCCTTTAACAGCGACCCGAAGACAGCTCCTCTCAGCAGTGTCACAAGCCCACAAGTGCACTCAAACCCTGACCACCCTCCAGCTGCATTCCCAGACCCCAGAGAAACACAGGATGAAAGTATGAGTTCGCTCCTGGGTAGGGGAAATTCATGTGCACACAGAGAAAGCACAAGTAAACTTTCATGTTATCTTCTTTGGGGTTCTATCGTTGGAAGCAGATCCAAAAGCCAAGCTATTGCTCAGCAGGGTTTCCAGTCACAACTCTGGATTCCTGTTTCCCTCAAGCTCTGCACATTGAGCAGTTATGGCCCAGCAGACCACTGGATCAGGGGGCTCCAAGCCCCATCCAACCTGGCCTTGAACACCTCCAGGGATGGGGCAGCCACCACTTCTCTGGGCAATCTGGGCCAGGGTCTCCCCGCTCTCATAGGAAAACATTTCTCCCTAAGATCTCATCTCTCCTTTTTCAGCTGAAAACTGTTCACCACATCCTATCCCTGCACTCCCTGATGAAGGGCCCCTCCCCAGATCTTGACTGACACTTTTAAGCTACATTTCTTAAATTGAACATGTCTACGAAAGTTTCAAAAAGGCGAATTCCATTATGAAGAGAATATTTTCCCACATTAACTATCACTTCGTGTTCCATCTTTAAACATTAGTCACTGCCTGCCACAAGTAAAAAAACAGGTTTGGACTCCTACAGATGGATCAGAGATGCCTTTCACAAAACACATTCCCAAAAATGTCGAAATGAAAAGTGGTCACTTACGTGCAAAGAATGGATTGGTCCTCACGGTCTGCAAAACAAGAACAAACATAGTTTTTGTTATAATGGTTTATAATTCGCAAGACAGTTTCTTTTAAACAAATGTTTTAAAAATTCCTCTTTTTAGCGTAACAATTCTAAGAACATTCTCAAGCATTTGTAATATCATCCCTCAAACATTCCAGTTCACACACACTCACCTCAAACAGCAGCTTAGAAATTCTTAAAGCGTCTGTCATTCCATCTAATAAAGCCCAAATTTTGGTTACATGTGGTTACATGTGCGAATATTTTTAACCATGTTTTCAGACAAAGCTGTATTTTATTCTGTATGTGTCCTTTCCCAGGTTAATGAAATTATTTCAAATCTTCAGTAAGAAACCCCCCCTCCCAGTTTCAGGTACACAACGTTAATGCCCAGGCACTTGGGAATGGCAAGAACATCTCCAGCAGACAAATGCTGCAGTCCACAGTCCCCCCCCCCCCCCCCCCCCCCCCCCCGTTTTAAATGGAAATGCAAGCCCAAAGTGCTTCTAAGCTTTTGATGATTCATTAAAGATGCCAAAAGGACATCCAGGGGAACACTGAGCAGTTCAGGAGCTGCTCAGCAATTGTGACACCCACTGCTGCACTCACAACCTTTGAGAAGAACACCTGAAGGTCAGTTATGCCTTGCAAGAGGTATTTCATAATTACAGGATTGTTACTGAATATATTTCAACATTGTGCACTCTGTACTAAAGCGTATAGAATCAAAACATTCAAATATACTTGCCAAAAAGTAAAAAAGTAAAACATTTCAGTTCAAGGTGTTTGTGATGCATATATATGAAAAAGATATTGAACTCACTCAAAACCCTGGCTTCAAAGATCAAGCTTATACCCTTCAGCTGTTTGTTACTGGCTACACAAGAACACAACTGCCTTCTGCAAGCTCAGAATTCCAAACAGGTTTGCTGGTTTGATGGGTCATTTGTAATGGATTATACAGTATCATAAAAAAGACTAAATTGGGCTTTATTTTGTTCAAGTATCAAGCTCAGGACTGCACATCAGCCCCCTGCCACTCTCTGCACATACCCCTTCTCCTGGAACAGCTGCTCTGATGGACCACAGGAAGGGCTGATCACTATTCATTCCTTCTAGGATAACAACATCCAGGATAAACAGACAGCTTCTGTCACTACAAGGCAGCGTCCCCACACACTTAATGTTTTTGAAACAGATTTATTTCCATAAATACAACCTTGACCCATGAGTGACCATTTCTGCTAAGCAGAGTCATGCAAACACCTCCCTGTCCCAGCACTGCCAATCGGGCAGAGCCAGACACTTGGATTCCCATCAGTATGGGCTCGCAGGGAGCCTGGCAACCCGGAATAAAGCCACAATAAGGACAAGCTGCTAGAGAAACGGCAATCCTGCCCTGTCCCCCTTCCTCCAGCAGTGCCAGCACTCATGCCATGGGTGCAGCACAGCTAAGGGGTGTGCAGGGAAGCTGCCTGGCAAACTGGAATTTGGTTTGATTCACATTGAGCTGAATCAGCACTCGCACTACACAAAAACTGCACTGGTGAAAGGGAGACCAGAGGTCCCTTTTCCCAATTCACCTTGGATCAAAAGGCCATGTTAACGCAGACAACACATCTAAAAAACAAAACAGCTAAAAAAGACCTGGTCCCAGCAAAATACTGTCAAACCAGTTTATCAATAGAAAGTTGGAAGGACATAGAGTCTTTGAAAGCAGGTAGATGCTGCCACACAATGCCACAGTTGGCCAAACCAGAGACTTGGGGACAGTGCTGCTGGGTGAGTTTTAGACTACATTTTAACATCAATTATGATGGAAAACACAAGGTACTTTCTGACTGAAAAAGGTTAGGAACGTCCACACAGTTGTGCCACAAAACCCTTGTACCAGCTTGTTCAAACCTGGCAGGAACCACCAGCACTGGTTGTACCCATCTAACAGACAAACTGCAGGGGCTGCACTAGAAGCATGGACCAAACACTGCAGCTCTGGGACAGTGTGTGCCTCACAAGCAGCCCTCAGCTCCCAAAAACCTACCCACAAGGTTACAAATAATAGAACAGTTGTGGTAGGCGAGCAGAAGAACATTAGTTTAGATTATGAAAAGAAGGGAAGAAGATAAGGTTCAAAAGCTGGTACTACTTCTGACAAGGTTAAAAGGATGGTACCAAATCATTTGCTAGGATGAGAGGAAATGGTTTTCAGCTGAAAGAGGGGAGATTGTGATGAGATCTTAGGGAGAAATATTTTGCTGTGAGGGTGGGGAGGCCCTGGCCCAGGTTGCCCAGAGCAGTGGTGGCTGCCCCATCCCTGGAGGTGTTCAAGGACAGGCTGGATGGGGCTTTGAGCACCCTGATCCAGTGGGCTGGAACTGGATGGGCTTTGAGGTCTCTTCCAACCCAAACCACTTTATGATTTTATAATTTTTTTACATCTGTGCAGCAACTCCTGTACAGACACAGAAAAAACAAACAGGCAGGAGGAAGCCTGTAGCTGTAAGAAAAATAAGCTGAGAGCAGAGAAGTAGTGGGAGTGACAGTAGAAATGTTAAGAGAATAATCTAAGATAAAGTTTGTGTTCTTCTAGGCTTGATGCACAGTAGCTGGTCTAGCACCTCCTGTCCAAAAAAGGATTTGGGCTGCAGCATAAGACAGCACCCAGCACTCCTGCAGCTGCCGGCTGTGCCACAGGCCCTGGTGTGAATGCAGACCAGAAGTGAGCGCAGTGTTCTGACCCTGCCCTGGTCCAGAGGCAGCTAGCAGCAACTTGTGCCCTTCACAGGCAAGTCCACATGCCAGCAAAAAAAATCAGGATAGCATAGAACAGTACAAATCATTTGTTCTTTTAGAGGAAATTGCTGAATGAAAGCCAAGTTGGCACTGTGAGGAGAGGGGAAAGTTAATGTTTCCTAGCTTTAATGCTTACTGAGACACTTTCTAAAGTGACAACTTGATTTTCCCCTTTCTCACTTCCCTACAATAACTCCTCCCTATACTTTCGTCACTGTTGCTAGGCCACTTTGTCAAAAAATACAGGCTCCTCTAAGCCACAACTCTTCAGTTTATCACTTCTTAAAGAACTGAACTTGTCCTGTGGCCACAGGACAATAGAATGGATTGTGCCCCTGTACTCGGTTGCCAGTGAGGTGGCATCTCAAATCCTGGGTTTGATTTTGGGCGATTCTGCACTCCCCAGCTCTGTTCCCAAGCAGTAGGTGCCACCCCCTCCCTCCCCAGCAGACATTCATCCACCTACAATGAACCGAGCAGCGAGTCCCACTAGCAGGAAACCAATCCTATCAAATATATATCAAACTAGTGGCTAATCATTCAATCAGCTTAAGCTATATCAAGATACATATTTAACATCTGGGAGCATCAGACAAAGCATTTCTCTCACTCCTGCTCTTGCCCTTCTTTTGCTTCCACTCTAAAGGGAGACTCTCACACCCCAAGAGCTGAAAGACACCTGACAATGCAAGCAGCACCCACATGAAGGAAACTCAGTTGTGTAGCACAGAGTGGTGCAAGTGCTTAGAAGAGAGGCCAAGGTCAACCACCAGTCTGAAAAGGACATGAAGACTCCCAGCCCTGAAAGTTATTTTTCCCTACACTCTTAAACCTACTTTGCTTCTGTCTCACCAGAGGAAAACGCGCTGGAGACAGCAGCTGACAGCTCCTCAAGCCAATCTGTTGCTTGGTTGCCAAAGAGTTGAAGATACAGCAAGAATAGATCCCACTGTTTACTTTGCTATGGATATATAATAAAATGCAGAGTTTCGACTGTCAGAATACAAAATATTGCTCTCCACCCCTTTCCTCACTAAAGTATGGATTTTGCCCCCCTCCCAAGGAACACATCAGATAACAAACCCCCGTGAACTCTGGGGAGGACTCCCAACATGCATTAAACGCATTTGTTGGGTAATTAGCTCGGGCAGGATGTTTGAAGAGTTGGAGCTCAAAGTTATAAAGCCTGTCTGCAAAGGAATTACCATATTTTACCATTTTCTTAAAAGCATGAATTAGTTCTGCTTTGGTCATGCTACAATCATTTACAAATGGATACAAGACAATCAGAGAAAGGAAAAATCTGCCTAGAAGTTGCCTACCAATACTCAAAGGCAGTGGAACTGCAAGCACAGACATTGCATCAGACAGAACAGAGCTGACAGGAAAAGGAATGCTCACCCTCCTCAACTGTCTCTGCTCCAACTGCCCTTACACTTTTAAGTACTGCAAATGCCCAGACACGTTGTTACCCCTCACCATTTGACCCCAAATGAATAGAAGCACCACCTGGAGCCATTTCACAGTGAGCTGCCCACATAGAAAGCTATTGTTTGAGCTCAACACAAACACACACGTTTATTAACACAACTGCACAGCTGTACTGCCTGCTTTCAGATTTCAGGTAGCTCTGATTGCTTTGACAAAAACAGTGTTTGCTGCTAAACACAGTAAATTCCATACAAACGTTGACTGCCTTGCTATCCTGCCACTCTCTCTATAAACAACACCTCCCCTTCGGCATCTGGCCTTTATTAGGGCAAGAACATGAAATACATGCGCCAAGATACAAAGGTTAATTCTAGAGAAGCAGTGAAGACAGATGTGTGCAAGTATTAAAAACTCCTCTCCTGACCCAGGCTGAAGAAAAAGCCAGGAGCTACTACAGATCCAGCCACCATCCAGCAGGAAATTAGAGATGGACACTATTCTTTGCAGGCAGATCAACCATTGTCCTTCCTAAAACTCCAACACGAGACTCTAGTGGATCCCTCATTTGGACACAGCCTTTCCTTCTAATTCCCCAGTGTGCGCAACACCTACTCAGCAAAGATGCCAGCCCTGCTTTGTAGCCAGCATAACCATGTGGAGGAGCGCAGCTTCTCTGATATTTACTAAATGGGAGAAATTGCCTTTCCAAAATGAGGCAACAGTGGAGGGGGGATTGAGAGTTCTTGTTTATTTTTAGACAGTATTTAATACTCAGGTGCCATAGCCTATAAACCAAGAAAAGCATGGTTCCCTGGTCGATGGCCTTGTTTGTTGTGGATGCCAGGCTTGGAAAAGCTGTGTGTATTTGCCCTCTGCTGTAGGTGAACTGTCTCGAATATCAATCTAGCCAAGGACATTTGAAAATTGAATTCCTGACAAGGTTTGGAAATGGGTCACTGCCTGGAGGAAACAGTCTTTCCCATTGGCACAGACTTCCCTGCTGTCAGAGCATTCACAGGATCAGGCCATAAACACCACACAGCATTATAAAGCATGCAGGTGGTCTCACAATATGCCTTTCCTCCATTCCATGCTCTGAATAACTTCCTTTTTCCCCCTCTTTCCACTACACCAAGCCCTACTGGACTGATAAGCACAGGAAGAGATCTGGTTACAGGGATGAAGCATGCCTTTATACTTTGTGTTTGTCTCCAAAATGTTGCCTAGCTACTCCACAAAGGATCACCCAGCACGGAGCGCTATGACAGGCCTCGCAACAGACACTTCTAACAAGGGTAACAGTTGGACTGACAGGTTTGTGTGCCAGGTACCTGCCCCACCATGGGCTAAACACACCCCGGGCATTTCTGCAATAGCGCTGTTTATCCTGTATTTCACCTCTGCCTGCAGTTGTGCAATGATCTGTGCACAACTTAGTCCTTTGCTCCTCAACGTATGTTCGGTAGCTTCAGAGACAAGGGCAGCTCATAGGAACAAACAGCATTTCACCAACAGCAACCCCTTAGAGAGCCAAGTGAATTCCTCAAAGCATGGAATGTGCCAACACTAAAGCTGACATTTCAAGTTATAATCCCTAAAGTTAATCAAGTCAGCACTATTTAAGGAAGCTGAACTGAAAGCATCCGACATGATGTCTACGGGATCTGGACAGTCACACGCACAGGTCACTCTCTGGGAGGTTTTGTATGACTGAAAGGAGGGAGACATCACAGGTATCTCTAAGAAAGGCAAGCAGAACCATTGCACTGTCCTTCTAAAACCTGGGAGGAACCCCTGGATGTCAGAAATGATCAAGGATACTGGCACTGTTTGGGGGAAACCATCTCTGTTGATGTAAGTTGAAACTGCATTTCTCTCTTCTTGCCTTGTCATAATTAGGTTACTCATCTGTTGGCTGGTTTTACATTCAAGCCTTATTTCTTTGAAACTGCAAAGACATGACCTGGAATAAATTCTCAGTCTTTGTCCTGTAACACTAATTAATACAAGAAGCAAGACCAAACTCAGGTGCATGCCACTCCTCACAGGTATCCAGAGGGTTTTAGATTTAGAATAACTTTTATCAATTTTGCTTCCTCAGTGTTCAGATACTTTTTCCACAGAACAGTCACGGCCCTTGATGCTGGCTCAGACAAGTCCATGACAAAGGACATCAGCCCTCTCCCTCCAGCCCAGCGTCATCCACTCCAAAGACAAATAAAACAGTGATGTTCAAATCAATTCCCAACTCCCAGGTTTGCCTGTCTATCCAGTTATCTCATATAGAGCACAAGGCAAGCCACAGCAAGCAGTATCTACTGCATTCAGGACACCAGCCTGAGCGTGCTGTCAGGTTGCACTGCCACAAACAACTTCTGGCAGACCAGTGGTGCACTCTTACCTCTGAGTCTTCAGCAAAGGCTGAGAAAGTGCCTCTTCACTGTGGGGTGGTGCACGGATGCCACTATGGGCATCACCTCTATAGCTGTTCCCACTATTTGTGAAGTCAACAACAGCTTAAATATATACACGTGTTGTATCCCTTACCCTAAAAGATGTAAGACTTGAGATAAATCACAGCAGCCAGACTTTAGTTTTGCTGGCTGACAGACTGTGAAGTACATGCAGTCAATGATTATGAAACGAAGCATAGCAGAGGTCAGTCAAGCCCAAGTTACAGTTTGCCCTGCATCTTGTTGATGGTGAACCATAGCACTGAACACAAGTGTTTCTTGCAGACTCCCTGGCCACACTCATTTGTTTGCCCACTCTGACAGCTCTGACTGCTGCATAAGCACTCCAGAGCAGACACAGTCTCAGTAGCCAATGTAGCACAGCACCATTACCATGAAGAACAAGACAAGCTATGAATTTCAGCTATTTTAGAAGAAGTCAGGAGTTGGGTATTTGCACAATTGGCTTGAAAATACCCAAATTCCTGAAGAAAAAACAGCGCCATTTGTTTTCAGAGCTGCTAGCCAGGGCTGAATCAGCACAAAAGGAGAAAGCAAATTGCTGTCAGACTGCATCCTGCCCACTTAATGAAGCTGTGGGCAGCATCTCCATTACAGACGAGAGAGAACTGGAATGATTTTCAGTCCTCATTAAGTTTGAAGAGGCTCAAACACGGTTCATGTTTTCACTGGCAGTCTTTCACTACCTTTATTAACTATCATTAAGAGAAGCTTTAGTAAGCCTAACTTAGAAATTAAACTAGGGTTGCTACATTTGTGAGCAGAAGTCATTAGGCAGCACATTCCTCCCCTAACAAACTCATCCAAACAGGTATGGATTTATAACAGGACCGGCAAACATCTCTATCTCTTAGGCAATACCACATTTATTTATTTAGCCTTTTGAAACGGTGACGGTGGCAGCTGGAGATGAGCAGAGAACACCAACCAGCCTCCAGATTGAAGAAAGGAGAACTGCATAGTCCCAAGGGCTGATCCACTCTGTGAGCAAGGTCCAAGATGTACAAACAGCTGATACACAGAGGGAACCAACGCTGACCGTGAGAGCATTCCCAATGCACCAAAACATCGAGCTGGTGGGGCCAGCTACAACACTCGAGACTGATTTACTGCCCTAGCCAGCGGCTGGATCTCACAGAAACTCTTAATGCAACCTGGCTGAAGGGCAGGAGCAATCCATAACGCAGCAACTCCTTCAACTGCTCCAGCCAGAGCTACAAGGGCTCACTCACTTATGCTCGTTATCCGACACAGAGGACCAGTTTCTCAGCCTTTCTGACATGTGGCTCCCCAAGAGCTTTCCCCATAGAAATGAGCAGCTCCTAAGTCTTCTACACAGACCTTCCCTATGCTTTCTTCTCAGTTTTCATTTGCATGCTGCTCAGAAGTAACTCAAGATGAGTAGTAGCTGGCACCCACAGGCTGGCAAAGGTTTATTTTGACTGCAAAATGCTCAGCATAGCAGTGGTTTCTGTTCTCCATCGACCCTGCTTAAGTTGTTCCGTTTCCCATGTAGTTCACTTTTGTATAGACAAAGATCACATTGTCAACCAAAACAACAGTTCAAGGAGGTCCTTCAACTGCAATGTCTGCTGTTTAAGCTCACTCATTTAACTTCTGCTCTTCTTCTCAAATAAGCAAGCACAAATCACTTAACAAACCTGGCTAAGAACCAACTTTCACTCCCGTGGGCTCTTCCTAATCTGTTTCATTATGCTTGAACTCCTGAAAGATAGCGAGTACAATATCAGTACATCACCAGGCTTTCTGACTTCAGCACAACATGGTCAGTGGCTTGGCTGTGTGTTCTCGGTCACACACAGGATAGCACACAGACTCTCCCACCCAGCACCCCACCAGAGGAAGGGCAGCGATTTTAACACATTGCCTAAGCTATTGACTAAAGAGTCAGAAACAATCCTTCAGAAAATCACAAGACTCATACCAAGCCTTTTGATGAGTATGTTTATCTAAGAAAACTCCCAGATTCCTTGTACAGACCTCTCACACCTCTGTCCTTCAGCAGAGGAAGCAAGCCATTACTCTTCTCAATGACTGTACACCATGAGAAGCTCTAAAACACCTCCACACAAGAATGCATAGAAGCACTGTTAGTGTCATGGGACATTTCAGGAGTTTAAAGCCCATGAGCTCCCACCACGCCACATGCCAAAGCGCTGAGGCTGCCCTGCAAGTGTGGGAAGGTGAGGCACAGCCAAGGGAGCACAGTGGGAAGCATTCCCAGGTAAATGTGTGTCTGCAGTTAAGACTGCAGGGGCAATGGGTATTTCGCATTACATGAGACAGTTGGAACATGAAAACTCTTTTCTCAAAGTTAATGCCACTTTTATATTTTTAAATGCAGATTTCTTTTAGGTTTGAAGAGGTTTATAAAGAAGTTTAACAATTCAGAGGACACCTGCCCTGTCCTCCCCTCCCTTCTTGTGCCCAAATGACCACTAAGTTCTCACACTACCTCAGCACCACAATTTGAGATTGTACAACATACACCCATCCTTCAGCCTTTGAAGAAAAATTCACAGGTATATTCATACCTCCTTGACCTTCAGTTCTTTAAGGTCAAAAGAGCTTTTACTCACATGCACTTCAGCACACACCAAGCATTTTCTTCTCCCCTTTGCCATTATTCTCAATATGAGCATCATACATTTCTTACATTATTTACAGGGGATAAATCCTTGAAACCCTCTCCTCGCTCTCCCTTGAGCACACAGACCCGAAACAAACATTTGTTCTGGAAGTGCAAAACACTAACATTCATCTGACGGTTTCACCGTACCCACTGATAATTAAAGCAATCCTTTCCCATCAGAAACAGTCGTGAACAACGATTTTTCATAGAATGGCTTTGATTGGTGGGTTTTCCTACATAGCTTTAAAATGCTTCCATCTAAGAATCCAGTGGAGATTACCCTAAGAGGGGCAATATCTTCCTATGGAGGGCAGGAAGAGCATCTCCCCATGACATCCAGTTTCTCTCAACCAATCTTCAGCACCCAATACACCCTTTCTTCTAGCATCAGTCTTTGATGAGAAAGGGATGTGAAATACAACAATACGAGAAAGAAGAGAATAACCGCTATAGGACTTGTTGACCCAGAAACTACCATAAATTCATTCCTGCACTAAAGGCAATGTTTCCCTGTGGTTTTGTGGAGAAAAACATAACCATCATTTAAATCTATTTCATTTGAGGTACCATGAAAAACTACTGCTTCAAAGAAAGACACAATGACATTTCACCAACTGTCTCTTCTCAGCCAGTTATCCGCACTCCGGCAGCGGATAACGAAAGGACTGAAATCAGCCAGTATGGATGATGCCGCACAACACTTTCCCAATAGCCAGCAAATCAGTTTCCTGATTGAATTCTGTAGATATCCATATTCATGTATTCCTCGAATAGCTTTTTGGACATGCACAGACCTTTAGCACCCACTATATCCTGAGACAGAGACTTCTACATTTAGTTATGCTGTTTAAAAAAATGCTTCTTTTTGACAAATGATATGTTCAAAAAACCAATGTCCAGCACTGACCCTTTGTTCTGGCATGGGAAGGGGTGGAGTGGGAGGAGGATTGTTATTCCCTCTCCCTGTGCCACTGCATTTAGACTGCTATCTGACCTGAATTATCCTTCCCATGCCATATAGTTTTGATAATTCCAGTTGTTTATAATGCCTTCCTGTCTTATTTCCTCCACATCCGAAGCAGGGAAGGCCAGAGCTACACAGAGTGCTAAAGATAAAATGTATTATAAGTTATGACAAAGTGTTTCATGGTTTGATCCCTTTTCCCATTACTCCTTACATTCTCTACCTGATTTATAACCATTGTTGAACACTGCCTTTCGATTTCCACAGCTCTATTCCACCACCTGCTGCTCCCACTCTGCTAACACCACCCATTCCCCCCAGTGCCACCGCCATGCGCTGGTACAGATGGCGTCTCACACGCTGGCTTCACCTCATGTAAACCTTCGCATCAGTCTCTCACTTCGATAATATCAACTAAGTATCTCCTCACATCTCCTTCTCTTTTCCAATCAAAACACTTACAAACAAGAAGGATGACGAGCTTTCAGCAGAGACTCTGCTGTAGAAAGCAGAAAACAGACACAACTGATTAGTCTTTAATTGGTTCTTTACATATATGAAGGCCCTTCCTCAGACTGCAGTTCCTCAAAAGCATCTGCTTAAAATTGCTATGAAAATAACTTTGTAAAGTCCCACAGGCCGTATCTTTCAGCCCTCCCTGGTCCACACAGATTCCTCCACAGATCCACGCCTTTGTGAGGCATGGCCTCTCTTCAGGAAACCTATCCAGAGTCTCCACACACGATTATACATGTGTATGTCCCTGCAAAGTCTACGTTTATGCTCTGGAACAGTTTCTCCCAACACATTTGACACTTACCATAAGCACACTGGTTTACAGATTCCCAGATCTGCACAGAAACCTTACACACAGCACCCATAGCTCACATCTGCTTTGCGCCAAACATTCCTGTGCAGCCTTGTTAGTCCTTCAGCTATTCCATCTCTGAGTTTAAGAATTTAGTTCTTGCCGTTTGTTAAACCATCACCATTCTAGTTACTAACCCTTCAGTTTGAGAGTGATTCCCAGATATTTTCCTCAAAGGAACACTCCCAGCCTGAGAGCTTCCCTGAGCAACTTCATAGCACAGAGGCAGTTGTATTTTTTCCTGCCTTCTTCTGGGTTTCCCTCCCACACACCATCTGATTGCTGTGCCAGCAACACAAAAAAGCCCTAGAATAAAAGGAATTTTAATGCCTTGGAGCCCTCCAAAAGCCATGACCTTTTATCCACCTTGCTTTATGAAACAGCAGACCAGAGGTGCACAACACCCTGCAACTCCGAGTCACTGAGGAAGGTACATTGTGTCTGTCAGTTCTCTGAGCAACCAATTGCCCGAGAGCATTGAGTATGGACAAGTGAAACAGATACACACCAGCATATAAACAGGCAATTGTGTTGGTGATGTGAGCCTTGGGTTATCGAAGAAGAGCAGAACATCACCAGCCCCTCAACACTTGCTAAGCAACAAAAACTGCCCCCTTGCCAGAGAACAACAAGGAAATTTAAGTAAAGGTGAAGGGGGAGTAAAAAGGAGCTACCGCAATCAGTTACAGCACGGGTAAACTCAGTTCAACAGCCCAGAGGACACAGACAGGACCGACAGAACCCAAGTACTGTGCAGAACACGCAGCACCCGGTCGTGTGGTTACAGTGCAAGGTGAAGGTTTTGTTGCACAAGCAGTAACCCCTTGGTGTCTGTCACCTGAAGGCTAAAGCCAAGCAGAAATGACTTATCTGTTTCACAACTACCTAGAAATAAATGAAGTTTAATTTAAATTAAAGCTTCAGAGTAGAATAGGATGCTGGCTGAGTAAAACACACAAAATGATTCATCTCAAATGATTTCAGAAGCTGGTTGCATTTAGTCTCAATTCTTGTCTGTGGGTTGACATGGTCACAGTTCAATTATGAACAAGTTCTAAAATTAAAATCATTGTCAGTTGGTCAGAATATCAACCAAAAAAACCATGGAACTGACTAACCTGCTGCAAAACTTCAGAGGCAGAGGGAAAAGAGTCAAGGCACCAAAGAAAGGAAGAATTCTTCATGGAAGAAGAATTTTTGAATAGCAGAAAGTTACTTCTTGAAGTTATGCACAAAAATGTAAGTCAACCACTTCAAGCAACACTTCTAAGCAGTTGAGCCTTAAGAAAAGAGTTGTTTACTGTAAATATCCTCACACCTAATTCAGCCTGTAACCTTGAGCGTGAAAAGCAGTAAGGACTGAGATCCAAACACTGTTTGACACTGAGAAATACAAAGGTGAGGAACTGCTGCCACAAGCACTGCAGCACTGACACTCCCAACAGAAACATTAAAGAAAATACACAAAATTATGTTACAATCCAGTTCTGGAAACCAAGTTCAGCTGAGTTTGTTCAATGAGTAGTTGCCACTGCTGACATTCAGAGACAGTCTAGCAAGGGGCAATCACTTAAATCATGACAATAACCTCACAGTCACTGATGTACATGGATTTAATGCCAGAAGACAGAACATAAGAGTGAGGGGAAGGAGGTTCAGCTGACAGGCATTCCTCATTTTACTTCAAATTCAAAAATAATGAGGTGGCAGACTGTCTCTGCATGATGGATTTCGTGTTTTTCTGATTCATTTCTTGCTTTGAGAATCTTCCCCCACTCAGACCACTGTATATCACACCCCTACGGGTATACAAACCAGTCTTGACATTAATGGCATTGTCACCTAAATATTTATACCCCATACCAGCCTCACTGGGCAAAACAGGAACATAGAAATCGCAATGTAACAAAGAGACCAATAAATCCTTCACTTCATTACATTTACCAAGCAGTCAGTTCTTCAATCATCATCTTGTGCTTTGTAACTACTTAAAAAGCTTTGAGGAATCTTTCGGTAAGTCAAGATGTAATAAACTATCAGGAATATTAATGGCATACATAACAGGTTCCTCACATAACAGAGAGCATCATTCAGCACTCCCAGGCTTTTTGTCCTCAGAGCAATTTTCTCCTCTTCCATTTGAAGATTTAATGGACATTTAAAGAAGAGTTGTCATATTTTAGTTTAAATTCTTCTTTTCCATATCTTGGGATGGGGGGGAAGCAAACACACCCCCAGAGGGAGGACTTAAATCAAGATTAACTAAAAATACCTATCAATATGATGTTTTTACAAGAGAAGTCTTGCAGCTGTAGGCAGTGCTGGCTTCTCAAACACCAAGTGTTCACTTTGTGTATTATGCTGTTTCCAATAAACCTTCTCTGCAACAGGATTAAAGGCAGTCCTAAAATATCAGCACTAATTTAGTGCTCATCAAGATGTCCTCAGGGAAACAGGATAAAAAGGAGAGACTAAGCATAATTATACAAGAGTAATATCAGTAGGCCAGACAGAATTTGGCAACAAAAAGCAAGCCAGTTTACCTTAATATTTCTCCCAAAGCACTTTTATAAGTCAATGGATAAAGAGGCACAATAACACAAAGCCAGGCTTCCTCTGGAAATGCAGCGGGAGAATAGGAAGGAGGGAGAGGAGAAAGCGAAGGATGGTAAAAGCAGTACAGAAACATGTGTTAGCACTGCTGTCACACCTCCAGGTCTGGTAAAAGAGTCACAGATGGGCTACTCGACTTGGAGAACTTATTTCCTTAAAGAAAATCCCAGTCCCTGTTAGAACATTTGCTTCTGACTGCCTATAACTTCCAGCGGCACAGAACACCACCAGCGCGTCTTGCAAATTGTATTACCAAACAGAATTAAGGTCAGTGTTGTCACAGGGATTAGGATACCAATTCCTTATGACCATGTCAACTGTCCAGTAGCCCTGGAAAGCTCAGTCTCGCATTCTTTAGTGAAGCACACCAGCTCCAGCCCTATGTGTTTACGCATTTCATTTCTGGCTAGGGCTATCCGACTTCAATTGCCCAGAAGCCGCTGGGCTCTGTGTACTTACTGCTCCAAAGTAACATTAAGAAAATGAAGAACATGCACTGGAGAAATCCACTAAACCACCCATGAGGCAACACTTACCCTCCTACCATGCTGCTTTGAACAGCAATTAACTGGGGAGAGAGAGAGGGGAAATCCAGTATGTAAAGCTGAATTCCACATTATTATCTCTGAGGTCAAGACACTGGATAAGGAGTCTGCTCCTGAAGAGAAACGCTGTCATAGTCAAAATGCACTCAAACTTTTGCTTATTTCTAAGTGTGAACGCAGTCTTCCTAATCTTTACTAGATGTCTTGCAGAAAAAACAACACCAATGAGATCCAACAATCAAAGTGGTTTTTCCTTGCTAACCTTGCCTCAAATACCTCATGCCTCACAGCCACAGAGCTGTTCAGCTGCAGCACTCAGCTGTTAAAAACAAGTCTGCACCTCACAACTCCCCCACCTCATGACAGCTCACACCAGTTCAACACACCTCTCCAGAGAATACTATTCCCTCCCTAAAATGGCACGTTGTGGAACATTCTGTTTCACAGCTCCTCCCTCCTGCCCCTTTGCCCTCCATGTTTAAGCAGCACTGAGATTTTCAGCCGGTCTTCCTTCCCACTGAAGGGCACGATGAGCACTGCTGAAGCGGAGGACCCCTCTAGGCAGGCTGTTCCTCAAGGGACAAGGACAACGACTGGCTGTCAGCAACGCTTCACACAAACTTTTCCTAACTGCAAGCACTCTGAAGCACAGTGCTCCATTTTCATCATCAGTTTAACTAAATGGAATATTTCCAGCAACACCTAAGACACAGTAATTATTGAGATGCACATGCATCAGGTGTTCCTGCCAATCAAAAAAACCTTTTGCTTTCATAAGCCAAAGCAGAAAGTGGTATTGTTGTTTAAGCACAAATATTTTAAACTTACAAAACTTCAGAGCAGCAGAAACCTCATCTCTAATCTTCCATGCTCTGAATTAAAGTCACAGAAGCACTAAAATATAGAGTGATAGGTCACCCCCTGTACCCCATTAGCAGCACCTAAAATCTGTGTTTTAAGAAATCACGTTATTCATAGTCACAGCTCGGGTCCCAGCATCCTGTTAATCAGTGTAAGCAAATCTCAAACACCTAGAAAACTGGTAGTTTATGATTAGCTACAAGGAAAGTAAGTGTGGATTATACTGAACAAAATACCAGTAAAGACTCTGGAAAAATACAGCCAACCACTATTATTCACCTAAATTAGTGGTTAAGGCATTTCTATAAGGATATGGTCATATTATCCAAAGGAACTGCATTCCTATGGTTTCAGTTTTGAATCATAATTAAGTTTCAGGTGTCAAATATGAGAAATACAGAAGTCGTTCATATCAAAAGAAATCTATGGTTATGCAATAACAGCAAAATCATGACTTGCAAAAGCACTGGAACAACCAATCTCTTCCACTACTTTACTCTCTACCATCCTACTTTCACCTCTCAAAGCAACAGGCACACAAACATGGACATGAACTGTAGAACAGTTTTATAGTTATAATTGTGTGTTAATAACTTATCCACACAAGTATTTTTGGCAAGGATTATGCTCCAAATAAACGCCAGAGACTGCCAATGACTTAATTGGAAACAGCCAGTTCTTGGTTATAGACCTATTTATACTAGAAGTTTTATATACATTGTTTCAATAAAGACTGAGTCTAGCAAAACATAAGGTTGATTTAGAAGACTAAGGACACCTTGCGCATATTATTGAGATCAGAGCTAAGAGGGAAAACCCAGTTCTCCATGCCTAATTCCAGGCACACTGGAACCACTGATAACCAGAAAGTAAAATGAATATTGTAATTATCTCCTACTGTTAACATAAGTATTATTTGATGCGCTAATGACTGGGAAACCATACCTGTTGTAATGGCAAGTTTATTTATATAAAGAGCTAAATCCAGCTTCCTGAAATGCTTCCGTCTCTCTGCAGCCATTCCCACCGAGAGGTTCTGCCAGCAGAGCAGGACCCAGCAGTGAACAATGTTAGAGTCAGACTGCTCCTCCGCTTGCCCCCTTCAATCAGTCATTGTTACTGGGACCAATCACCACTTTGACACTCTGCAGAGCCAGGGTGATTGTGTAACATCAATACAAAGAGCAGAGAGTATCATACTTCAGCCAAGCCTATCTCCAGAAGCTTGGACAAGACCTGTCTCCTAAAGGAAGCAGTGTCTGTAAGCGGTTCCATGAGGTCGTTAGCAATTCAGAAGCAGCATAATTTTTCTCTTCCTCTGATCCAACCCAGTCAGGCAAGAACAGTTTCCTTGGTAAAATATTTGCAAAGCACAAAACTGCTCATGCCTCTTCTAGAGCTGTTACTTATCCTGGCAATGCAATTATGAAAGCAAACCATCAATGGGGAGTTCATGGGCTGACGGCAATCGCTGGATAAAATAAACAAGGAGCAGTTCCATACAGACAAAAGGCAGTAGAAACAGATTTAGTTAACCTTAAGTAAGTTACTCCCTAATATATGAACCCTGTTGCGTAGTTTTCATGAATTCTTATTTGATTCTATGGCTTCAGTCTTTCAAATGAAAAGAATTCAGACTGTCAAAATCAAGAATAAAGCAAGCACAGAAAGACACTAACAGAGATTTGACAGAAAATACGAATGTCCAAATAACAGTACGGAAAGAAAATGAGACTGTCACCCAACATACACCATCAAGGGATATTTTTTCATTTTGTCTTGCAAAAATACAATTCGTACATGTGGCAAGATCTCCCGAGATCTAAACCAGTACTAGCACAGTATGTGTACAAATATATAGAACACCTGGAGTGCAATAACTGCTGACATTGACTCACTTTGTTACAGGACTTTTTGAAAGTTCTTGAGACATTTTCAAAGGATGCTGTGCTTTTAAAGTGGAAACCCTTACCCACAAACCACCTGAGACTGCTGGGAGTAAACTCCTTAAAATAATTTTAGTCTGTTTTATTCCATAGGAACTTTTCTTAGGAGTCCTCTGATCAGAGATGCTGAAGGCACTTGTACTGGTCAAGAGGTGACAGTTTTTCTTTCATACAATGGTTGAGAAGTACGGCAGCTCTAGGTGCCCCCAACTGGTTGCTCCTCCACTGCCTGCCCCTGCATCAGTGGTGATGGCAGAGTTTCTGCAGGGCTGAAAGAGCACTCAGCCACCCACAGCAACCTGTAGTTTATTATTAAGCAGCCCTAAAGACAAAGGCACAACTGCAGAAACATGACTTAAAGTGATTTATTTAAAAGATAGGAAATGACGTTTTAAAAGAGATTTACATTCAAATGGTTGGTTAACCTGGTCGCAGAACCAGTGTTTGCTTTGTGTGAACCAGGTCAAACAGCTTTTAACCTACTTGCAGGACTTTCATACCAGGTTCACAGCAGACACCATCATCAGTTTTTCAAACCTGCCTGTTCAATAAAACACACTTTTCTATATAGAGCACACTTCTGTTCCCACACCAGTGAAACAGGCACCCAAATACAAGCCAGTACTGGAGAGTATAAGCTGTGTCTCCAGCACCCTGGGTCAGTAGGGCAATTTTACCAGTTTAACAGCCTGTGTTTATTGCAACACATTTATATGGTATCAGAGTTATGGGTTTCGTATCTGTCCGGCATGGCCTTACAGCCAAAATTAAGGCACGAGCCCGCCATAAATTTACTGTCTTCTATTACAGACATGACCTGTACCAGTTTAGGGAGGGGAATTCAAGGTTCAGTGTTTCCCTGACCTCCCTGCAAACTCAAACATACCATTGTTTCACTATCACCTCAGCTATGGGTCAGATGCCAAAACACCAACAGTTTTATAGAATTACAGAAGAGTCACACTTCCCTTTTCCCTTTTCAATCACACTTGGCCATTCTCCCTTTGTTCAAAGCCACTGCACTAACAGCTTTTGACAGGAAACTTATTCCTTTAAGAAAAATGTATTTCTGCTATGCCATTCAGTGCCACTGCACATTTCCTACCAGTGTGGGTTTGCTTCTGTGCCTCTCTAAGAAATGCCAACAAGGATCAATCTCCAACTTATTTCTATTCTGAAAGTTCAAGGTTCTAGATATGAAAGCTTTTTTCCCCACTTTAAGTACTAGAAAAATATTCTGATGGTGTTAGAAATTGCTATATAGCTGGATAATGAAGCTCCTGAGTTTTAGGCACATTACAAAGAGCTATTAGCTAACGGTTAATTAACATTGAACTAATTCTTACCTTGGAGCATGCATCGATATGCAGATTCGGATATTGCATAGATGTGTGGTGGCATTTCATGGCGCTTCTTCCCTCTGTACATCTCGATAATGTTTTCTGAGTAAATCGGGAGGTTCTTGTAAGGATTTATAACTACACAGAAGAGCCCTGAATAGGTCTTAAAAAACAAAAAGAAATGTTTCTGTTAGGAAATAACATTGAAATGGAGCAATAAAGAGCAGAAAAATATTACAGAACTCATGGAAAAAAGTTATCAGCACAAAATTGAGGTTGAACAACTCAAAGTACATGCTATATTCAAGCCATTGGTTTCTAGTTCTCTTAAAAGTCTCTTTATTAATTACCTGCATAAAAAGTAATTTAATGTGAGTAAATATGAAGTGGAGCATCTGATCCCTTTCCCAGAGATATTTAAATCTCCCTTCTATTAGCCAAGTTACAGGATTTATGGGCACTTTTTGATGTTCAACTCCTTCAGTAAAATATGCATTCAAAGTTGTTTTTTCATTTTTGAAGTAACTGATAGTTTCAATTACTCTAATAAATAATCTGGATGAGGAAAAAGCCTCCTTCCAACCACCACCATTTCTGCTATCCTACTATTTTTTCATATCCATAGGTCTTCCCTGCTCATTGGCCTCTCTCAATCCCAAAGCAGTCTCCTCCTGGTGCGGTCATACCCTGCCCTGTCCAGCAAGCCTGGCAGCTGGCCTTGCAGACAACACTTCATACTCTGCTTTAGATTTGGTCACAAACAGAAGTTACCAGCACTGCTACAACACTAGGAAACTCAAGCACAAACTTAATATTGTTAACTCTTATTGAATTATTTCTGTTTTGCCAAAAAAATGCCTCCAGTTTTAGAACACTGAGCATATATTGCAAGCATACAGACAGGGCCAACATCTCTGGTGAGGTATCAGGTAGCTCAGATATTCAGGGTAGCTCAATCTCTTCTCCACAGAAGCTACTGAGAAGGGATTTATCATATATATTTATACGGAAGAAAAAATGCACACAATCAGCCAGCAGTACATTGTTATCTGGGAGGGATGGATAAGTGTTACTTGGCTGTATGGGTTGGATCAGGGATCAATGATTAAGCTCGAAGCTTTGGACCATGCAAAAAAAAGAAAAATGAGCTAATCCATGGCATTTCCCTGAACCAAGGCATGCAAATGGCTGTTGTTTGCCATCAGCTAAACTAATGGGTTTAAGAAGTAAACCCACTCCATTCACCTTTATTTCACGGCATGCTTTCAGAGTGCATTATTTGAGTCATTAACACTATTCATATCTTCACTGGCACAGAAACGTCAGCAAGAGACCAGTTCCCTTGACAGAGCCAGGGAGTGTCTTTCCAAATGCCAGGAAAATTGTTTTTCCTACCTTTGCAGGCTGAGAAGAGAAGGAATGGAGACAGCAAGCAGACAGCACTTACAACTGCTGAAAGCCTGGAGTAATAAGGTTAACTCACGATTCTTTCTATATTTGTTGATCTAAAAAAATATTCCTGCTACACTTGTACGAACAGAGTAGCTGGAATTCCCGATCTGCTTTTTTTTTTTATAAATAAAATTTTATGTGAAGGAAAGGGTGCCCTGTTGTTCTTACACCTGCTGGAAAGGCAGATAGAAGGTGATCTGCAAGTTGAGTCAGGAGCTCCATCAGTGAAGAACAGCAACTTGCTTTTATGCCAAACATCCTCACATAAGCACACCTTATGCCCTGCTAGAAAAACAACCCCTCTGCCTTGGCCAGATCTGCTGGATGATAAGCACTGCAGAGCCTTACCCAGCCCAACATCTTTGGTAATAAGGTATTTACTTCAAGAGAAAGGAAGCAGACGTTATCAGGTCAACTGACCCAAACATAGAGAACATTTTATCAGTCATCAACTCAACAAAAGCACAGATTTGTTGACACTAATTGTAGAGTTTGAATGTTTCCAGATGCTTGCAAGCCTTTACCCAGCAGTATATCATTTAGTAATTGGGATTTTAGTGAGCTGTTCCAGGTTGCAGAGTTCAGGTTCCTGGTGCTGGCCTACTGAAAATGACTTTATACTCCTAGCAGTAAGCAACCTGGGAAAGAGGTCTGTGTAAGGGAACCACTGGCAAAGCAAGTGCACTATCTCCAGGTGAAAGCACGTGGGAATTTAGGCTCTAAATTTGGACTGTGAGCTCCAAAGTAATAAATGTTTTCAGGGTCTGTCTTCCCTTCAAAGCATCCCAAGCCTTCCCTGTGTATACGCACACAGTGGTATTTGTGAAAAAAAAGTCTTGTACACTTCCTCAGCTTTATAGTTCTTGCATCAACAACCATGCTGTTGTGACTGTTTGGTTGGATCTTTCTGCCACAACATCAAAAGGTCTCTTTATTTAAAGCATCGCTTCAGAGTGCGTTTTTAAGATGCTAGTAAATTTGGGGAATTTGTAACAATCAGTTTGCAACACTCGGGTATCCAGACTCAACGTTCCTTTCCAGTTCTTTAAACATAGCAAGTGACAGATCTACTCTACTACTACATCAATAATTAAACTGAAGGAAACATGTAGACATCGCCTGTTATTACCTGGAATACAAACCAGCAGTTTCTAGCCTAGAAAATAATGCCTGGTTTAAGCAGCCTCTCATCTACTGACGTGGTAGGGCACGTCCTGCAGATGGAGAAATGGCATCTTCATAGCTTTTTCTTGCCTAGTTTCACTTACTGAGGTTATGGACCTGCCTTCCACACACAAAGACCTGTTAAGTCCTCCGAGTCTGGCATTGTTTGCTCATGTACTACCTTTTTCCCTAAATGCGGCAGTTATCCAATCCTAAATTCAAGCTTTAAGGAAGAGCAGGCAGCTCTTCAGTCTCAGAGGGGAGGAACACAAGGCTGTGGCCTGGGCAGGAACATGCTCTCTGCTTTGCAGGACAACTGATTTCCAGGTACCACCACCTCCTTTTCAGGCCAGGGGGGCCAAACCGTTGCCTCAGCAACACAGGCAGCCCCCACACCACCATCCCAAGCTGCTACTCCCTGCCAGGGCACAGCCAAAAAGTTGGAACAGGGGAATTAGTCCAGACATCTCTGTACAAGCCCAAACCACTAGATAATAAAAGAAGAGTCCTGTTGGCATCCAAGAAGTTGGGGTCAAGGGTGCCTATAAGGGTGAGGAACACCTGCAGGTTAATGAGAGCCTTGGCTCTGACAGGCAGGGGACAAGAGCCACTGGTTGTTACTGAGGAGTAAAATCTGTGCACCAGGAGGAGGAGAACACAAAGGAGCACAACACACACAAGCCTACTACAGAAAAAGCACTGCCCAAACTCTGGAAGATGTGTCTACTAATGTTCTCTGCACTAAAGAGAGGATGCTCACCAGTGCTGCATTTTCCCATCTGTAGCCTCGAGGTTGTGTTTAATGACAGAAAACCCAACACCAGATCAGCAGTTGCCAGCTGTAGCCCTGCTCAGCCACCTCACAGGGACAGGCAGGCTCAATGTCACTCACCCAGTACTACTGCTTTGGCCATAGCAACTATCGAGACATAAACATGATCTTAGCTTGCGCCAGGACCAGAAAAGTATTAAAATCCTTTCACGAGGCTCTGGATAGCTGCAGGTTGGAGCTGACTACCCTACAGAAGGCTTAGAACAGGCTACCCATGACTTCTGATCCACACGTACAGCTTGAGTAGTGTCCTGCAACACAGGACATTCCACTTAGCGCTCAAACAGGAGTCCATAAGCTGAACTACTGCACCTTTTAAGGCTGCTGATCTACCATTCTGAACAGAAGCAGAGTATATGACAAGAACTTTCACTTCGTCATACCTATGCTTGCCTGAGGGCAAGAAGAGCATTGATTCACTTCCCTTTGACATTTCTAACGAAGTAAAACCCTGCACAGAACTCTCTCAACTTGAGTCTTCCAAAAATCAGAGTTAATTTAAAAACAAAGTTCTCGTGTCAAAGCAGCCCTTATAAAGCAAATCCCAGCATTTCTCCTGCCACGCATTAGGTGCAAGATCCAGTGACTGGAAAAAGATTAAAATAAGTAACAAACCCTATTTCTCACAGGTTTTTTTAACATCAGTCTTCAATACTCAGTAATGGCAAACATTCGCAACTGGACCAGCAGGAAAATGAAAGCACTTGGAACACAGAAGCTTACAGTCTAACACTGATTGTTCTTGGTTATGCTTCTGGCCTTGCAGGAGGCAGTAGCTTAAGAGAAGAAATAGCTTAGATACAACTCCTCAAGCACAGTTTTGCAAGAGCTTCCACCCACAGCAAGCACTGGAACTGGGGACTACTGTGCCTTTCTCATTCTTTCCCTCTTATACCCCAATAAAATAGAAAGTACATCAATAAATGAAAGTAGCACAGGGCTGCAGAGCAATTACAGAGGCAATATTTGTAATTACCAAAAATTACTTGCTGAAGTATTTTTCACTGCACAATAGCACATACGTTTTCTTCTTTGCTGTTAGTAAGCATATATACAGAGAGCAATAATTAACAGCAAGGTTCCAGGAGCTCTCAGCCTCACATAAACAGTTTCCAAGCCTTTTGGAAAAGTTCTTGCTAAAATAAAAAGTGGATAAGTGGGTGGGGAAGATAACCCACAGCTTGGAGTCTGAGGGACTCAGAAGATGAACCCAACCCCTTCCTCAAGAGTGCTACACCATTTTTCTGTCCTTCCCCAGGCACTGCAAAACCAGTCACCTCTTTCTTGCCTTCACCACAGCACATATCTCCTGCCATGTGTTCCCATCTGAAATTCTCTGTCTGAACACCTAAACATGGGTCCTGAGCTCACCACCACCAGACAGCTCTCAGGGAGCACCCCACCCAGCAACACTGAGGCAAGAGGCCAAAGCATACAGACATGGGCTATGAAAGTCAAGCGTTTGAGACACCCTATTAATTTTAATCCTTTTGACTGAATAAAATCAGGAAGCTACTTAACTAAGTAGTGATTGCAATGATTTATGGGGGTATCAGTATGCTACATATAATCAGTTGTGGGCAACGGACTTCCTCCAGAAGGGCTGGGACTCAAACAGATGTGGCAACAGCAACATTTTTATAAATAGATTTTTATAAAGTCCATTGGATTTTTAATATCTCAGGTTTTGCTGCAGCTTAATTGCACCCTATGTTTAGGATGCAATTCATTCACCCCATTTTACCACACTAAGCACAGGAATGGGAACTTTTGATGGCACAAGACAGACTTTCGGTCCTGCAGTATCTTCTTCCAGTTAGAAAACACAATCAAATTCAAACATTTATAGAATCACTTAGTAGATAACGCACCATTTACCCAGGAACTGTTCAGTTAGTAGTGTGCACCTACCAGTCAGACCATTAACACACAGCTGTCCACAACTCGGATGTTAGCCTTTCCCTGGAAAATCATGAGGAGTCTAACCTCCGCAGAATCCATACTATTAGCATTTGCTAGTGTACTTAGCAAGAAACCCACTTTGGTTTAACAAAATAATCTCGTTAACAAGACAAGTCACTCAAGTGAAAGAAAAGGACTCTCAAACTGCTCACTAGTGCTCTCTTCCATGTGCAGAAAAAACAAATTGGTAAAACCCAACTT
Organism: Dromococcyx pavoninus; assembly: GCA_033558185.1. Lineage (NCBI taxonomy): Eukaryota > Metazoa > Chordata > Aves > Cuculiformes > Neomorphidae > Dromococcyx > Dromococcyx pavoninus. Next base: position 532,823 of record JAUMJL010000285.1, on the reverse strand, counting down.
AAATACTTTAAAAAAATACTGACATAGTTCTTTCCTTAGATCAGCCATGTGTCAAACTGAACAGTAAACCGAGGATAAGCCTGATTTTGAATGTAATTGACATGCCTATATGTAAGCTTTCTGAACACACACTAAAGATAATAAGTCACTGACACTGAGTGCAGAGAGATCAATGGAGAAGACACCGCTTCCTACACAAGAAACTCCTTTGCAGCTTCCAGACCCTGTTTGCAGCTCTTCGTCAAAGCCTCTAAGTATTTCTCCCCTCCGTATACTCAAGTGCAGCATCTGTCCTCTCAGCTCTGTTTTCAGACTCCTCCCTGTTCACCACCTCCCCAGCCACTCCAACCCCATTGCAAGCATCTCCCTTTCCCAGGACTCCAGCTGAAGGAGACACTATCACTTGGACAGCCAAAGTCACTTCCTTAGCTGGGCTTCACTACCCCTACAACAGAAAAGTGACACCACAAACCTCTGAGCCATGAGCAAAACAGCTCCTGAACTTCTACAGCTTATAGAACAGCAGTTTAAAAAGTGAAGTCAGTCATCTCCTATGTTCAGATACCACATGGAACTGTGAAGAGTTTGTAAACTGGCTCAGGAGAAACCCTGAACCTCATGAAGCAGTGATGAGTAGAATTACTGGAGCAGTGATCTTGCCCATCACAGCTTGTCAAAAAGCATCAAGCCAACCGTGGTGTTGAGAAGCATTCAAGTCTGCTGGACCCTCAGTATTCACTCTTTCCAGTGGGTGTCTCCATGTCATTGTCTGACTCAAAGATTATTTTTTTCCCTCCCCTAAAACCATATTTTGCTGATGTGACTTCAACAGTAACTAAAATCCAGGCCTGATAATTAGAAGCCTTCACAGTGACATTTTACACGCAAGACTTGTAAAAATACAGATGTTTCCTTCCTTGGGTCACCCTCGACCTGGCTGACTCAAAACTTCTGACAACCAGACTCCTTTCTCAAAGCAACGCCCCAGAAAGGTACCTGGAACTCAGTTTTTCATGGTATAAGGACATCCAAAACCCCCCACAAAACCTGTCTGATCAAAACCATGTTTATTCCTAATATTCAGAGGACCTCCTAAGCCTCTGGGTGTTCCTCCTGGGGACCCCTAAAATGAACCACCTCCAGTTCCTTATCTACAGCTATGAAGATGTCAGTAAGTGCACACCGCAGCTGGCATTAAAGCAGCCACACTAAAGCAGAGCAGGCTGAAGAACTGACAGGTCACAGTCATTTAAGGCAATCAAGACCCATGAGAAGTCGACAGATGAGCAACACACAAGAGACTAATTTAGAGCATCAGTGACTCAATGAGACTTCCCTACCATAAGAAATGCTGATATCTCCAGAAAAGCACAACGTTTGGGAAAATACAACTATGAAACACAAGGAAGAATGAAAATTCCTACCAAAGGTAGCACTAATGAAAAAAAAAAAACCCTGCTGTACATGGCTGCACCTACACAGAACCAATGCCTGCACTTAATGAAAACCAAGCCCAGTCCATCTTGAGGACACTGAGATTCTACAGGATCGTACTTAGTCATCGATGGGTTAAGGAGAAAAGTCCAAGCACAGGAGCCATAAGGATTGATTTACCCATTCACAGGTGGGAAACAGATTTGCAAAGATAGCACAGCTTCTCTAGGAAAATTTTCTTTTTTAACATATTTAGTCACCCAAAATAAACCTCGTGGCAAGAAATGGTCTGGGTGCTGTTAAAAGCAGAGCAAGAAATGAAGGTACTTAATCTCCAAAGGAAAACCGGGATCACTGTAATTTACACTCCAGCCATTTTTCCCAGCAGTTCTTCTACCAGTCCTTCTGCCTCTCACCTTCTGCGCCATCATGAACAGACCAGAAATAAAGACAGGACCAAGCATGGATCATCATGCTTCTACAAGCCACTGGCCTTCCACATTCTCCATTAGTATTCATTTCCCACAACACAGGAATAATATAACTCAAGAGGCCAAGATCACACAACTCAGCAGACATTGAAAACACCAGAAGTTTCAGAAGCTCCTTGTGATCCCTACTTAGATGTTATATGAAACTCTTCTTCATGAAATGAGCATCAGAGCCCAGATCATGCCCATGGGCACCGGACAGCTTTAGTCAGCCCTCCCTGTTCTTCCAGCAGTGTCATCTTGGAGAGGTAGATTATAGACTGATGACTAGACCCACTCACCAAATCACTCTCTCAGTTGTTTCCTTTCTAGGGATTGAAAGGAAACGTGCATTCGCTTCAGCTGTGTCTTTCATCTTCTGCTTCCTAGAAAGGCAACAGTACAACCGTCTATTGTGAATTAAAGGAAACCAAAACATATTCACCATTTCCATCTGAACTTCTTGAGGCCAACACCAAAATATAATAACTGAAATCTAACAAAACATCCCTTTAACTGACTCTTACCATGGTCAAACCACCATAATCCACTGCATCAGCTCAGCTAACTTTGCCTCTTTCCTTCACAACCAGCAAACGTCAACAGGGAATGCAGGCAGCAACAGTGCCACAGTCAAGGAGTGCAGGGATCCCTGATGGAGATTCCTACAGGCACTGCATTGAAATCCGCACCAGCTCAAGGTCTCAATGAAGTTTCTCTCCACAACTTACTGATCTTTCCCAACATTCAGCCTCTACTCCAACAGCACTCACAGCTGTTTTTCTTTCTCTTTCCAATAAACAAGCTGAATTTTAATTCCAAAGAAGTCATTATTACATCTGGATAGAAACATTATTCTTGGTAGCAGCAGCATTCCTGTAACTCAGATCTCCAGTCAAGGCCCATAAATCTATCAGCTTCCTGATCCCAAGCAACTTCTCCCAGCCTGGGGGCGAGGGAGGTCACTAGCAATATACTGATGCTGGTATCCTCATAAGTGACAGCAGTTTTCCTTAAGCTTGCAGGAAATATTCCAGAAGTATTTTTTGCTGCACTCTGCTGCAGGGGCCTTGGTGGAAGTCCTTGGAGGGGTAAGAATCAAAAATCCACAAAGGGAACTGACAAAGCAGCACGATCATGAAGAATATTATGAAGTTGTGTCTAATTTTTAAGAAGTCCAAATGTTACCATGGACCAAGCAAAAACCTCATTGATATCAAGATGGAGGGGAACAAGCCAAGTAACTAGCAGAACTAAAGAAAAAGGATTTAAGCTTTAGAACAAGTGTTTATTAAAATGAGCCAAGCATTTAAGCAGATGTTCCAGTTTCTCTTAAGACAGAAAGCCTACTTGTAGCTCTTAATGATACTGTGACTCAGGAGTAGCTTGCCAAGAGACAAGAAGCTGCTCTTAACGGTACCACACAGACGCCCGTTTGACAGCGCTCAGGGGTCAAAAGCGGCATGAATGGCGCTGTGATCTCTAACTCTATAAAAGATGATGATAAGCCAAGATGTTCCACACAGTGCTTCAAAACCACTGAAAAAGAAAGCTTTATCGTATCAATTTATTTTAAGCATTGAGCACATTCTTTCCTGGCCCACTAAGTTGATATTAGATTCCAAAAAGACATTTTGCATTCCTAGCACTCTCCAACTTCAGTTTGAAATAATAACTTAGGCTCTTATTATCATCTTTAATAAGCAGCAAGTTCAAACAAGATATATGCTTATTCATATGAGCAATTAACCAACAGTAATTCAGCAAAGTTTGGGTTTGTAATTTCCCGTCAGCTCAACTGAGCCATTCGATACTGTTCCCTGTATCAGTTAAGCACATCTGAGGCAAGCGCTCGAACGAGTGCCATGAGCTCAGCACCCAGAGCTGCCAGTTAGCATTCTATTTTTGAAAGATGCTGGCAGAATTATTTCCATAGGAGAATTTCTTATTATTTGTTTTATGACAGAGTTCCTGACCACTACACAGTCTGGAAAAAAAGGCACCGGACTAAGTGCTAGGCACACAAAGTATTTGGGCTATAAAAATCAGATATAAGACCCACTTCCTCCATTGGAAATAGGTAGAGGAATGGGAATCAGGTAAGTTCAGCTCAATTAGCACCAATAATCTAATATTTAGTACTTACATAGATAAGCCCCGAGTAATACCGATCCTTTAAATTATGCAGTACGGAGGCTTCATTTAAACAGGTTAGCTCTGCCATGTCTTCCACTTTAGAGAACTTGGGGGGATTCATCTTCTGAATATCATCTTTATTGACGAGTGCTTTCTTTCCATTCTCTGCCAGTTCAACCAACACTTCATCCCCCTTTTCCTCCTTGATGCTGGCTGCCTCAAAACCATGGCGCTCCGAAGGAATCCACACCAACTTTTTAGCAGTCCAATCAGCCTGGGTGGCAGGGTTGTAGATCACAGCCCTATCCACAAAGAGGTATCTCTCCGGATCTTCCTGTCCCAATCTCTGTGTCATTGTAGGAAGTGAAGGTGTCCACTATCAGTTACCCTGTAAAGTTGAGAGGAAAAAAGAAAAGAGCATGTTACCTGCCATATTTGTATCAATTAAATGAATGGAGCTGCAGGACATCAATTCGATGATCTATCGCTAATATCTGTATCTCCTCTTGATGAAGAGGCATTGTTAACGACTTCCACTGTCTAAAGAAGCTACTGTAGAGCTGAGAACCCCTACTTACACTGCAGCCCCCCTAAATACACTCACTGGCACACATCAGTTAAATTGATCTGCCAAGTATGACTGCAAACCCAGCACAGGAAACCCAGCATAAACTGGTTTCAATTGTGCACCAGCTATGGAGAGAGGCTACAACAAACGTGAGATTGAACAGGAGAGAAAACACACATTTGGCTTTTGTGCTTGAACAAGGAAGAGCAAATTTAACAAAAGCTTGCCCATAAACTCTGCAACTGAACAGTAAAAAAAAAAAAAGGTGAAAAATACAAAAAACATTCAGCGTAAAGCAGACTATAGTAACCAAATAAGGCAAGAATATGTTTTAAAAGTGCATTTTCAACTACAGACAATAACTTGGGACAATTGAGGTTTCTGCAAGCCATTAAGCTAGCTAAAACTTGCTTATATTCCTCCTGACACCATAAAGCTTTGCATTCCTACAGCCTGCTTCTATTCCCAGTTGTGAGCACTGACATTACCATATTCCAAAAAAATGTCTCCAGATCTCAAATTTACCTTAAGACTCAAGACACAGCAAGGACTGATGTTAGATTTTCCAACAGCTTCATGGGTAATTGCAAGGGGAAAGACAAACTGCTGACAAGACCTCCTGCACGCTCATTTTACCTGTCTCAATCTAAGAGAGGCTACTGTATCTTCAGTTAATAATCCTGTCACATCCAGGATTCCCAGTGCTAGCAGTTTCATGTGCAACTGCCTCAGGAGCAACAAGGTCAAGTCTGACACCACATCCAGGTCATTAAATATCTTGTTTTTCCACACGCTAGACCTTTTCTGCTACAGAATGTTACAAAGCTCATGGCAGCCTCCTCAAGCAGGTAATCTAAAGGTCAGCTTCAAACACAAGGGAGGTTTTGCAAACTGCATTTGTCATCTTTCACACTCTGGTATGCACCCTCATGGCAGTTCTGCAACACACCCATCCTCAGAACTTGTAATTAAATACAATAATTGTATCTCCATCCAGGGCATGGACATGTTACATTGTCCAACTTTAATGTAATCTAAGCATGGAGTCATTGAACACTTTGGAGGTTTGAGGAGCAGACCGTTTACTACCGACAGCTTAATTCAAATCAAGAAGTGATGACTCAACATTTCAAATATTTTTAAGGAAGCCTCTAAGAGAAAAATTTGATGAAGAAAGAGGTTTTTGCTGAGGGGACACCTGAAGCGGTAGCTGTAGTCATCAGCTAGGAAAATGAAGAAATTAGTCAAGAATGCTACAGTTAACTCAAGAAACCCACAAATTCAATACCCATGCCTCTAACCCCGATTCAGATTGTTGAACCCAACCCAGATCGCTGTTTGTCTCCACTGTGCTAGACCACAGCTGAAGTTCCAACAAAGACCCCAAAACCAGTGCCGCCCTTACATGCAGACGCATTCCCATGTGAGGTCTCCTGTGGCTCCCTGGGCAGCTGACGGCAACCAAACCCATTTATGATAAGCTCAGTCCCTATATGGCACGTGGAGATGGAGCAAAACCTAGAGGTCAGGTACAACTCATCCAACAAAATGAATCATTATTGTTCCCCAGCAGAATTAAGGACTGAAGATGAAAATCATGGAATGGTTTGGATTGGAAGAGACATTAAAGCCCATCCAGTTCCATCCACTCTACCATGGGCAGGGACATCTCCCACTGGATCGGGGGCTCAAAGCCCCATCCAACCTGGCCTTGAACACCTCCAGGGATGGAGCAGACACCACTTCTCTGAGCAACCTGGGCCAGGGCCTCCTCAGCCTCATCACGAAGAATTTATTCCTAATGTTTAATCTAAATCTTCTCCCTTTCAATTTAAAGCCACCTCCCCTCCTCCTACCACAACTTGCCCTGGTAAAAAGCCCCTCCCTAGCTTTCCTGGAGCCCCTTTCAGTACTGGGAGGCTGCTCTAAGGTCTCCCCGGAGCCTTTTCTTCTCCAGGCCGAACAATTCCAACTCTCCTAGCCTGACCTTACCCCGGCTTTACACCTAACGCCAGAGGTTCACAGACGCCTTCAGGGCGGTTTTTCCCCTCAGGCCTCCAGCCCCGCAGCGCCCATCGCCCCTGCAGCCTCCCCTACCCCCCTGCAGCCTCCCCTACCCCTCTGCTCATTCAAACAAGGTTCAGAAACGAGTGCGTTCACCACGCAGGATTCCACCGCAACCAAAAGACAGGGAGAGGGAAAACCCTCGGAACAAAGCAGAGAGGGGGAAGGAGGGGCCCCTCGGCGCACTCTCTTCCAGGGCAAGGGCAGCCCGGGCACCGCACCCACCCGCACCCCCCCCCGCGGGCCCCGCTGGACAAAGGAGGCCCCGGCGCCGCGCATAGAATGTGGGAACGGCAGAAAATGGCCACCTTCCTTCACGGGGGAGGGGGGGAGGAGCAGCACAAGGGGGTCTTTGTGCACCGGGCCCGCCACCCCCCGTTCACCTCAGCACAGCCCGCGCGGGGGACCGCGGAGCCGCCGGGCCCCGCCGCCTCACCTGTGTCAGCGCCCGACCCAGAGCTGCCGCGCCCGCCCAGCTCCTCACCGCCCGCCGCGCGCCTTTAGCGCCACACCGCGCCCTACGCCGCGCCGCGCCCGCCCCCGCCGCCGCCGCCACGATCCCATTGGCCCGAGGACACATCCGTCAGGCGCTTCTAGCCCTCCTATTGGCCATGGGCGAGGCCGCTCTGCAGCCACGGCCATAGCAACCTCCACACGCTACTCCCTTAAGCCCCACCTTCCGACCTTTTCCCGCCTCTTGTCCACGCTCATTGGTCTGCCTGCCCGAACAGCTGCTCTGAGTGGTCGCCCGCCGTGCCCGTCCGGACAGAGACCCCGCCTCTCGCTGCAGCACGCCCGGTGGGGGTGTGTGGCGCGTGCCCGGCGCTGCAGCGGGTGGCGCGCGCGGCGCTGCAGCGCGGGGCGGGCGCGCGCCTCCTTCTCACCCGCCCCCGTCCATGCATTTTGGGACAATAAAGAGATTTTTTTCCGGCCACAACCGGCTTCCAGCGACGTGAGACGTGATAATGAGGAAGCACGTCCCCGAGCGCTGCCCTCCAGGATTGCCTCGAGCTCCCCTCGGCGGGGCCGGTCCAGGTTTCCAGCCCTGGGATGAAGGACCCTCATTCCCAAAATTCTTCTTCCAGGAACTCCGGCACTAATTTCTCCCGGGGGTAATGAGCCTCGGCAGAGAAGGACCTGGGTTGCTGGTGGGTGAAAAGAATTTAAACCAGAGCTCTTCACTCATTTTCAGAAAGGCTGACCTGCGAAAAAGTATAAATACAGGTTTCAGGTTTCAGTGCAGCTAAACATGAGGATTCAAAACACAGGGACAAAAAAACACCAAGTGCAAGGTCCTGCACCTGGGGCAGAGCAACCCCAAGCACAAATCCAGGCTGGGTGGAGAATGGCTTGGGAGCAGCCCTGAGGAGAAGGACTTTGGGTGCTGGGGGAGGAGAAGCTCAATATGAGCCGGCAACGAGCGCTCCCAGCCCAAAAATCAATGGTGTCCTGGGCTGCATCCAGAGCAGTGGGACCAGAGGGTAGGGAGGGGATTCTGCCCCTCTGCTCCGCCCTGGGGAGACCCCACCTGGAGCCCTGTGTCCAGTTCTGGACTCCTCAGCACAGGAAGGACCTGGAATTGTTGGAGTGAGTCTGGAGGTCATCCAAGGGCTGGAGCACCTCCTGTACGAGGACAGGCTGAGAGAGTTGGGGTTGTTCAGCCTGGACAAGAGAAGGTTCCAGGGAGACCTTAGAGCAGCATCCCAGGACTGTAAGGCTGGGGAGGGTTTCTTGATGAGGGAGTGTAGGGATAGGATGAGGGGGAATGGCTTTCAGCTGGAAGAGAGGAGATTGAGATGAGATCTTAGGAAGAAATATTTTGCTGTGAGGGTGGGAGGCCCTGGCCCAGGTTGCCCATAGAAGTGCCCCATCCCTGGAGGTTTTCAAGGCCAGGTTGGATGGGGCTTTGAGCCCCCTGATCCAGTGGGATGTGTCCCTGCCCAATGCAGGGAGTTCAGACTGCATGACCTTCGTGGTCCCTTCCAACCCAAACCATTCTATGATTCTATTAAAAATAACCTCCCAGCCCTTGCTACATATCTGATGTGCTGTCCCAGCTCCCCAAATCTCCCCAAATCCAGGCAAGTTTCCATGCTGCCCTGGCAGCTCCTTCAACAGAGCCTGGGATTTCAAGATGGAGAACTTCAAAACAATGATGGCCTTCCTTGTTTCTTTTGCAAAATCTGTCCCATAATTTTCTCCCTGTCTCAGAGCTTCTCAGGCATCACGAATGGCATGTTCAGCCTCTGAGGAACAGGCACAACCTCTCATAGTGTGTTCAACCTCTGGAGAAGAGGTACAACATCTTATAGTGTATTCAACCTCCAGGGAATTGGCACAACCTCTCGTGTTTTGTTCAGGCCTGTAAAGAATGGGCACAGCCTCTCAGGGCAATATTGTTTGCTCCAGCCCTGCACGCAAGCAAAGAGCATCGAGTGTTCCGGCTGCTGGAGCTGTGGGTCTCCCTTCTCTGCCCAGAGCAAATGCAAATGTGAATGGCTCAGAAATTGGAGCTATTTTGGTGGAAGGAATTTGTGTTGGATCCTTCCGATTAAGTCGGTAAGCGGAGTGAGGAGCAGGAAAGATCATTGAGCTTGGCACAGGGTGAAGATGTAGCAAAAGAAACATCCTTCCTGGGGATTCCAGGAAGGGCTAGGGGTTTCAGGCAGCACCTGGGGACAGGAAGGAGTAAGGATGTCTCTCATTGCCCCTGGGCTCAGGAAGCACGACTATCTATGGACTACCTGCACAAATGGAAGTGTTTCAAAACAGCACTGCCATTTCAATATAACGGAATTTTTGGACAGGTTGCTCCGTTCAAAAAGGGAGGCAATAAGGCAAACCATGGGGAACCAGGCTGCTGGCACGGAGCTGGAAATCATTCAGTCATCTCTGCTACTCTGCATACAAATCAGTTCATATGCAGCTCCTGGCGCTTGGATTTATATGAAAGTATGTTTCATCGAAAAATAAGAGTGGTCATCTGCAAACACAGGTAGGTGAAAGCCAAAAGGCTGAACTGGTTACTCCCCAGTTGCTTCTCACTGTGTAAGGGCTGCCACTCCGCGACTGGGCAGCTGAGCTGCATGGTGAGCTGCTGTAGGCAGCAGAGTGAGGTCAACACGCACAGACTCTGGGTTGCTTAAATCATAGAATCACAGAATTTCTTGGGCTGAAAGGGCCCTTAAAGCCTATCCAGTTCCAAACAGTTCCACTGTTTCTGCAGTGGGCAGAAGCACCTCCCTCTGGATCAGGGGACTCAAAGCCCCATCCAACCTGGCCTTGAATATTCCCAGGGATGGAGCAGCCACCACTTCTCTGGGCAACCTGGGCCAGGGTCTCCCCACCCTCACAGCAAAATATTTCTCCCTAAGATCTCATCTCAATCTCCCCTCCTTCAGCTGAAAACTGTTCCCCCTCATCCTATCCATGCACTGCCTGATCAAGAGCTGTTCCCCAGCCTTCCTGTATCTCCTTTCAATACTGGGAGGCTGCTCTAAGGTCTCCCTGGAGCCTTCTCTTGTCCAGGCTGAACAACCCCAACTCTCTCACCCTGTCCTCATACGGGAGGTGCTTCAGCCCTAAGCGCATGTCCTTCCTGTGCTATAAAACACAGGCATGCAACATCTCCCAAGATTTACTATTGCTCCTCACTCAGCCAACAAGTCTCCATGAGACGCTCAGCCGGTATTCATGGAGCAATGCCAGCCTTGCAGTAGCACCAGGGCTTTGCAAGAGAGCAGACTGATGAGTATTTTGCGTTTTTCAGAAATACATGTACCTAAGGAGCAGCATCATGCGCTGGTTTCAGTCATCCCTCAGGGAGTCTGAGGCCTTGGAATGGTGAAACATCCACACCCAATACCCTCCCCACTCCAGGTCAGCACCCTCATGTCCTGCTGGCTTCAGGCTTCAGTCAAAAAACTCCCAGTTTTAGTCAACAGCGTCTTTAAAAAGAAAAATAGAAGTATCACACAAAAAACATTATTCTATACACAAGCTGGTTGAAGACTTTACTTTCATTTAGAAAATTATCTCCATGGAAAATCTTTGAGGATCCCATAGCTGTCATGTGGATCATGTCAGGGTTATAGCACTGAGCTATTATTTTTATCACAATTATTTATATCCAGACCAGTGTTAGGAAGGAATTCCCCAAATCCACTGGATGACTTTAACACATGAAGGGAAAGATGGTATTTTTATCTTTCCCAGGAGAGTAAAAAAAGCATAAACAAGTATCTTGCGTAAAGGATTTTTATTTGAAACAGAAACTCAGCTAGATCCTAATCCTAAAATTGTATCCCTGCATTTAAACAGAAGGCTAATGATACTGTTGCTAATAGGGCATGTATGTGCTTAAGGCAAAGCATATCCCCGTGGGTGTTTCCAGAGCTGGAACCCAGCAGGTAAGAAAGAACCACTTAAGCTTAAATCTTGAGATTTTTTAAACAATGAGGAGGATTTAGGCAAAAAAAATCTCCATTTTTTATTTAGAGGTCTTACTACTGGTGGCTTGTGTTGGAAAGCTGATTTCTATACTTTATCCCTACTCTGCTTCGGATGTTGCTGGGCAGAACAAATTTTGGCAAGGGCAAAACACACAACCAACATCCAACAGCTCTTTGCTCTGTCCCATGTCCTTACCAGCATCCAACAAGCCAAACAACCCCCATTCCTTGATTATTTGACAACTTTGCTTCCTGCCAGAGACAAGGGTCCTCCCTCCCTGCCCTGCTCTCTGACTGCAGGAGGGTTTGGGCATATCTCCAAGATGTACAGACCCAGGTCTGGCCTCCCCTGGGAGCCAGATGTCTCTACAAAGCAGGACATCCTTGCATCTTTCTGGGTCAGCTTTTTTCTCCATAACTTCAAGTCCTGAACAATACTGAGCCAGGGATTAGAATTAAATGCAGGGGTCCCATATGCGCAGGCATGGTCTGTGCTTAGTGGGGACATGTGAATAAAATCCATGCGGATTAATTTCCAGTTCAAATGCTGACTTGCTGTAGTTTTGGGCAGCCATGGTACCTTCACTGTCCTCGCTCACCCTGCAAAGGTGAGAGGCTTCATTACACCCATTTTCAGAGGTGAGATTACTTTTGATGTATAAAGTGCTTTGACACCTTCAGAAGGAAAGTGCAAGGAAAAGGTAGAATTGCTCATGTAAAAAACTGGCTCCATTGTTGCATGGGATCAAAACACAGAGAAGTGTAGGAATAAAAGAAAAAGTATTCCACAATAAAATGCCTTTATAGTAAACATTTCTATGGGAAAAGCTTGAAAGGAATTGGAAATTCAAGCCTCATGCTTAATGTTTGAGTTTCAAAGCTTTCCAAGATGTAATATATTACAGTAAGATGAGTTTACACTGATTTCTTGTCCTCCAGGACCGTGCTGTTTATTTTATCTCATATGTCAATAGGAAATGTTCTGAAGCAGGAGGTGTTCTCCAGGAGGTGCTCACACAGGCATCAGCATCAAATATGAGCTTCATTGTTTCACCCATCGTATATTTCAGTCCTGGATACTTTAAAAATTCAGCTAAATCAGGAATGGAAAGTCTGCTTCTAACTCACAAAAGGGGATTGCGCAATAGTTGGTCGGATGGGCTGCTGCGAGCCTGATGTCAGATCAGCAAAAATAGCCACCTCTGCAGCAAATGAGTCAAGATCTGAGCAGCAGAGCGAAAGATTTGCATTCCCTCTGAGCAAGCCTCTGACAGCCATGTGGCCGTTTACGAACAGGTTGTGCTGAAAGCCAAAGAACTCCGTAGAAAACCTCAAACCTCAAACCCCTTTGAATACGAAGGGCTGAAGCAGAAAACCCAGAATGAGATCCATCTTGGATTGTCCTGCTGCAGTCATGCTGGGAGCGAGACCCAGACATGTACAGGACCTATGTTCACCCACTCCTTGCCTTCCTTCTGCCTTCCTCCAACCGTCACGCTCAAAAGGAGCAGAGGCTGGGAGGGCAGAGCAGGATTTTTGCAACCGTGCCTTCCGCCCTGTACACAAGGGTTTGGCATGTGTTTCTCTTCCCTGAAGGAAAAGGAGGGCTCATTCACAAGCCTCTGCCTAAAAACACACAGAAATCTGAACCTCCCCTTTTTCCCTTAAAGTGGGAACTTGTCTGCAAGATCTGTCCTTCCCCACCTCGCTCACCACACCCTGAGAGCGGAAATTGTTCCTGGGAAAATCAACAGCGGCAGGTTTGGGGAGCTGCCCTTCAACTTCTGGGAGCTGAGAGCTTGAGATTCACTAGGCCAGATTCTCATCCCAGTTACACCAGTTTGCATTGCAGAGGCACTTCTTGTTTGTAGAACTGTTTTTAAGGGGAAAGTGTTTAGCCATTAGATAGAAGGAAGGCCAGAGAAAACATTTCTTAGGCATACTGGGATCAGGTCATTCAAACTGGAACAGACCTTAGAAGATCCTTTAGTTCAACCTAGCTAGGATAAAGAAGACAGGGGAGGTTTCCCGAGGACCCACTTGTGGAGGTCACTGGGGAGCTCTGCCTCATCCAGAACTGGTCTTTACTCAGCAAAAATGCAAGATCAGGTGCTCAGATGCCAGCAGGATGAGCCTGTCACGAGTACCTCTCTGGATGGGAAAGATTCCCCTCCCCACATTTGGATGTGGGGTTTGTTGGCAGCCAGCTCTCCCATGTCCTATCATAAGCAAGGCTTTTGCACCAGCACAGGTACAGCACCCACCTTGGCAACTGCGTCTGGAGGCCCTATTTATCCCTGCACTGTCCTTCCCCTGTCCGTCTGCCCACGGTCTGGAGTTCACAGCACATTTTCTAATGTGAACTAAACTAGAATGAGCTGGGCAAATCCAGCAGGGCATTTTTTGTTGAGACTTGTCATATACAAAAGTGATGCCAAGGAACACAAAGCTCCTGCGTGGTCAAGGAGGACCACATACTGGAGGGGCTGGCTGGCTATCGAGGGCTGCCCCTGAAAGAGCTGAGAGAGTCCCAAAGCCCCAGAGCAGGAGAGCTGAGCTTTCCTGGTGGCTGGGGAGCTGGCAGGGGAAGTTGCCTGTTCCTCACTACTCCGTGGTGTCCCTTGGCGAGGCTGAAGGAACCAAATCCTTCCTCTTGGGCCAAAACTTCCATCCAAGAGCATCACTCCTTTCTGGCAGAGATTTAAGTAAAAATATCTATTTTGTACCCAATTAAAGGATCATCAAAAAGAAATGGTTCTAAAATTACCCCCCTGGGCATATCAAGAGCCCTTGGTAGCAGCCCTGGCTGTGCCTGTGAGCCAAGGAACAGAGGCATAGTAGAGGTGGCAGTTCTCTGCAGGGCTGAGGGACGTGCTGGGGCAATGCCAGGGTGAGTGGGATGCAGAGAACTGAGGGGACACCTAGGTTAGGGCTGTCCCAGGCATCCGCCAGCCCACAAGCTATGCTGCTGGAACAGAATGGGACCTGCACTGGAAACTGTCCTGCATCCCAGCTCCAATGCCTGCCTCCCACCCGCACTCATGGGTTTTTGAATGCCCTAGCACACTATAGGGGAGAAAAAAACAACCCTTCAGGGCCCATTCTGAGGAGCAAACGGACAGAATCTGAAGTGAGGATGGCATCCAGCAGACCATAGGGGAGAAACCTTCCACCAAGAGCAGACAGCTCATGGCTACTGGGGCACCTTGGAAGCCTCGGGCTCGTTTTTAAAGATGAATAATGTGTTTGAGAAGTCAACCTGCCTTGTGAGGAGGTGTGAGCTCCTCAAGGTCCATATGGAAAAAGCATGAATATGCTCAAGTGTGCCAGCAGGTCCCACCAGACTTCCATTAGTTTCCAGGACTAGCAGAACTTCAGCTCCTTCAGACCTGACCCCAAGAGCTTGTGCCTGCTTGGAAAATCATGGAGAAGCATTCCCAAGCCCTACCTCATTTTTGGACACAGGACAGAGACACTGCAAACTCTCCTAGCCCTGTAAAATGCTCTCATACTTCCAAAGTGAGCATTTGCAGGGCCTGGCTGCAGCACTGCACCCTCCCACCTTCTCCAGTCCTCTGCAAGTGGCAAGCAACAGTGTGCAGGGTTTGCCTAGGGATTTTCCTGGCTTCAGCAGGAGCCTCGTGTTCGACTCTGTGCAGCCTTTAATTGGAGCTGATTTACAGCATTTTTATTGCTGCAGACAGCCAACAGTTGGCACAGCAGGCAGCCTTAATATTACTTTTGCATTTCGTTATTGAATCACCAGCTTGGAAGGCAATTGTAGGGCTTTTTATAGCTGCTGCCTGCTTACAAGCAGCCTGGCATGGCAGCCCCTCTCTGGTCTTGGATCGAATAACTTTGAATGAATGACACCGGCTGGGCCGGCAGGAGCCTGTCCGTTTGTCTATCAGGGGACCCAAACACCGCGGCATGAGCGTGTCTGAGCCTGGCAGATCAGAGAGATGCTTGTCCCACTCGGTGGCTCCAGCAGCACAGCCACCTTTCATCCACTGCTCTGGGACTCATTGGTGGCTTTTCTGTCCTGCAAATTTGACCTCAAGGTTTCTGCCTTCTGTGGAACAGAAGATGTGGTCCAGGCTGGATGTGCTGCCTGTCTTGGGCACATCCCAGTTGCTCCCCAGCTCAGGACAGCACAGAGGGAGGGACAAAAGAACATCTCCCAGCTACTCTCACTCTTCTGTGTCAGGCAGAGGCAGACACAGTGGCTGTTGGACACATCTCTTTCTCTTGCAACTCACTCTTTCTGTTCATGTTGATACAGTGCTCCTTGGACTCACAGGCATGAGGGATCTCTGTCCTGGTCCAGTTTGTGTCTGCGCAAGGGGCATCCTAATATGCCTAAAAGGAATGAGAGTGGTCTCCTCCTGTTATCAATCACCACATACAGTTTGTTTTATCATCTTATTTTCAAAGGAGCCAGTTGGTGTGCACAGGCCTCCTCCATGACTATTTATCTTTGACTTCAAAGCAGGAGGGTCAAGCCTCATGGACACCAGCTTCCTGACACTGGTGAAGGGCCAGCTGGAGAAACCTTCCACCCTGGAAACCCAGCAGCTGAGCCCAGTGAGATAAATTATTGCTGGGTAATGCTCCTACAAAGGGAAGCAGTCAGTGATTCTCCTGTCACATCCATATTGCAGCACGCTGGCTGGATAAGCTACGCAGGGAGTTCCTGTCATTGCCCTGGCAGCCGGGCTTGCCCTGGGATGTTAGCCCACAGCCACCATCTAATTCAATTTCATTCAATCCAATTTAATGACTGAATGAACCCTGCTGGTTTAATTAGCAAGCCAATACTCAGCTATCAGCTGGTCCTTCAGTTTGTAACTCACGTGCCAAACCCTTCCCTGAGCTGGCACGTGGGAACAGGATCAATCTCTGCTCCCACATTGAAGTCCCTCGGGCGGGTGAGGATGAGTAGGGTCAGGAGCAGTTAACCCCTGGCACAGCACATCAATGCGCAGAGCCCAGCTCTGTTGTCAGTTGAGTGCAAGTGCTTCCCTTGATGCCAAAGAGAAAATGAGCTTGCACAGCCCCACTAAGGTTGGGGTGCTCACCCGTTTGTGGCACTGGTGCTGGCCTGAACACTGGGGGCCCACCAGCAGCATCTAGTCCCCCACTGTGCTGTGCTGGTGGCGCTTGTCCCCAGGTCACAGCTCCCCATGGATGATGGGGCAGAGTGATGATGTGGTAAAGGTGTCCCCAGCTGGCAGACAGAGACCTGAAGCAGTGCACCTGGGCTGGGTGGGGAAAGTTTCAGTCTTCCCTTCTCTGTGGGCAATCTCAGCACCGGTGAAGGGCTGGAACAGAGCGCTGAAGGCACTCGCCAGTTCCAGCAGAGACAATGCAGCTGGGGATGACTTTTCAAATACCTCTATCACTCATTCATACTTTGTAAATGGCACTGCTTTGAGCTCTGCAGGCAGAAAATGTGGATACAGCATGGGAAGAGTGGGAGACAATCACAGCAAAGAGCTTGAAGCTCTTGGGTACCACAGAGGTACAAAAATAGCTTTCCTGCCTCATGACACTGGGAGTTGAAAGGGCAGAGCATCATGGTAAGCAGGACACTTTCTTCAGGGTCATCTCTCCATTCCCATGGGCACCAACCCTGTTCCCATGGTTATGTCCCCGTTCCTCTGATCATTGTCTCATTTGCATGTCCATATCCACATTCCTGTGGTAGCTACCCTGTTCTCATGGTCATTTCCCTATTCTTGTGATCATGTCCCCATTCCTTTTCTCTTCACCCTGCTCCCATGCAGGCAGCATTCCCATTTCCCACCTTAGTGTGGATAGAGAACACAGTCCCTGATGATTGCTCCCAGTTGACAGAAGCAGAGCAGGACGAACACCATTGTAATGGTTCTTGGTAGAGCCTTAGGATGAAGATAAAGATGATTTGCAAATGATTCAATGAATTTGATTTTAATTGCACTCGTGCCTTTTCTCATCTGCTTAAGATGGATGAGATTGGTCTGAGCATCTGAAAATGTTGTTTGTAAAACAAACACACAGGCTATTAATTATCCTGGACGTTAACCTTGGTCGTCTGACTTTGCTGGAAGGCATCGTTGGAAGGTCTGCTCATGACAAGGAAGAACCCTGTTGGGTTCAGTTAACCTGGTGCAGGAATTTGCGTATCAGCGAAGCAGGAGTTGCAACCACCTGCAAACTGATTGAAGCGAGCCCATATACCCCATTGCATCAGTTTAATGAACCTATCCAGGAGAAGAACTTAAGGCAATCTGGAGATTCAGACGCTGCCACCTCCCCCACCTCCACTGAAGGATCTCGATGATGAATATCAGAGAGAGACTTTCTTCTTCTACATGTATTTATACCTTGGGGTTTAAAGAATCTGAAATGGATCTTTGTCTCCTTTAGCAGCTCAATTTTTTTGTCATTAGTTTATTTATTTATTATTTCTTAGTTTCTCAGCACTGGGTGGAAACCAAACCTGATTCTGGGAAAAATAAAATGCCCCTTTTTATTGCATTGTTTTCTAATTGAACAACCCCCGCAGGTGCTGCTGTGCCTCCAGGGCAGAGAGTGGAGGGATTCTTCAATGTAAAACCATGTGGAAATAAGCACAGAGGGGGAGTGCTCATACAAGGAGTGTGTTTAAATAGTGCTGAGTGATGATGGTTTTGCATGGTGCAAACACCTCCAAACAGAATGAAACAGCACAGAAGAGATGAGCAGAGCTTCAAGTTGAATGAAATCCTGTAATTTCATCCCTGAAGCAGGGAAATGAGGAATCCTCAGTGACAAATACCAGGGCCATGGTATCCGTGGAACACTCTTACACTCTTAAACCTGGAGGGGGTGGAGTGAGCCGGGGGAGGGGGAGGGGGGGGGAGAAACGGAACGGCGGACACCAAAGCCACTTTCTCAGGGGCTGTAAAGCCCCCACCATCCCCAGTTTGAGCACGGGATAACCGTGTCTTCAGCCCATCTGTACAATTGTCAGAGACATTTTCAGTGGCAGCCCATGCTGCAGGGGATGGGGCTATTGATTTGCAACAGGAGATGCAGCCAGTGGAGGGGATTTAATATACACAGCCTTGTCAGGAATTCTCTTTTTCCATAGGGCTCTTTTCTCTCTCTCCTCCCCTTTTAATTTAACTTTTCTGTCAGGGTCCCAGAAGAGGACAGCCCTCACCCCAGCAGAACGTACACAGGACCTGTAATGAGTTAGGGCTGAATTCCCGCCAGCCCTTCTGGTAACGTTTAAGAGGGCGCTGGCGAGTGTCCAAACCCCGAGCGCTGCAGAAGAAAGAAAGGCAGCGCTTGACGGGAGTTAAGATATTGCAGGATGTCTGGGAGACAAACGCATTAAGGGTAATATTGCAACCCACAGTAGCAAGGTAATCTATAAACAGTGGAAGACTGATGAGCTCTCGTAGACAAAGGAGCCCTGGACACCTAGGAGGCAGAATGCAATTTATTCATTCCTAATATTTAAAAATGTGCTGACTTGAAGGCATCTGGTGGGGTGGGAGATTGCAAATCTTCCTTTTTTTTTTTTAGGGGAGGAAACAACCCTTTTTTTTGGAAAGCCTGGTGTAGCCACAAATTATTCTAGCCGTGGACAAGCAGGTCCTGTTCAGTGGAAGACGGTTTCATAGCTCCATGTTCCCTGCCCAGGTTTTCCACAGTGCTGGGAGAAGGGTGGATGGTGATTCCTTTGCAGAGGGGTCAGGACACGGCCCCTCAGCAATCTGAGTTTTAGGGAGTTAGGGAGAAATCAGGCTGTTTTTTGGGAGAGCTGGGGAATGGCAGTAGGCTGGGTTTCTGCCCACTGCCTTGAAATCTAGGCTCCTGGGCTGGGCACCATGGGAACTGGGATGCACTGGTGGTCATGGAGAAGTGGGATATGGGACATAAAGAAGGCTCATAAACCCCCAGAGCACACTGTGGCTGCACAGACCACAACTGCAACTCTTTGCAGCATTGCAGCTCCTCTTGGAGGAATCCTGGTGTATTTGGTGAGGGCTCAGCTCCCCGTTGGAGCCCACAGCCACCACCATGATCACTCTGTCACTGTATGTGAAGCACTGCACCCTTGTGTGGCTGTTGCAGCTGCCCTGCCTTCCCCTGCCTGTGCCTTCCCAAAGGTGTTTTCCCCTGCCTGCCCATGTGCTCCCAGGATGCCCAGAGCAGGGGGCTGGGGGGGATGAGGGCAGTGCAGCAGCACAATTCACCTCTTCCTATCTCTTCACAACAGCAGAAAAGCTTTGCCTAGCTCAAGGATAAGGGCAGGTTATCCCACACCTATCATGTTGCTCATGCAGATCTCCCTTCTTTTGTGCCCCAACAAAGGTGCCCGTTCTGCCGTGGTACCTGGGCTGGGCACCTCATCCTCCCAGGCGGTGGGGACCTTGGGCAGTGGAGATCCCAGGAAGCCCTTTCAGCAGCACCTGAGTGTCCATGAGATACCTTGGTGTCTTGCATCTCCTCCCCCAGCCTCTCATCCCAGGAATGCTGTGAATGCAAAAGCTGACAGCTGCCCAAACCAGCTTTTACCCTTATATAGTATCTGCTTACACTCTTCCCTCCCCAAAGCTGGGCTGGAAAATCATGATGACAGTGTGGGAAGATAAAGGGCTGCTGCCAGAGCAGGGATAAATATTTGTCTTTTTCCATCACTTTGTAAGAGCAGGCACTAAGGATCAGCAGGCAACCTGCAATTAAAACAGATTCCAATCTGATTAGCTGCCGTGCCGGCTCTGCCGGGTTAACCCCTCTGCTCCCACCCACTGCTGAGCCAGCACGTTGACACCAGCACTCAAAGGGTTAATGCTCTTACATCCAGAGGGAAATGTGTCACCGGGGATTAACTGCAAGTCCAAGGCTTTGTGGGGTGCTCCACCGGTGGGAAGGGCCGGATGAAAACTGCAGGTGACAGCTGGAATCAGGGAGGTGTCCTTGAGTGAAGCCCCTTTGCTGGTGCTGTTTCCCCACTGGCCTTGGGCAGCAGCTGCCCTACGAGGGCTGATGTCACATCTTTGGTCTGGACTGAGCGTTTCCCTCCTGGCATCACTTCTGGGGGCACTGCCCCCAGTGTTGGCAATGCCCCCAAATAAACAACTTAGCAGGAATCCAGCAGCAGAGCCTCGTTTTTCCATGACCTTGCCATTTGATTGCTCCACATCCGTGGCTGGTCATAAGCCTGGCTGCAAGCCTGGGTGCTCCCTCTGCCCCATCAGAGCAGGGTCCACTGCTTGCAGCTTCTGCACCCAGCCAGCACTGTGTAACATCTCCGATCTCTCCAACACAGACTGCCTGGCCCCAGTTCCCGGTGGCTTTTACTGGGCTGGTCCCTGCTTTGCCAACACTGCTGGGCTCAAATGTGTTCATGCTGCAGAGAAACCCATCTCTGTGCATGGGAAAGAGCACAGATCTGGCCAATCCAAAGCCACATGGTTTTACCATAGCAGGGTGGTTCTCTTGTTGCTGCTCCAGCTGCTCCGTGGCCCAGAGCACCCAGCTCTAGCTCTCTGCCAACTCAGTCAAGTCATTCACATTGCCATCCTTCCCTTCATAGGCACAAAAATTAGATTTCCCCTCTTTTTAGTTTCCTGGGTGTCTGGTTTTCTAAAACATCCTCACTACTGCTTAAGAATAACCAAAACCTGCACGTGTAGCGGAAGGAACGTGTGCAGGCAGGCTGGACCAGACCAACCCTACATGGGAGCTGTGAGCAAATGGATTTGTTAATTCACAACCAGATGTCCCCTTTCCTCTGCATGGCTGGTGGTGCCTGTTCTGCCACACAGTGACACAGGGGAACGATCACCCAGTGTGGCTGCATTAGATGTAATTTGCTTTTAAAGATGTGTTTCATTCTGCCCTCCCTGGTTTCACTACAGGTGTTTTGTGCCTGATCCCTGCATTCTTGACATGTCTGGAATTCTCTGATGCTTAACCTCAGCTCTGAAATTTCTGGATTTATAACATTTGGGTTTAGGTTAATAGCAATGACTTTGTAATATTATCCACCCCAAACTACAGATATCTGAGCTCCTCCATAACTCTGGCTTAATACCATTTTGTATGTGTAACACACAGATTGGTTACGCCTGCCAAAGCAGCCTCAAGAGTTTTGGATCTCTGTTTCTATTTGAACTCATCTGATATCCCAGGCTGAGGCAACATTGAAGACTGGCTTTAATCAGAAATCTCTCCCTTTCAAACACACATGCTCTGCAGCTTGGTGGGATGCAGACCTGAAATGCATCCAAGCATCCTCCAGCTCCCCACCCAGCACCCTGGCCCCTTGTCCCATGGCCACAAGCTCTCCCATATCTGCAGCCTGTGCTTTCTGGGGACTCCTTGCCAGGAGGACAACTCTGTGTCTCTTTGCCTGCAGGACCCCGTGTGGTCTCTCTAAGTGACCTTCACAGAGGACCTGAGTAGGCTGGGAGACAGCTTGGACTGGGGAGGGACAGGATTTGTTCAAGCTGGTCTTTCCCCTTTCCCAACAAAATGTCCTTTGCAGAAACCAGCTAGAAAATAAGCAGGTGTAGCCTAAAGGCTGGGATAGTAAAGATCCCCCTGTTTATTTTTACACTGAACTGATTATTAGTTGAATGCCTGTGGTTAGTGAGACCACCCTGACATATGAGGGTCCTTGATGCCTCATGTCTGAACCTCTCTTAAGCACTCCTGGCGTGGTGAGCACTAGCCAGGAGCCATTGCCTGCCTTCTCCTGCTTGACGCCCATGAACCCTGCTCCCCAACTCCCTGACTGAGACCTCCAGGATGTACTCGGCTCCCGGTAAGGACCCTTATGCAGAGGGAGCATGAGCATTGCCTGGCCAAGCCAGCTCCAACCTGGCCCAGGCTCTCAGCTCATGGTCAGAGTCTCCAGCCAGGAACATCTTGTGGTCTGGTAAGATCGTTGATCTCCTCCTGGTCAGGCTTCAGCAGGTTATCACAAAGCAGGCATTCCTCAGGAGTCTGACAGCACCACTAGAATGGGATAGAATTGCTTGGTTGGAAAAGACCTTTGAGATCATCAAGTCCCTGTGTTTTTCAAAGTTTCTATCACCTTCCTGGGCCTTTCCTCCTTCTCCGCCTTGGTGCCTTGGCACTCCCTGCCATGGCTTACAGCTGGAAGGGTTCTTCTGCTCCCCTAGAACCGCAGTTTGCAGCCTAGTCTGGAATGTGCATAATTTGTTAGGAAAGCCATGGATGACTTAACAGGGCTGATATCATTTGCAGGCCTTGAAATGGGCTCTTAGGCTTTCCCAGCTCGGGCATCCTGCAGCCCAAGTCACCAGGCCTATACAGGGAGAGTACATCAGAGGAGCAGGGTTCAGTTCAGTATTCCTCCAGTCCAAAATTTACAGCTGCCCACATGCTCTGGAAGATGTCTGCTTGATGGTCATGGCCAAAGAGGTGAAGCTGGAATCTTTGGGTGTGGATATTTTCACTTGGATGTGGTTATTGAACACCCCCAGGGACAGGGCAGCCACCAGTTCTCTGGGCAACCTGGGACAGGGCCTCCCCACCCTTACAGGAGAACATTTGTCCCTAAGATCTCATCTCAATCTCTCCTCTTTCAGCTGAAAACCATTCCCCCTCATCCTGTCCCTGCACTCCCTGATCAAGAGCCCCTCCCCAGCTTCCCTGGTGCTCTTTTCAGTACTGGGAGGCTCCTCTAAGGTCTCCCCAGAGCCTTCTCTTCTCCAGGCTGAACAACCCCACCTCTCCCAGCCTGTCCTAGTACTGAAGGTGCTCCAGCCCTTGGATCGTCTCTGTGGTCTCCTCTGGACTTGCTGCAATACATGGTGTTAGTGTTGGGTTATAGGTTGGACTTGATGATCTCAGAGGTCCTTTCCAACCTGGTGATACTGTGATACTGTGATACATCCATGTCCTTCCCGTGCTGAGGATTCCATAACTAAAAGAAACTCATTATCCACCAAAACAAGAAGTCTTCTAGCCAAGTGGTGCTCGAGCAGGCGCTGTGAGGAATGCAGTGTACAGCAACACTCCTGTAAGAGAGGTTCTGTCTGTGCCCCTCGGTCATTGTCCAGCATGTTGGAGTTCCCTGCATTTCCTCATCCTGCATCCCTACAAACCAAATTAACTCCCTCATCACCTTTGATCCCCCAGGGTAATCACTGCCTCAAGCAGTGGCAGCTCGCAGTTGGAAAAGCTTTGACTTTCTGTGACTCCAGGAGCTGCAGCTGATTCTGCTGGGGTTGGGGCCGAGGGGTCACACACTGTCCTCCTTGCCTGTGGCCATTGCCTTTGAAAGGGACTTTTGGGCATGCAAACGGAGGCATCTAGAAGGAGCCTGATGAGTGTTTCCTAAACCTGCCCATTGTCTCACTCCCAGCCCAGCCTAACTGGGGTAAGCAGTGCTACCTGACCGGTTTCTATCCAGCTTGGCTGGTTTGGCCATCACCTTGCTGGCTGTTGGCGAGACAACTGTATTTTCTGGTTTTACTTGCAGCAGCTTTAATGTGGGATGAGCCTTCTGGCTGATCTACTTGTGCGTTGTATCTCCAAAACAGCCTGGGACTGGGAGAGCTCCCATGCACACGGATCTGTGGTTGTGCAGCCAGAGAAGACCAAGACCTCACCAGTAACAACCACTGCTTGGACACTGGGAATGCCCTGATCCAGGTGGCCATATATCTATGTTGTCGCTTATGTGCGGTAGCCCTGGAAGACCCACAGTAGCTCAACACTGAGCTGCTTCCCATGGCTGGACATGAGATGCTCAACCAAAAGGCATCTTTGCTGGATGTGGGGACCCAGCAGCAAGGTTGCTCAAGCAGCCACAGGCTCTCTGTGCTGGCTTGGCCAAAATGTAGTCACCCTAATGCCAGGAAGGCAGAGCATTGGCCTCACTGTGGTAAGAGAGGTCATCCCAAACCTGGAAATGCTGCTGTGTGCATTTAGGCTTAATCAGGCATCCTACTTGAAGTCACCCAGGGAATCTGTGACAAAGCCAGGATTTGGATGCAGATCTCCTAAATCTCCTTTAATATTTTAATCAACAGGTCTGCCTTCTTCTAGGAAGTTGTATTGAGGGTCAGTGACAGAGCTGAAGAGCAAGGAACCAAACCCAAGTCTCCCAACTCCCTCTCTTTCCACCCAGGTTGTCTCTCCATATGCAGAGTTAACTTGGAGGGACCATGCAGCATAAATTCATGAACCTAAACATAACCAGTTCCAGGTTAGTAATCAGTACATTCCACGGCACATCACACCTATGTCCTGGGAGCTCTGAAACAAGTACAGCATCAGCACAAAAAATATCTGGAAGCGATGGCAAACATCTCAGATAATTGGATCGTTGCTGTCTACCTCGTTAGAAGTGCTGTAGAAAGCCTTTGGGGAGTGTGGCAAAATCCTCAAATTTTGTCTCCATGAGAAGGGAGGGTATCCCATAATTCCCATATGTCAGGGCTAGTTGGACCTATTCCACTATGAGCACTGAAGAGTCACATCATCATCCTGTGACTTATTTTTTCCTTCTCTACAATGGCAGTGGAGTTTCAGTGCTGTAAATAGGTGATGAACAATTGCACAGAGCTTTGGTGTTCCTGGATGAAGGGATGCTGTGGTCCTCCCTTGCCCAGTGAGTTGCACTCAGGTCAGCAACCATGGGGAAAGCTTTATTTTTCACATTGATGGGAGTCAGGCTTGGGGAAGTGCTACACTGGAAGCGTGATAAATCACAGCTTTCACTGAATCCCCTGGGGGGGGGAAACCTGCTTTGTCCAAGCTTGTTGAGTTGTAATACATTGAGAAAGAGCTGACTCGTGTCTTGCATGAGCTGAAACTCTTCCTTGAACAAAGAGACATCATGGGAGGTGATGGGCCTTCCTGGGCACTTGCGCTGGGTGGCCTTTGGGCAGAGTTAGGGTCTGAAGGCTACATCAGGATGAGTTAAGGAACCCTGTTTTGGTGGGGAAGGTGGGTTCCTGGAAGTGTTTCTCTCTCTGTTTCTGGGATTTGCTCAGGGTGGTCTTTGTCCCTCTGCTCTCAGTCCCCTGTCACTCCTCTAGCATGCTGGAAGAGAGCATGCTGGCCAGGTCAGCCCTGGAGATGGACACTGGGGTTCAGCCTTTGCTGGTCAAGCCAAGCTTCCCTCTGACACTGCTGTGACAGTGGCTCCAGGGCGCAGTGACCCCAGTGGTGATCAGGGGCTGTGTGAGGGGTTCCTGGGCTGCAGGGAGCAGTGCTGAGGCAGATATTACCTTGCTCTGGAGCTTGCCAGGAGGGGATGTCCATGTAGCAGTGGCCCAAAGCTTATACCTCCTTTGCGCTCATTCTCCTCTCTTTCCCCCAGTCATCTTCCTGTGCTCTGTGATTTTCTGGGCATCCTGACCTACGATTTCCCAGGAATTCTTTTCCCCCTCCCTGTCCTGTCTCTCTCCAGTCCTTGACAACCTCCTGTTTCACGTACGGTCAGAATTAGGAAAAGCAGGTTCCGCCTATGGCCTGGGAAGTGAATCTGGTACCTGCTGGCCATGGACACCTGGTTATTTCATGGCCCTGGAGCTGAGCTGACCCATCTCACAGCCAGGGCAGCAAGGACAGGTTTGTTTTCAGTGACTGCATTCACCCAGCAACGGGGAACATGTCCAAGAAGAAGTGTTTATTTGCCCAGCTCCTTCCCCTGCAGCTCCCGGCAGACATCTAGCTGATGGTGGGAGCACCGCTGTGCACTTCGGGAGGGTGATTTCATCGCCAGGCAGGAAGGCTTTAGTCTTGGAATCTGTGCTGAGTCCCAGCCACATCCTGGCATGGGGTGTTTCTGGGAGCAAAGGCTGCGTGCTGGGGCAGCCCTGCTGGTGACCATGCTGCTGCCAAGGGGCTGGAGACCATCTCCAGGCAAGGGCTGATGAGGTGCAGCTCCTGGCAGGTCTGGGGTCTCACCCAGCCCCTGGCCAGCATACCTGAGCTGCTCTTGTGGTGGTTTTGGAGGAGCATGGTTGCTGACTCCTCCTCACCTGGGATTGCGTGGTGGAGAAATGGTGCCCAGGGCTGCTGAGGAGGCTCTCTGCATCATACTGATGGGTCAGAGCAGAACCATCCAACCGAAGCAGGTCTCTGCCACAGCCTGGGGCTCTTAAGCTGCTGAACATCCCACAGGATCAGAAGAAAATGAGCCATGAAAATACATGGAGTGGAAGAACATAGCAGTTAAAGCTCTGGAGGAGAAACTCCGTCAGTGTGGAGAGGCTGTTTAAATGCTACTTTTATGGAGGCCAAGGTGCAGGCAGCCTGATTTCAGCTCTTGACATTCTGAATGGCTTTTTGTGTAACTCGGAGAAAGCCAAGAGCAGAGCTGCTGGAGAAGTCTCTGGTGCCCTTTACTCAGCCAGCAAATGAGACTGGGGAGATGCTTTAGAAGAGGGAGATGCTGAGGCTGAGATCCTGTCATGCACTTTGGCAAGGAAGCAAATCAAGTAAAACCAAACTGTGACAGAGACCAGGGACAAAAATCCCAGAGCCCCAGAGCTGGCCTTGGACAAGTACATCTACCTGGTCCACAGCAAACCCTCCAGATGCATGGGAATGAGCCAGCCCGGGAGTGGGTGCAAAGCCAGGGAATACAGGGAAGGAGAGCCAGAGCAGAAAGCTCTGCCTCCTCTGCATTTGGGCTGCGCGGGTCACCACAAATGAAGCCAGTGGGAATGGCTAGGAGTTATTCTGGCCTCTGTCTCTTGGCAGGGCTGTGTTAGCACAGCAGCAGGTTCTCTAGTTCAGGAAATCCTTCATAGGAATATTGTCAGTGATGAAGAGGAGAAGCAGATCCAGCCAGCTGTAAGGAATCAGGACATTTAATTTATGTAAGTCAGATCCCAAAGCAGCAGCTGGAGTGGCTTTAGAAGTAAATATTACCAGTGAACTGAAAAGCACATGTGTAGGTGCAAGGGAGGTGTTAGACTTACCACCCCGAACTCATCTCCACTGAAGAGCTGAGCAACCACAGAACCACAGAATGATTTGGGTTGGGTTGGAAGAGACCTCAAAGTCAGTTCCAATCCCTTGCCATGGACAGGGGCACCTCCCACTGGATCAGGGGGCTCCAAGCCCCATCCAGCCTGGCCTTGAACATCTCCAGGGATGGGGCAGCCACCACTTCTCTGGACAACCTGGGCCAGGAATGCAGTCTGAGCATAAAGGTACAAACTGAAAAACACCCAAGAGAATTGTACAGGTGAGCGGTGCCTGTAAGTGGGCAGAAAGCAAAGATTTCACAGTAGCACATTTCGTAGAATCATAGAATCATAGAATTATCTGGGTTGGAAGAGACCTCCAAGATCATCAAGTCCAACCCTTAATCCAACACTATCATGATTACTAGATCATGGCACTAAGTGCCACATCCAGTCTTATTTTAAAAACCTCCATGGATTTTGAATCCACCCCCTCTCTGGGCAGGCCATACCAATGCCTGGTTACTCGCTCTGTGAAGAACTTTTTTCAGTTTGCTACCTGGAGGGCCAGAGCTGTAGAGGAGGAGTTTAAAGATGCCTTCCCAGACCAGAGGAACACCCAGCTTCGTGCAAAGAGTCAGAAGAACCCAGTGTTGCCCCAGTCCATCCCTGTAGGAAGGGCTAAAGGAACAGCAGGGTGACACATCGTGCTGGACACCTCCGCAAGGGTGGAGGTGTGCAGTGATCACTGCAGGAAAGCATCTGACACAACTCTCCACTCATACCAAGACCCAACAAACTCCATGTGTAGGAGGAATTTTTCCACTGCTTTCCAGGGTGAAAATTCTGAGGGAAGTGACTCATGGCCCAAAATTTTTTTGTTGTGTGCATCAGCTGAGCTCTGGCAGGTAGGCTTGGAAATGCAGGAGCAATCTCATGTGCAGTGAGGTCTCCTGTAGGACACACTGACCTCACTGCTGTTTGGGTGGGGGCAGCACTGTGGGCAGCACAGAAAAATGAAACCATTTATAGTGGTGTTTGGGGCATTTTATATTATAGAACTGATATTTTGAGTTGGAAAGAGTAGAGGAACATGATTCATGCGTCCAAGTCACTCCTTAACAGCCGAAGCACCTGCATCAGGGCTCAGTCAAAAAAATGAAGACAATAGTAAATCTTCTATAATGGAAATAATGGGTCTGAGTGAGAGGTTATTGCAACAAGGTGTGAAAGAGAAGGACGAGGGCATGCAGTAGCCCCTCCAATGACAGAGGAACCAAAGATACCTTTGAGTGTGAGTGGTTTGGGAACAGACTGGAGCACACAGACGTGAAGCAGGCATGAGGTTCACCTTGGCCACAAAGGTGACACGAGACAAGCATCAAACTGCAAAGGAATACAAGACTGGGAGGCACCTCCAGGGCCGTGGAGACCTACTGTTCATGGCAGACCTGCTCTGTCCTGACAGTTCATGGAAGCATAGAATTGCTAATGTTGGAAAAGACTTCTAAGCTCACCCAGTCCAACCTTCATCCCAGCCCCTCCATGTCTGCTAAACCATGTCCCAAAGTGCCCCGTCTACACATTTTTTGAACCTCTCCAGGGATGGAAACTCCCCCACTGCCCTGAGAAGCCTCTGCCAGGGCTTCACCACTCTTTCAGTAAAGAAATTTTTCCTAATATCCAATCTAAACCTCTCCTGGTACAACGAGGCCAATTCCTCTCTTCCTATTCTTTGTTACTTGGAAGAACTCCCTTTAACTTCCCAGTGGGAATTTCTTCATGGCCAGTTCATACCCTTTTGTCCCTCTGCAAGAGGGGCCAAATGCTTCCAGGTCAGTGTGATCCCAGGAGGACACTGAAACCCATCTTTGCACAGCATGCTTGAACTTAGAGACCCACTTAGTGCTGGAGCACCAAAACCCCCAGAGAAGGAGAAACCAGCACCAATATTTCATGTCTTTATTTACAGAAAGCCAATATAAATGAAACCTGCTTGATAAACTGCCCCCATAAGGCTGCAGAAATACCTTTTCCATCTGCAGATGGGCTGTTAACAGGAGAAGATTTAGTGTTTCAAATGTGCTCTGGGAGAGTTTGAAAAAAGTGTCTCCAAGCAAAGTCCAGAGCCTGAACTAATACTTCTGTGCTGGATCAAAACTGCTCGTCTGGGCTCTGGCAGGATGTGAATGGAATGCCAGAGCTACCGCTGGAGAGGAACCTGCAGGGAGCTGCTGCCTTGTTGCCCCGGCACTGTTTGTTGTTGAGGAGGGCCTCTTTATAAACAGTAGGGTCTTGTTTAAAGGCTGGTGATTCATAAAACAAAAGTAAAGTCTAAGGGATATAAAGTGCTGCTTCAGAGCTGGAAGATTTAAGATAAAGGCCAGACATATTTTAAACTGGACTCCAGTGAACACTGAGGTAGGGAAGGATGTCGAGACTTATTGCGTGTGTCCAAAATAGAGCACATCAAGGAAAAGAGCTTGTAACAATAGTGCAGGAAAAGCTTATCTCCAGGAGCAAAGTAGCACAGGTTTCTTTATATTGCCTGGAAAACAAACCAAACAAAAAAAGATGACCTTGTTCTAGATCCTTATTCTCAGATGTCTAAAATTACCTTCCTGGATCCACCACAGCTAAGGATGCAAATGAAACGCCCGCCTGGCAGATGGGGCTCATCTGGCCAAGTAGGAACAGGGCCACGCGTCAGCATTATTGCATTTAAGCAAATTGCAATAAAAGGTTGAAATGGAAATGGCATCTAATCTGAAACAACAGCTTCAAAAACGGATGAAAAAGGAGGAGCCAGGTGACAGTCCACATGGTGACATTGCACGCCAGTACCAGTGAAGGCAGATTCTGTCTGCTGAGGAACACTGTCAGAACCTGATGCTGTGGGAGGCGTGGAGGTATGTGAAGTGTCAGTGAAAACAATCTGAGGTCTCAGTCTGATCTCAGCCAGGATTTGCCATTACTTCATGTAAACACCTCTGGTCATGTATACCTGGGGATGGTGATGTCCATCTGGAGGGTGTTGCAGGAGGCAGCCCATGTTCCCTTTGCTAGTTGGATGACCCAGAAAATTACAAAAGCCTTCTGCAAATCTGAGAGGAAGGGGCCGCCAGATCTAACATTTCATCCAGGAAGGTCCCACATTACCAGTGGGAGCAGCTGAATATTTGGGCAGGACAATGTGGGATGGCTGGATGGCCGTGGATTTTGGTGGGATGAGTTGAGATGGACAGAGAGTTCCTGGACCACAGGAGGGTTGTTGGCCTGGAGGGGACAAGCAGAACCCCTCAGGCACTACTGGATAGCCCAGGGCTGAAATGACTTGGTTGACTGTACGTTAGTGGTGCTCATGAGCAGGGACAACGGAGAACACTGTCTGTCAGCATCTCTGGCCAAGATGTGGATCCGTCTCATCTTGCAGTGTGAACAAAGGTGGAAGAAACACCCATGTGCCTGCCCAAGGGATGCTGCAATGCATAATTTCAACATCTACCCAGATGGACAACATCCACACGCCCTGAGCAGGCTGGGCAGGGCTCAGCAAGGCAAGTGAGCCTCAGGTTTTGGGATGGGCAAAAGTAGATCTGCCAATGCATGGGCAGCTCAGCCCAGTGCTGATTGTGTTGGTTGGACAGACCACGGCCAGGGTTCATCTCCTGTCAGTGCTGTGCTTTAATGTGCTTTTCTTTTAATTGCTCCATCCCAGCCAGATGAGCAAACTAACACTTGATCCCATGGATATGCAAGACTTTCGGCTGCTTGACAGACAGAGCTCCTTGCAGCCAGTGGCATGGGGTGGGGTGGGGACCGTGACCCTGGGAGAGCAGCCATGCAGACAACGTGAGAGGCCCATGGACACCAGGGCTCTGGTGGCCAGCCTGGGGTTTCTTCCTCTGGGCTGAAGGGATGTTCGAGGGGGACCTGCTGTAATCAGGACACTCCAAAAACCCTAACGAGTGCAGTATCAGGAGGATTGTGTAAATATTTTGATTAACTTCTGCTTGAATCTAGGTGAAGCAAAGATTTTTATCACATTTACTGACAAAACAGCTTCTTTTTTTTTTCCGGGAGGGAGGAGGACGCTGACTAACTGCTAGAGGAGGATTCCTGGAGTGATTTCACACCAGATTAAAGCAGCCAGATAGGCGTTGCTGCTTCCCAGGAGCAAGTGGACAATCACCAACAGTGTGCTGAACATGGACAAGCTTACAATTCCTGTAGATTGGGACACATTTGATAAACCTGCCTGTCTGCTTGGAGCTGGCACACGAGCACAGGGCAGCATATGGAGCTGTATCAGAAGAAGCCTGGCCAGCAGGGCGAGGGAGAGGATTCTGTCCCGCTACTCCACTCCTGTGAGACCTCATACGGAGTGCTGTATCCAGTTCTGGAATGCCCAACATAGGAAGGATATGGAACTATTGGAATGGGTCCAGAGGAGGCCATGAATATGATTCGAGGGCTGAAGAACCTCCTATATGAGGACAGGCTGAGAGAGTTGGGGTTGTTCAGTCTGGGGAAGAGAAGGCTCTGGGGAGATCTTAGAGCAGCCTCCCAGTACTGAAAGAGGCTCCAGGAAATCTGGGGAGGGTCTTTTTACAAGGGCCTGAAGTGATAGGAGGAGGGGGAATGGCGTTAAATTGCAAGGGAGAAGATTTAGATCAGACATTAGGAAGAAATTCTTCACAATAAGGGTGGGGAGGCCCTGGCCCAGGTTGCCCAGAGAAGTGGTGGCTGCCCCATCCCTGGAGGAGTTCAAGGCCAGGTTGGATGGGGCTTTGAGCCCCCGATCCAGAGGGAGGTGTCCCTGCCCATGACAGGGTGGTGGAGCTGGATGATGTTTAAGATCCCAGCCAACCCAAACAACTCCATGATTCTATGCACAGCTCCATAGGCCCTGGCAGCCCGACGGGGAGGGCTGACTCCTGCCTCCCTCCACAGCAGTTTGCGTGGTTAGTTTGAAGGGCTTTGGTTTAATCCCTGTGTGTTGGCTGGCACAGTGTCCATCTCATAAACACAGCCTGTAAATAACTCCAGACTCACCCTTGACAGGGGGAAGATGGGCTTCACCGCACGACTCACACCAGTGCAACTGCCCTGCGGGGAGGTGTTTTCTCCACTGCCATGTGGACCCATTCCAGCACAAGCCCTCCACTGTCAGAGCAGAGGACTCCCCCTCCTTGCCAGGAGTCCCCAGGGAAAGTTCAGCTGAGCCTGCAAACAGCAGGTGCGCAAGACAGTGGAGAAAGGCTGTGACTAATGAAAGATGGGATGGGTGGCATTTCCATCACCAGAGTTTGCTTGGGTGAAAGCCAACGGGGAGAACCTTTGTGAGGGTGAAGGGGGATGAAAACAAAGGTGTTCACCTGCTAGCAGGGAGTAGGTCCAGAGCTGAGGTATCACCAGGGCATGGATCATTTCAGCGGTCTTGGAGGAGACACATCTTGTCTGCATCCCCAGTACCCAGAATTGCTAAACATCACGGGGAGGGAGCTGCCGGCAGCTCCTCACTCTGTAACCAGACCCCTCCACAGGGAGCAGGGATGGGGCTGCGATGGCAAAGACCAAGGCAAGTGCCATGCATCAGCCATTCCACGTGCCATCCAGCTGCATCCAGGGTCTGACAGGTCTCAGCAGTGACACCCTATGAAAACAAGGACACCTTCTGTGGCATCTCTTTCCTATTACAAACTCATAAAATCATAGAGGCTGGAAAATACCACTAAGCTCATCCATTCCAGCTGTTAGCCCAGCCCCGCCATGACTACCATATCTATGTGACTGTGGCCCAAAGTGCTACGGCCACACATTTTTTCAAACACACACAGTATCACAAGGTTGGAAAGGACCTCTGAGATCAAGTCCAACCTATAATCCAACACAACACCAACCCATCATCTAAACCATGGCACTCAATGCTTCATCCAGTCTCCCCTTAAACACCTCCAGGGTCGGCGACTCCACCACCTCCCCGGGCAGCGCATTCCAATGGCCAATCACCCTTTCAGTGAAGAACTTTTTCCTAAGATCAAGCCTTGAACACCTTGAGGGATGGGGACTCCCCCACTGCCCTGGGCAGCCTCTGCCAGTGCTTCATCTCCTAATATCCAATCTAATCCTCCCCTGGCACAACTTGAGACCATTTTCTCTTGTCCTATCACTTGTTACTTGGGAGAAGAGCCCAGCACCCATCTCACTACAGCCTGCTTTCAGGAGCTGCAGAGAGCGATGAGGTCACCCCTCAGCCTCCGCTTCTCCAGACTAAACAACTCCAGGACCCTCAGCCACTCCTCACGATGCTCATTCTCCAGATCCTTCCCCATCTCCATTGCCCTCTTCTGTTACCGACTCCAGCAACTTGATATCCTTCTTGTACTCAGGGGCCCGAGTGCACCATGGTCTTCTGTTTATCTGACAGAGGCTCTTTCGTACAGAGCACAACACTAAGCACAACCAGAGGCATCTTTTCTTCAGGGCTCCAATAAATTTGTTCCCCCCAAACAACTGACTCCTGCAGGCTTCTCAGTCGTGGGGATTATTCCAGGTAAGGGAATGCTTGGGGGGAATTTCACCCCCATGAAAAATCTCCTCTCATAATTTAAATGTTTGTGATTTGCATAAAAGATTTCAACGTCCTCTTTGGTTTGGAGAGAAGAACAGAAATTATGAAGTCTCCAGGGAAACATTAGAGCAGTCTCCAAGTACTGGAAGGGGCTCCAGGAAAGCTGGGAAGGGGCTCTTCATCAGGGAATGCAGGGATAGGATGAGGGGGAATGGTTTTCATCTGAAAGAGGGGAGATTGAAATGAGATCTTAGGAAGAAATGTTTTGCTGTGAGGGTGGGGAGGCCCTGGCCCAGGTTGCCCAGGGATGTGGTGGCTGCCCCATCCCTGGAAGTGTTGAAGGCCAGGTTGGATGGGGCTTGGAGACCCCTGATCCAGTGGGAGGTGTCCCTGCCCATGACAGGGGGTGGAACTGGATGGGCTTTGATGTCCATTCCAACCCAAACCAGAAAGTGGTATCAGCACATGGAGTAGGTGGTGCACGGGTTACAGTCTTCCTGGTGAATTAAATGGTTCCTGGGAAAGATCCTGGCCCTTGGGTCTTGGCTGCTCATGAAAGGGCTGCCAGTGCTTCTTTGGGGATCCTCTACCTGCTCTGTGACGGAGTCTCTTCACTACACAACCCACTGAGATTCACTGCAGAGCGGAAAAGTGTCTCTGAGAGGAAGGCACCTCGACAGCACCTGCACAGCCCACCTTGACGTTGCTGCTGCTGCAAAGTCACCACACAGCAGCTGGGCTGCTGTAAAAACCACAGCAACAGTTTGCAATTATAGCCTCATGATCTGAAGTCCTGATTTATCAAGCAAGCCGAGATTGTCAACAGATCAGTTATGACAGAGGACAGCTAACAAGCTGTTTTGCTAATTAGACTGCACGATCGCTATCATGAGAAGTGCGTCATGGCTGGGAC
Source organism: Dromococcyx pavoninus (assembly GCA_033558185.1). Lineage (NCBI taxonomy): Eukaryota > Metazoa > Chordata > Aves > Cuculiformes > Neomorphidae > Dromococcyx > Dromococcyx pavoninus. The sequence goes on along the minus strand of JAUMJL010000285.1, from coordinate 498,278 downwards.
TGCTTCTCATGTCTTCAGGTCAGCAAACTCCCCACTGAACGCAGAGCTGCAGCAAGAAAACAGATAGTGCTGTGCTGGTGTAATCTGGAAAGCCATTGTCCACATCAGGGGATGGGTATGGTGCCCCAAAAGTAGCTCAGGCATTGAAGGAGGGTGCAAATGCGATTTTAAAATAGCCCTGTCCAATGCAAGACTTTAAATTGTTCTGAGATGTTTGGATCTGCTCTACGTGACCTGCTGTGCTGGAGAGAGATCTGTTTTGTCATCTGGAGTTGCCCCTTGTGATGTCCCTGGGTTGGGCAGTGCTAATGGGGGTGCTTTGTGCAATTAAATATGGATTTCCACCCCGGGCCTCTGTTTCAGGGCCAGGTTCTCTTCCTGAATCCCCTCTGGACACTGACAAACCATTTTCAGCTCCTGCAGTACAGCCTTATCCCAGTTTCCCAACTGACAAGGTAGAGGGGCTGCTGAGAGAGGGAGATGTTGGTGGTGCTGGGACAGCTGGTGGATGGTCCTTGTCCTGCCGGCTCTCCAGCTCCATCAGCTCAACCATCTCTTTCATGCCCTGCTTGTTTGTCGGCATTCCAGAGAGCAGGGTGAGGACAAACTTCAAAGGAGTTATGGGGGCAGGTGGTGGGGATGGGACTCTGCTCCCTCTGCCACTCAGTGGGGCTTCAGGACGTGGTTGAAGGCAGCCTGAGTCAGTGTGGGGATCCGAGAGGTCCCTCCACAGACCAGTTCAAACCATGAACCTGGCAAAACACTAACCTGACAGCAAACACGTGGAGAACTTGCTGCAGGGATGGCTGGTGAGAGCAACAGAGCTGAAAGGATGGGGATGTACTGGGAGAGAGGATGGAGAGCTGAAGGGAAGGGGAGGCAGGGAGAAGAGACATCCCTCTCTGGGCACAGGGAAGCTGTACAGCACTCAGCCTTCCACCCCCATACTGCTCAACACAGCTCTTCCTGCAGTCAGGCAGAAAAGTCCTTTGTGTCCACAAAGAGGAAACCTCTCCATCCTCCCAATGTAATTTCAGGAGTTCAAAACAAGACTTGTTTCCTGAAGACTGAAGTGCCCATGGACCTTGGGCACATCATTCCCATTAAAATTAATAATTCCTAACTACCTTGGAGGCCTGGACTGGAGTCACAGAGGTGCTTCAGAAAGCCTAGGCCCAGGTATATTTTCAAAACCAATCAGTTTGTGCCAGAGTTTTTTTCTCTATCACATTGCATTTGCCTCCAGCTTGACAGTCCCCTCAAGAGTGAGGAGCTTGCCGCAATTTCATAGAGCAAATTAATTTAGTGGGGTAAATTCTGCATGAGAGACGTGCTTGACTATTGCTGTAAAGGTCAAACATCTTGTGCTAATGGATGGTTGTTCCTGTTGTCCTTCTGGGGATCTTGACTCACGGCCTAGGAGCATCTCCCACTGTGGAAATGCCCCCAGAGTTATTGCATGCAGGAAGCCACTGCATCTTAGAATCATGGAATCATTAAGGTTGGAAAAGACACCTAAGATCACCCAGTCGAACCATCAACACAACACTAGACCATGCACCCATGGGTCCATCCCCCAGCCCACCAGCCCATCTGAGGATGTGGTGCTGGTGATGGGAACCAAGGATATGCAGACAAATTCAGTGCTGGTCATGCTCCAGCACTCTCCCTGCAAAGAGTCATGGAATGGTTTGGGTTGGAAGTGACTTCACAGCCCCACAGTTCCAACCATGGAAGCCATGGGCAGGGACATCTCCCACTGGATCAGGGGGCTCAAAACCCCATCCAACCTGGCCTTGAACACCTCCAGGGATGGGGCAGCCACCACTTCTCTGGGCAACCTGGGCCAGGGCCTCCCCACCCTTATTGTGAAGAATTTCTTCCTAATGTCTAATCAAAATCTTCCCCCTTCCAGTGTAAAGATGTTCTCCCTCCTCCTAATACTCCAGGTCCTTGTAAAAAGTCCCTCCCCAGCTTTCCTGGAGCCCCTTCCAGCATTGGGAGGCTGCTCTAAGGTCTCCCCAGAGCCTTCTCTTCTCCAGGCTGAACAACCCCACCTCTCCCAGCCTGTGCTCATAGCAGAGGTGCTCGATGCCAGAAGCCCTGGGCACTCGCCCTGCTGCACAGGGGCACTTTGCTGCTCCACAGCTCTTTCCCAGACCCACAGCCTTCACTTTCCTCCCCCGGCAGCCCAGGCTGGATCATCCCACAGGCGTCTTTCCTGTGGCTGCCCCATCACCTGCACCCCCTGAGAAAAGAATACGGCTTTGCAAAAGCAAGGCAGAAACAAAGCAGAAAAGAGCAGTTTTAGATTATTTTCTTTTCAGGGCCATTTTGAATTAATTAAGGAATGTGATCTAAACTATAAATACCCCTTCACATATGATTTATGGCCTGTTTGTTCTGGACTGGTATGTGCTTAATCTTGAATTGTAAGCCCACCATCTGTTTTTATTGATCTGCTTGCCAGGAGAGTTATTGCTCTCCTTGGCCTTATATGGGAAAATTAGGTATGTGGTGAGCAAGCCAGCACTGGGACTGCTCTGACATCAACCTTGGAGCCACGCGGGAGCGCGCTTCCCAGCTCTGCTCCGGCCTCACACTTCTGCCAGTCTCTATTTACTGTGTGAATTTTACATTTCTGGGTCCCACAAAGCCCCATTATTTGGAGGAACATCTCCCATCTCAGCCCTTCTGTGTCAACCCCATTTCAACCTCAAGAATGGTTTTGTTCTTTAAACACAAAAAGTAGGGGAGAAGAAGGGGCTGGCGTGGCTTTGGTGGGTTTTTGGGTATAAATCAGGCTGTCACCAAGTCAGACTGGGTGTTTTCAATGGCGGGAGTGTCTCCATGAGAAAAAAGGCTGGATTTATTCAGTAAACCAAGGGGAATTCGACTGCTGTGTTATTAACCGGCTGGATAATAGCCCTGCCCATGCCCATGGCTGGGGAAAGGGAAGGGGAAAAGCTCCCAGGAAGCCTGTGGATTCAAAGGAATAAGAGCAATTTATTTGCAGAGTTGGAAAGCAGAGGAAGGCAGAGATGGTGCTGCAGGAGAGTCATCCCTAAAGGGGAAGGTCCCTGCCCCACTCCACCATGTGATGCCACCTTGACCAGATCATCCCTCTCACTCCCAGACCCTGCTGGGCTGTGGGTGGGAGCTCCTGGTGAAGCGTGGGAGGAGTCACCTTCCTCCTTTGAAGGGCATTTTGGGCTTAAGGAAAATTAAAAATGAAAAGTGGGATGGAGAGAGGGATTGAGGCACGTGGGGATTTGTGTCTGCTGAGGAAGGGAAATCTTGGGCTTGGAGGTGGCTTTAATGGGGCTTAGTTTGGGGAAAGCAAGCCTGGCTTGGTGGCGAGGGCTTTGCTGGGGAAGCTGTGGCACAGACACATGGATCTGGGGAGATGCTGGCTACTGCACTGCCTCGTTGTTGCACAGCTGGTGCTGGCTGCATGAGCTGAAGGCCAGGCAAGGGCCAGCCACTCAGTTGCTACCGGGGACATGGGAGGCACAAATATCCTTAACTCCAACCTTCTGCATGGGTGCTGCCTGGGGAGCAGCACTCTCCACACCATGCTGGGGACTATTGCTCTCCAGACAATACTGGGGAGCATTACTGACCAGTGGACTTCCGAGCCCATCAGAAGAAAAACGAACTTGCTGGAATGTCAGCTTGTTGTGACAAGGGGTCTCAGGCACCCCATCCTATGTAGTCAAGGGATGTGCCAGCACACTTTGTGTTTTGCAGCTCCCCACCCTCCCCCAGGTGTTCCCAGGCACCTCATGTAGCTGTTATGCTGCTGCATCGGATCATGTCCATGCCCTGCCTGTCTCTCACTGGACAGCCGTCTCCTCCTGGCTCTGCTGCTGTGAAAAAGCAGATGTGATTCTCCCAGCACAGGGGCACAGCATTGCCAGGACCTGGCCTGCCACTCCGCAGGCACTTTCTAAGTTGCGACCTGAGCTCTGTCTGCTCCTGGCTGAAGCGTCTCCTTGTGCCCAGGATGGCTCTGCCTGGCCCTTCACTGCTGGCTCAACACCACAGCAAACAACAGCTCTGTGACAGGGCGCCTTTCCCAGCCCCACTCGTGGTAACCACTGCTGTGACCCAAGCCTGTGTCTTCCCTTCCCTTCCCTTCCCTTCCCTTCCCTTCCCTTCCCTTCCCTTCCCTTCCCTTCCCTTCCCTTCCCTTCCCTTCCCTTCCCTTCCCTTCCCTTCCCTTCCCTTCCCTTCCCTTCCCTTCCCTTCCCTTCCCTTCCCTTCCCTTCCCTTCCCTTCCCTTCCCTTCCCTTCCCTTCCCTTCCCTTCCCTTCCCTTCCCTTCCCTTCCCTTCCCTTCCCTGTCCAGCTCATCCCCCAGCCTCTTCCCTCCGTGCCCCACTGCTCTCTCCATGCAAACATCCCCTTCTGGGCAGCAGCTGCCTCCTCGTGACTTGGCAGCGGTCGCAGTGTTCATCCAGGCTGCCAAAGTCCAGCGAGGCAGCTCCGTGGCCAGGGCTTGACACCCTCCACCTTGGACGGGCTCCCTGGACATGTGTGTCACCCCCTGGGGACCTGTTGGGTGCAAGGAGTGGGGCCAGAGGATGGCAGGCACGTGCCCATCGGGCCAGCACAGCCTCCCAGGTTCAGAAGGGCACAGTCCCCTCAGCCCCTGGAGCACTTTCCAGCCCCCAGCCTGGGGAAGGTGCAATGCTGAAGGTCCAGGGTGGTGCCAATGGGCTGTGAGATGCTCTGCGCCTGGTGCTCCACCACATCTAAGGGGGGGAGTTTCAGGGCCAGGGTCATCCCAGCCTCAGTGAACCAGGCAGGGTGCCTCCCAGAGTACCCCACGGATAAGAGAGTTCAGCTCTGCCGTGCACCCCTGGGACCACCAAGCACCAAGGGATGCAGAGTTGGGCTTCTCCTGTAGTACCCAGAGGTGCTCTGCCACAAGTGGTGGGGATGTGGTGATGTCCAGGATCCAGACCACCATCCCTGCCAGGTTTCTGTGGGGACACTCAGCTGGCTGGAAGGGTTTTGTTGGACACCCAGCTGGGCTGGTGCCACTGGGACAGGGGAAGAGCCAGGACCACCTCAGCCAGAGCAGTCCCTCCCCATCACAGGGTGTGCGTGGGTTGAGCCTCTTCCTCCCTGTGGGAGAACCCACTGAGACAGGAGTTGTGCCAAGTCTCTGACTCTACATTTATCTATCAACCAGTCGGGACGGAGCTCTTGTGGTGTGCTCAGCCTCCCGCTTCCTTCCATTATTATTTTGAGTCATTCCCCTGATTTCAGGGCCCTGGTCTGGAGATCCCCATTCCCAGACTGACTGATGCGTGTGATGACAGAATTTCTGCTGTTGGGCAAATTAATTTCCCATGGGATTGTAGCCTGATATATAAATATAAATCTGACACATTTTTCTTCAGCTGAAAATAAAATAGCTCCAGCTCAAGTGTGCATGAGAGAAGGTTTCCAGGAGATAAGGCAGCAACTGGAGTGTGAATTGCCATGTGGATCCAATTTTTCCCACAGATCCCCAGCAATGTTTGCTGGCCGGGTTTGTGCAACATCATCTTTTGATTAGCACCAGACAGCATTAACGCAATGTTTGTGTTCTGCTCCATCTCAACCCACACTTGACTTTTCCTGGGCAGAGCAAATGTGAGTGGGAGCAAGGTATCTCTCTGTATTCAGGATTCACTGAGAGAATCCTCCTGGAGCCAGGTTGGTGCTGGGGGGAGCCTGGTTTAGACCCCAGCCCAGATACCTCCAAGCTGGGATTGCAGAGCGTGGCCTGGAGGAGGGCAGTGAGAGTCCTTCACACGGTGGGGGTGACGGATGGCAGCTCCTCCACAAATGGCCAAGTCTCAACTGGGTCAAAGGAATGGTGGAGCTCCTTTCTCTTCCTCTGGGAAAGGAATCATCTAGAAAATAATTTGGGGAATGGGATTTCCACCCCTGTGAGCAGGATTGTGCCGGTGCTGAGAGCTGGGCAGCTGAGGCTGAGGTCCTGGCTCCTGTCCCGCTGCCCTGTGAGCTGTTCTAATCCAGCGCTGCTCTAAGGCTCCTTTGTGTACAAGCCCTGGTGAGCAGGAGGCTGGGAGCGCGGGCTGGCGGGTGGCTCGGTGCCTCCAGGAACCAGGCTGTATTTGGAAGCTGATCTCAGGGCCCTGGAGCCCCGGATCCGTTAGCACATGTGGTAGAAATGAGTGTGTTCGATCCAGAGCTCCTGAGCTCAGCCCTTATAAATAACTCAGCCGGGGCCACGCAGAGCACCTAAATGAACTCCTCTGTTCCCAGAGCAGTCACCCTCTCTTCCCTTTCTTCCCCTCCCTCTGCTGGGCTCCCTCACTGCCCTGGGAACCTGCATCCCCCCATCAGGATGGTTAAGTCTCAAAGAATGTGCCCAGGGCTCCGCAGGCCCCCAGGCAGAGGGGGCTGATGGGGCACACATGGTGTGAGGGTTGGCAGGGCCAGCATACCAGAGAGGACTTATCTCCAGGCTGGGTGACCCAGGCACAACCAGAGCCCCTTGCCTTGTTCCTGCATCCAGACAGAGCCCACCCCACCCCAGCCTGGGGCCTCTGAGGTCTCACAGTTACAGCAGCTCATTGTGAGTTTTCCCTTCTTTCAGATACTTGAAGCTCCCCCAGGGATGGATTAATGGGTCACTGCAGACCTGCTGTTCCAAAGTGACCTTCCCTGTGCTGCTCAGCTGCAGCTGTTGGAGACGTTGCACTGCCAGGGCCTGCGTTTGCTGTGCTGGGATCGTAGAACCATGGAATGCTTTGGGCTGGAAGGGACCTCAAAGCCCATCCAGTTCCAACTCCTGTTCCATGGGCAGGGACACCTCTCACTGGATCAGGGGGCTTCAAGCCCCATCCAATCTGGCCTTGAACACCTTCAGGGATGGGGCAGCCACCACTGCTCTGGGCAACCTGGGCCAGGGCCTCCCCACCCTCACAGCAAAACATTTCTCCCTAAGATCTCATCTCAGTCTCTTCTCTTTCAGCTAAAAACTGTTCTCTGTCATCCTGTCCCTGCAATCCCTGATCAAGAGCCCCTTCCCAGCTTTCCTGGAGCCCCTTTCAGTACTGAGAGGCTGCTCCAGCCCTTGGATCATCCCCGTGGCCTCCTTAGAGCTAAGCAAACTACATAGGGAAAAGAAAATAAAACATTGGTGTTCTTCCAGTGGTTAATGAGTAAACACTAATCTGGTCTGAATTTTTGGACCAGGAGATGTTTTACGTGGTTATGACTTTTAAAACAGAAAACAGGGAGCCTTTCTGCTAAATCAAGGGCATACACGAGAGGAGGTTACACTTGAAAGAAATCCACATTAGAATTACTAGTGTTTATTTTAAACCATAGTGAGAAGGGAGGCCCAGGAAGAGCATTAGAAGCATCTCTAGAAATTATTTTTTTTAACCTGGGCCTACAAACAGCAAAATGCAAGATTTGTGATTATGAGGGTTTTTGTGAAAGCAAATCTTGCGGCTCCCAGACATGCTTGGAGCCCTGTTGGCACCTGAACAACATTGTGGCTGAACTTGAGCCCAAAGTAAAATGCCAGGAGTAAGGTCAAGAAGATGAGCCCTCCAAAGCTGAGGCGTCCAAGGGATGCAGAGAGAAACAGTGACCACTTTCAGAGGGGCAGCATGAGGCCCCTGATGGGATGCAGAGATAGAGCAGGCAGGGAAATGCAGGGTGGGAGCAATGAACTGAAGACCCAAGCAGGGGAAGATGAGCCAAACATCTGGTTCAGCATCCGTTTAAACTCTGCAGCTGGCAAGTGGTTTTAGACTGACCACAGAGCAGTGCTGGGGGCTGCACGGGCTCCTGAATTCTCTGAAACAGAGCGATGCTGTGGCACTGGCTTCTTGCAGGAGGGACAAATGTCAGATCTACTTGCATTGATGTGATGTCCCACCTGGGAGGCTGGGAGGGCATCCTGGCATCCTCTAGGACACCAAAACCGTTGCAAGTCCCTGGTGCAGGTATGTGCTTTGGATTCCTCTTGCTGGGACACAGCAGAGGCACAGGAATTGTATGATCATAGAATCATGGAATGGTTTGGGTTTGAAGGGATCTTAAAGCCCATCCAGCTCCAACCCCCTGCCAGGGGCAGAGACACTTCTCACTGGATCAGGGGGCTCAGAGCCCCATCCAATCTAGCCTTCAACACCTCCAGGGATGGGGCGGCCACCGCTTCCCTGGGCAACCTGGGCCAGGGCCTCCCCACCCTCACAGCAAAATATTTCTTCCTAAGATCTCATCTCAACCTCCTCTTTCAGCTGAAAACTGTTCCCCCTTGTCCTATCCCTGCTCTCCCTGACCAAGAGCCCCTCCCCAGCTTTCCTGCAGGTCCCCTTTAAGTACCGAAAGAATGGGAACAAGGGCACCTGTCTTCTGCAGAGCACTCCAAACAAAGCCAGCAACACCTGGTATCTCTCCATACCTCCAGGATCAAGGCTGCTGTTTTGTTGCAGCAACACAGGCTTGGCTGGCTGGCAGAGAGGGCTCTCCCGGCAGGAGACCACAGGGCAGCACAGCATGGGGCATCCTGGGGAATTCAACCCACCTTAGCAGGAGCTAAGGGCCAAGAGTAGCTGGAGTGCAGCTGGCAAGGATCCTGTGAGGCTGAGGGATGGGCAAGAGATGTCCTAGTCTCTGCTGCAAGGTCTCTGCTAAATCTTTGGAAGTTAAAATGAGAGATGAGAAAAAGCAGTGGCAGACTCTGCTGGAGAGAGCCCAGCCCATACTGGGGCTCAGCAAGGCTACATCCTCCTTCTCCAGCAACGTCCCTTGGTGGGTCCCAGCACCAGGTCCTGCAGGGAGTGTCCAGCCTTTCTCAGATGTGGTCAGCAGAGGCAAGGAGGTGTTGCACATCCCTGCACCAGGCTGCAGCTCCAACACCCTTCCTTAGCTTTTTTCCTGGGGATTTGACTCAAAAACGTTGTTATGCTTTGTCTTATCCAGCATCTGCTAAAAAACGTCTCTCTTTCCTATTCTCCTGAAAATCACTGACACATCAGCAAAACACTGGGTTCAGGAACCTTCCTTTAAGCACTTGGCTTTATAAACTTGTGTGCAGGAAACTGCAGGCACAGAAGTGGGACTTTCTTACCGTGAAGTGTTTGGGAGGTGGCTGCCAGCTCCATCAGTTGTTGGGGGCACGTGCAGCAGATACTGATTTCCTCCAGGACCTTGGCACATCAGCCTGGGTGAAGCATCTCATTAAAATCCACTAATTGCTGCAATCAGATGTGACATGAATTTTTCAAGGTTAATTTAGTTTATTGCCACTGAGAGTCCTACATTTCTCTCCTAAGAGGGTGAACCTCACACACCACAAAGTCACCCTCCTGCTGCGTCAGTCCTGTGTGGACAGACAATTCAAATCTGGAGCATCCTCAGGGACCGCTAAGAGTTGTGATGGAGAAATCCAGCCTGGAGGACACAAAGCGGTGGTACCACATTGGCAGGGTGACTAACAGACCACCTCGGTTTGTGCTTGATGCATCAGCTTTGCTTTTTCTTGAGATGAGCAATTACTTCAAAAGTACTTTTGACCATTTACCTGAGCTTCCAGGAATACTGGAGAAAGCAGAGTCCAAAACACAATGTAGAATCGTAGAATCATGGAATGATTTGGGTCAGAATGGACCTTAAAGCCCATCCAGTTCCAACTTCCAATACTGGATCTAAGATCTCCACAGAGCCTTATCATAGAATCACAGAATCATGGAATTGTTTGGGTTGGATGGGATCTTAAATATCACCAGTTCCAAACCCCCTGCCATGGGCAGGGACACCTCCTCCCTGGATCAGGGGGCTCAAAGCCCCATCCAAACTGGCCTTGAACACCTTCAGGGATGGGGCATGCACAATATCCCTGGGCAACCTGTGCCAGGGCCTCCCCACCCTCATTGTGAAGAATTTCTTCCTGATCTTTAATGAAGAATTTCTTCCTAATGACTAATGAGCCTTCCCCAGGCTGAACAACCCCAACTCTCTCAGCCTGTCCTCGTATGGGAGGTACTCCAGCCTTTGGATCATCTTTGCAGCCTCCTTGGGACCTGTATTCAGGAAACCTTTCCTTTTTAGCTCCCTTTTACCCTTTGTCATGAAATTTCCATGAGCAAATCTCCCTGTTTGACCAATTTCCAGACGGAATTGAAGATAGCAGGAGCTGTCTTTGGGGGAAGAGGAGACTTTTTTCTGGAGCTATGATGAGGCTTGGTGTTGGAATAATTTCCTGCTCCCTCACGGAGTAAAAGCAAGAGCGAAGAGGAAAGCAAGCGTGATTGAAGGGCATTTCAGGTCCAGCTGTGAGGCGCTGTGCCAGCATTTACTGTTTCTTTTTTGAATGACTGCACAGAACAGCTTGTGCAGGAGTTTTGTTATTGTGGGACACCAAAGGGGAGGCCTCTGCCCACTGACCATATAGAATCATAGAATTGCTTGGTTGGAAAAGACCTTCGAGATCATTGAGTCAAACTGTACCTGTCCACACTAAACCACCCCTGAGCACTTCTCTACAGAATCATGCACGAGCAAAGATGGACCTCTGTCCACCTGTCCCCTCGCCATGCATCAACACCCACGTCCCCCATGGAAGGAATCGGCTGCAGTGCCCAACTTTGCCCAGTTTGGGCTGTGCCAGATCTGGGAGTTGGTGCACAGGGAGCACCCCCCACCAGATCCCCTTGGCCGAGGTGTGCGTGCCCTCGAAGTGCAAAGCTGGAGCAGACTCTGTGGACCTTTGTTTGTCCCATCTGAGTGGGACTGTCTTGGCATCCACCATCAGGCGGGGCAGGAAAACCGGCTGTTTAATGATTGTATCCTGTGTTTACAGAGGACCCACCAGCTGTGACAACTCAGATGTTTCCTGTCTCCCTACATCTGCAAAGAGCCATTTGCGGGCTGAGAGCAGTTCCTACCACAAATCTGTGCGATCGGACTTTGATTCTGCAATCCAGACAGCGACCGACCTCCGACGTGTCCGGGTAGTGACCGCCTCACCCTCTCCTGGGGTTGGTGCCCATCTGTGGCTCATCTGGTGCTACACCTCCAGGGAGGAAAGCTGAGGTCAAAGGCTGGTGCAAGCTCAGCCTCTCCTGTGAGATGACGCAAGACCTCCCGGGGAGGGATGGGGCCGTGCAGAGTGCAGCTGGTCCTGTGCAGGATGTGATGCTCTGCAGGTAGGCAGGAAGATCCCATGTATGAGCAGGATGGGAGAACGTGACTATACTTACCTTTGCTGAGTCTCTGTCCTTTCCTTGTCTGCACGCCAGCCCTTTGCCTGCTATGACCTGGATCCCTGGAGTTGAGTGTTGCCATGTCTCCAGGCTAAAGGTCATTTTTAGGCAGCATTTAAAAGCCAGGTTCAACCTCTTTTCTGTCTTGAGGGACAACCTCCTGGCAAGGCTGGGTGGAAACAGAGCTATGGTTGCTGTCCCATCCCTGGAGGTGTTCAAGGCCAGGTTGGATGGGGCTTCAAGCCCCCGATCCAGTGTGAGGTGTCCCTGCCCATGGCAGGGGGGTGGCACTGGATGGGCTTTTAAGGTCCCTTCCAACCCAAACCATTCCATGATACTGTGAAACACTGCCCTTCTTTGCCTGATGCAGCAAAGATACCAAGGAGCAGCTGCAAACGCACAAGGCAAAGCTGTTGGGAAAGGGTTTGGCTGTAGCCCAGCATCAAGGGTACTTTGCTAAATAGGACTCCTGGGCGCTTGTCCCTTTTCTCTAGAATGAGTCATGTGAACAAATTCAACTGTTTGGTCTCAAGACTTGTCTGGGGTGATGGCTCTGACAGCCAGATGTGTGACCACAGAGTCCCAGCCCACATCTCCAGGAGAGGTGTCATCAGTCTGGACCCTTCCACCCAAAGGCTGCTTCTGGGAAGCTCCCAGAGAGGTCTGCCCTGCTGTGCCACCTGTGAGTCCTGGCCTCTGGGAGGTTCACAGGACACAGAAGTCAGTAGCAGAGGCAAGTCCATTAAGTGCTCCCCTGAGCAGGGCTGGTGCTCTCAGAACACAAGATTTGAGGTTCAGAGGCACCTATGGAGGTCGCTTGTCCAACCTCTGCTCTGAGTGGAACCAACACAGATGGGTCAGCTGAGGGCTGTGGCCAGGCTGGCGCCAAGGATGGAGATCCCACACCTTCATCGTTCCAGGGTTCGCCCACCCTCACGTTGCGGGGGATTTTTTAACTCTCATCAGAATTTCCCTGTTTTTCACTTGTTTCTGTTGCCTCTTTTCCTTTCACTGCACACCTCTGAAAACAGACCATCACTGTTGTCTCTCTACAGGTATTTAAAGACAACTGGTTACCAGATTCCTCCTTCACCTTCTCTGGGATGAAAAAACACAGTTTCCTCAACCTCTCCTCAGATGTCCTGTGCTCCAGGTCTCTCACCATCTCAGAGCTTCACCACTGCACTCACTCCAGGTTCTCAGTGTCGTTATTGTACTGGGGACCCCAAAATTGGACACAATTAATTCAGAAATGTCTCCACAAATACCATATAGAGGGGAAAAAATTACTCCCCCCCTCTTGATGCACTCCAGTCTTCCTCAATAACGTGTGGAGTCTCTTGGGAACCACAAGAGTGTATGGTGGGACCATGGCACACACTGCTCAGGAGGTACTTTCTCTGAGAAAGAGCATCAGGGATGGTTTGCTTTTAGCCAGTTTGGCATCAATAAGCCTCAAGAATTTACTCTAAATGGAAAAATATGAGAAGTCTTGCAGCAACAAAGTCTTATTTTCATCCCAGTTTGTGATGAAAAGCCAGGCCAAATGAGCAGGACACCAATCGGAATGGAAACACTGACTGCTTTGCTTTTCTTTTCTATTTAATAGCAAAGCCCCCATCACTCCCTGCATCTCCTTTTCCTTCCCCACCTCGCCAGCTTTTCAAGAATCTGAAGCTGTTTTGGATCCTGCGGTGGGTTTTCCCCTCTTTGCTGTAGGAGTTCACAGCTGTGTCCGACTCATTGCACAAGGCCTCTCGTGTTGTGTCTCCTCGAGGTGTCTGAGTTTCTCGGGCTGTTGCTACCTGGGTTTCATTCAAACTGCAGAGCTGCAGCAAGGGAAAGGCCCTGGGCAGGGTGATAGGGTCCTTTTTATCAGCTACCTTGGAAATGCTGATGAGCAAGGGAAGGGGATACCAGATCCTCTCGTGGACACATCTGCTGATGATCTGGGTCAGACTGTCCAGGTTGAGTTGACCCACTGTGGGAGGAGAATGCATGGAAGCCCAGGGCACAGTTAAGTCACTCCCCAGCTGGGATCTTAATGGTCCACAGGATGAGAGAGCCCAGTCCTCCTCTCTGCAAAGAGTGGTGGCTGTTTCCTGGTGTGTAGCTGGGGCAGAGCAAACAAGAAGCTGCTCTCATCCATCAGCTGGACTTGGCACTGCTCTGGTTTCTATCAACAGCGTCAGAGCCCTTTCCAAGGGATGAAAGTGAAATGCAGTGCCAGAGAGGTCTGTGTTCTGTTCTTCAAATGGGAGGAACCTTGCACAACAGATTGTTTTGCTTCTATCATGTCTCCTCTCATCACAAACTCAGGCTGATGTTGGGAGCAGCTCCTGGTCAGAGCAGAGAACAGCTGGTGAAGCACTCACAACCAGCTTTTGCTTAGCAAAGCTGCTGTCCTCCAGAGAAACTGCTGGGGTCGATCACCTTTTCTTATCTTCACTGCTTCACTCCTACTGAATCTTGGCTTTTAGAGGGGCATCGTGGGCTCTGAGCTGATGGGGGTGCTTTCAGCTTCAAGTATTCCTCTTGTACCCCTTGAGCTGCAGTGATCCTCTTGCTATCTCTTTGGTTTGTCTCTCCAGTGACGAACCTCAGGCAGTGTCCAGGTATGACCAAGTCCTCACCTGGGCTGACCTGTGCACTTTCACTGCTGCAATGCACCAGGAGCAAATATTTCCCTGACACCTCACAGGCTGCGGTGCTGGAGCAGGTAAGGATGCCACCCTCGGTGAGGATTTCTACCTGCACTGTTCCAGATGAACTCTCTTCCTACCTGCATGGAAACACAGAGGTAAATTCCCATCCTGCAGACTGAACAAGTGAATCGATCTCCACGGAGCAGAAAAGCTCTCTCAGCCCCAGGGAGCTGCTAACCAGCAGGCCAGGCTGGTCTGAAGGCCACAGGGAAGGCTGCCTTGTCACTGGTGGACCTGGGTGTCACCTGGGACAGCCCCTCTACTTCTCTGTGCCTGGCTACTCTAAACTCCAGGAGGACACAAGATTCAGAGCAGGTTGAATCCCACCTCCAGCAGTCCTGGTGGAGGCACATTGGGTTCACCAAGGGTTGGGCAGTTTCATGCCGTGGTTGAGCCCAAAGGAGCCTGTCCTTGTGGCCCCTTATGTCCTGCATCCCAGGACCCTGGCTGAGGATGCAGGACAGGGCTGTTGCAGCATGGACTGCTCTGTCTCTTGGTGTCCTGGGGTGACAGACACCCCTTGGGATCCTTCTCGTCAGGGAGGGGACCACTGGCTCCAGGACAGCTGTGGACCTGGACTATGCATCTGGAGCTGTGGAGCTGCAAACTCTGCTGGGGTGCTGCATGGATGAAGATGGAGGGGGGCAGGGATTGTACCCCAAATCAGTTATTTCCTACCAATCTGTAGGACAGCTCAATGACCTCCAGCCCTCCTGCCTGGAGGAGCACTGCCTGTTGGTGGGAGCAGAGCCCCAGCACCCTGCCGCACTGCTCTCAGGGACGTTGGGCTGGACATGGAGGATGGTCCAAATGCCTTAAAACCAGAGGAGGTGAAAAACTCGAGGGGACTGAAGCAAAAATCGGACAATGTAGCTAATGTTCCTGGAAATGACTCCTCAGAGCCAGTGCTGGTGGGCACAGCTTCGGCACCTACCTGCATTTCCCACCCTCAGCTGAGCAAACCGACTATGCTGTGGGCAACAGGGCTCTGAGAGAGCACTGCTGAGCAACCCCAGCAAAAAGAGGAAGAACTGCAGAGCAGAGGGTGCAGTAAAGTAAACAGGAGGGAAATAATCAGGAATGAGAGACAAAAGCTCAGGCAGAGCTCTGTGTTCTGGCAGCAGGAACGCTGTGCTGAGAAAGTCCTCTGATTCATTACGAGAGGTCTGGCAGCTCGAGGAAAGAGGGGAACAAGACCCTGTGTGGAATTTCTAAGAAGTGGCTGCTCCACACACCCTTTCCCCAAGGGATTTTCTGTGTGATGGGGCAGAGAGGGTGTGGGAGAGCCTTGGGGCTGCCCTGTTGCCCATGCTGCAGCCCCAGCACAGCCCCAGCACGAGAGCAGTGTTCTGCAGCAGCTGTCCCTCGGGAAAAGCCAGCTGGAAAAGCAAACCAGCCATTTGCGGGGGGCGGATTTCAGAGCCAGGTGGGTGGGACCGCACGCAGGAGAGCAGCCGCGCTGCTGCTCAGCTCGCTGGGGTCGGGGCAGCCAGCGCACCCCGACACTGCCTGCCTATCCCAGCCTGAGGGGCACGATGGGTGTGAACATCCCACCCTCTCCAAAACAGACCAGGGACTGCAGGCAGTGCAGTGTCCCCGCAGAGGTAGGTGTCCTGGCTTGGTGGATGTCCACGTTCTGGGTGGCTTGACTAAAGCATCTCTTGTGCAATAGACAGTGACCATAGAAACCCCTTTAAAGAAATGCACGATTCCCATGCCTGGGGACGACCCTGCAGTGTCTAGCTCTCCGAGCTCCTTGCAGCCCGCCTTGGACTCACAGCTGCTCTGCAGGGAGGACTGCAGCAGCCCCATTCTGAACCCTGAGTCATCTCCTCCCCGTTCCATCAGGTCACACAGCCCCCTTGAGGCTGAGATGTGCTGTGATGAAGCCACGGCTGCGTGAGGACTCCTCCGTGCCCCCACAGAGGTCCCTCCTGGAAGCAAAGGAAGGGTGGTTTACTTTGGCTGTTCCCCCGGACAGTGGCAATGGCACAGTGGTGTCCCTGACTGTGCGACAAGGTTGCAGGACCTGGGCACGGCTCTCCTCCCTGGAGGCTTGTGGCACGTGGCCGGGACCATCCCGGCAGCCTGGGCGCCTTCCTGCATGGGACTTGTGCTGGCTCCTGTCCTCTGGGCTGCTTGGGCTCCTTCCAAAGAAAGTGCAGTGTGAATGTCACTACTGGGGTCCCCAGGGAATTGAGAGCATTCATTCAGGATTGTAAGTGACATCTCCACTTAAAAGCACATTCGCTTTCTGGGTCCTCCGGCTCCCGCTCACCCAGGAGCAGCCGGGCTCCCTATTAGCCCCTGCAGGGCTGTTTATTGGGGTGTTTTGGCTCAGCACCCTCTGAAAATTGGGGAAGAGTTTCCCATTTCTTCAGATGGGCTCCCAGAAGCAGTGGGAGTTTGCTGGAAGTGTGCTCTCAGAAGCTCAGGATCCAGTGTGCTTCACCCCAGCCCAGTGGGGGTGCTGGGGAGATGTCTCAGGCAGGAACAGGCTCTGCTCCTGCTGCAGGTCAGTTCCCTATCTTGCAAGGGGAGATGACACCCCATGCCTGGGGGCTCCTGGGTCCATCCCCAGCCCCAGTATACATCCTTGCTGAGTTGGGAGAGCCAGTGCTGCCAAGCAGAATCATAGAGTCATAGAATTGCTTGGTTGGAAAAGACTTTTGAGAACACTGAGTCCAACTGTACCTGTCCACTACTAAACCAGATCCCTGAGCGCTTCATCTACCCGTCATTTGTATACCTCCAGGGATGGGGACTCCACCACCTCCCTGGGCAGCCTCTGCCAGTGCCTGAGAACCCTTTTGGTGAAGAAATTTTTCCTGTTGTCTGATCTAAACTTCCCCTGGCACAACTTGAGGCCATTTCCTCTCATCCCACCACCCGTCACTTGGGAGAAGAGATCAACACCCACGTTGCTACAACCTCCTTTCAGGCAGTTGAAGACAGTGATGAGGTCTCCCCTCAGCCTCCTCTTCTCCAGGCTAAACAATCCCATGTCCCTCAGCTGCTCCTCATAAGACTTGTTCTCCAGCCCCTTCCCCAGCCTAGTTCCCCTTCTCTGGACACTCTCCAGCCCCTCAATGTCCTTCCTGTAGTGAGGGGCCCAAAATTGAGCCCAGGATTCAAGGTGTGACCTCAGCAACGCCAAGAACAGGGGCACGATCACCTCCCTAGTCCTGCTGGCCACAGAAGGGGCATTGGAGCTGCCCGCCCAGGAGGGACAGGAAGGTGCTGTGGGTTTCCCCTGCCTCGCTGTGTGAGTCGCTCCCAGCTCTCACAGCAGGCTCAGCACTTTGCAAACAGGATTTAGCCACAACCCAGAACATATTGCTGACAATTCAAACAACAAACACATTCTTCTCCTGAATTCCTGGGCTCCTGCTTCTGACCTCCCAGATGGACCCTGGCAGCCCATGTGCTCGGGGGAGGCTTAGCTGGCTTTTGTGCAGTCTGTGCCTGCAAGGTCCCACCCTGCTATGTGCTGCTCCCGGGGTGGCCAAAAGGCTGCTCTGCAGAGCTGCTCGTTGGGTGACCTGTGAGCTCGTGCTGGAAGTCAGCCCTGCACGGGAATTGACTGCCGGGAAAACACAGGCAGCACCACCAGGTCTCCTTTCTGCAGTTAAAGGCAGGGCATGAACCACACTGCTCTGCCCTTCGTTCCTAGGCAAGTCCTTTCCTGGCCAGCTTTGCAGGCTTGCTTGAAGGGTTCATAGAATCATAGAATTGTTTGGGTTGGAAGGGACCTTAAATATCACCCATTTCCAACTCCTCTGCCATGGGCAGGTTTTGGGGATCTCTTGCTCTGTTGCTGAGCCCCAGTGCCTATTCCTGCTCCTCAGCTTGGGAATAGAGGTCTACCAAGCTCTTTCTACTGCTTCTTGCTTCCCATGAAAGCCTTCATCACACAGAGGGGACACAGCCACAAATGGAAGGGTGGAGGGGACAGCTGAGCCATGGATGTGTGGAACTGTGCCTCCTGCTCCACCATGAGCCATCGTGATATTGAGGCTGAGCTTGATACCAAAAATGCCAGTAAATAAACTCTCTAAGACCCATTCTGGAGTCTCAGAGGGAGACACATCTGCTTGGACCATACTCACAGACCATACTAAACACAAGACGTTAACATTTCGGTTTGAACAGTGTCTGTGAAAACACTATTTGAAAAAACATGTGATCAAGAAAACACTCCATCAGAGGGACATTCTGTCTAACTCAAAAATTACAGTTACTTAGATGAAACTAATTTTGTAAAAAACTAATTCTACTGTAGCTTAAATCAAAATATTCCACTTCTTGTAATAATAACTACTTCTTGTATCAAGTTCTGGCTTCAAACTTGTCCCAGACCCTGGTGCTTGTGACCAGGCAGGAGCCTTGGGAACAGCTTTGCTCCACAGGGAGCAGGGGGGCAGTCAGTGACTGCCCAGCCCAGGGCTCCTGCAGCCAAGCCCTCTCTCCGGCTGCAGGTGAGCCGGGCCGTGAGCCAGGGAGGGAATGAGCCTTGGAGAAAGCGGCATTTGCCTCGCAGGGAACACATCGTGGCAGGTTTGCACAGGTTTCTCCACTCCGAAATGCTGGTGGAGGTTTCCATCCCTGGAAGCCTGTCTGTGAGCAGCAGCTGTATGTAAATAAGGAGAATTGCTGGGTGGCAGGGAGTTCCCGCGAGGATCAGGGTAGGAGGCACTGGGGAAGAGTCCGGCCCAGCACTGGGACTCTACCTGCACCGCTCTCCACACTGCACCTGGGGCTGGGGCTGTGTACAACCGTTGCCTGGGGGAAGGAGATTCCCCAAGCCTGGGGCAATCATGAGCACCAAGAAGAGCTTACTCTCAGAGGTAAGAGAGGTGGGGAGAGAGGCAGCAGTGAGAGGCAGGATGGGGAGTGAAGCGCTCAGCAGGATGCTGAGGAGCAGGAAGGCACCTTGATCTGCCCATTCTCTGCCCTGAAGCTGACTCCAGCCAGCTGCTCTGCCTGAGCTCTTGTGGGCACTTTCCCTGGATAACCTCTATCCCTGCATCCTGGTGATGCACCCCTAGAGCCCATCCAGCAGCCCTGGGGACTGAAAGCCAGAGGGACATACAGGCATTGTCAGCCCAGGGCTCTCCAGATGTCCTGGTACTGGTAGAGGCTGGAGGGGCAAACACTGCTGCATCTTAGTGTCCGGCTTCTTCAGATCTCATCAGATAAAGGTGAGGTTCCTGTGCTTCTCTTGGCTCTATCCTAGCCCTGACCAGCTGGTGTTGTGGGGTGCAGAGGGATATTGGTTGCCCGCACCACCCCAGGAGCTGAAGTTCCCATGCAGGACCTTACAGAAACCCATCAGGGGAAGCCCCCAGACCAGCTCATTAGTGAAACAGAAGTGAGCTGACACTGTGTCCAAGAGCTACTGCGCTCCTTAGGATCCATCCCTCACCCTGAATGTTTAGGTTTTCTGTTGCTTCATCTTAGCCAGACTTTTATGGGCAGCTGGGGATTTGGGCTTGTTTTGAACTCTTGTGCCCTGCACATAGTTTGAGTTTCCTTGCTGTGATTCAGGGAATGTGCTGAACTCAGTGGAAGCTGAGGAATAGCACTTGCTTGCACTCCTGGCCTCCCTAAGCAGCACTGACACCTCCACGGGTGCCTGGAGGCTTCCCCAGGACCCCTCGCAGTGGGAGGGTGGCAAGGTGGGCAGGTGGTCCCACTGAAAAGCACCTACATAAAGTGACCAAGGGCCGTACAGAGCCCCACGCTCCTTGCAGCCTTCAGATGCCACCCCAGAGACACCACAGCAGGACTCTGGGGGGCTGCAGGCACCTTCAATGTGGTGGCAGCAGCCCTGAGGGGCTGAAGCACATCCGTTCCCCATGAATACACTCACCCACCCCTGGTGCAGCCTGACCTGTTTGCCCTTTCCAGGTACAGCCAGTGGTCAGGTTATCACCTCGCCCCTTGCTTTTCATGAGAGGGGAGTCACAGACATCCCAGACCCCACTGTCCCCAGGCCAGCTCAGACCAGAGCAGCTCCTGCACCAAGCAGCGGTGAGGGAGAAGATGTGCCTGGGGAAAATGAGTAACTGGAGGTGGACTGGGCACTGGTTCCCCCTCCTAACTCTCCCCAGCCCACTTATATCCATGTGGTGGGCCATCCAGGCTGGGTTTTCCCCCCAGCCTTGCCTTTCCTGTCCATCTCAGGGCTAAGCACTCAGAGCTGGCTGGTCTCAGGACAGCACTGGTCATTTCACCCCATTTGGCTCCCTAACATGGGAAACATTTTTCTTTTGGACAGGATTTCAAGCACTCACGTCTCAGACACATCCATCCTCCCCATGGAGAAGCTGCTGAGGAGGCAAGGAGCCAACAAGATGTGGGGAGCCCCTGAGCAGGGGATCTGAGCTCTGGTTTATTTATGTGTGCAGCAGTCAGCGACGCAGAGGCAGTTTCCAGTGAAGGCTCTGCATCCTCGCAGCTTAAGCCCTGATGGAGTTGAGAAGAGCATGAAAGATATCACAGAGCCCAGATAAGCTCTACAAAGTCATCCAGCATCCCAAGATGCTGGATAATCAATCTGTTCTCACAAGAAACAAGTGATAGGAAGAGAGGAAATGGCCTCGGGTTGAGCCAGGGGAGGTTTAGATTGGATATTAGGAAATATTTATTCACTGAAACAGTTATCAAGCCTTGGAAGAGACTGCCCAGGGAAGCTGTTGAGTCACCCTCCCTGGAGGTATTTAAAAGCTGTGTAAATGTGGTGCTTATGGACATGAATTTGTGGTGGACTTGGCAGTGTGAGGTTTGCAGTTGGACTGGATGACCTTAAAGGTCTTTTCCAACTGAAACAATTCTCTGATTCTAAGATGATGGGTGGTGGTTGCCAGTCACCAGAGCAGTCACCAAAGGCTTGCTGCAGTTTCTCTCGCTGCCCAAGGGATGCTCAGCAGAGATGGGTGTCCTTCCTGAGCTCCCCTCCTTCCCTGCCCTTCTGACCCCAGGATTCAGGCTCAGTCACCTTCGTCCTTTCCCTGTGACCCTGAGGACTGCTCATTTCAGAGGCCCCAAGTCCTGGGGGCCATGGGGAGGGAGAATAAGAAGGGCTGTGAACCAGCCAGCATCAGACATGACGTTACTTCTGGGGCTTTCTCAGCGTTTCCATCATCCTCCCTTTCCCAAGGCAGCAGCACAGGACAATTGGCCCAAATGAAACTTCTCTTTTTTCCAAATACCTTCGTGATGAGAAACATGGCTCTTGGGGAGAAATGGTGTTCTGATAACTGGAGAGAAAATGTGAATTTAGAGGCAAGAAAAAAGCAGCCTACGACCCTCAGACCAGTGATTCTACTAAACTTAGGTCAGCCAAGCTTTTACCCCAACAGCCGATGGTGTCCTTTGTCCCAGCCATGGGAGCAAATGAGATGTGTGAAGTGCCTGGTGGCTGCCCACACTTTAGTGACACTGTGCCTTTTTTTTGGAGAGTCTCTTTGTGGTCCACAGGCTCTCCAGGGTGACATCCCAGAGTCACAAGCCCATGGTCCAGCACAGGCATGGGCCAAACAAGGGATAATGGTCACTCTTCACTTCTTCTCTGCCTCCAGACAAGTTCTACTCCAGTTTGGACCATTCTGGAAATCTCTGGTCTTGCTGGTGACACTACAGGGCCAGCGAGCAGAGAAGGTTCATCCAGACTATTTGGGGACTAGAGTTGCTCGCTGCAGGATCTCAGAGATGTGTGGGATGCAGGAAAGACAAATAGGATGGTCCATGGCAGGGACCCTCTCCAGCTGGAGGGTGCAGCTATGTCTGTGCAAGGGGAGAGAAGCTGTCTGGAGAGGGACCATACCATCAGAACCACTTCCTTGAAGCCCTCAGAGTTGTGCATTTCCCAGTACAAATCATTGCAGCAGAGATCATTAGAAATACTTCCAGCTAATTAATCTGAGCAATCAGTGTGAACGCCCATAAAAGTGCTTTAATAGACTTCCAGCTGCACACTTACTCTGTGAAAAAGACTGGTCCACGTGTCTTTAAAACGTGGGAAAAAACCCACACCACCCTTGCCCTGGAGGTCCTTCCCCTTTTAAACACTCTGTGGGGTCTTTATCAGCTGATGAAAGAATGTTTTGGTGGAAGTTATTTGCTGTACCTGCCAATAACTGGAGAAATCACCTGCTGATAAGGATTGAGGACCTCCAGAGAAATGGGACTGAGATAAACGATTCCTAAGCCTCAGGAGAGGGAAGAGCCCTCTGGTATCTGTGGAGCACAGTCCAATGTTTAGAGGAGTTGACCTCAGCCAGCCCAAATCCCAGGGAACCTCCCAAATCCCAGGGGCAGCCTGGCCACCTCACTGCCAAGGTCCCTGGGAGAGTCTGGGGACTTCAGAAGGGAACAGGAGGGTAGGGGGGACCTGCAGCCCTGCATCAAACCAGCATCCTGCTCTGCCCACAGACTCCTCAGCTCCATCAAAGGAAGGTGGAAACACCTGTGTCTAGAGACCCCCTTAACTGAGCTTCATCCATGAGGCTCAGAGCCCTGTTCTTACCAGTTAAAACCATCCAAATTTTCTAAGCCAGGACACATTCTTCTCCACTGGGCCCCAGACCTATGTGTGTGCAAAACCTGTCCTCTGGCTCAGCCTGGGCAGCTCTGCTTTCCCTGGTTTCCATGGCCCTCGGTGCATCAGCCCACCTTCCATTTTCAGAGCAGGATAAAGTCCTCCAGGTCACATCTCAGCTTGCAGCCTGGCAGCTTGAACTCAAGACCTGTCCTGCACAGTCTCTCAGACCTACAGAGGGCTTGAGGGACTCCCAGTGACACACCAGTGTCTGCTGGGAGGGCACCAGCCTGGAGCAGCCAGTGCAAGAGGAGCTGTGTGTCCCTGCAGCCCAGCACTGCTCAGCCAGTGCTTCCTCAAGGGCACTCACCAGCTCTGCAAGGGAGCGTGCGAGGTCCTGGGGGGACGCTGAGACCCAGGGCTGTGCAATGGAGACGACAATCATGGAAACCAGTGCTGGGTCTTCACCCCAAGGTGCCCAAAGTCCCTGGGTGTGTGCTCTGGCCACCCATCTCTTTCTCACTCTTCAAACACTCTGCTGTTTCTCCCAGAGCCTGGGGATGGCATCAGCTCCTCATTTTTTGGGGTGTGTGGTGAGGAGCTGGAGGATCACAGCATTGTTGCACCCTCTGCACCAGACACACTGCACTCTGCAGAGGGCAAGGGTATGGATGGGGCTGCTTTGGGGGCAAAACAAAGAGATGCCACATTTAAATCAGAACTCTTCACTCATTTGCATAAAGGCTGACCTGGGAAAAAGTATAAACACAGGTTTCAGGTTTCAGTGCAGCTGAACATGAGGATTCAAAACACAAGGACAAAAACCACGAAGTGCAAGGTCCTGCACCTGGGTTGCAACCCCAAGCACAAATCCAGGCTGGGTAGAGGATGTATTGGGAGCAGCCCTGAGGAGAAGGACTTGGGGTGCTGGGGGAGAAGCCTAACAGGAGCTGGCAACTTGCGCTCCCAGACCAGAAACAAAAGGTGTCCTGGGCTGCATCCAGAGCAGTGGGACCAGAGGGGAGAGAGGGGATTCTGCCCTTCTGCTCTGCTCTGCGGAGACCCTACCTGGAGCCCTGTGTCCAGTTCTGGAGTCCTCAGCACAGGAAGGACCTGGAGCTGTTGGAGAGTACAGAGGAGATGATCCGAGGGCTGGAGCACCTCCTGGATGAGGACAGGCTCAGAGAGTTGGGGTTGTTGAGCCTGGAGAAGCCTGGGGAGACCTTAGAGCAGCCTCCTCGTTGAAAGGGGCTCCAGGAAAGCTGGGGGAGGGGGCTCTTAATCAGGGATTGCAGGGATAGGATGAGGGGGAAAGGTTTTGAGCTGAAAGAGGGGTGATTGAGATGAGATCTTAGGGAGAAATGTTTTGCTGTGAGGGTGGGGAGGCCCTGGCCCAGGTTGCCCAGAGCAGTGGTGGCTGCCCCATCCCTGGAGGTGTTCAAGGCCAGGCTGGATGGGGCTTTGAGCCTCCTGATGCAGTGGGGTGGAACTGGATGGGCTTTCAGGTCCCTTCGAACCAGAACCATTCCATGATTCTATGACAACCCATGGGAAAGAGATGTCAATGAAAAATCAGGCAGCAACCCACAGGGATATTCCCGGTAGGGGCTCTGTGAGTTCTGTCAGCTCTCAAGCAGGACCCTATCTCAGCTCCATGGAAAATTTTTGCAGCACAGAGAAATACTGGACATGCCAAGAGAAGAGAGGAAGAGCTGCTGCAGAAGCCCTCAAACACCAGAGCATTGAAGAGAAGAGCACATGAACAGGGATGAATGCAGAGGGATAACACAAGTGAGCAGGATATTGATGGAAAGCAGAGGCTGCTGTGTGCAGCAGAATGAAGAGCACCTGCAGGGAGGATGAAGAACTTTAGCTTGCGGCTCAGAGGGAAAGAAGAACAAACAGAGGAGGATGCAGGGAAGGCAGAGGAGTTTGGTTGTTTCTTTTTTTCAGTTTTAATCTTCATAAAAATCCAGACAGGACCAGGCAGCGAAAGGGGAGGTGAGCAAACAGGCCAGAACAGGAGAGGTGGGATAAAGGAGCACGTAGATGCATGGGATGTGATCGGGGTGGGATGCTGGTATGGTTGAGAGAAGAGGAAGATGGGCAGAGGGGAATAAACTTGGCCAGAAGAAGCGGAGGGATTATCAGCCCATCATCAGGCAAGGACTGATGGCTGTGCATGTGTAGTGACCTGTCTCCAGCAAGATTAGCTATGAAGTCCATCCACACCACCTCCCCCTTGCAGCCCACAATTCTTCCTCTCCTCAGACTGAGACCTCTTGTTTACGGGTCATTCACAGGCCAAGTGATGGACTGCACTGCCTAGCAAGGATGCTCAAGGTGTCGAGATTGGATGTGTCCCTGTGATCTGGTCCGGGTGCCCTGGATAGTCCATGGAGAGAAGCAGGAGCTTCCAGGAGTTCATCCAGCCTTAAGGGACCGGAAGTGTTATGTCCTGGGCATACCCATCCCTCTCAGCTACAGCGGGAGCCAGGGATGGCCTGACCCATGGAGATGTCTCAGTTGAAGACTTCTACCATGAAGCTGAATAACAATCCCTAAATGTGCTCTTTGCGGACACAATCCAGAGCCCAGCTGGAACTGAACCAGAGTAAGGGCAGTTTGCTGCCCTGAAACCCTTCGGAGTGAATCGTTGTGCGTGCCTTGCAGCAGACCTGTGAGACTTCCCTGTGTCTACACTATTTGAGTAGTTGAGGTGGTAAAAAAGAATCAGCAAACTATTCCCAAGGAAAATAAATATCTGCTGCTTTTGTGTCCAGATGTGTTGGCTTGAGGATGAGCTCTCAAACTGGAGAACAGGAAACATCTGAAGGCTGGAAGCAGACCTGTCCCCTCGTTCTCCAGTGACTGCATCCTCCCCGTTGCACAGCAAGTGAAGGGTCCAGTGACTGGGGCTGACACAGGGATGCCTGGACGCTGACCCATAGTTTGCTTCTTAGTCCTGCTGTGTCATCCTTATTTTTTCATTCATGAACCACTCTGGGCGTGAAAGTGCAAACTGTCCTGTTTGATCTCCCTTCTTTCTAGAACAGTTTGCTCAACAAATTAGGTCTTAAAATGGAAACATCCCTGGTACCCAGGGATGATATCCTGTGTTGAATTGTTCTGTTCCAGTCAGGAAGAGTATTTCCTTTTTCTCTTACCCACTCAAATATTATGGTTGCTGTTTTCTTGCACTGAGACCTGGCAGCAAATACCATCTCCTTGTTTCACTGCCATGCAGTGGTATCCTTCTTCTAAACAGGCTGGACCACACCAGCATGGGAACACACAGCTGGAGCACCAGGCATGGAGGTTGTGGAATAACCCTGTCCAATGAAGCCTACACATTTCATCGGTGGGCTCACAAATCTATTGCCTAGCTAAGTGAGAACAGAGATAACTTATTTCAAGTAAGGAACCAGACAAGTTCCTGCCCTGATAGTGGAGCCTGGTGCACACAGAAACCCACTGGAGCAGCCAGGGAAGCCAAAACCAACCTCTTCCACTGACACCAGCAGGAAGAGCAAGGCAGCTCTGCTCTGAACCACACTGTGAAGTGACTTTTCAGGAGCCTCTGAAAACCCGGTGGTGTTTGGAGATGGGTAACCCCTAAGCTTGTGTGATTGAGGTCTTACAGAATGAAAAAGCTAGGCAAAATCAAACACCAAATAATGCATCCTGACTATCTGTGCACTTGCCTCTGGGATTATGAGTTTTCAGGAGGTTGTTCTTTAACTGGAAACTTTTTTTATGGAGATTGAACAGCCTCACAACGCCAGGAGCGCAGGCTTTAGAATTCTCCACATAAACACACGAGGACTGACCTTGAGTACAGGGAATTTTCCTGGAATGACATCATCGTGCTGGTAAGGTTGGTGTTCCCAACTCACTATGCAGTGTGTCAGCTGCACATGGAGAAAGAAATAGTCTGTGACTGCCCTGCAGGAGCCCCAGGGCCAGGGCTGGGGCCAGGGCTGGAAGCTGAGATCCTGTGGCAAAAAGGTTTCACTTTGACCTGAATGGCAGAGGCAGGCAAGGACTTCCCAGCACCACACAGCTGACTGGTGGCATTCCCATTCACCTGTGCTGCCTCTCAGGTGTCTGGAAATGAGAAGTGAATTTAAGGGTTTGCTAGTTTGCAGGTAGGTGGAGAGTCTGGTGTTTGGAAACCACTTCTTAGCTCCTTCTGTTGCTTCTCACATCAGGCCCCAAGCCTGAGTGTCCTCCTCCGCCAGGCCACAACGTGGGAGGTGCTCCCTGAGGTGTCCCTGGGGTTAGGGTGCAGGTACAGATGTTGGGACAAACGCATGTCAGAGAACCTGGGAGAGGGAATGCTCGGCAGAGCAGAGCCCAACCTGCCCAACAGGCACTGAGGTTCTCAGGGCAGATAGGCATCCCCGGCAGCCTTGGCTTTCTGGGGGTTAAGCCGAAATCCTGCTGTGCTGGATGATTCAGAGAGAAGGTAATGGGGGAGCACAGCCTTGTAGGGGGAAGGGGCACCAGGCAGTGACTCAGGCTCCCCTGCCCCTTCCCCTTTGTCCGTCAGCACGTCTGTCCTTCTTTGTCATCAGCATCACCTGCATTCACATCAACAGGGAAGGCTGGGATGGGAACAGGGCAGACGAAGGGTGGTTGTATAGAAGAACCAGACCCATCCCATCACCAGGAAGTCTGCCTGGAGTTATCCCAGGGCAAGGAAACAGGGCATGACTGGGACTGCACATCTGTTTAATAAGTGCTCCCTCTCCTGGTCTGTGGCCACACTGTCCCAGGCAAAATTCAAGTGCTTTGGTAATCTGGGAGATGTCTCAGGCTGGAGAGACTCCTGGAGGAGGGCAGGGACCTTTCCTCTGCTTCAGACGGTCCCAGATCCATATGGGAGCTGCTCCCCAATTCCAAAATGCCCCAGGCACTCAATGAAGATGCCATGTTTGAACGCTCCCATGCTGTCTGTGCCCACCAAGACACAGTGCTGTGCTCTCCCTCGACAGAAGCTCATCTTCTTGAGGCTGGGAAGGCCCTGGCCCAGGTTTCCCAGAGAAACTGAGGCTGTCCCATCCCTGGAGGTGGTTAGATAGGGCTTTGAGCCCCCTGATCCAGTGTGAGGTGTCCCTGCCCATGGCAGGGGATGGAACTGGGTGGGCTTTGAGTTCCTTTCCAACCCATGATTCTCCCCTAAGCCTGTCCCTTGGGGACCTAAGGACTGGGGAAAGATGCTGGGAAGAGAGTTGGCCATTCAAAATTGTGTCAATATAAAGCCCAATGAGATTTTGAGGAATCAGCTCTCACCGAAGATGCTTTACGTTCCGCTGGGAGCTTCTGAAACCAGAAGGAAAAGTCCGTATCAGCTTTCCACCAGCCTTCAGCTCTGGGGGCTTCAAAAGCAGAGGAGATGTAAAAGAAAATAAATAAATAAATAATTCCTTCAAAGAGTAAAAAGGTGGGGGATGCATCTAAGGGATGAACAGACAAGGTTTCTCCTGGGTGGCTATGACTCAGAAGTGGCATTTTCTATATTCTAATAGGGAATGTCAAGTCAGAGGTAATTTATTCATGGCCAGCTGAGGCAGTTGCTATGGAGAGCATAATAGGAAAGCCATTTTTTTTTTTTAGTGCACGGTGTATTGAGGAGGAGAGAATTTGTTGAAGATAAAACCTGGGTGTGAGGATAAAAGTGGCAAATGGTGATTAGGAACATTAAAAGAAAAAAAAATATCTGCAAGCACTTTTTCCAGAGCTGTGAAATGCAGGGTCTGATCTCATCCTGCTCAGCTTCCCTCCAGGGGAGAGGACTGATCCCAGCCCAGGGTTTCCCATCACCAGGAGCAGGCCCTGGTGGCCAGGCGAGGTCTGCTGGTTTTGTGGTGAGGGCCAGGAGAGCACCTGGGCTGGATGAGAAGATGCTGATGGGACCAGTCTGAACCTCAGTAATAAAAGCCAGGGGCAGTCCCTGCTTGGCCTTGGACCATTCGTCTCTGAATGAAGCATCTCTCCTGTAACAAATGGTGCCTTCCAGGCTGGACATCCTCTTGCTGTCCCAGTGCCAGCGGGATCGGGCAGACTTTCCCAGCTCCCCCTTGTTTATAATGAGCCGGGGGGATGTTTGCCTGAAAACAATATCCCAGTGCAAGTCAGGGCTGAAGCAGAAGGGAAGGCTTCTCCCTGCACAGATGCACAGCATCTGTTCCCTCCTTACCCACCCAAAAGTGACCAGACTGGTGTTAAACTGGGCTGTGATGGGGCCCATCAAGGTGCAGCCAGAGCTCAGTGTGCAGAAACGCCCTCAGCTCTGCAGGCTTCTGCTTCATTTACATCACTCTGAGGGGTCCTTGCCAGGTTCCCTATTGGATACTCAAGCTCCAGGAGCTGGGTCCATCAAACAAAGATGGAAAGCATCTGGGCTGGGAGGGTGGCAGGGGGATCAGCTGGTCCTGCTGTGGAGAGAGCAAAGGAGGAGAATGCACCAGAGTGAGGAGGGCAGGGAGATGGGGAGGCTCCTGGGCAAGGATCAGCTGTGGTGGTTGTGGGCTCTGCTTCCACTACACTGAGCTGAACCACCTCCAGCACAGACCCGGGCAAGGACAGGTTCTTCCCAGCAAAACGAATGAGCGTGGAAGTTCAGCTTTCCAAGCCAGGGTCTCCAGTGCTCACGCAGCATCTTTGCTGGGGGATGTCCCCATCCTGCATGTCTCCTCTCCTCTCAGGAGACTCACTTGGCTGACATCCAGGATGCAGCTACCAAGAAACACCTGGAGCTGGGGAACATCAAGAGGACCATCTTCGACCTCTTCCAGTGCCTGAGCACACAGCTGAAAGGAATCCTGAACATGCCAAAGGATGACTGCCTCAGGCAGCTGGACATGGGAAAGCCAAGCCAGACCCCTTCTCCCTGCCCAGAAAGAGGAGCAGGAGTCACCCTCACCTGCCCAAAGGGAGAGGAGAGCCCAGAGAAGCCAAGGTGTCCAACAGACACCTCCCTTTTCACCTGGGCTCTCTCCTGGGCACCAGTAAATGGGCAGAGGACACCAGGCAAACCTGTCCTGTCTGAGGAGGCGGAGCAGGGTGTGGGTCCCTGGGGGGAAGAAGGAGTGAGAGCCGGGGGCTGGCCGGGGCAGGGGATGAAGATCAACCCATGGCCAAGGTTTGGTTCCATTCACCTTTGCCCTCAGCTCCTCAGGGCCCACAAAAGCCCCTTCTTGTGGAGCAGGGCTGGCACGGCAAATGCCTTCTCCTCCTGCTCACTTTGGTTGGTGACATCTGCCCTCCACAAGGGCCAGCCAGCTCCTCTCCACCTCCTGTTCCCATCCTTTCTCTGAGCTCTGCCTCTTCTCTTCCCCACCCCAGATCCACCAGTTTATCCAAGACTTTGCAGATCTCTCCATGGATGAGAAATAGAAGGAGAGGCGGAACTGCCAGCGAGCAGCTCCGGCTACGGAGCAGTGAGGGACTCCCAACGTGACCTGCTCTGCCAGCAAAAGAGGACAGAGGGCCTTAGAGATACTGCAGACTCCACCGTAGGTGACACTTCACACCTTTCTGGCTCTTCTGTCCTGCACAGTTGCTGACACCTTTCGTTCTATTGAAATTAACCAAATGTTCCAAGATGTCCCTTCATTTCCTGGGAGGGTTGGAGACATCAGAGCAGATCCATTCCACAACTTCACCCCAGGCACCACTGGGGCACATTC
Source organism: Dromococcyx pavoninus (assembly GCA_033558185.1). Taxonomy (NCBI): domain Eukaryota; kingdom Metazoa; phylum Chordata; class Aves; order Cuculiformes; family Neomorphidae; genus Dromococcyx; species Dromococcyx pavoninus. The sequence continues at coordinate 468,092 of JAUMJL010000285.1, read as the reverse complement.
TCAGGCAGATGGGATTCTGTTGCAGGACATGGTGTCCCAGCAAAGGACAAACCAGGCAAAGTCACTGCACCCAGCACTTGGCTGTTCATCAGGAGTGCTGACACGAGATCATGCCAGGCTGCCCACCTCAGAGATCCCAGACAAACCAGTGGAGGGATAAACCAGGAGCCCAGAGATCTCCACCTGTGGGCACAGCAGGAGGAGGGAGTCTTGATGTCGTTGTCACAAGAAGGGTGGTGGCACAAAGCTGTGTCTAATGCCATCCAAGCTGCTGGAAGGACAGAGGTGGGGTGACACAGAAGAGATGCTGTCTCTGGCCTTCTCCCAGGTGGGAAGGCATGACGAGAAGGTGTTTTCCTGGCTGCTTCAGAGGAAGTTTGATGGCTGTCTGAGCCCTGCCCACTGGTCTTCCATGGCCAGCAGCACACCCAGAGAGACATGAGCACCACAGCAGCACCTTTTCACTTTCCAGCCCAAATAATTCAGCGTCTGTGTATGGATGGGTCTGCTGGAGAGGCTCTGGCCAGATTACAGAGCACAGATTGTACCCTGCATAGTTAGAAGGTGTCCAAACAACCGAGTCCCACCCTTTTCTCACAGAACTAGGAGGCCTTAAAGATGGTTCTTCCGGAAGATTTGGCAAGAGATGGTGCCCGTGGGCTAAGGGGATGGTACCTCGAGCGTGCATGGAAAGTGTCACCCCTGGGGTGAAGGGATATTTGGTCTGGCTTGCCTGGAAGGGGAACCAGGGGTTGTAGGAGTGTAGGAGACAGGCACTGGCTGCTCCAGCCTATGAAATGCGTGTCATCCTTCCTCTGCTTCTTCCATGGCAAAGTCAGCCGAGGCATCCCCAGCATGGCAGAAAGAGAAGCTCTGCTCTCATCACTTGTCAGATGCCGTGCTGCAGCTGTGAGAAGGGACCATCAGTGCTGCCAGGGTTTCCTGCCCCATCCATCCACCAAACTCCCCTTCTCCTGCTGGCAGGAGCCAGGCTACTAACACAGGTACCTCAGCACCAGTAGAGGAGATGACAGGACCCGCTGCCCAAGGACAGTGGGCTGAGCATCACGAAGATGCAGTTCCTACCAGTCCCACCTGCTTTCTTGGACTGGGTGAAGCAAATCCAGCGTGACTCATGATGCCATGGGATATGGAAGCACAGACTAAAATCACCTCCTCAGATACCAGGGTGTCAGCTCTATGATGCTGTGTATGATAAACAAATTTTAGCATTAACAGCCTGTCTTCTCCTTGGGGAATTGCAAGGTTTGGGTTTGTTTTCATTGAGTTGTTTGGGCGAGGGGTTTTTTTGTAAGATTTTTCTCTTGGCACACAGAAGAGATGATTAAATGATTGGCTATATCTGCAGACTGTTCTGCCTTTTTGATGGAAAATCCCTGGCACATTGAAATGTTGTTACTGGTTTAATCTGGACTTTACCAGCATTTCCTCTAGAGCAGCTTGCAATTCCACCAGCGTGGGCAGGAGTTGGCCGTGCCCACTGCTCTGCCCCCTGCCCCGCACAGCATCTCTGCCCCAGCTCCCATGGTGGGATTTTCACTGGAGGGATGCCAAGGAGCCACCAGGCAGTCTGAGTGACGGGGACATGCTCTGCCACAGAGGCTGGCTGTGCAGAAAGGGCACAGTCAGCCCCAGATCCCTTAGGATGCTCTCACCTGGAGACCTGCTACCTGCCCTCTGCACACAGGCATGGGGTAGCACCGACTGCTGTCTGCAGAAGACTTTGCTGCCTTGTTAACCCACCATTAGTACTTACCCAGAACTTGGCATGCCAAGCACCGCTGGATGCCAGTGGCAAAGACAAGAAAGCCATTAAACCCAAATCAAAGCATTGTCCAGGCACCTGATTCAAGAGAGGATGAGGGTGCCCAAGCTGCCTGGTCCACTCTCAGTAGTCACTGGCATCATAGCACATCACATCTGTGAGTGACTGTGAGCTTCCCTGGTCCTACACAACTGCAGAGACCCAGCAAAGCACAGAGTCTGTCCTGCTCCTCTGCTCCTGCCCAGCCCTCCTCTGCTCCCCCCACCTCCTTATGTTCCCCTGCTTGTCCATCATGAGATGCTTCTCAGATGCTTTTTAATCACCCAAAACACCAAAACCCATGAGATCCTCCAGCCTGCTGATCTGCCTGTCCTGCTCTTCCTCCTGGGGGTGGGATACAGGAGAACTGGGGGACAAGAGAAGAGGTGGTGTAGCCAGACACCCTCAGTTCTCCATTAAGCAGTGCCACATGTAGAGGACATCTGAAGTGCCACAACCCTGCTACGAACGGTGCCACGGAGGCTTGGTGAGGACAGAAGGCTGGTGTCAGTAAACATACGTATCAAAACAATCCAGGGCTCTGAGCATTAAAGGTTATTGACTCAGGGAGGCAGTTTCTTGCCCTCCCAAAGATTCTTCAGCCTGGCCCAAAAGTGAACCAAGCAACAGCCAGAAGAGGCAAGACGGGACATCTCACTCCGGCAGCAGGAGGAGATCCGTGCTCCTGCAACATCAGGCAACTCCAAAATGCAGCCTGATGGTCCCAGGTCTCGGTTTTGTTCCACTCCAACCACCCTGCTGTGACACAGCCTGAGACATCTCTCTGCAAAGGTACCAGGCAAGAAAAAATATCTACAAGCCAAGCTTACAACAGACATTTATTGGTTTGGGTGGAAATCAATGCAGGTGACGCAGCGCCACCGGCCAAGCAGCAGCGTGTGCCCAGGCATCTCCTGCTCCAGCACTGACCCCTCCAACACCACCAGCTAACACAGCCCGGACCGCCTGCCCCGGCCATCCTCCCTGCCTGCCCAACAGCGGAACACTGGGTCTCGGGGCCTTGTGGGGAGGATGTAGGGATTAATTTGGGGAACAAGTTTTGAAACAAGGGCTCTTTCCTTGCCATTGGCTCCCTCTCAATCCAACCAAACTACTCAGATGTTCAGCCATCCCAAGAAGACCCTGGGAAAGGCAAGGACAGCAAGGAGGGGCTTCTAGGTCTTGAATGCTTAGTCCGTGTGGATCAAAGCAAACACCTTTATTGTACCAGGTGTGTGACTGCAGTGACCATGTAGAACAGCCACTGTCAGGCTCTGGAAAAGCAGGGAGTGTGGGTGGCCCAGCCTGTCCCATCAGCTCCAGGGTGGATGCTCCTGATGACAGCCTGTCACTCTGCGGGGGCCAACAACCACAAATGTGCGCTACGCCTTGCTCCATCACATGGGGTTGGCAAAGAAGAGAGGAGCTCTCCATGACTTAATTTGGTTCTGTGACTTACAGAGTGCACCCTCCAGCCTACGCTGAGGCCTCTCTCTAGCCAGGAGAGCACCAGGAACTGGCAGGTGGTGGTTGTAGGATGCTGTAGGACATCACTAACAATAAGCATCACAAAGGCATCAGACTGAGATCACTGAAGTCACCTCAGAGGTGGCATGAACCAAAGTGGAGTCAACTTTGCTAGGGATGACCAGGTGCCACATCAGCCCATCTGGGCTTTCCACCCTGACCTGTGAGTGAGCAGAGGGACTGGTTTAGTTTGTAGACTTTTCTAGCTGCTGGTAAGAACCATGTGAGGAGATCGCTCAGGAAGGACAAGTGAGTCGAAACCCCCTCAAAAAGGAGAGAGAACAGGTTCCCACTCACTGGGTTTTCTGGCAGTGCTGATAAAGAAATGCAGGAGGACCTTAGACCTGCTTATGGCATTGCACTAGGAATGATCTCACCTGCACTGTGCTTTATAAGGATGACTGTGCTATCAGGTGCCACGGGTTGTGACCCAGTCAGGTGGGTTGTGACCATCTCACTGGCACAGGCACACCCGACAGTGACCCAGGCAGGACTTTACAGCAAGATGCAGCAGGACTGAAGAATCAGCATTTTGGCCAGAGGGCAATCAGAGCTCTTGGGCAACCACCACAAAGCGAGGCCACGCCACGACAGCCAGTGAAGCCGTAAAATCCTATAGGACATAAGTGCAGGCAAGGTGGATGCAAGAGGCCTTCACACCCAGCAAGAAAGAGAGCCCCCGTCCTGCCACAATGGACATTACCAGCTCTGGCTGTGCCACCTCAACGGTGGATGCTCAGAAGGGACAACAGGAACTGAAACACTAGGTGACCGTGAGACTTTGGCACAGAACTTCACGTCCAGCTCATGGTGCCAAGCCCAGAGATGCTGGCTGGGGCACTGGAGGGCAGGACTGAATGCCCTCTTGGCAGTGACAATGTCCGTCATCTATCTTCTGCTGCTGTCTCTATCTTCTTCTGCTACTTTCCAGTCTCCTGTTGGGTTTCATTTCCCTCTGCGTTTGCCCTGTTCTTGTGATTTTTTTCTCCTTTTCTCTTTTTCTCTGGTTTCCTCCTTTTTCTTGGAGCTGAAAACTGAATCCAGTAACAGGGAGGTGAAGAAAGCAACTTATCTGCCCATAGTTCAACACACCAGGTCTGCACTCAGGTCATGACCTCACTTCATTCAGGTGGCTCTGGGGACTGCCCAGTGTTTTGCTCAGCTCTACCCAGAGACGTGGAACACCTTCCTGAAACACTGGTGCAAAGACAACGAAACCCAGACCAGACATTCCCCATCGAGAGTCCTCAGGAATCAACTCACAGAGACACACAAGGTGGTACCAGGCTAAGGATATCATCTGTGGCCACAGCCACTTCTTGGTTGGTGGAACACAATGTTCTCCAGACAGCTCCCAGTACTTCTTTTATTACTTTGTCCTCTTTGTCACAGACCCTCTTGCTGCTGCTGCACACACCTCTTCCAAGCTGAACTCAGGTGGAATTCAGTGTTTGTTAATGTCATGGAGGAGATGACCACTGACGTGGCACCAAGGACATATGTCATCATTCAAGCAGCCTGCTTGGGAAATGTCTTCAGTGGTGCTGCTGCAGTGGGAAGCATGAAAAATGGGAGGTTGAAAGTCTCAGAGGAGAGCAGGTTGTGGAGTCTGGCTGGAGACCTGGGGAGGAAAGGCAAAATATAGGAAACCATGGATTGCAACTCTGGGATCCCCTTGGTGCCTCCCTTCTCCAATCAAACAATCAAACCTGCTTTATAGAGCGCCTCGTGCCAATGAGACTAACTCCTGGGTGTCAGGCCACCTGCCACAATGGGAGTCTCCAACAATATTAAGGATGAGATGGATCCTCCTACAGAAACTACAACTGAGTGAAACCCCACTACCACCACCTGGGTGAAGCCCAGGCGTGAAGGAAGGTGGGAGCTCAGTGAGCGGGTGGTTTTCACCTTCTTGTTGCTGCCCTGTGATGAGCTGTAAGGTCTGGACTCAGAGTGGTGGCGCAGGAGCCCAGAATTTCACTTCAACTGTTTTGAAGCATGTCCTTATGATGGGCTTGTTTTAAAGCATGTCCTTATGGGACATGGGCTTGTTCAGCCTGCAGAAGAGAAAGCTCTGGGGAGACCTCAGAGCAGCCTCCCAGTGCTGAAAGGGGCTCCAGGAAAGCTGGAAAGGGGCTCTTGATCAGGGACTGCAGGGACAGGATGAGGGGAAATGGTCTTCAGCTGAAAGAGGGGAGATAGAGATGACATCTTAGGAAGAAATGTTTTGCTGTGAGGGTAGGGAGGCCCTGGCCCAGGTTTCCCAGAGCAGTGGTGGCTGCCCCATCCCTGGAGGTGCTGAAGGCCAGGTTGGATGGGGCTTTGAGCCCCCTGATCCAGTGGGAGGTGTCCCTGCCCATGGCTGGTGTTGGAACTGGATGGGCTTTGAGGTCCTTTCCAACCAAAACCATTCTATAATTCCATGACTCTTATAGACATAATTTCATCTCAGATGTGACTTGCTTCACCTGCGTCCTTCACCTGTGCCACATTCTGGAAAGGGTGAGCTCAGATAATCAGCTCCCACCAGCTCAGCCTTTGCTCCACCCCACACCAAGCTGTTTGGCCGTTACTTGACTTGTCTGCACCCTCCAGGCACCAAATTTGGCAGGGTGTGCTGAGGAACCATGCCATGAATAGGCATAAGAGCAGGGAGGCAGCTTGAGCCAGGCAGAGCTGGTCCAGTGCTGACTCAGCCACCCACCTCTGCCAGCCTGGTCACTTCAGCTTCTCCCTGGGTTAATTGGGGAAGTCCACACCAGACTGCACTGGCAAGAAAACACCTCTCTATGGATCTACCGCTCCCTGAGACTTCCATCAAGTGATGATGTTTGGAATTGGTTTATGTTCTGAACCACTGGCAAACGGGGAGGGACGTGTCTGGTTGCCCCTTGGCAGCCAGAGGATGGCCCTGCACAACCAACACAGTCGGGCCCTTAGCAAACTCTGTTTTAAAAGTAACGGGTGCCTCACCTGGCACCTGTGCCATCAGCAGGTGTCAGTGACCTGACTGCTCCCTGCGGAAAAGCACCGGGCAGGAGGGCCAGCGAGAAGGCATGTGAGGACCCCCAAGGACAGAAAGGCCTGATGTCTTCTCAGGTTCTCAGAGAAGATACTCTGAGAATACAAAGGCATCATTGGTGTAACTCTGTGAGCACCAGGCGTGCACAGCACTGGTACATTTGACAGCTCCAGGATATGCCTTGGTGCCCACGGTAAGCTGCCTGCAGGGTGCCTGTCCCACTCCTCCCTGCTCTCCACTTCTCTTCCCCCTCCATGCAACTCCCTCCATGCCCTCATCCTCCTCCCAGCCACAACCACTGCTGCTTCCCCTCCAGTACTCTCTCAGAACTGGGTGGGGCTGCAGGCCGGTGGTCCCTCACACCCCACATCTGCACTACCAGGAGCTGTGTGTGTCCCAGACGTCAGCTCCCACCCACCCTGCACAGGCACGTGTCTGTTTCAGCACCTCAAGGAAGCTCCCCTTGCCCAGCCCAGCTCCCTGGGATGTGAATGCTACCGTGGTCGTGTCCCATGGGGAGGAGCTGAGGGCTGGTCTACATGATGGAGCAGGTGAAGCCACAGCACTCCTTGAGCAGGGTGAGGCCCGTTTTGGTCATGTATGGTGCGGAGGTTTGCTGCCCTCTGGAAGTCATTTTCTTCTCTTTGACAGGAGCTACGGAAAGAGGAATCGGTGTCTGCCTGGTGATAAGGGCACAGGCCCATTGCTGCTTGTTAGAGCTCCTTTCAGGGTCAAGATGCTGACCCTCCTCAGACCCACAGCTGGGCACGAGCTCCTGCATCCAGGAGGCACCTCACCATGGGTGCTTCAAGGGTGTCCACAGGCAGGACAAGGACACAGGGACTGTGGGCTGGAATGCCTCCCACCACACTGGGGAGGTGTTCCTCCAGCAATGGTGGAGGCACAGGGAAGAGGGCAGCATGTCACCAGAGGCCATGAAGAGAGGGGGACTGGATGGTGACCACAGCTTAGGTAATTGTGCAGTGAAATGTAAGGGCTTGTTTGGAAAGGGTCAGAGGAAGTACGACAGCCATAAAAGGACACCTACCAGTCCCTGTACTCATAGCATGTGGTGGCCTGGAAAGGCCAGGAGAAATGGAAGCAGAACATCTGTACCAATTTGGGATGTTTCCACAATGCCATCTCAAACACCAGCATCCCCCAGCTTCCATATCCCAGTACCTTCAGATGGTCTCCAGGTAAGCCAGGCCCATGAGGAGCAACAAAATCTTGGAAAGAGAGTGCTTAGGAAAGGGCAAAAATTGCCATGGAGGTGCTATGCATGGAATAAAACTCATCAACCACCTACTTGCTCTCTGGAGGTAGCTTTTGGAGAGCTTGCTTTGCAGGAACTCTGCCATTTCCTTGTCTTCTTCCCTTTCTCTGTGACAAAAAGATTGGTTATGACCCAGGAAAGGGGCAGCAAGGAATCAAGGAATACCTGGCAAGGCATGATAGGGATCAGAGGACAGGCTACACTTTCCTCAGTGCAAGGTATAGACAGCACCCAGCTACCTGAGCCTCTCAAACTCCACATCGTCCACCAGGAAATCCCGCGTTTCCACCAGCTTGTGTATCTGCTGTACCAGCTCCTCTTCCCTCTGCTTCTCCTCATTGGACTTCTCGTTCTCTGCAGCACAGGGAATACATTGAACACTCCAACAGGGACCACCCCACCCATGCCAAGGTCAGGTTTGCTCTGCTTCTGCTTAACCCAGGAGCAGATGTGAGAGTCTAGGTAAAGGCCAGCCCAAAGTGAGCACCTGGATCCAGATAAATGCTGCTAAATAAGCAAACTCATCCCACACCACCTTGGCTGGGAGGAGACAGGTCTGGTGTCATCAAACATTGAATTTATAGCTTCCCCCCAAAATTTTATGGGTCTGAGCACTGCAAGATGCAACTGTGAGCTTTGCAGAGCAGAGAAAGGGCCTCTCAGCTGGATGATCTCTCTTGTGGGAGATGTCTATGGCTCCCTTGGGCCTTCACTGCTGAGCAGGCTGGGTACGGGCTCTCAGGGGGCTCAGAAATGTCAAACTTGTGTCATCCTGCAGCCAGCACGTGCTTAACCTGTGCCAGCAGACCCAGCCAGCCCAGCTTGGCCCTGAGCTGGGTAGGGGTCCAGAGACCTCTGAGCCAGGTCCTCCTGGTAGCTGAGAAACCAGCTGGGGATTCAGGTGCATACACAATTATCAACAATCCCAGATGCCTTGGGAACACCTCACACCACCACTTATCCCATATACAGACATGAAACCCAATACGATCCTATGGTTTTGTAGCCTTATTTTCTGGCTGAACAGTCCCTGTTACCTCATCCTCAACATTGGACCCTTCAAACCTGTCAACCCCATTCCCAGCCCAGGACAAGAATGACCACATGTGCTGGTCAGGCTGCTTGGTTAGCCTTGGTTAGAATCATAGAACCATGGAATGCTTTGAGGTGGAAGGGACCTCAAAGTCCATCCTGTTTCAACCCCTTACCATGGGCAGGGACACCTCCCACTGGATCAGGGGGCTCAAAGCCCCATCCAACCTGGCCTTCAACACCTCCAGGGATGGGGCAGCCACCACATCCCTGGGCAACCTGTGCCAGGGCCTCCCCACCCTCACAGCAAAACATTTCTCCCTAAGATCTCATCTCAATCTCCCCTCTTTCAGCTGAAAACTGTTCCCTCTCATCCTATCCCTGCACTCCCTGATGAAGAACCCCTCTCCAGCTTTCCTGGAGCCCCTTTCAGTACCGGGAGGATATCAGCTGAACCCTCAGACTGACCCAGCATGAGCACACTGGGACTGCCTGGTGCCACTTATCTCTGGGCAGTGAGGTAGTGAAGACCTGGGAAACTCTCACATGGCTATGAAGTTACGGCTTATATAAACTGGTACATAATAGTCAGTGGGATACATGAAGATGATAGAGACAGCGCTAAGGAGTGTTAAATATAAATTGAGAGCTACCTTATGTGGAAGCTATGACTATTTGTGCTGCAGCTATTTAATCCCTTTTCTGAATTCAACAGTCAGCTCCGAAATCCACACAGAACGGATCAGTCTCCAGACTTCCTTTATCTAAACAAAAATGCAGCAAAATTCACATTATGGTGCAAACCCTGTAGGCTGGGTCTCTGCAGTCACCTAAACTATGCATTGATTAGGAGTTTAAAGTCTGCTATATATTTATTGGAGGTGCTGCTGCAGGGGTCTGACTAGGAGGAACTTTGCATTATCATCATGTTGGCACTAACATGGGTTGCTCAGAGAAGTGCTGGCTGCCCCATCCCTGGAGGTGTCCAAGGCCAGGTTGGATGGGGCTTGGAGTCCCCTGATCCAGTGGGAGGTGTCCCTGCCCATGTCAAGGGTTTGGAACTGGATGGGCTTTGAGGTCCCTTCCAACCCCAAATCATTCCACTATTCCATGCTGTTAGGAACACCCTCAGCAAACAAAGCTTTCTCCTACAATTATGGTCTTGGGCAGGGCATGAGCTCCAGCCTCCTAGCAGAGAAAGCTGACCTGGACTGTGGTCTGAGCAACAGCCACTGGTTTCCTACCACGAAGACTTAAAGCAAAGTGGCCTGGCTGCAGGCACCATTTCTGTGCAGCAGCTCCCACCTGCCTGGTGGGAACATGAGCACGTTACAGTGCCATTTGGATGCTGTACAACTCAGAACCTTCAGGATGTGCATAACCACAGCAGCTATTTGGAGTTAATTAATAATCTGCATCCCTCAGCTGGAGCATGTCAGAGTCAACACACCCGCTCTATGACAAGGTTACCTGGTTAATGGACGAGGGAAATGCTGTGGATGTGGTGCACCTGGACTTTCGTAAGGCATTTGACACCGTTCCTCACAGTGTTCTCTCTGAGAAACCGACTGCCATTGGCCTGGACGGGCACAGCCTGTGCTGGGTGAAAAATTGGCTGGATGGCCGGGCCCAGAGGATGGTGGTAAATGGAATTAAATCCAGTTGGAAACTGGTCATGAGTGGTGTTCCTGGGGTTCAGTGCTGGGGCCAGTCCTGTTCAATATCTTTATCAATGATCTGGACGAAGGGATCGAGTGCACCCTTAGCATGTTTGCAGCTGACACCAAGCTGGGTGGCAGTGTTGATCTACTTGAAGGAAAGGAGGCTCTGCAGAGGGATCCGGAAAGGCTGGATCCATGGGCTGAGACCAACGGGATGAGGGTTAACAAGATAAGTGCAAAGTCCTGCACTTGGGACACAACAATCCAATGCAGCCTTACATGCTGCATGTAAGGAAGAGTGTCTGGAGAGCTGCCTGGAGGAGAAGGACCTGGGGGTGTTGGTTGACAGAGGCTGAACACGAGCCAGCAGTGGCCCAGGGGGCCAAGAGAGCCAATGGCATCTTGGCCTGTGTCAGAAACAGCGTGGCCAGCAGGACCAGGGCAGGGATTGTGCCCCTGCACTGAGCACTGGTGAGGCCACACCTCGAGTACTGGGGTGAGTTTTGGGCCCCTCAGTACAAGAAGGACATTGAAAGGCTGGAGTGCATCCAGAGAAGAGAACGAGACTGGGGAAGGGGCTGGAGAACAAGTCCTGTGAGGAGAGACCGAGGGGACTGGGTTTGTTTAGCCTGGAGAAGAGGAGGCTGAGGGGAGACCTCATCACTGACTACAACTGCCTGAAAGGAGGCTGTGGCAGAGCGAGTGTTGATCTCTTCTCACAAGTGACAGGAGATGGGACAAGGGGAAATGGCCATAAGATGTGCCAGGGGAGGTTCAGACTGGATATGAGGAAGAATTTCTTTACCGAAAGGGTTCTGAGGCACTGGAACAGCTGCCCAGGGAGGGGGTTGAGTCACCATCCCTGGAGGAGTTTAAAGAATGGGTAGATGAGTTTTTGAGGGACCTGGTTTAGCAGCGAGTGAATGTGGTTGGACTCAGTGATCTCAGTGGTCTTTTCCAAATAGAAGATTCTATGATTCTATGATTCTATAAACACGGCACTTTCTTCCTCAACATGCTGATGTCAGAGACCATCACAATGTCTCTCTGAATTATTAAATGCACCTTGGTCTGCTGCGGTTCCAAGCCCCAGGTCTGGCTGAGCTGTGAGTAAGCACTGACATATTTCAATCTTCACACAAACTGAAGTTCAACGTCCATTGTTACGAATGTCCTGCTGCAACAGCCTCACAACACCAGTGATTGGCAGGATTTTTCCAGCACAGTCTGATTTGAGTCAAGTTATAAAGAAGGCAAAAAGAGCATCCCTGATGTGAGCATCATTTCTGCTCTCAGGGGTAGAAATGAAAATCCAAAGAAGACCAAGGAAAGCCACGTTTCTCCAGCTTCAGTAATGGCCAAGTTTATCGCTGGTCCTGAGCCATCGCTTCAGTCAACTGTTTTTTATGAACAACAAAGTGTTTGAATTAAAAGCCCACATGAGATTTGGGGCTTCATTTTGCAAGCAGTACCTGTTTTTATGGCAGAACTCTCCCCTCCCCTGTCTGAACCTCCCTCTGGATGCAGCCAGGTTTTATTAAACTGATCAAGACCTGCATATTAAGATTAAGAAGTGCTTGGGCTCCAAGTGCATGCTGAAGATCCATAAGCTCACACACAGCACAGTGACACTACGGCATTAAAAAGGGTCGAGGCTTCTTGCCACTCCTGGCTTTGAGATAACCTTGGATATAGAAAGAACGAGCTGAGCTGCTGCTCCGGGAAACAGATGTGCACAGCTGGTGCCTTGTCCATATCCTGGCATCGCTGTCTGCTCTACACTCAGTGCAGCACCTTCAGAGACACAGTTCTGGTGGAAAGAACTGAGGTCCAAATTTTAATGCTTGGATGGGTCCAGATAATCATAGAATCATGGAATGGTTTGGGTTGGAAGGACATTAAAGCTCATCCACTTCCCACCCCCTGCCTGGGCAGGGACACCTCCCATTGGATCAGGATCCCCTTTCAGTACTGGGAGGCTGCTCTAAGGTCTCCCCGCAGCCTTCTCTTGTCCAGGCTGAACAACCCCAACTCTCTCACCCTGTTCTCATACAGGAGGAGCTCCAGCCCTCAGATCATTTCTGTGGCCTCCCCTTGACTCACTCCAACAGCTCCAGGTCCGTCCTGTGCTGAGGACTCCAGAACGGCTCCAGGTGGGATCTCCCCAGAGCGGAGCAGAGGGCCAGAATCCCCTCCCTCCCCTCTGCTTCCACTGCTCTGGATGCAGCCCAGGACACTGGTGGTTTCTGGGCTGTGAGCGCATGTTGTCAGCTCATCTTGAGCTCCTCCTCCCCCAGCACCCCAAGTCCTTCTCCTCAGGGTTGCTCTCAATCCATTCTCCACTCAGCCTGTAGTTCTGCTTGGAACTTCCCTGACCCAGGTGCAGGGATAAACCTCTCATCTGGTCACAAAACCACTCAATAGTCCTTACTGGGGGCTGAATGAGGATGCTCCAGGAGGAGGCACAGCCTTACAAACAGGGATGGACACAGCTTGTGGGGAAGCCTTTGTCGTCTGGTCTCATTCAAACCCTCAGCTGCTTGGCATTGCTTTCATTTCAATACTTTGGCCGTGGGGGATCCTTTAGAGAAACGAGGTTTGGCCTTTCCTGGACTGTGAATGCACAAGGTGGCTCTGGCTGTGACAGGGACATGAAGCATCACTGGTCATGGTAAGGGAGGTGACAAAAGCAGGACGTCCTCCCACCTCAGGTTTTCACATGCTGTTCTGGACTGTTTGCCTCTTTTCAACATCCTCACATTGATCTAAATCAGGGACATCCCTGACCCCCTTTGGCACAACACCTCTCTAGTGTCCATCCTACCCTGGCTACAACCAGGAATCGTGCCCTGGCAGCTGCCATCTGCCCCACCACTGACACATTTCTGATGTGGCCACAGCAAGAATTCACTGCTTTTCACATACTTGAGGTTTTTGAAGCCACTTCCCCTCCTGCTGCCTCCAAATGGTCCCTTCACAGCGTGGTCTGAAAATGTTCCCTGTTTCACCTCCCAACTCCATTGGGGATCCTTCTCAGTGTATGTAACAGGTCCCGCTGTACTGGTGTTCATTGCCACCTAAATCAGCTCCTGTCCTCCCCTCATACCACACCAATGTTCTTCCTCAAAGCCCTCATATTCCTTCTCTTTATCTCTTTCCCCTGCTCTTCAGCCCAGCCCTGGCAGCACTGCAAGCGGCGAAGCTCCCAGAAAAGATCTCAGCTAAGACCCAAGGAGCCACACTCCTTGATGCTCACACAGTGCCTACAGCAGCATCCTTGGGAGCACCCCTGGGGCAGGAGCTATTCAAGAGCTTCTTGTGTTTCATGAAAAACATTTCTGCTGATTGTGGTGGCAGCTCTTGGGAGCTTTACAAAGCCTCACCTGGAAGGGCGATGAGTTGTTGAAGCTCCTTTTTCAGCCGGCTGATTTCTTTGCAAAGCTGAATGTCATCCATCCTGCAAAGACACAAATGAAACCACTGAGGGAAAGACTGGGAGAGGAAAGGTTCACAACCTCCTGAGAAACACCCAGCCAACACTGGAAGGCAATGTGTTCAGTGATCATGGCAGGGAGCATGGATGGGGAAAAGGCAGCTCCATCACTCAGAGCTTTCATTGGAGCTACATGGGTTGTGTCACTGGGTGTTGAGAAAGAAGAGTTTTCATCGCTCTCATGACAATGAAGCCTTATGAAAACCTGGCACATCCACCGTGCGATAGCAGCTGTGTTTCTCCTTCTGCTCCCAGATAATCCCCAAACAGCAAAATCCAAACCCAAACTGAACCTACTGCTGTACAAAAAATCTGATGTTTTTACACTGCATTTCTGGAGAATTAAAACAAGGCAGAAAAATAAAACACAACATGAAGGGAGAAAACCGTGCAGACTTTGCAGGTGTCTTCTGAGAAAGCAGTTCATTTCAACAGGAGGAAAGGAGCCTGCTGAAGCCGTGGGCAACGACATCGTCTCTGACTCAAACCACACGTCAGCAGCAAAGTCCCGACTAGGATGGGCTCAACTCAAACATCAGCGACGGCTGCAGATGGAGCAGGCGAGGGATGCGCAGCCCTGTCCACGCTGGAGGCAATCTGGTGATGCCTCAAGCACCACAGATTCTTAGCTCCTCCATGTTTCAGCTCAAGTGCTGCTCACTTCTCACTGGGGCTGGCAGAGAAGACTTCACCCAATTTATTCATTGATTGGTTTTAAAAAAATTGCACGCCTCACTAAAATCCTGCTTGGACAGGAATGATGGCACCTGGCGATGCTGAGCACCAGTGCTTCGGTCTCACCCACAATGAGGGAAACCCCAAGAGCAGAGAGTGCTCATGGCTGAGAGATCTCTCCACCATGAACCAAGCCATTCTTGAGGCTCTCCCCTGGGTAGGTGACACCACAGAAGACGAGACAAGTCACAAATGCAACAACCGCCAGAGCAGCCTCTGGGCTGCCCAGACCCATCTGCTCTTCCAGCTTCTTCCAAGGTTGCATGAGCCAACCTTGGCCAGCCACATCTCCAACCAAGGCATGATGACACCAACCCATCTGATAGTTTTGCTCCTGCTCTGAGCCCTCCCTGACCTCCTTACACATCATCCCTCGCTGGGGTGATTAGGTTTTCCTAGTCAAAGCTGCCCTGATGTGGCATCCTGAGTCTCGGCACAGTCCAGTCAGCCAGGGAAGCACCATTTCCTTGGCATTAAGGTACCCAGGAACTGAAGTCCCTGATCAGCAATTTTGGCTCTTGGCTCACTTGAAAAGTTTTTTAATGTCTCCACACTTTGTGACAAGGTGCTGAATCTCCTGGCTAGGGCTGGACTGCTGAGCTGGGATTTAGGATGCTTCTCATCCTTCTCCAGACTTACCTTGGCATGACTGAGCCACTCTGACCAGACTACCTGGCATCTCCCCACCTCTTGTTACCTGGGCTGAAGCTAAAAAGGAGGTGTTTCCATCCAAAATCCAGTCCCTGGTTTTCCAGGTGTAACAGGTTCCCACGCCTCAAGGACCAGAAACTGCAGTCAGTGCATCCAGTGCAACCTCCTCAGTTCTCTCACTCTCAGCACACACCTTCCAGGGTCCAGGAATCACCAATGGCACCAGAAGCCCCATGACAGAGAGTCTGGGCTCAGGCAGCAGCAGAGGGAATTCCAAACATCACCCTGGGGTAGATGTAGACACTTTGACCAGAAGCATTTCCTTATGACAGTGCAACAAATCTGCTGATGCCTCAGGAACAGCTCTAAGGGCTCTCTAGATCTTACAGACTTGTGATGCAGCCCTGGGTGTTTCAGACAGCAGACGTGGGCACTGATTCACCAGCAGTCTGTGCCGGGAAAATATCTGGTGGCACAAACCTCTCCTGTCAAGACAGGATTTAGCCTTGCACTGCCCTGTACACAGTGCTGTGCCCACATGGGGTGGGATGGGAAGGATTTGCCTACATTTGATGTCATGTTTCATGAAGGAGTTGGTAAGCACAAGCACCGCCAGGCACAGCAATCGACCTGTCTGGACTGAGCTCCAAGAGGGGCAGCACAGCCAAATGTTGACTACAAGCAATCAGTCAACCCATTTTCCACATAGACCACCACACATCCTCCTAAGCCCTATCAAGCACTCCAGCATCTTAGCACAAGCATTCCAAAGCTGTCCAAGCTTTCAATGCAGAAGGATTTCTTGGATGCTTCGCGTGGCACATGGGAAATCATCCAAACAGGAAGAGCACAACAGAGATATCAAGCAAGCTCTATGGCCCTGAGTGACAGAAACCCTAATGCACAACCTGTACAGATGATACGTTTGACTCATGAGCTGGTGCCACCTTGAACAGAAGAGTCTCTCATTCTCATTGACGTGTGCACTACTAAAAGCCCTGTCTGCATCTTCCATAATCCTGCTGGCCCTTCCACTGAGTCACACCATCCACCCCTTCTGGGATGAGTCATATTTGCTGGAGGTACACAAAGATGCAGCTTTGTTGGCTGAGCCGAGGATACCAGGAATATTAATTAGGAGAGGGAAAGTAAACAGACTGACAAAGAGGGATCCTGTGAGACATTGCTGCAGGAGAATCATAGACTCAAGGAATGAGTTGGGTTGGAAGGGACCTTAAAACCCATCCAGTTCCACCTCCTGCCATGGGCAGGAACACCTCCCACTGGATCAGGGGGATCCAAGGCCCATCAAATCTGGCCTTGAACACCTCCAGGGATGGGACAGCCACCACTTCTCTGGACAACCTGGGCCAGGGCCTCCCCACCCTCACAGCAAAACATTTCTTCCCAAGATCTCATCTCAATCTTCACTCTTTCAGCTGAAAACCATTCCCCCTCATCCTGTCCCTGCCCTCCCTGATCAAGAGCCCCTCTCCAGCTTTCCTGAAGCCTCTTTCAGTACAGAGAGGCTGCTCTAAGGTCTCTCCACAGCCTTCTCTTCTCCAGGCTGAACAACCCTTCCAGACATCTCTGGGATCACGTTCTTGCAGGCTGCCTCCTTGTCGTGGCCTGATGGCCAGGATGGCAAACTAACTGTGGCAGTGGAAGGCAGATTTGTGGCAAATCTGCTGCTAATTCAGCTGCCCCGAGGCCCAAAGAGACATCACCATGGTTTGCAAAGGGTGCCATAGATGTCAACCAGGGAAGGCTGGAAAGAGTCTCTAGTGTTCTGCTGGTGTCAGACACATCCTGCTGTGGCCTACCCTGGGGAGACACTGTGCATCATTCCCTGAAACCTCCTCATACTGATGTGACAGACAGCAGTAATGCCATCTCCTTCCACCCCTGGCACTGCTCTGCTCCAGCCTGGTGACATCAGGGCTACATCCCCACCCATCACAGTTCCTCAAACAAATCTGGGGCAGACCAGAGGAAAATGAGGGGAAAGAAATGTAATATCAGGACCGGATGATGTATGGGGCCCGGACAAGGCCACGGATGTGCTGGCAAACAGAGGAGTGACCCTTCTGCCAGTTGATAGTGATCACAGCTTACTTCTTATTGGAAATGTCACCATTCCAACATTTCTGAGACACCTGGGCTGTGGGAAACAACGAAGCTCCTAGTATTTCTCCCTTAATAGTGCATAAAGAAAGATCTGAAGTTCCTGTGGGAGGAAATTGCTCAGTGCTCTGCTCTGCGCCCCAGGGCCAGGCAGGGGCAGCCTGGCTTTGGCTGATGCCACAATCGGTTTACCAGTGGGGGAAGCAATCTCAGCTCCAGCAGTGGCCATCTGGGTGCCTGTCTTTGCAATCTCCCTCAGGTTTCATTGAAATGAGGATTATTATTGCCCATTTATTATTCTCTTTATCAGTTTTTACAGAGTTAAATTCCAATTTAATTTTAATATTATTTCAGTTATCATTTGATTTTTTATTGTAATTTTAATAACTGGCAATCAGCCTCCTGCCCACGTGTCCTGGCCTGACCTCTCCACTCGTGCTCAATTGCACAAGCTCAGCAACCACAGGGCTATGAAGACTCTAAAAGGACAGAGACCTCCCTGTTCTCCACGTGCAGCTCCCAGACATTGGCACAGGTTGATCTGCTCAGTGCAGCATACAAACACATGAAGAAATTGTCAGATGGAGCAAAAATCTGACAGAGTCAAGATGAAGTCTTCTCCTCCACCTGGAATGTTAATGGAATTGTTGGAGCAGGTCCAGAGGAGGCCACAAAGATGATCCGAAGGCTGGAGCACCTCCCACATGAGGACAGGCTGGGAGAATTGGGCTTGTTTAGCAGCAAGAGAGGCTGCACTTCCAGGTGGGAAAGGAGATGGGAAGTGGCCTCAGCTCTGCTCATCCCCAGGGAAGACCCATGTGTGACTGGGCCAGCAGAAAACCTTGTGGTGACCCTGGGAAGGGAGGACAGCACAGGATGAGGCAGGTACTCACATGTACCGCAGCTCTGACTCCCTCCTCACCAAGATCTCCCTGATCCTCTCGATTTTGAAGAGCTCCCCTTCAATGTCATCGATGGTGCTGGTGGAGTCGGCCATGGACAAGATCTGGTCCTCTGCAAACGAAAGGGGAGCGATGTGAGCCAGCAGGAGGCGTCAGACGTGTGCTGAGGACGAGAGGGACCGCGGGGCTCTCACGGAGCCTCCCCCCCCCCTCCGGCAAACACCAGACCAGCGCAACCAACAAGCACCTGCAGTTTTAAACTCGAGATCAGGTTTCCTCCTGGGCTGTTGGGTCCTCCAGGAGGAGACAGTCCAACGGGCACGTGGAAAGTCACAACTTGCAAAGGCACTGAGCTGCTGGCAACCGTGTTTTACCTTTGTTTCTGCTTGGTGAGGGGCTGGGCACTGGAACGGGTCTGCTCATTGCCGTGGTAGCACCACAGCCCCTCTGGCTTGCTGAGCGCAGCTCCAAACACACATGCAATATCCATGAGGTGTCTGCATGAAAGAAGGCCTTGGAGACCAGCAGGACACTTCATCTGAGCTTGCAGCTCTCTGAGCCTTAGAAACAAGAAACATTTCGCTTGTTTGTGCTGGCTTTGCAGCACACCCTGCTCACACCAACACTGTGCTGGGCTCTGCACTGCTGAGAAAGCCCCGGGTTTCCAGGCAGTTCTCCCCTCTGCTGAACAGCAAGAGGCCAAGGGAGCTAAAAACTGCTGGAGAGAAGGACAGACATCTGTCTCTCTTTTTCCAGAACTACATAAGCATCAGGCATTTCCAGAACACGAACAGGCACCCAGAGACACAAGCTTGTCCTGCAGTATGTGCCAGGACCAAATGCTGGGCCAACAAAGCACAGAGGAGCCTCCTAAGGAGTCACAGAGGTGAAGCTCCCATAGCTGGCTTCTTTCCATCACAGGTTGGATGAAAAACCCTCCTATTCTTTCCAGTCCACCAGGGGAAAAAGCCCCCATGGTACCCAGCAAGCCAGTTTGGTTTCCTCACACTCTGCAGTGCGGAGCATCACCTCTACTACCTACTTGGAGAAACTGAGGCAGAGAAAGGGGAGGGGTCATTTGCTCGAGGCAACAGCCTGACAGCAAAATGTGGGAAAATGGGGCTGTCATTTGTATTTTAGAAGAGTGTAGTGGCAAGCCCAGGGATGGATAGGACAAGAGCCCGGCGACCTTGACCTGTTGCTGTGAGCACCAGCTCAGCATCCTCCCTCCCCTGATTTACACACAGATGTCCCTCTGATGCCCCTCACACTGGTTCACCCAAGGGTGCTGTGCTGATTCACACCGTGCCTGCACATCCCATGGCAGCTTCCAGCCCGCTTGATGGGAATGGCTGGTTTTGCCAGCTCCCACCCCAAGCTTGGTCTGGTTCTCAGAGACACCTCACTGCCCTTGGTATCAGTGACAGGCAGCAGCACATTTATCACCCGCCGGCTAACCTGGCTCTTCTGTGA
Source organism: Dromococcyx pavoninus (assembly GCA_033558185.1). NCBI lineage: Eukaryota > Metazoa > Chordata > Aves > Cuculiformes > Neomorphidae > Dromococcyx > Dromococcyx pavoninus. The sequence goes on along the minus strand of JAUMJL010000285.1, from coordinate 448,371 downwards.
TGTGCGATGAGGGGGAGGTGCAGCAGCTACAGCAAAGCCAGGCTGTAAGAAACATTAAAAATAACAAACATCAGGGGCAAACGCTGTTTCCTTTGAATCTCCATAGGACATTGCTTCTCCTAGACTTTGCCTTCCTGAAGCTCTGGGACTTTCCCTATGCAAGGAGCAGCAAAAGTGCAGCCAAGGAGCACCAGCTCTGGGAACAGGATTTTCCAGGCAGCTGAGGTCTGGGAACTGGAGATGTCAGAAATGGAGCACGTGGCTTGGGGATCCCAAACAGGACCCCAGCCAGTATTGAGAGTTACAGGTCAGGAATGCATTAAGGCACAAGGCAAAACACTCTGCACTCACAGGTCCTCTACCCATCATCTAAAACTGCTTGAGAAATCATCTTCAGTGAGGTGTTTTCCCGAGGCTGCTGGCAGATAAGGTTTAATAGCAGAAATACGAGGGGTTTGGGGTAGTGTGGCTGGTTTGAAGAATAGTTTTCCACTGTTTCTAGCTTAGAAATTCATGAGGACTACTTGGAGATTATCTCATTCTTCCCTTAGCCACAAAGGCCACAGTAAGTCAATGCCAGCCTGCTGAATCCTTGACTGTTCCCTGTTCTGAGCTGTCAGGGTGCTCTCAGGAACCAGTGCCTGCTCAAGACAGCCAACAAATATATGGGTTGGACAATGTGTGGGGTTGGACAATGTGTGGGGTTGGATGTGCTGCTCTCCATCAGCTCTTGCTCAATGACTCTGCTGCAGATTTGCACAGAAACACTCCTTTAGTCTTGTTTCTACTTGCCTGAAGGGGGTTGCTAGGGTACTGGACTGTGGTTGCTACAGGACCAGGATGCGGTTGCTACAGGACCGGGATGTGGTTGCTAGGGGACTGGGATGCTGAGGTCCCTCATCCCAGACCTCTTGCTGCTCTGCCACCCCAGAGCTCCTCTTGCCCGGGATGTTTTACTGCACGTGCACCCAGCGCCACTGACAGCCGGGTCCGTGCGTGGGGACAGGCAGGATGTCCCTGCAGATGACAGCAGGCACGCAGGTAACAACACGTGAAAGTGCAAGTGGTGCATGTGCTTAGAGGCTCCTTGGGTTGGGCTGTACTTCAGTGCAGCTCCAGACCTGTCAGGGAAAAGCTGCATTGCTCTGTCGCCTCTGCGACCAGGTTAAAATGACAAGGCTGATTATATCACAGATGTGCCAATAAGCAAAGACATAAGCTTACTGCCGCCTTCATTAGCCAAGGACAAATCTAATCACTTCTACCAGTGCAGGGTTCAGTCTGGGGAATGGGACTGTCATGCCTGGCCTGGGTGGTTGGGTGAATAACCCAGAATATCTTTGATCACTGGTGGCATAAGCATCTTGCAGAGGTTATCAGTCAGCTGTTTCCCAGTGGGTGAGTGCAAGGGTTTTAAACAGGCATCAGCATTGCTTCTTCTCCATCCTCATCCCAGAACTTCATTAGCAAAAGCCATCCCAGAAGGAGATGCCTGTGTACATGAAAGGAAGAGGTGACAGAGCTGGATTGCTCTTGGCCACCTGTGGGAGGAGGCTGGGACGTGATTTAAGCCCAAGGGCAGCTGCCCATGAGAGTGAGAAAAAGCTCTGGCTTAGCTCTGAGTGGATTCCCATCAGATAAGGAGCCAGTGGTGTGGTTGGGACTGCCTTGTCCAAGAGGAGATGTCCTCATGCTCTCCTTCAAAGTCACCTTTCTGTAGGACACTTCCCAGCAGCCTCCTGTCTACACCACACTCTCCAGTCTACACCACACTGCAGGACCGGAGCTGGAAGGTGCTCAGCCCTTGGCTGTGCCTTCGGCGGTGTGGGCAGGGTCATGGCGCTTTGCATCCCTCAAGCAAGACATGTCCTCAGGCACAGCAGGGAACTGCTCACTGAAGCAGTAAGTGCTGGACAGGAAGCTCCAAGAGGACAAACCACCACTAGTACACAGTCAGGACTTGAGCCTATTCCACTTAGGAAAGGGGTGGAAACAACACCCTGACTGAAGTGCATTTACACCAATGCTCACAGCATGGGTAACAAACAGGGGGAGCTGGAAGCAGCTGCAAGGGAGGAAAACTATGACATAATTGCCATCATGGAAACGTGGTGGGACGATTCACACAACTAGAGTGCTGCCATGGGTGGCTACAAACTCTTCAGGTGGGCTGTAAAAGAGAGGTGGTGGGGTTGCCCTCTATGTTAAGAGAATGTTTTGATTGTGTTGAACTAAAATATGCTAATGATAGGGTTGAGTGCTTGTGGGATCAGTGGAACCCACAGTAAGTCAGACATAGTGGTGGGAGTCTGTTATCGGCCGCCCAGCCAGGATGAGGAAACTGATGAGCTCTTCTACGAGCAACTGGGAGAAGTCTCGCGATCGCTGGTCCTCGTTCTTGTGGGGGATTTCAACCTTCCAGATGTCTTCTGGAAGTGCAACACAGCAGAAAGGAAGCAGTCTGGGAGGTTCATCGAGTGTATGGAAGATAACTTCCTGACACAACTGGTGAGTGAACCAACTGGGGAAGGTGCCCCACTGGAACTGCTGTTTGTGAACAGAGAGGGCCTTGTTGGGGAGGTGACAGTTGGAGGACGCCTAGGGCTCAGTGATCCTGAGATGATAGAATTCTCAGTTCTTGGAGAAGTAAGGAGGGGGTCAGCAGAACTGCCACCCTGGACTTCCGGAGGGCAGACTTCAAACTGTTTAGAAGGATGATTGATAAAGTCCAGTGGGAGAGGGTTCTAAATGACAAAGGAGCCCATGAGGGCTGGATGCTCCTCAAGAAGGAAGTTCTGGTGGCACAACAGCAGGACTGCCGTAAAATTAGTTGGCGGGGAAGAAGGCCAGCTTGGCTTAACAGAGAGCTCTCTGTTAGTCTCAGGAAAAAGAGGAAAATATATGAGCTTTGGAAGAGGGGGCAGGCATCCCAGGAGGACTACAAGCAGCAGGTGAGATCACGTAGGCAAAAAATTAGAAGGGCTAAAGCCCAACTGGAACTTCAACTGGCCAGTTCAGTGAAAGACAATAAGAAATGTTTCTTCAAGTATATTAACAGCAACAGGAGGAGCAAGGAGAATCTCCCTCCTCTACTGGATGCAAGGGCAATGGTAGTAACAAAGGATGAGGATAAGGCAGAGGTACTTAATCCCTTCTTTGCCTTGGTCTTTAATAGTAAGGTAAGATGTTCTCTGGGCTCCAAGCCTCCTGAGCCAGAAGACTGTGAAGGTGAACCCTCAATGTTCCAAGAAGACTTGGTTAGAGACTTGCTCAGCCAATTAGACGTCCACAAGCCTATGGGGCTGGATGGGACACACCCAAGGGTATTAAGGGAGCTGGTGGAGGTCCTTGCCAAACCCCTTTCCCTTATCTATCAACAGTCCTGGCTGACTGGGGAAGTGCCGCTCGACTGGAGACTGGCAAACGTAACTCACATTTACAGGAAGGGTCGGAAGGAGGATTCGGGGCATTATAGGCCTGTCAGCTTGACCTCAGTACCGGGGAAGGTCATGAGATCACACTCAGTGCTATCTCACAGCACATGCAGGACAGCCAGGTGATCAGGCCCAGTCAACATGGGTTTATGAAGGGCAGGTCCTGCCAGACCAACCTGATCTCCTTCTATGACAAGGTTACCCTTTTAATGGATGAAGGAAAGTCTGTGGATGTGGCGCGCCTGGACTTTTGTAAGGCATTTGACACTGTTTCTCAGTGTTCTCCCTGAGAAACCGACTGCCATTGGCCTGGACAGGCACAGCCTGTGCTGGGTGAAAAACTGGCTGGATGGCCGGGCCCAGAGCGTGGTGGTAAATGAAATTAAATCCAGTTGGAAACCAGTCATGAGTGGTGTTCCTGGGGCTCAGTGCTGGGGCCAGTCTTGTTTAACATCTTTATCAATGATCTGGACGAAGGGATCGAGTCCACACTTAGCAAGTTTGCAGCTGACACCAAGCTGGGTGGCAGTGTTGATCTACTTGAAGGAAGGGAGGCTCTGCAGAGGGATCTGGACAGGCTGGATTCATGGGCTGAGACCAACGGGATGAGGGTTAACAAGATAAGTGCAAAGTCCTGCACTTGGGACACAACAATCCAATGCAGCCTTACATGCTTGGGGAAGAGTGGCTGGAGAGCTGCCTGGAGGAGAAGGACCTGGGGGTGTTGGTTGACAGAGGCTGAACATGAGCCAGCAGTGGCCCGGGGGCCAAGAGGACCAATAGCATCTTGGCCTGGATCAGAAACAGCGTGGCCAGCAGGAGCAGGGCAGGGATTGTGCCCCTGTACTGGGCACTGGTGAGGCCACACCTCGAATACTGGGGTCAATTTTGGGCCCCTCAGTACAAGAAGAACATTGAAAGGCTGGAGTGCATCCAGAGAAGAGAACGAGACTGGGGAAGGGGCTGGAGAACAAGTCCTGTGAGGAGAGACCGAGGGGACTGGGTTTGTTTAGCCTGGAGAAGAGGAGGCTGAGAGGAGACTTCATCGCTGTCTACAACTGCCTGAAAGGAGGCTGTGTCAGAGCGAGTGTTGATCTCTTCTCACAAGTGACAGGAGATGGGACAAGGGGAAATGGCCATAAGATGTGCCAGGGGAGGTTCAGACTGGATATGAGGAAAAATTTCTTTACCGAAAGGGTTCTGAGGCACTGGAACAGCTGCCCAGGGAGGGGGTTGAGTCACCATCCCTGGAGGAGTTTAAAAAATGGGTAGATGAGTTTTTGAGGGACCTGGTTTAGCTGAGGATGGTGTGGTTGGACTCAGTGATCTCAAAGGTCTTTTCCAACTGAAAGATTCTATGATTCTATGACAGTTGTGCCTGGAGCTGTGAGCAGCCCTGCCTGACTGCAGCCAGTAGGGATCCCTATGGCTGTATTTGTGCAGCTCCTGGGGCTGTGTTAAACAGCCATAAAAGAGATAATAGTTCAGAGTGAGGTAATCCGCGATGACTTATGGGGGTGTCCCCAGGGGTGCAGCCCTTCTGCAACACCCACTGCTGTGTGCACATTCCTCTGGGAATGAGGGTAAGAGGCTGCGTGCACTCAGCGCTTTGGAGGCTTGGCCTGAGATCTGGGATTCAGGGCAGAAGCAGAGGAAGGGCAGTCCCAGCAGATTCCTCCTGCAAAATGAAGCCCTGGGAGGGAGCACCTGGACAATGGGACACAGAGCTACACCTCTGCACCAACACCTAAACCACACAAGACATCGATGAATCCACACACGTGACCAATAAGGAGCCAACAGTATGGAAAGATGAACTTGCTGAAGGAAACCCTTTCCATCTGTCAGCATCTGCCCAGGACCACAGGCCATCACACCAGAACGTTATCATCTGAGTGAGGGCTGAAGCATGGGACGGATGAGGAGAAGGTGAGAGAAGTAGGTTGAAGGGCTGTTCAGATACTGTAACAGGGATCAGAGAGGTTGTCAGGTCTCCGTCTCTGGTCCAGGACCTCCTGGACAAGGCTGTGAGCAACCTGATCTACCAAGTTTGCTTTGAGTAAGTTGAACTTGGTTATCTCCAAAGATCCCTCCTGATCCAAATTCCTCTGCAGTTCCATGCAATGAGATCAGGCTGTGACAACCGATTGGGATGTGCATGGACCTTCCCTGCTAGCTCAAGAGATATGTTCTCCAGGCAGATGTGGGGTGATGATGAGTTCCCAAACCCCAGCAGGTACAAGCATGGGCCAGACCCCAGCTTTCCTGAGATGGTGGTGAGAGCAAAGAGCACCCATGGGCCCCTGCAATGGCAGCGACACCACACAGCAGGCATGGTTGGCAGGTACAGACACTCAGAGATCAGGAGGGATTAAAACCCATTGCGTCCTGCAAACAGACAGCTGGACAGAATATCTCGCTGGAGACTATTTTGCCAAAGATGAGTATGGGTTTTTTACACCCTGGCTAAGAGTCTGACACTTCCCACCTAAGGCAGGGATGTTTATCAAAGCTGTGGTCAAGCTTGTAGTCCACAGTCTCCCTTAAAGGATGGAAAGGAATGACACCCATGTGCAGCCACATGGCCCATGGGTCCCTTTGCTCCTCAGGCTGCACACGGGACAGCAAAGCTAGACACAGAAATCAATCTCGTGCTGCCTAAGCAAAAGGACTCCTGACTGGTACCATTGCAACCCAGCAAACCAAGCAAGGGGAGAAAGCCTCAATTTAAACTTGGAGATGCTCTAATCATCACACATGGCCCAGAGGAAGCAAGTATGGTTAATAGCCGGAGACTTCCACTCCATATGGCTTTGGTGCAAACAGCCAGCAGCAAGCCTGAGATGAGTCACAGCAGCAACCAGCGCAGGCTTGAGTTTCAAGCAATTTACTTCATGATTAAAGTTGGGAGACTGATTGACAGCCCCTTGAGGAGGGGGTCAGAGCTCTTCACTTGGGCTCCATCCCAAGAGGCCTTGAACTCAGCCGTGTGCTTTTATCTGCCTTGGAAAACAGCGCGGGCAGGAGGTATTCAGTCCATCAAAATTAGCCACAGACTCGATAACGAGAGCGATGCGAAATGACTGCCCGGCTCTAGGGCAGCCTTGGGAAGTGGTGCAGCCCCTGCCACCCACGCTGCCTGACAGGAGGGACACGAGCCTAGACATGAACACGCAAGTCCCATGGGAGAGCATCATACTCAGATGGAGAGATGACAGCTACCAGCAGCCTGCAAACCACAGCACTGATTCCCAGCCCGTGCCCAGTTGCCTCTCTACAAAACCAGGGAGAAACCTGCAGTCCTGCCCCACAGCAGCCAGCAGGGATCCCCATGGCTGTATTTGTGCACCTCCTGGCACAGCCAGCACCTCTGGGGCTGTGTTACACAGCCATAAAGGAGATTAGAGCTCAGGGTGAGGTACCCTGGGATGACTTACTCGGGTTTCCAGCCCCTCTGCAACACCTGCTGCTGTGTGCACGTTCCCCTGGTCACCTCCAGAGCACAAGCAGAGCAAGAGGCTGCGTGCACTCAGTGCTTTGCAGGGTTGGCATGAGATTTCCTGAGGTGGTGACAAACAGCAGAGCAGCATTCAAAAACCAGACATGGACCATTGTCATGTTCTCGCACAGCCTGAAGCTCCCCCAGCCTGAGGCTCCCCCAGGAGCTGGGAGTTTATGGAACTGCATTGACCCAGCAAACATTGCAACCACTGCAACCCTGCTCGCAGTCACCCAGAGGGATGCCTGGGTCATACCCAGCACCCTGAGACCAGCAAGTGTTCAACCCTTGTCAGGACCACCCTGATTCAGCCAGCTGCTGGGAGCAGAGCATCTGGGGTGATGGAAGTGCTTAGACCCCAGCAAGGGCAGGATCTCTATGTAGACACTCTTCCCAGGGAGGAGAGATGAGGCATGGGGTGAAGGGGAATGATACATATTGCTGTGCTGGAAGGTGCAAAGCAGAAGGACTAAAAACTTCGGGCAGCTCAGCAGGGAGCTGAGGACCTCCGCAGGGAGCTGAGGACCTCCACAGGGAGCAGTAGTACCAAGCAGGATGCTGGAGTTTGTTCCATCCCTCCTTCCCTGCCTTTCCAGCCACTATCCCCATCCCGCCAGGTGCAGGAGACTAAGAGGGAGCAGGAAGGGATGAGAAAGGGGAGATAAGAAGAGGGGCTGCAGGAACCTTTACTCCCCAGGATGTTGCCCACAGTCCAGCACTGCGCCCCTTCCACCCACCCCAAGGTTGGCTTCTCTTGCCCACCCAGTTTTGGACCGAAGGAACTGGTCAGACAGGGAAAACGGCAGTGAAGGACAGGGTGGGCACCCCAGTGTGCCGTTCACAGCCGTGCCCACAGCCGAACACAACAGCGCAGCGGCTCCGCGTCTCTCTGGGCAGCACCAGCCGGATGGGGGGCTCCATCCCCCCTTCCAGTCGTTCGTTCCCTCCAGCCATCCCTCCTTCCCTCCATCCACCCTTCCTCCCATCCAGCCCCTTCTCTCCGTCGTTCCTCTCCTCCATCCACACCTTCCCTTCTTCCATTCACTCCTCTCCCCCATACAGCCCTTCCCTCCCCTCTGTCCCCTTTCCCCTCCAACCCCCCTTCCATCCCCTCTCTTCTCTATCCCACCCTTCCCTTCCATGCCCTCTCCCCTCCATTCCCTCTTCCATCCCCCATCCCTCCTTCCATTCACTCCCCCAACCAGCCTCTCCCTCCATCCCTCTCTCCATTTCCTCCTTCCTCCACTTTCCCCTCCATCCCCTCTCCCTTTTATCCCGCCCTTCCCTTTCTCCATCCTCCATCCCCTCCATTCCTCCCCTCCACCCCCTCTCCCCCCCACCCCCCCCCGCTCCCCCGCTCCCCTCCCGCTGCCCCCGGTGCGGGTACCGGTCCGGTTCGCCGGGCGGTGCCGCTGCTCGAGAGGGGCGAAGCCGCTCTCACCTGGCTCCGCGGCGGGCGGGCAGCGGGCGGGCTCCGGCGCTCTGTAGCGCGGGGGGGAACGCCCGCCCTCCATGCCGCAGCCGGGCCGCTCCGGCCCCCGCCCTCCGCGCGCCGGGCCGGGGCGGGGGGGGGGGCTCCCGGGCTCCGCGTCCGCCGCCCCGCGCCCCCTGCCGGCCGCCGCCCCCGCGCCTTCCGGAGACACCGGGACCCTCGCAATCCCCGCGCCCCCGGGGCCCCTGGGTCCCATCGGAGCCCACGGGTGTGTACCCCTCGTGCCCCTGGAGGCCCTGGGAGCTCCCCGAAGCCTCTGGTTCTCCCCGCATCCCTTGCTGCCCCTGGGTCCTCCTGTGTCCCCCAGAGCCCCTGGGTCCCCCGCTGCCCGCGCACCCCCTGTCCATGGAGCTCCTGGATCTCCTCGGAGCTCCTGGGTCTCCCCACGACCCTAAGACCCTGGGTCCCCCCACCGGCCACCACCTCCCAGAACTCCTGGGTCCCTCTGCTGCCCCCCCCATCCCCCCTTCTTCCCCGCTCTCAGGTTCCCCCGTGACCCCACGACCCCTGAGCCCCTGGCTCCCTCTCTTGCCACTGGGTCCCCACACGCCTCGCACTCTCCAAGCCCCCATGAGCCTGTGGATCCCCCTGCCACCCCTGTTCCCCTTAGAGTCCCTGGGTCCCCTCACGGCCCTGGAGACTCCCCTGCACCCCTGGGCTGGTAGCACCTTGGCAGCACTGACGTCCAGGGGGATCTCAGTGATGAGCGCTGCCCTTCTCCTCCCTCTGGCCAGACATTCCTGCAATGACCAGTCCCACCATCCTGAAGGCTTATCCCAGCAAACCAGTAAAAGGAAGGTGAGGGCTGCATCCCCTATGCTGCCGTGCCTCTGTTTTGCTCGTAAATAGCTCATCTCATTGCATTGACCATCGACTGCCAGCGCTGTCGCTGCCAGCTGGGCGGGAGCACAGCTTCATGCTGGGGTGTGACGGCAGAACCCAGCAGCGGCTGCCCCATGCCTGGCTCTCACCTCTCCGCTGCTGTCAGCCCGACTGCTCTCCAGCTCAGGAATGTTGTGTGGCGTTTCCCAAAGTGTATCCCTGAGCCCCTCGTGAAGATGGGATGTCCCTGAGCCCAGCCTTGGACCTGTTTCCTTGCACGCAGCCAGCATTCTTGTTCCAGACATAAGAAGGATATGGAAAAGTTGGAACAGATCTAGAGGATGCCACAGAGATGATCCGAGGGCTGGAGCGCCTCTGCTGTGAGGACAGGCTGAGAGAGTTGAGGTTGTTCAGCCTGGAGAAGAGAAGGCTCCAGAGAGACCTTAGAGCAACCTCCCAGTACTGGAAGGGGCTCGAGGAAAGCTGGAGAGGGGCTCTTTACAAGGGTCAGTGTTGGTAGGATGAGGGGGAAAGGCTTTAAATTGAAAAGGGGAAGATTTAGATTCAACATTAGGAAAAAATTCTTCACGATGAGGGTGGGGAGGCCCTGACACAGGTTGCCCAAGGAAGCTGTGGCTGCCCCAACCTGCCCATCAAGGCCAGGTTGGACGGGGCTTTGAGCCCCCGATCCAATGGGAGATGTCTCTGCCCGTGGCAAGGGGTTGGAACTGGATGAGCTTTGAGGTCCCTGAGCCTCCTGAGTTCAATTAAATCCAATTGTTATCAAAGAAGGACACCGCTTAACTGAGACACTGGATTGACACCAAGGGGCAAAAACCAAACGTATTTCTACATACATTTCTACATAAAGTAGGCAAATGATAAAGTCTTATGTGATTTTATAATCACTGTTAACCTTAGAATTGCTGTTTAAGAATAAAAAGTTAAAGAAGCAAAATTCCTCCATCGATTTTTTGGCACATATTTGCAAAGTAATGCAAGAATAACTGCTGATGTGGTTGGAAATACATCATGAGAATCTACTTTCCCCAAGGGAAGTCTGATTCTTCTCAGTTACATCTTATTCTCAACGGCATTAAATGCCTTGGCATGTTCTATTTTCTACAAGAGCCATGCTCAAAGTGAGGAATTCTCAAACAGAACAATTTAAGTCCCCCTCCTTCCTCACCCTTTGGCTTGCAGGATCTGTGCCCATCAGAGAGGAACAAATTGAGTCACCGACACTGCAGAGCTCACACACAGAAACAGCACAAACCTCAGTGGAAAAGAACTTAACTGAATTGGTGCAATTTATTCAGTGAATGAGCCCTCTGCCACATTTGCTCCCACAGAGGTTTATAGTTCAGAACATATTTCAAACTATAAATACGATTCTCCCCTGAATCAGCACCAAATATGATTATTGGATTATTAATTAAAAAAACCATCTTAATATGCATGACTGTTACACCGAAGTTAAGCTTTGGGCCATACCACAGATCCTCTGGGTCACAGCAGCGGTGGCTGGGCATATCTGAACATCCGTGGCCAAACTGGCTGTGGAGGTCAGAGTCCAAGGGAGCCATTGAACCGATGTTTCTCATTTTGAGGTTTCTCTTTGCAAAGCTGGAACAGCAGCAGCTGATTTGTGCTGATCCAAGAAGTCATTACTATTTCAAAAGGTGCAAAATTTTGATTTAAGCTAAAGCACAATTAAGTTCCATCTAAGAAATTGTAGTTCTTTGAAAGTTAGACAGACACGGACTGTCCCTCTGATAGCATGTTTTCTTGAAAGAATGTTTATTTCAAATACTCTTTTTCCCAGACAATGCTGTCCAAAGGATGTCTTTCCCTGTCTAAAATACAAGGTCAGGCAGAGCTGGCTCCAAAGCTCCAATTAGCAGAGATTTGGCTGTTGTGAAGTTCATAAGAAAATTAAAATTAATCCTTGGAAATTAATGGAATATGCATAAGATTTGTGGGAAAATTTATACATATGCATGTAAGGGGAACAAAAATCCTGTCCCCAGCTCTTCTCTCGTTACACAGGATTGATGGAAATCATTCCCTCATGCGCCCAGCGCTGAAATAAAGGCTCGGCTTTCTGAAACTCCAAAATGAGTCTTGGAGAGTTTATCTGCTGGCATTTTCAGTGTCAATGCTGGAGCAGATAAAAAGAGCACATTTCACCTATTTAATTGGCTTCAAATGAGGGCAGTCACTGCCAGTGAAAGAAGCAACCACGTTTCAGACTGCTCCATCCCTTTAGGCAGCGTTCATCCCACAAAAGCTCACACAGCTCCATGATGTGCTGCTTGCAGGTACTGTACTCAAGACTGAAGTCACTCTATTAACAAGTAATTAGAGTTCCTGAGGTCTTATATGATCATAAAGCTGAGATAAATTCTTGACAGTAATATTGTTCTTAACTTGAGTTTGAATTCCTGGGAGAAGGTAACATCTTAAGAAGTCTCAGCTATTCTTGGCATGAGGGCAATTCTATCTATAGTCATTCTAGCAGAGTATTCTGCGTGGCAGATTGATCAGCGCTGGAGAAGCAGAGTGCTAATTGCCCTGTGAGCACTTGCTGTACAGACAGCCCAGAATCAGCACACATGGAAGAAGAGAAGATCTTCAATGGCATTGCTTTTCCATGTCTCCTGTCTCCTTGCTTTTCCATGTCTCCTGTCTCTTTCTACCCAGTCCAGAACGCTGCAGGGTGAGAGACTGCGACACCACTTACACATTAGACGTGCATCTGAATGAACATTCTGCTTTTGGCAGCTGTCTCATGGCTTGTAAAACATGAAGAAGGTGTTACTAACATCGACCCCTCTGCAAAGGGATGATGAAGTCACTTACCAAGGAAGGACTTAACAAACCGACAGCAGCTTTTGGCAGCAAACAAGATCCAACCACCAGTCTCTCATCTATAAGCAAATCCTACCTCTTGAAGAGGTGTTGAAAGATGTGCTTTGGAAGTAAAGGCAAAGTAGATAAGGCAGCTCTGTCTGGACCTGGCAGGCCCTGTTCAGGACGCAGATTTAGTTCTAAGTAGGAACTCTGAGCAGAGGGCTGCCCTCAGGCCACACTTTTGGTTAAACCGATGAGGGAACAGCCCACTGCGGCCCGGTGGGGAACAGCTGTGGGCAAAACACCCCGCAACCAGGGTCCTCAGTGCAGTCCCCTCAGCTCCACTGCCCTCACCCTGCTCCCCCAGCCCTGCTCCCCTCAATCCCACTCCCATCAGCCCCACTGCCATCAGCCCTGTTCCCATCAATTCCGCTCTCCTCAGCCCCACTGCCCTCAATCCGACTCCTCTTACCACACTCCCCCAGCCCAGTTCCCCTCAGTCCCACTCCCCTCCATCCCACTCCCTTCAATCCCGCTTCCCGCAGCCCTGCTCCCTGCAGTCCCACCCACCTTGGCCCCAGACCCTTCCGCTTTTCATCCTGCAGGTCTCTGCCCCGGAGGTTGGCCAGGACAATGGCAATACTCTCGTGTTCTAAAGGGATGTGGTCCAAAGGGACATGCTGTCAGTGAGGGGACTCTCAGTGCCAGGCTCCGAGCACAATGAGCCCCTGACCCAGGGTGTCCCAACACCAAACATTCCCCCGTCAGCCCCCCCCAGGGTTCCCACCTCCCTCCAGGAAGAGCAAAGGCAGCTTCTCAAGATCGGTGTGGTCCAACTTAGTCCTTTCCAGCTGGGCCACCTGCTCCTTCAGGGCAGCCATAAAGGTACTATCCTGCTTGTCCATGAGCACAGGCTGCTGTGTGTCCCACCAGTCCTGGTCGTCATCCTGGGAAGGAGACATCAGGCTGGCTGAAACATGGGAGCAAATCCAGTGTCCCCAAGAAACCCTCCCACTCCCAGCTCTCCGTGGGGAAACTGAGGCACAGCCCCCTCCGCATGCTCAGCACCCCCCTCCCCATCTTCCTTGTCCCCACTGAATCTCTACCTTTCTCATCCCTACCTGACTCGGCCATGCGGTGCTGGGTGGCTTGTGCTGGACCTGGCCCCCTGCTCCTGTGGGATGGGAACTGAAGTGCTCAGCGCTCAGCACCGCAGCACCCAATGTGCCAACGTGTGCCAGGGAGGGCCCTGGGAGTGCTCCCTGCTGGGATCCAGCCCTCCCACCTCCCCTCTGGCTGCCGCAGGAGACCCCTGTGCACCCAGCCCTGCTGGATCTGCTCTTTCCCATGGCCCCGGAGAGCTGGCTGTGGCCGTGGCAGGTCCCTGCACCCAGGGGACACCAGGCGGCTGGAGTTGAGCTGTCCCAGATCAAGGGCTTCATTTCAGTGACTCTTTTCACAGGAGGCACCTGACCCCCCCATCCACCCTGAGTCCAAGGTCAGGCTGAGAGCAGACACAACTCATCACAGGCAGCTCCAGCGACATTGAGAGAGACCTGGGCTGGATGGGGCAGTATGGGAAGGCTCTAAAACCTCACAGAACCCAGGCCAGCACAGCTGACCCTTCACTTTCAGCTTGTCCAGAGTGTTCCCCAGTGAATGTCACACCCTGACAGTTTAAGCTGCTTTAGGGCAACTGCCCCAGGGCTGCAGTGATTCCTACAGCTCTCAGCTCACAGCTCCACTCTGAGCTAATGCCTTCACTCTGAGGAGCTCGGGAAGGGCTGGCTGCCAAGGTCTTACACCATGCACCTCCAGAAGGGCACAGTTATCCAGGTGCTGCTTGTGTCCAGCAGTGCCCATGGACATGGCAATCTCTCTGCTGTGGCAGTGGGCAAGATGCAGGGAAACACATAAAAATAGGCTCATAAATCACTGGAATCAGTGCAATCAGAGCTCCTAAGTCCTCCTTTATAGTGGAAAATACCCTTCTTCCAGCACAGATTCTTCAGTTCCATTCCCATGTGTTGAGTGATGTGTTCATAGTCCTGCTCCCCTCCTGTGCTCCGCAGCCGGCTACTCTGCTTGCTGAGCCGTGTCTCCATGCAAACAGCATTCACAGGAGCAACCACGACACCAACAACCCATCGAGCTGTTTCCAGCCCCTGGAGTCACCCAGAAGGCACAGTGCAGTGCAGCACAGAAATCAACAGAGCTTCTATTCTAAGGAACACAAAGCAAGGCTGGGCAAGATTACATTTTCCTTGCTTTGAAACCCCTTTCTGATGGGCTTTGCCCATGTTCTGTGTTTATCCCAGCAGTGTTTGAAGACTGCTCTCGTTCGGCTTTATGGTCTGTCCTCTGGGTGCCACAGGACCGCCTGGACTCTGAGTGCCTATGGAGGGCTCAGCGAGTTCAGCCAAGGAAAGGGAAGAGCTGCCCAAGCAGAGAGTGACTGAAATCCCCCTGGTGGGATATGAAATATGGATGTGGACACTGCTGCTAGAGCTGATGTATTCTGGCCTCTTGCAGCAGTACTGCTGGGGAGGACGTGTGACAGAGACACATTGATCGACTGTTAACGGTGGCCACACAGTGTTGTCCTCCCCCTGAATCAGTCCATAGCTTTCCACTTGGAGCTGGTGGAAGATGAATTTTCTTTCCATATGTAAAAATGACCTACACCAGGTTTTGTTATTGCTGGGTTCATTCTGCCTCTGAAGGTTTTAATTTCAGTACAGAATGCTCTTGTGGGAAAGAGCTGATTTGTATTGTTTTTTTCATGGTGTATTTAATAATTCACAGCCAGAGGGTGTTTTCAGGTCGTCTGAGGCTGTAGTTCAGGAGAGGTGATGGAAGAGAGAAGTTGTTCAGGATGCAGAGCTCACAGGCAGTGGTCACCTTAACACCCTGCAAGGGCCAAAGCTGCCCAGGCTGCTCCAGGTTTGTGCAGGAGGAGGAGGAGGCGGCAGTGACACACTCTGGGAGCCAGACGTGGTGTGATGCATCTGGGCCCAGGGGTGACACAGCAAGCCACCACGCAGGGACGTACACGGGCGCTGGCCAAGCCAGCTCGACATCAGCCCCCTCTGCTGGAGAGGTGTTTGTGTGTCTGCTCAGCGCCGAGCTGGGCACGCGGAGAGCTGGGGGCATTTTGGTGTAACAAAGACAAGTGTGATAGGGTTAAATATATGGAGGAAAGACTGGAGGTGGGGAATCCTGCCACGAAAAAATCCTAACAGCCTGGAAGCCCTACCTCCAGCCTCTGTTATTTATGGATGCACTCTGCACCCAGGTTTCTGTGCTCTCCTTGTCTTCAGGTGATCCTGTCCACCCTTATCCCCTTGAGGTCCACCTGCAGTCTTCCTCCAGGCATTTCACCCACACCTAATAGAGAAGATGAAGCTGCTCTGAAGTCACCAGTTCCTGGGTACGGGGAACACCTGAACAGTACCCTGTGCTGTGGTTGCTCTGTGATCTGCATGAGCTGCCCACAATTTCCAGGGGTAAAAATATAACTTGTGGAATTCTCTTTCTCACAGCTGTGAACTGTTCCTGTTCTATCTATGAGCAGCTCATGTGGTCAGTAGGACCAGTGGCCTTCAGAGGATGCTTGGAGAAAGCCAACACTTCATCTCTTTTCCAGCCCAAACCTACGTGTGCTGGGCCAAGCGCTGGCCCCACCAAGGCAAGGGGGTTCTTGGAAGTGACGGACTTTGAGGGGAACAGGCTGTGGGGACAGAGTAAGAACAGAGGGGAATCAAGGGGCAGCAAGCATGGGGGTTGGAGGCTGCTGCTTCCACATTTCTGTAATTCAGCCATTTCTGCCCATCCCTGCGCAGAGAGCTCTTTGGCTGTGGAGTCTCTCACTGTGAAGTTCTCTAGGTAGCACAGCTGTGTAGCGCCAAGTTGGGGAGGAGAAGACATCAGCCATACAAAGGCAAATGACACTGATGGCTTTATTTCCCTACCAGCTTATTCCTCACCCACCCCACCCACGTGCAAATGTAAAAAAACAACAGAACTGGCAGCTTCTGCTGTTTTTTTTATCCCTTTTTTAAATTGGCATTAAAAGGATTGCACCTTCTGATACAGATCATATGTGACACCTATCTGAATAACTTATAATCCATCTACATCATTTACAACTGTACAGAGTAAACTCTGGGCATCACAGACCACGCTCCAACCCAGTGCTTTGGCTTTGTAAGCATTTGCCTTGTGTTCCAGGACACGTGAACCCCTCAATGAAGCTCCAAGGAGGCAGGGTGTGAAGAGCTGCTTGTCACCCCTTAAACCCCGTGTTACCCTATGCAACAGCTCACAGAGGAAACCAGCTGGTGCAAGGGGCCATTTCCTGACTTGTTTCTGAGCCTTCTGTCTAACCTCAAGTCCTTCAGAGCGAAAATGTTTGCTGCCTAACTTTGGCTTTGGTGGGCATCAACAATTTTTTACTTGTGAGGCAAAGAACCAAATGTTGAGATCGTGCAGCCCCGTCACTTCTGTGGGGGACATCAAGGCTTGGGGACTGCACTTGTCTCTGCTGGGAGCGTGGGGCTACATCTGCCAGCATTTCAAAGTAGCTTCCTTAGGAAATGGACATGTTACTGTTGACCAACGTGATGTTTCAGCTGGTGGTGCTGGTTTAGGTTTCAGTATTTTTTGAGACCCGGAGGCCTTTTACGTTGCTGAATAACCCATCGCCTGCCGGCTGCTCTGGAGCTGCTGTGCCCCAGTAGTGTATTTCAGCAGCTGTCCTGAACCACACGATTCATTCAAAGTGAGGGTGAATAAACCTTTAGCTTGGGAACAAGAAGCAACAGTGCCTGCTGTGCCAGGTGGCAATGTAGGACAGGACCAGGAATACAGCAACCATGACTTGTTGGCAAAGAGGAAAGGGAAGTCTGAGGGTTGAACCCCTAAAGCCTCGTGCAAGTGGCAGGAAAGGCAAGTACTTTTTCCAGGGGTCCACCAGCCAAGACAACCCACAAGCTCAGAGCAGTTCTGTGGAGGGGAATCAGGGCTCCTTGTTCCAGGTGTGGATGGTTAAACAGAAGCGACTTTCCAGGTGTGCAGCTCCCCAGGACAAGCAGAGGGGTAGTTTGGGGATTTGCCAGCTCCACTGCAGCCTGGTCAGCATCAGACCTGGCTCCAGGGACTCCCCATCAGTGACAGCCAGAGAAGGCCGGGAGTAGCTGTTCTGCACGTACACAAAGCTAAAGGACATTTTCTTTGGGCTGCTGATCCAAGAAAGCACCGCTGAGAAAAGATGACCCAGGTAACAATTTACCTGGGAGTTGAAAGAATAAAAAAAAATGATAATGTCATAAAAGGAATGTCCCCAAATCCTCTCCAGAATTAACTGAAGACTCCCTGGAGACTATTCAGAAATCTCAGCTCACATTCAGAAAAGCAATAAATACATACTGTGTTTGTTCCATTATTTCAGTCAGCCACAACCTGGAATGAAGGCAGGGTCCTCCTGCACCATCATCCTTGACACTGGGTTCATCTGAGCCAGGGTGGAAGCAGCAATTGTGCTGTCTCTGCTCAGCCTGGCCCATCTGCAAACCAGGGGAGGGTTTCTACATCGTGGTAACAGCAGAGGAAAGGAACAGAGAAGTCTTGCAGGCACCCTGCCTATCCAGGGTTCCCAGGAGCGCTACTCCGCTCTTCTACATCTCTTTCCTGCAAAGCAGACACAGACCAGACCCAAACTGCAAGGCAAAGTAGGATGCAGAGGCATTGTCAGCTGCCCTCACAGCAGAGTCCACTGCTGCTGGGGTTCCACGTGGTTATTCCCAGGATGTACAGCTAGAGGAACACAACCAGTGCTCCTGAGGCCCCAGACCAGATGTGGAGAGGTCAGGTTGGATGAGTTTTCAAGCAATTGGCTTTAGTTTAAAGTGTTTGTGTCCATGCCCAAGGGGGTGGAACTGGGCGGGCTTTAAGGGCCAGTTCAGTCCAAACCTTTCCATGATTCTATGAGGTTGCATAGTGAACCACAGAAAAATCCCAGCTGGACTCAAAGGTCCAGCTCGGACATCAAAGACCTGTTGTGCAGCCTCCATCACCTGCTCAAGGAAGGTTTCTTCTTCTATCAGATCTCTGCCATTCTCAGCCGAGCACATCCCACAGCACTGCCTGGGCAGCCTGAGCTGTCCTTGCCGTGGTCATCACTGCCAGATACTGCACTACATTTCCCATGTCCCAGTTTCACACCATTCATCATTACTTTGTGTGGGCCCTTTGAAGCAACAGCAAGTTTTCCACTGGGCTCAATGGAAGCTGCATTAAATGCACTTGCTCTCCCGGTTGTGGTCAGGCTCACAAAGAGGTTTCGTAAATCCCACAGGGGAATAAGTGCTGGTTTGCCCAAATACACCACCTTGTGCCAGAATGGTCTTCTGTGCACCTGACCACCTGCCCAGCTGTGAGACATCACCACAATAAATATTGCTGCGAGCAGCTTCTCTCTGATCCAGGAGCACAGCAAGTGCCATCACCTCAGCTGTGCTTTCCCCAGTCTTCCTGAAATGAAGAAGCTTCAAGGTTTTCCCTGACTTGTGCAAAGGTTTAAAACTCAGTTTGGCAGGGGATGTTAGTGGTGGTCATCACTGTCATTCAGCAGGGCACAGCTGTCCTCCCTGAGCCCTGTGAGCTTCTCCTCTTGCACCTTTTTACACTATTGCCATTATAAAATCACTCCTGGTGGCTTTTAGTGTGTTTTCTTTCTCCATCTCCTCTGTAATGACCCAATGTCACATCTCCCACACCATCTCCTTCTCATTTCCTTCATTGAATAACGCCTGCAAACGTGTTGATGGGCAGCAGCAGAGACTTGGGCATGTATTTCACAAGCCCCACATCTTCTGCTTCATGCAGGCTGAATTTCATTGTCCTTGTCTTCTGCAGGCAGTAGCTGGGCTCCAGGCAAGGAGACACTTCAACGCTGCAAGAGCACAAGAAATATTTACTGCATTTGCAAATCTGCCCTTGAGGACCAAAGTCTGACCTCAGACTAAACATCAGGTGTCTCCGCTGACACTGAGGGAGTGCTGTCGTAGTAAGATGTGCAGCTGCTTTTATACTTTTTAACTGGTTTTGACTGGAAAGATGAGCTGAATTCTCTCCCTCTATCTTCCCGTGCTTGAGATATCCTGGTGAGGAATGCAGGCAGTGAGAGAGTACCAGCCCTGTATAACTAAAGAGATCCAGGATCTAAGTTTGGCCCTGAAGGTACCTCTCCTCCTACTGTCTTAATGACAGCACCTTACTTATAATGGAAGAGCCATTTTGTTTCTCACACCAACACCCAAAACCACAAAGGAAGGAGAGCACCATTCTGCCCTGCCTTCCCTGGAGAAGCAATGTATTGTCCATTATGTATGAGGATCAGGGCTAGGTGTCCCTGGGCAACAGCTCTGCCACTTTGGGAGCCCATACAGGGAGGGATGCAAGGTCACCAGCAAGATGCACAAGGCCAGGCCTCACCTGATCACGTTCCTGTAGACTCTTCTTCTGTCCTTGTCCAGATACACCGTGAAGGGCCTCTGCTCTGTGCTCCTGATTCTGATGTCGCGTGTTTTCAACCTGTTTGCCACAGCCTGGAGTAAGAGAGGAGGAAAAGCCCAGTGAGTGTCTTTCCTTGGCTGAGTCATGATGGGTAGTGTGTGCATGAAAGGGAGGTATAATGACATTTCTCTTGTTTTCTTAACCTCAGATGTGACACAAGGTGAATCCTTTAAGGAGGGAAGTGTCTCTTTTGTCCTTTTTCTGTAATCACAACCAGGTCAAATTTTGCAAGGGTAAACTTCCCAAACTGGCAATGCTTGCCCAGGCTGCAAGGTTTGGGATGTCTATGGGGTACATTCTCGAGTGAAAGTAATTGCAAAACATTTTCTGAGCAGGATGACCTCAAAACTTTCTCCCCATGGAGTGTTTCCTCTTCCACTGTTGTCATAAGGGATTTCCACACACTGATCAGTCTCTTCAGGGCTGTGAGCATCCACAGTTACTTACTGAGAATGATCGTCCTGATAAGTTGTTGATCTTAATGATCTCAGTGATGTTCACATTGAGACAAAAGAGGTCTGCAATGGAAGCAGCGTGTTAGCCTTAGAGAATCATATAACCACAGAATCATTGAGGTTGGAAAAGACCTCTCAGCTCATCCAGTCTAACCATCAGCCCAACCCCACCATGCCTGCTAAACCCTGTCCCAAAGTGCCACATCCACACATTCTTTGAACCCCTCCAATTTCTAATCTAATCCTCCCCTGGCAAACTTGAGGCCATTTCCTCTCATGCTGTCACTTGTTCCTTGGGAGAAGAGGTCAACACCCACCCTGCTACAACCCCGAGGTCTGTCCTCAGCCTCCTCTTCTCCAGATTAAACAGCCCCATGCCCCTCAGCTACTCCTCATAAGACTTGTGCTCCAGCCCCTTCACCAGCATCATTGCCTGTGTCTTTAGACCATGGCATGAACTCAGCTCAGCTTTGAGCATGGCTGGTGCCAGTCCCCACGCGTGTACTGCCAGAGATCTGTGGGATACACAGGACAGCAGAAAAGGGGGACTCAGGCTAAGGGTTTGTGTGGAATGATGCTTCAGGTGGAAATCTCAGCGGCTATGCTAAGAGCAAGGTGAAAGAGGAAGGCTGCAGCAAGAGGAAGATGCTGCCAAGCCCAGGTTGTGGTTATGCTGAACCCCACATTACAGGGAACCTCAGGCACATCATTCACAAGAAAAAACACAAGCACAGACTGTGGTGGCACCAATACCTGCACGTCAGGCTCGACTGGCACAAAGTGTAAGTCAGATTTACTCTATCGAGCACAGAAAACTCAGCGAACCATCTTCAGATGGTTCCAAGCAGGAAGAACCCACCTTCAGCCTCGTCAGCAGGGACGGCTTTCATCACCAGGCCTGTGGAGCGCAGGGACACAACGAGCTCCTTCGCCCGGTTGCTCAGCACAACCTGCAGGAAAGGCTCTGTTAGTTCACCCTGGCAGCAGTGTTCGACCTGGAGAGGTCTGGGGGCAAGTTCACAAATGCCAAGTCAGCTAACAGGCTTTTCAAGTGCACCACGACCTCTCTGTCCTCTCCTGGAGTGCAATTCCAAAGGGAAGAAGGAGGACCAGAGCACTCCTTTTAGGAGACCTGGGTCACGCTGGGGATCCCTGGGAGCAGAGACATTTTGGGCTGCCAAGAGCCCCACTTACCTTTCTGTACGTGACTGAGAGGTCTATCCCAGGGCCATCCAGGTTTGTTTTCTTCTTGGTCGTGCTGAAGTCTGCAGGGAGGGAACCGAGCAGGATTGGGGTTTCACTCACCCCTCCCGTGGGACGAGCCACCCCCTCTGCCACACAGCAGTCGTGGTCTGGCACACTGACCCTTCCCAGCCTGTGGGAGCTGAAGCTCTGCGCACCCAACAGGGCCAGCGAGGAAGACCCCCTGAAGGTCTGTGTCCAGCCACACTGGCAAACATCACTTGGATTACACTGGATGGAAGGGCTGGATGTGACTTCTTTAAAGCCTTCAAGCATCCTGGTCCGACCACTGGCAACTCAAAGAAGCCAAGTTTCCAATTGGGAAAACATCCAGCAAAGGGGATGGCTGCTAAACCCAGCTTGTTTCCTCAATAAAAATATGGTGCTGATGCAACTTCAGAGCCAACGAAAGGCTCTACAAAACCTGCTTGAGACAGGAGCCAGGGACTACAAGGCCTCTTACTTAGTCTGGTATCAGGTGCCTGAGAGGGAGATGGAGGTGCTGAGGGAAGCCTCCTGCTTGTCAGGAAACAAGGGATATTGCTCCAGGGCATGGCCTTGGCTGCTGCAGGCTGAGGGACAGGGTGAATGGGAGGTGGGGCTGGTAGGACTCCCCCTCAGGATGGCACCCCTGCTGCAAGTCTCAGCGTGGGGGCACACGCACCTTTGTGGGAGATGCTCTCCTGCACCTGAGCGTGCAGCTCCGTGAGGAACACGTCCTCGACCGGCTCCTGCGCAGGGTCAGTGAAGAAAACCTGGAAGAAAGGGAAATCTCTAAGAACAGCTCCTCCTCAGTCATGCTGTGACAGCACACTGGGCTTGTGACATCAAAAGGTTTTCCAGACATCATCCAGGCAGCCTATGGGATGGAGAGAACTGCTTTTACTCTGCACTCCAAAGCCCAGGAGCACAGCCAGGCCTTGCCAGAAGCCCGGTGGACCTGGCCAGCAGCGTCCCCTGCCACTGGATGTCACTGCACACTCACAGCTGAGCCTGTTCCCAGCCATCCACCCACAGATGTCCCATTCAGGGGGAGCAGCTTCCCAGGTCTGACTGGAGGTGCTGGCTTGTCTTCACAGGACAGAATTTCTATCGCATACACCTAAATCACTTCACCTGGTCACTTCAGACTTATTCATTGTTTTGTTTTCATGGACTTGCTTTGAGCAAAATATGAAGATAAGGTCCTGAAGAACCTCTCCTGGCCACAACTAATCCCACATCCAGCTCCTGTGGGACCTGACACTTACTTCCAGGAAAAGTCTCTGCAGCCAAAGAGGAACAGTGTGGTCTTAACCAAAAAGGCAAAACAGGCTTAGTGTATCCAGATGAAGCAGCATCACACTCTGTTTGACAACAGGCAAGGTTATGTGTCTCTATCTGAAAACCACATCTGGAGTCAGTTCCTCTTCCCCTGCTTGAGTCACCCACTCTCACTTGAGGAGAAATGAGTTGAAGAAAAA
This sequence comes from Dromococcyx pavoninus, assembly GCA_033558185.1. Lineage (NCBI taxonomy): Eukaryota > Metazoa > Chordata > Aves > Cuculiformes > Neomorphidae > Dromococcyx > Dromococcyx pavoninus. The sequence goes on along the minus strand of JAUMJL010000285.1, from coordinate 425,536 downwards.
TTCACCAAAAAACCCAAATCCTCAGCCACACAAGCTGAGGATGAGATACTCCAAGTGTTTACAAGCTATAGGTTAACAGTTCAAGTTTTGGTGAAGCTCTTCCAGCCCCTCACATGCCGGTTTATTCATGTAATGGCTGGTCCTTTGCTGCAATAGTTTAGCACATCAGCTACGGACAGGTTAGAAGGAGACCTTAGAGCAGCCTCCCAGTACTGAAAGGGGTTCCAGGAAAGCTGGGGAGGGACTTTTCACAAGGGCTTGTAGTGATAGGACAAGGGGGAAAAGCTTTAAACTGGAAAGGGGAAGATTTAAATTAGACGTTACAAACAAATTCTTCACAATAAGGGTGGGGAGGCCCTGGCCCAGGCTGCCCAGAGAAGTGGTGGCTGCCCCATCCCTGGAGGTGTACAAGGCCAGGCTGGATGGGGCTGTGAGCACCCTGATCCAGTGGGAGGTGTCCCTGCCAGTGGCAGGGGGTTGGAACTGGATGGGCTTTTAGCTTCCTTCCAACCCAAACCATTCCAGCATTCATCAGGGTCAGCTTAAGCTTTGAAGGACGAAAATTGCCAGTGGAGCAGATGGGGGGGTTGGTGTAACAAGACCCAATACAGGAGTTCTTTGCTCTCCTATCAAACACCAGGTCTCACTCTGATACCATTTCAGAGAAAATCTGGCAGGAAATAAATCAAACAGTGTTTCAGGAAGCCCTGCAAAGCCCCTGCTAGGTACAGGGAAGTTTTGGCAAAGCCACTCAGAAACCCCCTCTTTGCTCACAGCACCTAAGGCAGCAGGAGGTGCCAGAGCTCCTGAGCAAACCCGAATCCATCGGAGCAGAAGATCTGTGTCCTTCCAGGGGCATTGCAAGGCTCAGTTTGGTGACCTGTGTGATGCTGAAATAGCCTTCCTTGGATCATTTGCTTTGGCTGAGCTGTGCTACACAAAGTCTCTGGACCTGGGAGCCTGGCAAGGAGGGGACAGGCTGGGAGTGTGGAGATCCAGGCTCAGGTCTGCTGAAAGCTCCCAGACCACGCTGACTTTGCCAAGAAGGCACAAGAGGTGTGGTACTCACCTTCACAGCGTAGACCTGGAAGCAGACGGGCTGGATGCCCATGCGAGCATAGTAAGCGATCACGTCAGTGATGAACAGATCAGTCACAAGCTGTTTGCTTGGAGAGGAAGGCTGGGGAGGGCAAATCACATTATGGATCAGCCACGGTCATTTCTCAAAAACATTGCCACAAACGCTCACACCTGCCTGGATGAGTTGTCCCCAGGGCCACAACCAGTCAAAGTGAACGGGAGAAACAAAACCTTGCACCCACGCACCAGCCTTTTTTGTAGGCTATTGATGGTGGCTCAAAACTGCCAGGAAATGAGAACCCAGGGTATTTCAGCAAATGCCTCATGTATATTTTCTTTCTTGAAATCTGCCACTTCCTGTCCTCTGGCCAAAAAAAAAACATCGCAGCGAGTGGGTCTTGTGGCCTGGGGTAGTGTCAGTCACATGCACCTTCCTGGCTGCTGGACTGGGGAGAGTTTTGCAGGGAGAAAGCTCTGTCTGGGGCATGGAGGAGCCCAGCAGGGCATGAGATTGTCCTCAGGTATGGCAGATGTATTTAGGAAATGGGCCAGGCTGGGGTGGTGGGAAGGTTTCCCTCGTACCATGGCGGCCAGCTTGGGAATCATGTGGCACAGCGTGTTGATGTTGCTCTCGTACCACGGGTCGGCTCTGCCCAGGTATCCGGCCACCTCGCAGAGCTCTTCTTGGTTGGTGGTAGCGTGGTCCTGCAGGAGAAACACACAGCTCAGAGCGCGATCAAGGCTCGAATAACAGGAGGAGGCAGAGGGAGCAGGGGCACAAATGCCCTGTGAGCAACTCCCCCAACCCTGCTTGGTCCAGAGAAGATGGTAAAACATTTCTTTCAGCATTCACTTCACAGGTGCCCAAGAACAAGTGATGAATGAAAAGAAGAAATATTCATTTTTGTAATGGCATCTCTGTCAGGACTCACTGCCAACTCTGTGCCAGCTTAAACTAGTGTGAGATGTGTGGCTGTTTATTTATTGCTGTCTCAAGGCAGTCAGAGGGGAAGAGATTTGCCCAAGATAAACCACAGGGTATTGACTTGCAGAACAAAAACTGATGCGGTGATCAAACAAGCAAAGCTCTCAGTAAGGGGCAACTGCTTCCCCGAAGCATTTGGGAGGTGAGAAAACCATCAGTCCCTTGCTAAAGCTCCCTTGATCCACCTGTAGCTGGGGCATGGCAGCAAAACTCAATAGAATCATAGAATCAATTATAGAATCATGGAATGGTTTGGGTCGGAAGGTACCTTAAACATCACCCAGTTCCAACCCCCTGCCATGGACAGGGACACCTCACACTCGATCAGGGGGCTCCAAGCCGCATCCAACCTGGCCTTGAACTCCTCCAGGCACAGGGCAGCCACCACTTCCCTGAGTAAACTGTGCCAGGGCCTCCCCACCCTAATTGTGAAGAATTTCTTCCTAATGTTGAATCTAAATCTTCCCCTTTTCAATTTAAAGCCATTCTGGCTCATCCTATCACTCTAGGCCCTTGTAAAAAGCCCCTCCCCAGCTTTCCTGTGGCCCTTTTCAGGTACTGAAAGGCCACTATAACATCTGCCCAGAGCCTTCTCTTCTCCAGGCTGAACATCCCCAACTCTCCCAGCCTGTCTTCGTAGCAGAGGTGCTCCAGCCCTTGGATCATCTTCATGGCCTCCTGTGGACCTGTTCCAACAACTCCATGTCCTTCTTATGTTGGAGATTCCAGAAATGGACAAAGGACTCCAGGTGGTGACTCACGAGAGCAGAGTAGAGGGGGAGAATCACCTCTCTTGACCTACTGGCAATTCTAGGCTGCAAGTTACCACCCATCAGGGTGGTTAGAGCAACCTGAGTTTCTCTGGAGCTGATGAATTCCCAAAGCCAGTCTGCAAACTGAGCCCAGCTGCCCTGGCTTGGCTCCCGTCCTCCTGGTTCTAGGTACTGGGCAATAATGGGCACGAATTCTTGCAACTGCCCCCTGCTCTTCCTCCCAAAGCACTGTCAGCCTCTGGCTGTGGCAGCAGAGCCCAGAGCTGCTGAGCCCACACTCACCACCACGGCCAAGGTTTTTGGCTGCCCCGTCACAACCGGGATGTGGTAGAACTGCAGGTTCAGCCTGGGAGTCAGGAAAACTCGCCGTGTTTCTCGTTTCCTTGAAATGGAAAAATAAATAAGCATGTCGCAAGGGGAAGGTGGAGGAAAGCAGCTCTTGGCCAAGGTTGGGTAGTGCCAGGAGACCACAGCTGCTCTGCAGCAGGAGCTCAGGCCCTCCTTGCACCCCTCCTTTGCCCACTGTGACAGGATGGCAGTAATGCCCCTGGGTTCCCAAATCCAGGAAGGAGAGGTGATGGGGGCAAGGAGTGCCCCACAGATGGGCTCTTAGTGGGGACCAGCGGTCCCCTCTGCACCCAGCATTCCTTCCCAGAGTGGTGCTGGGCACCGTGACCCAGACCCAACTCACACTGGTCGCCTGGTCTGAATATGCTGGATGGGCAGCTGGGAAACAGTTTTCTTTAGGATTTTTCCCTCTTGCATAGGAAAACATCTTGCCTCCTTTACTGTTCTTTTAAACGCATTCCATGAACAGAAGGGCAAAACTCCTTGTGTGCATCATTTGGGTCAACAGAGCCAAACCATGCTGTGTAGCCAGTGAAGTCAGAAGCATTTGAGTGCAAATCATAGAATCATAGAACGGTTTTGGTTGGAAGGGACCTCAAAGCCCCTCCAGTTCCACTCCCAGACATGGGCAGGGACACATCCCACTGGATCAGGAGGCTCAAAGCCCCATCCAACCCGGCCTTGAACACCTCCAGGGAGGGAATCAACTGGCCCCCATCCTGTCTCAGGTAACGCTGGAGCCCAACCTCATCCCCAGCAATCCTGGCCACTTCAACAAGCTGAAAAGAAGCCCCCACTCTATCCCTCCTTTCCCCAAGCCCCCACAGTTGAAGAAGCTGTGGCCACCAGTTACCTCAAAGCGTAGTAAGCTTGGGCCAGGCGCCCCAGGACACGGTCGTCCCCCAGCAGCACAACGCGGGCTGTGTGCAGCCTCTGGAGCGGGGCCGCGGACTCCGGGGGGAGGCCCGGCCTCCTTTGCGCTTTGGCTGAGGGCTTTGCCTCAGGACCACTGCCCCCAGCCTGCAGGAAGGACACGCTCTCCAGCGGCGATGGCTTTTTTTTAATGCCACCCTTCCTCTGGAGCCGGGATTGCTCTGTCTCGGTGCTGAAAGGGAGGAAGGGCTCCTCGGCTGCTGCAGGAAGGTCTCGCTCGATGCCGCTGTCGGTGGAGAGCACGGAGAAGCGCGGCTGCTCGCAGCACTCGCACTCCGAAATGATGTCCTGAATCTCGAAGGTGTCCAGGTCCTGGCTCAGGCAGTCAGGCTTGCAGCTCTGTGGCTGCGGGCGGATGAACAGCACCAATTCCTTCCCTGGAAACAGATAGGAGCTTGAGGAGGGAAATACAAGCGAACCCAGGCTGAGCCCTGGCCCTGCCCCAGCCCCCCCTCTTTTAATGCAAACCAGAGGACCAATACCTCCACCTCTGGGTCCAAGAGGAGTCCGTGTGTCATTCCCATTTCACGTGACACCATGAAGAGAGCTCAGTATGACTCAAATCAGGTACTTTGGGTGCATTTTTCTGCAGCCTGTCCCACAGAGGTCCTACTCTCATCTCCTTTATCCCTCTTCTCCCCCAATCCCCTGATCTGACCCCAACAACCCCACAAGAAGGCAAGCTGTTGCAGTCAGCACAAGCCTCCACAAACTTGGCCCTTGGGTGATGGTTATGAAATTCATTGCCCAAGAATCAGGAATAAATGACATGTTTTGCACAGGCTTCCCAGCCTCAGGCACTGCCTGACCTCACTACAGCCACCCCAGGACACTCACAGAGTTGGTCGTCCTCTGTCCAGAGGTGAAAGCTGATGTTGGGGTTGGGCATAGGGGTGCCCTGCATCTCTCCCAGGGGAGCATCGCCTGGGGGGAAACAAGGGTGTGTGTAACCCACAGGAGCAGACAGGTGTCCCACACAGTTGCAAGAACCCCCACTGGTGCTGTGCTTCAGACACGTGCTGAACCCCAGGGGCTCCCCCACCCTGGGTACCTTCTGGCCAGACATGAGGTTGCAATCCCAGACCTCTGCTCTCACAAAGTAAGGCATAAGGAGGTGTCTACACTGTCAGTGGAAGCAAGAAATGAAGACAGGGAAACTGAGGCATTGGTAAGTGAAGGACATTGCTTTGCTGCAAAAAACAAAGGGATTGCAGAATAACAAACTGAAAGAAGGGAGACTGAGATGAGATCTTAGGCAGAAATGTTTTGCTGTGAGGGTGGGGATGCCTGGCCCAGGTTGCCCAGAGCAGTGGTGGCTGCCCCATCCCTGGAGGTGTTCAAGGCCAGGTTGGATGGGGCTTTGAGCCTCCTGATCCATTGGGAGGTGTCCCTGCCCATAGCAGGGGGGTGGAACTGGATGGGCTTTGAGGACCCTTCCTAACCAAACCACTTCGTGATTCTATGGATGCTACTAAGGCAGAGGCAGACAGGAGGTGAGGAAGGACAGCAGTGGGAGGGTAACGGTGAGGACATGGCAGCAAGTAGGAGCCTGCCAGCTTCACAACTCCCTTAACCCACCATGCGTGGCTCAACAGGACCTTACCTGCTTCTGAGGAGCTGAGAATGGTGCAGTAAATCTTCTCCAGCCTCGCTGTGCGTTGGTTGCGGTCTGCGCTCGCCTTGCCTCCTGCACACTCGACTGCTGCCACCACTTTCTGGAACCAGTGCTCGATATTGCTTGTGGGCATATCCTGTTGTGAGGAGCAGATGTTAACACCCAGAGGTATGAAAAGAGGAGATGCTTTACGGGCAGGGCCATGAAATGGGGTGGAAAGAGGGCAGATGGGTCCTGCAGAAGTTGTTGTTTCACAACAGGGGACACAGATCTCCTCCTGTCCCCACAGAAGGCTGGAGGAGGAGAAGTGCTGGTTGTACTGTCTGCTTAAAGGTTTGCAGGTGATGGACACTGTGCTCCTGGCTGCTGTGAGCTCTGGGAGGCAGCAGCAGGGCTGGCAGCTCAAGTGACCCTTGAGAAATGGGGACAGCGGGCACACAAAGGTGTCTTTGGAGTAAAAATCACTGAGAGTCCCTGCAGAGCTGCCTTTCTGAACCAGACACGTCTCTCACTGTGGTCCCACAGCTCCTTGAGGGTGTTTTTCGAGAAACTGGCTTGGAACATTTCCGCTAAGATATTTTTGCACTGCCCAGTGGTTCACAGGGGAACTTTTATTTCATTCACAGCAGAGCTTGACTTTGCTGTGTAAAAATGAAGACTAAAACTGAAGATTCAAAACCTCTGGCTCCTGCTTCAGTAGCTCTTTTATATTTGAAGAATTTACTAGTTTAACACCAGCTCTGCTCATAGCTCAGCCTGGTGAGTAACGCTGGAGCTACTGGGCATGGAGACCAGGAGAGAGGGGCTGGGGCAGGAGGTGGTCTCTCCACTTCTCCACTTGCCAAAAAACCTTCTCCTGCTTCAAGGTGCCCAGCAAGAACAGAACCATTGGGAAAGACCTTATTGCATGGAGACCTTAGAGCAGCCTTCCGCTACTGAAAGGGGCTCCAGGAAAGATGAGGAGGGGCTCTTGATCAGGGAATGCAGGGGTAGAATGAGGGGCAATGTCTTTAAGCTGAAAGAGGAGAGATTTTGGTCAGATATCAGGAAGAAATGTTTTCCAGTGAGGGTGGGGAGGCCCTGGCCCAGGTTGCCCAGAGCACTGGTGGCTGCTCCCTCCCTGAAGGTGTTCAAGGCCAGGTTGGATGGGGCTTTGAGCCCTTTGATCCAGTGGGAGGTGTCCCTCCCCATGGCAGGGGAGTTGGAGCTGGGTGGGCTTTGAGGTCCTTTCCAACCCAAACCATTCTATGATTGTATGAAACCACACTGGTGCTGCAGAAGTGGTGCTGGTTACCTGGAGTCTCGCCTTCAAGCCACTGATGTCACAGCCCTCGCCCAGGGCCGCCTGCAAGGCGTGGATGATCACGAAGCACATGCACACCCGGGGGCTCTGGGAGGCCTGAGCTGCCTCTGTGTCGGTGACCAGCGCATTGCAGATGGCTTCAGAGAGCAGTTCGGGATCAGCAAAGATGAAAATCCTTTGTGGAGCAGCAAGATAGGGAAAAAAGGAGATAAGGACTTTACTCAACATTCAGGCTGCTGTGAACAGGCCATGTCTCTTATCTTGTGTATATAAAAGAGTCGTTGCTCATATTCTCCTTCCCCACCCATCCTCCCTGATTCCCAGGACCAGCGAAATAAATTGGGACTCATGGGAGGAACGTGTAAACACCTGGTTTACATCCAGATTGTCCATTCCATCCAACATCAGTTCAAAGGACAGTTTTGCTCGGATACTTAAAGGCTATAAAATAGATGAAAGTAAAAACCCATTCAAAGAGGTGCTACTCACTTCTCCTGATAAGGGTACGGGTTGCTTTTAAGACTCTGTTCGGAAATGACCATTCTTTGGTATAACACACCTGGCAGAGGCAGGAGACAAACGGGCAGGAGTCAGAGCATGAGAAACAACGACAGAGCTCCGCGGAGCAGCTCAGCGCTGCCCCAGTCATAGAGGCTGACGGTGGCTCTGCAAAATCAGACACCATCTCTGCAGCCTCCATTGCAGGAGAGATGGTGTAAAGGAGTAAAGAATCAGGCCCAGAGCTAAAAATAGTCAAGGACAAAGATAGGATAGATCATGCTACATAAAAAGAACTCCCTTCTATTCTGGGACAGTTTCCTGTGTTTCCCTTCCTTTGTTTAGAGGTTTATGAGCTCGGGAGTGGAGTTGGAAGCAGGAGGAAGAGCCTGATTCCTGGCCTTGGTCCATGGGGTCACAGCAGTGGAGAGCGTCTGGGTGGGTGTGAAGAGCACGTGTGTCCAAATTGGGAGGGATGCACTTCACCCTCACCCAGCCCTGGGGTGGGGAACGTACATCCACCCCACACCGTTCAGGTGAAATCACCTTGTGAACCTCGTGGTGCTCCAAGAGAAGCCCCGCTGGAGATCCACAGCTCTCCAAAATGAATCATTGTTTTACCAGAGGTTAGGTGAGATAAAGTTGGACCTTGGATTTCCCGTCAAAGTGGTGTTGGGGAAGAGTGGTCAGGGTGATGATGATGGATTGATGTTACCAAGAACGACACATTCTCTCGTTTCCCACCAGGCTTCTTGTATTTCACTTCCACCTCACAAGGTGTTTGCACCTGGCACTGCTCTAAAGGTGTGCTTTTAAATGCTTTTATTAAAAACAACTTTACTGAGAAGAACTTTAATGGGCAATATTAAGGAAAACAGAATTTTCCCCTGGCTTTCTTTCTAAAAGAAAGTGGAAGTAACAATGTTTTAGTGTTTGAAACCTGATATGTGCTGGTAGAGGGACAGCTTGTGCCAAACAGCCTGTGACTCAAAGTTAGACAGAGGTCTCACTTTGCAGAATAGAGACCTCCACAACATTCAGTGAGATGCCCAGGCCGGGAGCATAAGCACCCTGTTTCCCAGAGAGAGAGGGTATCGATACACCTGCCTTAGATGGGCTGGACTTGGCTCTGGTGGTGCCTACACCAACAGCAGCAGGACCTCAAGGTTTTCTGCTGGTAAGTAAGGCTCCTGAAATCAGGTGAGGAGAAACCTCCCATCCAAACGCATCCCTATGACCTCCAGGTTTAGCTTGGATATTAGGAAAAGTTTCTTTACTGACAGAGTGTTGAAGCCCTGGCAGAGGCTGTCCAGGGCAGTGGAGGAGGTTCAAACAATGCATAGCTGTGGCGCTTTGGGCCACGGTTTAGCAGGCACGGTGGGGTTGTGTTGGTGGTTGGGCTGGATGAGCTTGGAGGTCTTTTCCAATCTTAATGATTCTATGATTCTAAGTGGCAGAAATCCCTTCCACAGCTCTCTGCATTAGGCAGAGGCCAGTCCAGGTATGGAAACTCCCCAACTCCCCACTACCATTGCCTCGAGGACCCAAGCCATTCGCCCTGCCCTGCGTGGGCAGTGTGGAGAAGCCCTCATACCCGGTGCTGTCCTTTCCATCTTCAGCCTGGTGGCGTAGTCCAAACCGATGGTGCAGAAAGGCTTGGGCAGCGTGAGCAGCTTTGTACAGCAATCATACACTCTGCTGCAGAGCTCGTCGGAGATGCAAGGAGCCTGGAGCGAGAAAGGGGCAGTCAGGGAGGTGCCACAGGCACTGATCCCTTGCGGTGCTCTCCCCACAACAAACCCCAGGGTGGGAGGGCACAGAGCTACACAAGGTCAATAGGGAGTAAATGCAATATATGAAGCAGAACCAGGCCCTACGGTGGTTTGGAATCCTCCAGCAATACCCACTGAAGGACTGTGCACACATTTTTGCCAGGTTATGGTTTCCTACACCACCAGGCACTTAAACACCTCCAGACATGAGGAGCAGCTGGAAGGGCCTGTCCCTCCCAGATGTGTCACAGGTGCCAGTGTCTCAGCTCTTTACACTGCACATTGGGAAACACACAGCTGAATCCATCCGTGGTAGTTCCAGGGCTTTACCGGGTGGGTAGTGTGATATTTCAGTACAGGAATAAGTGCTGAGTGACTCCAGGTGGGCCCTCCAGGTTTCCTTGGGTCTTGCCCCAGCGAAGCCCCAGGCAGGTTACCTTTATCAGGGCGTACATCAGCGTGTGCAGCAAGGGGATGATGTAATGTCTGAAGTCACCTCGCTCCGCCTGTGGGACCAGAAGGCAAGGTGAGTGCAGGCAGTGCCTGGCAGGGAGTTGGGATGGGCAGCAGGGACCGGAGCCAGCGGAGCCCCCACAGCCCCCGCGACATGCAGGGTCCTGGCTGCTCAGTGACTCAGACACACAGGGTGGGCACAGGCACTCGCCTGGCACAGGGTGCTTTCCAGGTGCAGGTGGGGTTTGGAGTCCCTCCACAGTCCATCAGGGTGGGCAGAGTGTCCCTGGGGCAGACAGGCCCTGCCTGGTGGGCATCCCACATGAGCCAAGCTCTGGGGAAGGGGGTGAGGGCGTGAACGACATTGCTGTGGCCACCATGGCATCGCGGGACTGGAGGCTGTAGGGATGTGCAGGACCTGGACTCTCCTGTGGCAGAGGGGTTTACACACTGGGAGCTGCACAGCGTGTGCCGGAGTCATGGCAGGGAGAGAGAGAGAGCAAAAGTTTCTCACTGAACTCACTAAGGAGCTCCTGAGGGTGGGGAGGCCCTGGCCCAGGCTGCCCAGAGAAGTGGTGGCTCCTCCATCCCTGGAGGTGTCCAAGGCCAGGATGGATGGGGCTTTGAGCCCCCTCCCTGATCCAGTGGGAGGTGTCCCTGTCCATGGCAGAGGGTAGAACTGAATGGGCTTAAAGATCCCTTTCCAGCCCAAACCATTCTGTGATTCCTCTCTCTTGCAAAAATTCATGTGAAAACATAAACTCACAGGGAACCCCTGGAAAAAGCCTGTTTCACATATGGTGGGCATGGGATCAGAGTGGACAGGGAGGAGAGATGCTCTTTCATCCCAGTCCTGGCCCTGGAGAAGCCAGATGGATGCTCAAGCTTATACAGCCCCAGCCACTCCCTGTAGCCTGGCTATGACTGACAGCTCAGCAATGGGAATGCCCCTGGATAAACTTAGGAAGGATATTTTCGTTCCAAAGATATTTCCAGCACCTTTATCCAGGGCTGCTCTGCTGATGGATCTGAGTTAAATGGAACTGATGACAGCAAATCTTTAGAAATGATCAATAAAATGAATAACACTGAATTGCTGAGATTGGCTTATATATGCCCAGAGCCCCATAGGAACTCAAGCATGAATTTGCTAAATTATTATCTGTGGTTGGTGCTGACTGCTCAGAGCTGCTGCAAGACCAGAGGAAAGAAAAAACAAGCGATACTGATTTCCAAGAAGAGCTTCAGGAAGATGAAGGGAATTACAGACCAGGAGGCCTGACACCCCTCCTGGGCAAGGAAAGAGAAGAGTAAGAGAGAGATAACAGGTATTACAAGAGGGACTGAGGAAATCAGACTTCAGGTCCTCTGATGGAACCCCTGCATCCATACCTAAGGGTGATGTGGGTGTTCCTGTCCATTTGGATTCACAAAAGCCACTTGATCCCATTGCTCCTCAAGGCACTGATGGAAGCTCAACTGCCAGAGCCTAAGAAAGTGCCTGAAAATGGCCTCAGAGCTGCTCAAATGTCAGGAACAAAAGATGAGGAATAACTGCTGGATGTTCACAGCACAGGGGCTGCGCTGATGCAGCTCAAGCGTGTGATAACGGGAGCGTTGATGGAGAGGGTGGCAGCTGCTGCAGAGGGTGCTGCCCTCCCTGGGGAGGCATTGGCTGGAAGGACTGGGAGCTGAGCAATGCCCAGCAAGGCAGCTGCATCCTTTCACCTCGAAAGGAGAAATAGCAAAGATGGAGAGGAAGTGGTACAGGGAGGTTTCTGCACAAAGGACAACTTGCAGGAGCTCATCACCAGGATGGGGAGGAGGAGGTGGAGGCAGGGCACGGGCTGTTCGTCCCTGCAGAGGAATGAGATGGCTCTAGGTAAAATGAGGCAGCCTTGTAAGAAAGAAGTTACTTCTACATGTGACAACTGATCAAACCACAAACCAGGTCATGCCAGGATGCTGAGGGTGCTAAAGAGACTGGAAAATGACAAGACAAATCAATGAAACAGAAAATCCACCGCTAGGTTTCCATTAGATGCTCTCAGGACGGGACACTGGGTGAGATGTTTCTGCTCTGGCACCCTCGGGGAAGGAAATGAGTGACACAGAGGGGGAATTTCCATTCTACCTGTGACTGCATCTGGCTGGAGTGAGATGAGGGAGATTTGGGAATGGTTGGAAGTGTTTTGCACTTTGCTATTTGCAAGATGCAAAGCCTGGCTGACTTCAGCTGCTGCGGCACTGAGGAGCCCGGGGAGGTTCCCTGCGTTGCCCATGGCTCACCATCACTTTTGGGGCAACCCCTGTACCCTGCAGCTGTCAGCTGTAGAAGAGCTGGAGCCCTGCCCTGGTGTCCCACAGTTCTTCACTCTTGGCTGTGAGGCACAGTCCCCAGCCAGGCTCAATGTCCCTAAAATCATCCTGAGCCTGGGGTGCCCCAGGAGGGAGGCAGAGCCCCATAGGTGGAGTGGAGTCTCCATCCCTCAGCTCCTCTTGTCCCACAGCAGGGCACACACCACACAGGGGCAATCTGGTGCTCAGGGGATGTCTCAGAGGTGGCACTCACCCTTTCCAGCTCCTTCACCAGGATTCTGACCAGAATGGAGCTGTTACTGGGATTCTGGTCAATTTTTTTATGCAGGGTCCATCGCAGCATCCCTGAGAAGTGAAAGCCAAGAAAGAGGTCAAGTTGCCAAGCAGAGCAACAAAGGATCAGAGGCAACATTTCACAGAGGAATCAGGAGACCTGGGTACTTTTGCTGCAAAGATCACTCACTGGGATGCTACATTGGCACCACTATCAGAGACAAACCAGGCCTCTCTGCCCTCTGCTTCAATCAGTGACGCTCTGCAAGGGACAAGGATACTGCTCTCCTCACTCTGGATGCACCATTGTAACTCCAATACTGGGAAATCTTTGGGAAAAGGTCCTAGAGATCTCAGGACTGGGGAGCTGGAGAAAAGCAAGGCAGGGCAATGGATGTGAAGTTTCTTTACTGCCTGCTTTCACTGCCTGCCCTGAGGAATTTGAGCTCCCTCTGGTCCCAGCACACAGCATTTGAACACTGATTGCTGACAGCTCACACCCAGAGCAAGGACCACAAAACATCTCAGTCCTGCAGGTGTCACTGCTCATTCCAGTAAAAATCAAATTTAATTAACTGTAAAATATTCCATGCGCTCGAAGTAAAATCAATTTTTCAGAATTAATTTTTTCCTAAGGCTACAGCAGTCCAGGCACTGGGTCAACTGGATTTTATTCCCCAAAGACATAAACATGGATTTCAACTGATTCTTTACCGAGGAGCTGAGCTGGCAAAGCAATATCCCTACAGGGACAGATGGGGAGATGTCAGTTCAGGGGTGTTAAATGAATGGGATGGGGCTTCAAGGGAAATCAGTGTCAGAGCTGGAACAACATCACGAGCTCTGGCGTTTGATGTCCCACTCATATGCTGAACCCCTGGGCAAACGCAGGGTGTAAAGGATGTAACAGCCACGGAGAGAAGGGGTGGAAGCTGCTGAGGCTGGTGCAAGGCAGACACCAGGACCTTGCCAAAGATTTAGCAGGTTAGAAAGGCAAAGCAGTGCCAGGGAGGAGAGGCCACCCCATGTCCTCCCACCCTGGCACTGTCTGAGAGAGGGGAGCGATGGGGGATTTGGGGCCAAGCAATGCCCGGCGAGGCAGCACAGGGCTCGGTGGGTGCTGGGAGCCATGCAGGAGTTCTCCTCACCTCGGTCACACTGGCAGGCGGGGTGGTGCCCATCCAGCTCTCGCAGCAGCGTGCGGACACGGCGCAGGATGTCTGACTCCACCTCTGCAGGGACAAAGGGGATGTGAGTATCCAGGCCAACACCCCGGGAGACTGGTAACTGCGGACAATGCTGGGAGGAGAGCACTGGTCTGGGTGTGCAGTGAGTGTGGAGACTACATCTTCATTGCATCCCTCAGGATGACCATCTCAGCAGGCTTCAAGACTGGATGTGCCTCGATGGGAATAGGTCAGAGAGCTGCCTGGGGCCACTGGAGCTGTGGGGCAAATGCCATCCTGTGGACTGGTGGCCCGTGGAGCCATCCTCCAAAATGCTCCTGCAGGGACAACGTGGTGGTAGAGAAGCTCTGCAGAGGATTGCTCAAACATGAGCTCTGCAGAGCCCCTCTCTCCACTTGTTCCGTAAAAAAATAAAATCACACATTAAATATAGAAACTATCAAAACTGAACCACAACTCAGCACTGTGAGAGAGCAGAAATACCTCTGCATTTTGGCACCACGTGGATTCAGCTGCAAGGCAGCAAGGTCTGCCGCCTGCACCAGCATCTTACCCCTCCTGGAAAACCCAGGCAGAGCCACCAGACTGGGCACGTCATAGATTCTTGAAACCATGGAATGGTTTGGGTTGGAAGGACTTTAAAGCCCATCCAGTTCCAACCCCCTGCCATGGACAGGAAAACTTCCCACTGGATCAGGGGGGCTCCAAGCCCCATCCAGCCTGATCTTGAACACCCCCAGGGATGGGGCAGCCACAGCTTCTCTGGGCAACCTGGGCCAGGGTCTCCCACCCTCACACCAAAACATTCCTCCCTAAGATCTCATCTCAATCTCCCCTATTTCAGTTGAAAACTGTTCCCACTTATCCTGTCCCTGCACTCCCTGATCAAGAGCCCCTCCCCAGCTTTCTTGGAGCCCCTTTCAGTACGGGGAGGCTGCTCTGAGGTCTCCTTGGAGCATTCTCCAGGTTTTCCACCTGCAACCTCTCACAGCCTCTCCTGTGCGACCACCCACCTGCAGGCCCCAGGCACATTCTGCTCCTCAAGGCAGGAACCTGAGGTTGGTGTTTCTGCCTGGCAACCACCACACGTCTTGTATATAACAAAACCAAACTGCCTCCTGTGCTTGGCCAAAATAAGTCTGGCAAACTCAGACTCTGTTTGGGGTATGACACGTGTGTGGGCCGAGGGCTCGTGATCATGATTGAGCTCGGGTGGCAGCCGGTTGCCCATGGACACTGACACATGACAGATGTGAAATAAAAGTCAGGCCTTGAAAGCACATGGGGTATCAGCCGGGAAAGCTACAATGTCCCTTTACTCCACCACAGCCCAACTTTATGTCCCTCCTTACACTGGGCTTCTCTTTTCCTGTCGGTAGAGCAATTCTTGCTCCTTTTTGATGAAAAAGAGCATTACATAAACTTGTGTATTATTAGATTACATTCCCCTGTAGGAAATCGTAGGCTCGAGCAGCCAGAACATGTTCTGATCCAGGGAAGCATCTCAGATATTTGTGGCAACTGCGTCCCAGGGCTCTTTCCTGGGGCAGGTTCCTGCCTCTGTGTTCACTGTTGAGGTTCAGACCATTGCCAGCAGTGGGTGTGCAAGGATGCAAGCAAGGAGATTGCATCCATGTCCTAAGGGAGCTCCAGACACTCACTGTCTGGCCTGAGCTGTCTCATCCACATGGGGTTGTGTTTTGGGATTGGTGTCATTATCACCACATTTCCTACCCAGTTTTGCTCCTGAATTTGTTCATTGCCTCCACATTCTCTTCTGCCACCTTTGAAATGGTTTTTTTTTTTCTCATTTGGAAGTGTCCTTTGGGAAAAAGTCAACAATTTTCTCTGTAAATTTGCGCTTTCTTTCCTTTCTGCTTTTTCTCCAGTGATTCTGTAAAGCTCCTCAATTTCATTGTTATGTTCATGGATTTTGCCCTAGAGAATTATGCAATAATAGACTATTTGCTATTTCCGTGTATGTTTTGAATTACTAGAGGAAGTTTTTTCTTGAGCACTGATATAAATACTGTCTGCTTTTACTATATCAAAGCGACTGCAGTCATGATACGCTGAGGTTTCTTCAGAGGGAGCAGGGCAGCAGAGTGTTCTCTCCAACACAAACATGAGGTGCTTTGATCTAAATACAGTCTCAACCTGCCAGTGACAAACAGCAGTCGCTTGGAAATGAAAATGAACTGTTTCAGCATCACTATCCTGACCTCAGGGTGTCGGGAGACCAACACTGCCTTGTGAAACAGCATGAAAATACAACACAGTTGGGGGGAAAATGGACACAAAATATGCAATGAAACATAAAACTGCTTTAACATTCAGATGTGAATGGTTGCCAGACCTGGTGCATTTGAAGAGCACCTCTATAGCAAATCTTTTGACAGCCCCTCCGTAGCTTCGTGCCTCGTTTCCCACCTATCCAACAGGGTGAGCTCACACTTTGCAAAGAGCAAGGTTTGCCCATGTCAGAGACTGATTTTCTACTACTATGATTGTTTTTAAATCATTTGGTTTTGAATGTTAAGACTGCAGCAGAGGCAATGTCCTTCAGCACCTTCACTCACTCTCAAAAGCAGCCTGGCTGTGGTTTGCTGCCCAGAGAGGTCACGCTGCGATTTTGCTGGTAGAGAGAGCAAAGACAGAATGCTACTTTGGACCTCAGAGCTCCTCCAAGCCCCCCCAAACTCAGTTCCAGAACTTTCCCACAAGAACCACTGCACAGGAACACTGAAAACTATAAATGATAATCTGCAAGAGGGGCACTTGCAGCATCACCCACCAGCCTGGGAGAAGAAGAGCAATATCTGGAGCCCAGGTGCTATCCTTGCAGTTTCCTCTCTCTTTCCCTTTCCTCCCTTTTCTCTCATTCTCTCTTTTCCCTTAAGACAGATTCAGCAGCCAATGCCAATCTTATCTCTAATAATGCCTTTCTGGGTCAATCGTTTGGCATTGTTTTGCCATCATTTAGCCCAGTGGGCACTGAACTCATACATTTAAAGGGAGATTCAGGGTCTCTCCCCGACGACCCCTAGACTGTCCAGGCTGGGGTCGTGACAGCCCAGCAGCAGCGAATCCTCCTTACATACCCCTGTATTTTATCAGAGGGTAATCGAGGCACAAGAAGATGGATGAAGTGAGTTAATTTGGCTGGGACCTCCCACCCCAGCACCCTGTGGGCTCAGCTTCACCCACCTGTGCTCTCCATGGCCTGGCTGAGTCTGAAGCAAGGGGTGGGCACGGCGGCCACAGGGCGTCTGCGCTGATGGGGCGAGTGCAGAGCTGCTCCTTACTCCACACAGGCATGGCCTTGGGTCCTGTGTCCCACCTGTGAACAAACAGGGCACGATTGGCCCAGGTTGGCAGCGGAGCTCAGGATCAGCCTGAACCCCGATGGGAGAACAACGCCTCTGGGACACTGCGGGCATGGATCTCAGGGAGGCAGAGCCCAGGAGAGAGCACAGCACATCTCAAGGTCTGTGTTTTGCTGCAGAAAGTTTCAGCTCAAAGCTGAACCCATCTGAACGCTTGGCCCTCAAAGCCTTTCACAGCAAGGAGACCCCCAGCAATGAGCATCATCATTGCCAAGCAGGGTAGGTCAGGAACCTTCTCTTCTCCAGGATTTAAGAGATGTTCAGGGCAAGTGAAGCTGAGTCTGAAATGCAAAGTCTGATTCAAAATAGAAGAAAAGAAGATAAGGCCCAAATTTCCATGTGATTTCTATTTTTGTGCTGACCCACTGCCACCCCGATCCAGCGATCCAGCATCCCAGAGAAACAAACCCTGAGGGCAGCTCCGGAGCCTGTTACTCTGCGGAGGGAAGCCAGCCTGGAGCCGGAGAGCTTCCCTTGTCCTCCGGCATTGTTGTCTCCAAAGAAAGAGGAAAAAAAAAAAATAACCCGAAGAGCTGGGGAGGAAGGAAGGGAGATTTGGCTGTGATGATCACAAGCCGGCACGAGCAGCCACGGGGGAGCGGAGAGAAGCCAGCTTCTTTGATGTGAAACACCACTGCTGAGATGCTCAGCTGCAGTCATCTACCCGCAGCTGGGTCCCTCCCTGCCCGCAGCTTCGGTGACTCGTGGTCCTGCCCCCCTCTTGCAGCAGATCTAGATCGAGCCTCTTCCAGCCTCTGGATTTTGCTCCCCTCTTTCTTCCTTTCTTTGATGGAAAACGCCCAGTCTGTGATGCTGAATTCTATGATTTCCCTGAAACACCCACATTGGTGGATGATAACAGGGGGCCCACCTGCAGCAGTCCTCAAACCAGCAACAACCACAGTGTCATCAGTCCTCCAACTCCCTCCAAGAACAGTCAGGCCATCAGAATCATTGAATCGTACTCACGTCTTTGCTCTATCTAGGATTTACTCTATTGAATTTGCAAATTTAAGACCTAATTCTACACAGGTTCTAAATACATAATAATACATTCTACATAATACATTCCACACAGTTAGGTCCACAACATAAGAAAGGTATGGAACTGTTGGAGAGGGTCCCGAGGAGGCTACGAAGATGATCTGAGGGCTGGAGCACCTCCTGTACGAGTACAGGCTGAGAGAGTTCGGGTTGTTCAGCCTGGAGAAGAAAAGGCTGTGGGGAGACCTTAGAGCAGCCTCCCAGTACTGAAAGGGGCTCCAGGAAAACTGGGGAGGGACTTTTCACAAAGGTTTGTAGTGATAGGACAAGGGGGAACAGTTTTAAACTGGAAAAGGGAAGATTTAAATTAGACATTACAAATAAATTCTTCACAATAAGGGTGGGGAGGCCCTGGCCCAGGCTGCCCAGAGCAGTGGTGGCTGCCCCATCCCTGGAGATGTACAAGGCCAGGCTGGATGGGGCTGTGAGCACCCTGATCCAGTGGGAGGTGTCCCTGTCAGTGGCAGGGGGGTGGAACTGGATGGGCTTTTAGGTCCCTTCCGACCCACGCTATTCCATGATTCCATGAAAGAGAATGAATCTCCTAATCCTTCGCAGGCGTAAGAGCACCCAATCCTGTACAGCAGTGCTACCCAGCCACCAAGCTGGTGGGCGCTGCCGTTCTCACAGTGGTATTTCCTGCTGGGAAAGGGCCAGGGTCCTCGATGCCATGGGAGAATGATGGCACAGGCACCAAGCAGCGAAGTTGGGGCTGTGCTCCAGGCTCTGCCACCGCGCCTGCTGCAGGGCTCAGAAGCGAAACCCAGTCTGCTGCTAATTGCTAATGTGTCGGTGGTTTTCCACATCCGCATCCTACCTGCCCACACGTGGGAGGGGAGCTGGGACCCAGCGTGGAACACATCAGCACTCAGTTTCCAAATTTAGAAAAGGACTTGACAGGGCCAGAGCAACCTGAGCTCCTCCTGCTTGAGAAGCTTTGGTTCTTGGTTCAGCTGCCTGCTTGGAAAGTGCTGGCTCTCCTCACTGCCAGCAAAGACAGTGATTGAATCCATGGCCCACCTGTCGGCTCCAGCTGCTTGGGTGTCCCAAGAAAATTCAACATCAAATGCCAAGAACCGGTCCCCAGCACACCCAGAGTGCAGTCCCGCTGTCTGTGGGGGGCACATAAATGTCATATGGGAAGAGACATGGAAGGACACACATGTAGAAGTAGGTTGTGAGGGACAGCAGGGTCAGTCTGGTTCCTGCCAGGCAGCAGCTACAGGTTCTCACTTTGCTTGGCCAGAACCAGCACAGAGACTGAAACAAGCAGAAAATCACCCAAATTCGCTGGGGACATTTTCTGTCTGCTTTGCTCCCCCCAGGCAAGAAGAAACCAGGGCTGCCAAAGGAGAAGGATGGATGCAGGGCTGAGGGTGGGAAGGGCTGGACAGCAGCAGCCTCAGTTCAGAGCAGTTCAGAGAGCAGGACCACATTTCCTCTCCCCGGCTATGACACATGGGGTTGCTGCTTGCCCTTCCCTGCAGGGCTTCATCAGGACTTTCCCAACAGCAGTTGGCACTGCAATAATCCCAACACAACCCCAGTAACTTGGTGAGGAAGGCTTTGAAAATGCAAGAGCCTGGGCTGTAACCAAGGACCTAAATTCCACCTTTGTGCGGTCTTTACACATTCCTTGCACTGGTGATGGAGGCTGCTCCCCAGCAGGGGGTGGTGCTTTTGAGTCCCCAGCTTTGGAGTGATGTTTATGAAACCAGGCTGATTTATACCAGATGCTCTGACCTTTGCACCTCTTTGGCTGAACAGAAAGTAGCAGGGAGCAAAGACCCAACCTGTGCATCCCTGGAAGGAGGCTGCCAGCCCCTGCCCCGGCGGTGACGCTGCTCTGGGCAGAAGCTGACCATCAGGGGTGAAGCCCATCAGCTGGCAGGAGGGATTCTTTGGACCCACCTAGGAGCCATGTATCACTGTAGGGACACAACAACCACCTGAAGCCCCAATGACTCACTTAGAGCTACTGATTTGGGTGAAAAAGCATTTTAGCAGAGAGTGTGTGGAACTGCAGGCACACACCATGGAGAGCCCAGTGCTGGTATCAGAGCACTGGGAGATGTCACCCACTGGCACCCAGAAACCTGGGCTGTAGCAGGACCCTGTCACTGCACCAAGCTGCTCCTTGGCCTGCTGAGAAAGGGTTCGTGCCCAACACCCACCCTGAGTGCCTCTGCCTGCCAGGCCATCCCCAGGGCACAACAGCCACAAATCTCCTGGGAGAGCAGGCTTGGGCTGTGATGCTGAGAAAACCCATTCCCCGGAGAAGATCGAGAGGAATGTCCCTACCGTCTCTGCAAGCAGGGACAAGTCCCTTCCTGCTGGCTCCTTTGCCATTGTGACCCCTTCTGGTGACAGACCCTGGGGCTAAAGACCCTGGTTACAGCCAGGTATTCTGTGCCCTGACCCCCCCAAGTGCTGTGAGCCCCTGGGTGCCCTCCACACCCACGGCTTGCTCAGGATCCGCATAGGGATGACAGGCACAGAGATGAGTCTGAGCTGCACTGCAGCTCCCCCTGCTCATCCAGGGATTCAGGTGAGCTGGGTCCCCTCTGCCAGGGTCACACTGCTGGCCTGGTGTCTCAGGCAGGGACGTTCTCAGTCAAGGGGACTTTACCCAAGCTCTAGGACTGGACCCTCGTTGCTAACCCTGCCGCACTCCCACCTCCCGCACGGCAGACGGGGGTGGTTGCTGGCAGCGAGTGCCAGCACAGACCCCGGAGGAAAGGGAGAACAAGATGTCAGAGCCCCCCACTGCAGACAGCCCTCCCTGCCCACCTCTTTTCTCCCAAACTGACTGATCCCTGGCGCAAGTGGGAGTTGTTGTCCCCATTTCTGGGGACGGACTTTGCACGGGTCCCAGTGCCTGGTGAACTAACTCAGACCTGGAAGAGAGGAGGTCACAGGCTTTCTCCCGGGAACAACCGCCCCACTCCCCTGAAGGCTGGGGTCGGGATCCCCCATCCTTCCCTGGCCCTGCACCATCCCCACCGCCAACGGGAACAGAGGGACCACGAAGGAAGGACCCTGGGCAAAACCTGCTCGCCTCCGGGCTGCACTCACCTTCCCTTGCATCCTTCCAACTCCCAGGATCACAGCTCCTTTCGGGGCACGGGATTGTCCCAGCAGGCACATTTGAGGAGGAGAAGGCAGTGGTGGGTCAGGCGCAGCCGAAGGGCGCAGGCTCCGCAGCCGAGTTGCAGTGGGTGGGAGTGAGAAGGCGAAGCAGCCACCCCTACGGCGTCTGCCCCGGAGCCCGAGGGGGCTCTCCTCTGCCCTGTGGGTGAGTGTCTGAGCTCAGCCACCACCACAATCTTCCTACCCAGAGGCAGGAAGGGCTCGCAGGCCCTGGCTGACACACGGGACCGTGGGGAGCCGATAGATGAGTCGAGGGGAAATATGACGATGCAGAGTGTAAAAGGGAGCCCTGCAAAAGTGCTGGCGAGAGGTAGAAGCTGCTCAGTTCTCTGATTTACAACCGTGAGGGCTTCTCTGCTTTCTGTCCCCCTCCTCCTCCCTTGGATCTCTTCCCTTCCCTGCAGCAGACACAAGACATATCTCATCCCGTAACTGGTTATTTTGCTGTCTGCCAACTCAGCAAGACCAGAGTCTTCTCTGCATTTATCCCACTTCTTCGCAGAGCTGCAAATCCCCGCTTCCTCTCTGCAAGTCTTAAAATACTCACAGCATCAGCTGTATATTATTTCATTTGCAGGCAAAAATTAAAAAGAGAAGGGAAGTCATATTTTTCTCTTCGGTTTCCAATAACTATGAGGTTTTTAGTGAAAAAAACCTTAACGACTCAAAAGTCACCTTTCTCAAGAGTTCAGGATAGGTATGGGAACCAACTAGTGATGTTCTTAGAGATGAAATTTACATTGTAAGTAGTTTGCCCTGGAAGCTGGCAGATAAGAACACAGGTTAAAAGCCTTTGCAACCTCGTCCTCCTTTTTTCAAACCACCTGGGTGCTGGAGGCAGCGTGAGCAGGATCTGGTGGAGCATCGGGTGCTGAGCACCCCATAATCCCAGTGTCCCTCCTCTGCAGAGCAGCAGTTAATAGGGATCCGGAGGTGGGGAACAGTTTGTGACGGCTGCTCTACCTTTGCTGAGCCAGTACTTGAAGTGCAGTCCCATTTAGAGGTGAGGCCACTGGGGCTGGGATCCTCCAGTTGTCTGCCTCCCTCCTCACCTCTTCATCCTCCTAGTGCTCACCCTGTTGAACCACCTTTCTCCTAAGCAGGGGTTCCCCATTCACATCTTCCTCTGGTCCAGCCCAGCACAAGGAAATAGACACCTTCCTCCTAGGTTGTCCCCTCCCTGGTGCTTACAGAGAGGGAGGCAGGGTAGGGAGACCACCACGATCCACTCTCTCAGAGGGGTGGTCATTAGCAGAAAAGACAACAAAGATGCTGTGACAAGGCATGTTTCTGCACAGCACACATCACCCTGTTTGCTTTTGGGATGTGTTTAGAGGCTGTGTGGACACCACCAGGATGTAAAGACAGAAGGTCATCGCTCCCTGCTGCACACAGAGATCAGGCTGGGTGGCATTGGCTGATCTTGCCCTCTGTGATGGAGGAACCATGTTCACTCAGCCCTTGTTAGAAAGTTTTGATTACAACATGGCCTAGCACCCTTATAGGTGTCAGGCTGCATCATCTGCAGTCCCAAAGGACCCTGCATCAGGCTCAACATGATGTGGTCCCACCCCAGCGGAGGGCTGACCTCCAAGCACCCCTGAGCGGAGACAGAGCGAGACATGGCATGGCACAGCCTCACCACTAACAGAACCAGGGGGGTTTCAGATGTGCTGCCAACACCTAAGAACCTCAACAAGTTACAGCAGAATCCAGCCTGATAAGGGCTACAACTGAGTCCCAGGAGGCCACTGGAGCTATGTCCCACCCCACAGCAAGCCCAGCTCCCCTAACCTGTTCCATTCCACTGACCATTACAACAAAGCTCAGCCAGGCAAACTTCCCAGCACACACATGGCACAGTGATGGGACTGCCTCCACAGCCTGGTGCACCTGCTGGAGGAACAGTCCAGATCTGCAGGAAAGCACTTCCCTATTGCAGTAAAATGGTATCCATGGCAGGAGTTGAAGCTCGGTCCTTTTTAAGCCCTTAATATGTAAGGATGATGGAGCGAGATGGAAAATGCCATAGTAGAAGGGTAGAGAAGTGTCCCTTCACACGAGTCACCTCAGCCCCACCATACTCAGTGGAGAGAAGTGACTCAGGCTGTCCCATGGAGACATTCAACATTGGGGTGCACAGCCTCCCCAAAAGACCTGCTGCTCTGTCTCATGGATCATCGAAAGCTGGCAGAAATCACTGGATTAGACACGTTGCAGCAGTCCAGACAGTTTACCTGGACTAGGTAAAATATGTGAGACATGGCCTGAGTGATGCAGAAAGAGTTGAAGCCATGAAAGAAAACCTAAAGCCAAACCCTTTGGTGGTGAGAGCTGTGCTACCAACAGACGAGTGTGCTCCCTTGGGAACCTCGGTCACACCATCCTGCCCCAACTCTCCAAGGTGTCTGGGCATCCTCCGCTGCCCAGCACACCCTGACTTGGGGCCCAAATACCATTACCTCTGCTGACCATGACCAGCACTGGGGGATGTCCCCTCTCCCACCACCCGGCTTCACCCAAGATGAGCAGTGACACAGCAGGGCAAGCACAGCCCATGGTGCGCACATGCTTGCTTTCTCTGAGTTATATTTAGTCCCGCTCCAAAGCCAGTGTCTCCGTGCCTTCTGCAGCCCTGTATTTAGTTACAAATTCACTACACAGGCATGACTGGGTTTGCTGTGGTTGTTTATCAGCTCGACTACAGACGTTCACAAAGAAAAACCCACGTATTGCACAGGACCGAAGCACGGAAAGTTGTTCCCCAAGCCATGCTCCTCTTCTCCCCTCTCCCTCATCCCACCACCTGTTACCACTCTGATCCTAACTCTTCCTATTCCTGAAGTGGACAGCCCAGCTTACTCCCAGTGCAAGGAAGGATTGGACAAATACCATCAGCAGCAGTAAGCAAACGCTCCTGAAGCGAGACGGAGAGTGCTCAGCCGCAGGGGAGACACAGGAGCACATGTCCTCGCAGCGTTTCATCACAAGCTGACAGATGTCCTGTGCAGCAGACCAGAATTCGCCACCCCCTCACACTGCCCTCCCACTTCTCCCTGAAGTTGCCTTTGAGCGAGATCAGTTATGAAAGTAGCACATCAGAGGCTTTGTCTAACATTACAAAGCTCCAGGGCAGTTGCCCAGCCCACATTTCGTTTCAGACCTAGTGAGAATTGCTGGGGCACAAGTCTCTGGGGAGACTTTAGAGCAGCCTCCTAGTACTGAAAGGGGCCCCAGGAAAGCTGGGGAGGGGCTCTTGATCAGGGAGAGCAGGGATAGAATAAGGTGTTCAGCTGGAAGAGCAGAGATTGAGATGAGATCTCAGGGAGAAATGTTTCTCATGGGGAGGCCCTGGCCCAGGTTGCTCAGAGCAGTGGTGGTTGCCCCATCCCTGGAGGTGTTTGAGGCCAGGTTGGATGGGGCTTTGAGCCCCCTGATCCAGTGGGAGGTGTCCCTGCCTTTGGCAGGGGGTTGGAACTGGATGGGCTGGGAGGTCTCTTCTAACCCAAACCATGATTCTATCAGATGTGAGCCAAAAGGGGAGCTCACTGTGAGAGCTGAAGGGCCATTTGCCCCAAAACAGCCTGAGGAGCTGATATTGTGTCCTCTGGGCTGCCCAAAACTGTACTTGACAGCTCCCAAACACCGTGCAATTGCTCCTCTGGACCCAGCATCATTCCTTACACCACAACAAACTGATGCTGCAGCAAAATCATCCAGAGGAGTCCATCAGAGGCAGGTTTGACGTCCTGTTTGCCCTCTTAAACCCTGTCCATCTGCCAGCTAAGCAGTCACTACTTTTGGTCCTGATCCTGACCTCCAGCTGCACAGCTCAGGTAGGAAAGCAGGACAAATGCAGCTTTCCAGCCTCTCGTCCTCCTTGCTGTCCAGGTAACAGCAGCTCCAGGCTCCCCTGAGGACCTGAACCATGGCCGAAGATAAACACGGTGGACAGGGTCTGCCTCCATCTCACCTCACATCAGCCACCCCTGAGCAAGGTGCCTCAGTTAAAATGAAAACTAAGAAAAACTTCCGTTATGAAACTCAAAAGACACATGAAGATCGTCTGCCTCATTCCTAGCCCAATTCGGACAGGTTGCTGGAGCAGAGGAGACCTTCAGTATAGCCAGGAGGAACACACGTGCTGTGGACCAGCCTGGAGCCCCCCTTCTGGATTGATTTTCAGTTTCAGCTCAAAACCTGGCAGGATTTGTGGTTTCAGACAGCTCTGATATGAAACCAGATGCTCTCCCTCAGGCTCTCACTGCCAAGGAAATGCATCTCAATCTCAGACTCTGCTTTATAGCAACACTTTGCTTGCTGCTTGCCTGCCAGCTGCTCTGGGAGGCACCTCCCTGCCAGAAGACTGAAGCTCATGGAGAGAGAAGGTGAGAATGGCTCTTCCAGCCATTTCCCTAATGGAACACCCTCACAGTTCACACTGCATTGGACGTTCATCTGCCCACGAGGACTGAATGAGCCCTAAAGCTCTTCAGTAAAGCTGGTGTGGAAGTTGAGTGGCTTCCTGGACACTAATGACTCTTCAGAGACTTCCTCGCCAATGTCGCATTTCATTCTTTCCAAGGAAAGAAATGAGCTTTCCAGAAGCATCAGCTTTTTAGATTTAGCATTTCTTTCCATTCCCAGAATTGGCTTTGGAAAAAACAATCAGAGGGAAAAAATAAGCAGGGTTGGAAAACTGCTGCCAGGTTTGATCATGCAAACAGCCCAGGGAGTGGTGTCCACCTGAGGGGGAAATGAAAGTGGGCAGGGCTCAAGCTTACAGATGTGACCAGCCAGGCAAGGAGCCAGCTGAGCCGCTGAGGTGGAAGGGGCTGTGGGACTGCAGAGCTGCTCCCTGCCTCCTTACAGCTCTATTCCCTGAGCAGCACCTCCCTTGGACAGTACCTTCACCAGCACAGTCACAGCCCCTTCACTCTACTGACAGTTCTGGCACCAGCTGGGACAAAGCAGCTTTGTGTTGACAGCAAATCCTTTAACCCTCACCGGCGATCAAACAGTCATTTCAGGGTGTGTTCGGCATCTCGTGCTGTGGAGCAAACAGCTCCCACCAGGCTGCACTGAGATGTGCTCAGGTAGGAGCTCATGAACACAGCTGGGCTGGTGTCACAACATCGCCTTGCTGCTCCTTGCAGCACCAGGTAACCATGGGCCTCACCTGACTGCAGGCACGATCTGCAGCCAGACCGTAAGGGATCACCATGGATCCAGTAGTCTCAGTGGTGAATTATGCACTGTTTATAACTTTAGGTCTTTCCTCCTCAGGCGACGCGATGATGTCTCAGTGCCCAGCTCTGCACAGGGACACAGCGGTGTTCTCCAACTTCACCCAGCCTTTGCTGGAAGCTGCACTCACGTGGGCACATCTGCCTAACAGCAGAGGGGAGGTCACTGGGGCTCAAGGAGCACAGAGCAATTGCCCATGGGGTCGCGGGGAGTCACAGGAGGAGAGTGAATGGAGCCAGAGTGACCCCAGCATGTTGTGCATAGCACCTTGCCCCACTGTCAGCAGGTACCCACACTGGTGATGTGCTCTTGGCATTGCTTTGGCAGTGGGGAACAAACACAGAGCACAAAGAGAAGCAAATTAGCAAGGAAGGAGTGAGTATGTAAAGTTGCACTGGGAGCACAAGGTCAATAACAAGATTTAATTACATAGTATGGGGCAACCACTGCTTTCTGTCTGACCAAGTTTGGCTTGAAGAATCACAGTAGGGACTCATGAGCAAAATCCATCCCAGCACAGATCACCCACAACAGCAGCTCCTTTGGAGAGCTCCTGCCCAAATCATGTTTGATGGACGGTGCGGTATTCAAGGCATGTCACACCTCAAAATAGAAAGGCATGACTCAACCAACACGGCATCTGCCTTCAGAACAGCCATTAACATCAGCAAAGCTCACGACAGCAAGAAAGCAACTAGAAAAGCAAATCCTGAGAGCCCCCACCTCTGGGTAAGAAGCGTTAGGATGGCCGGACAAAACAAAAATGGGAGTCACAGAATCATGAAATCATAGAATGGTTTGAATTGGAAGGGTCCTTAAAGGGACCTTGAAGCCCATCCACTTCTAACCCCCTGCCATAGGCAAGGACACCTCCCACTGGATCAGGGGGCTCAAAGCCTGGCCTTGAACACCTCCAGGGATGGGGCAGCCACGACTTCCATGAGCAACCTGGGCCAGGGACACCCTCACAGCAAAACATTTCTTCTTAAGATCTCATATCAATCTCCCCTCTTTCAGCTGAAAACAATTCCCCCTCATCCTACCCCTGCACTCCCTGATCAAGAGCCCCTCCTCCAGGCTGCTCTTCTCCAGGCTGGACAAGCCCAGCTCTCTGAGCCTGTCTTCGTATTGGAGGAGAGGTCCCACAAGAACAGAGTAGAGGGGCAAAACCACCAAGTCTTCTTGGATCAGCTCTTTCTCAAACACTTGGAGCAGAAGAACTCTGATTTCTGGTGAAAATCAGAGCTTTCCACTAACAAATCTCCCTGGGGATGCTGGGGAGAGTGCTGCTGCTGCCCACATCCCGACAGCTGGCCGCATACTCACATCAAGGTGATCAATAAAAGGTTGCTATGACCCTGCCATAGCAGGAGCTGTGCCCACCCCACATATCGGAAGGTGGTAGGGAGGGGGGAATCCAGTACATCTCAGGGAGGTGGTGCACAGAGTAACTCCTGCCTAAGAGGCCACAGACAGGTTTTACATCAAGGTCTCTGCCACCAGTGGAGTGAGACTGTGTCCAACACAAACAGGACTGCCCTGAGACAGCGCTCACAGGATTCCCAGAGGGAATGAAAAAGAAAATTAAAATGGCTCCAATGGGGATGTGCAAGTCAGTGCCTGGCAAAGAGGAACAGCCGCCAGACACCTCCACAGCCTCTCTGTGAAGCAGAGATTGTTTCATTTTCATAGCAAAAAAAAAGAAAGCAATATTTCTGCAATGTAACACCTTGAGCATGTTGCCCCATAAGGTCCAGGAAACCTCAGCGAAACCCGTGCTAGCTGCCCTGTGTCATCTCACCCAGCGCCAAGAAGTCTTCTCCTCTGCCTGATTTGGGGCCAGCCAGCCAGGAATATGGGTTATCCCAAAATGATGAACAGGCAGTGGTCTCATAACTCTGTCTCTTCAGAAAACAGGTTTAGAAGAACCAAAATATATAGCAAACTAATTCAGGGTAGAAACACCACCACAGCTGATCTTCTCAGCAGCCCTCCAGTATCTGATGTCAGGACAACCCTGTGCCGGTCCTGCAGCCCCAGCGTCTCAGGGCTGGTGGGGAGAGGCTGCAGGGCAGAACCACGTGGAGCAGCAAGCCCAGGTCTTGGCAGAAAGTTTGAGCTCAAGCTGTGCAGTTTGGGTAGATTCACATGACAGAGCAGGGGCTGGCCAGTTATTGCACCAGAATGACCCATGTTATCTTTCATTGCAGACGTAGAACAAACCTTTAGATGCTCTGTGGCACCCTAAGCCTGACTTAATGTCTCATGGATTCAGGCCATCCACAGAGGAACTGGGAAACCAGTTGAAAAAGCCTTGCAAGCCATGTACTCACTCCATGACCAAAGCACCAAACAAGGACACGCCTAAAAGTTTGCGTAATTCTCAGAGGTGATAAATCAGTCCTTGGAGCCCAGAGGAAATTTTTTTCTGTGCTCAGGCTTAGTCAAGAGACAGAAAGAAAAACTGCTGCTAAGTTCTATAGACACTTTGAGGGCTCCCAGAGGAGGGCAACAGCATCCCATGGGGATGAGCGGTCGTAGTGCAATGGCTCGATGCTTCTGATGCAGCCGGAGGATGCAGAGGAAAACACTCAGCAGGGCACAGTGGGGAGGAGGACTCAAACCTGCCCATTGCACAGAGTTGGCTCTCGTACAGTTTTTCGAAGCTCAGGCCCCAAGCACTCCCCTTTCTGTTTCCTTTCTGGCTGGTGCTGCTGCACTCTCCCAGTTTTCTCTGCCGCCATCACTATTTATTGCCCTGTCACTGTTCAGGGTCCCTAGGGGACAGATGAAGCCCCAGGCCAAGGGGAAGGGAAGCTGGGCAGCCACACGACTGCTCAGCCAGCCAGAGCCAGAGCGTGCACCACCCCAGCCCCCCCCCCGGGCTGCGCAAAACTCCAGCACAGCCTCCCCCCAGGGAGTGCTGCCTGCCCTGCAGGGTGAGGAGCTGGAAGTGGCGGGGGGGGGGGGGGGGGGGGTGGTGTCCCAGCAATGCCAGGGCAAGAGCAGATGATGGCCAAGAGTAGCTCTGGGCAGGTGACTCCGTTCCTTGCAACTGGGAGTTGTTTCACACAGAGCAAAATGAAGCATGAGCTAGTGCTGAAAGAGCCCCAAGTCAGTGATGTAATTCGCCAGCCCATCTGGGTTCAGCTGCACGCAAGGGGGGCTGTGGGGCACACGTGGGGGATGCACGTGCAGAGAGTGGCCACGGGCCTTGAAGAGCATGAGAGCAACAAGAACATCAAAACTACCTGCACCTTCTGCAGGGGCACTGGCAGCAAAGCCCCCTTGCCCCGGACAGGCTCCAGGGCAAACCCTGTGCTTCCCACTTGGAATGCTAGTGGGGTGCAGGAAGGGAAATTTGAAGAGATGTTCCCTTCCTGCAGAGAAATAGCACATCCCTCTTCTCCAGCATTAGGGTGCCCCCTCCTCTAATTCACTCTGAGAAAGGAAACCGAACCCACCTGTGTTCAAGGGCTTTCCAGGATCTTTCGTTCACAGGTATGCAGCACTTGCACACACAACGTCAAACTCCAAGACATAAAGCACACCCCAGTAAAAGCACAGCACTGGGGACCACCAGAGGAGCAAGGTCTCCTTAAAAAGAGCAGAGAGAAGGTGAGACAGAGGATGAGCACTGCATTTTCCCATGCACAGACCCAGGAGCAATGCGACCCCCAGGACTCTACCTGCTTCTTCAGGGCAGGCACCGAGGAGCCTGGCGAGTCACACGCACACCCGAGATCCCATCCAGTGTCAGGGAGCAGAGCAGGGTCCCAGAGGAGCCATCGCAGGGTCCGCTTTGCCCGACGAGGATGTCGGTGATGCTGGGAGAGCGCCGGGGCGGCTGCCGGGCTCTGCAGCACACTTCAGAGTCTGCAAAGTGAAAAGGGAAGCACTGGAGTTATTTCAAGACAGCTTCCTCTTTCATAGAGAAGTCCCTCAAGGAGAAAGCTGTCCTGGCGTGGGTCGTGCTCGCCAAGTGCTCTCCGGATATGCAGGAGCAGGCAACGGAGTGCTCAGCCTGCCCTGCCTTTAATCCCCAAAACCAGCCACGCAGGTCAGACTGCTCCAGGATGAGCCTGTCCTGGGGCAGACGCGGTGAGTCCTGGCTCTGGCTCAGCCTCCACCGCGCCACCGACCACTCGGCATAGGGGCAACTCCTGCGGTGCTGCCGTCTCCCGGCTGAGACAGAGACAGCACCTGAGGCTGCACACCCAGCACCTCGAAATAAACAGTGTTGCTACGAGAGACAAGGAGGAGTCTGTCCAAGGAGACACTTTTCCAGCTCCCCTTTCCAAACACGGAGTTTCATGCCTCTGCCAGCGCCTCCCACCCGGAGCATCTCTTGCACATCTGCTTTTGCTCAACGCCAGCCCCTGCAGCTGCCCAGAGCAGCCCCTGCCTGCTGCCAGCATGGAGATGCAGCCTGGGCAGGGAGCGCCCGGCCCCTTCTGGAACGCGTTCCCGGAGAAGTTTAGCATTGCAGAGGTGTTTGACAGAGGTGTTGGCTGCGCATTGGCTGGAGCACGTCTGGCTGTGCTCAGCAGGGGTCACGTTGTCACCACTTGTAACTCAGTGTGAGGTGTGCAGCTCATGGGATGAGTGCAGGAAGGCCCCCGGTGAGGCTGCTCGGGTTGCTGAGGTCTCTCAGTGCCCTGGCACTCAGTTAGGGCAGAGACCCATCTGCACACTGGCTGGCAGTGTAAAGGATGTGTGGATCTGGCAGACCCAGCCTAAATCAGGACACAAATCTACGGGATATGGGTGCAGGAATGAGGTGACCCTCCCAGCTCTGTCAGTCCAGCCAGCTGGTGAAGCATAGAATCATAGAAGGTTGGAAAAGACCTCCAAGATCATGAAGGCCAACTATCAACACACCACCACCCTGCCTTCTAAACCAAGCCCTGATATGCCACATCTATACGTTCTTTGAACTCTACCACTGCCCTGGGCAGCCTCTTCCAGTGCATCAGCACTATTTCAGTAAAGAGATTTTTACTAATATCCAATCTAAACATCGAAGCCCCACGCTTTACTGCATAAAGTGCTCAGGAAAGCTCA
Source organism: Dromococcyx pavoninus (assembly GCA_033558185.1). Taxonomy (NCBI): domain Eukaryota; kingdom Metazoa; phylum Chordata; class Aves; order Cuculiformes; family Neomorphidae; genus Dromococcyx; species Dromococcyx pavoninus. The sequence goes on along the minus strand of JAUMJL010000285.1, from coordinate 394,106 downwards.
ATAGTGTGGGCCAACCTCAGCCAAAGACTGCCACTACCAGTACCGTTCCTGTTTATGACCAGGGCCCCGCTAGATCAGCTCCTCACCCCAAGTGTTACCTAGAGCAGTGCTCGAGGCACTGAGCTTTTCTGGGCCCGTGGGTTGTAGGGAGAAAGTATTTCCAGAGGGAGCGTGGGAACCCCAGCAAATACTGTATCCCTTCCTATCTTCTTTTACATGAGAAAATGCATTAGGTATAGTTATATACCTGGGCCCCAGATTTAAAAATAACCTGCTTCCTTCCTGACTGGGAGAGAAAGGCAGGAGGAGGCAGTTTAACTGGCTGTCAGTGTTTACTTGCATTCAATTCCCACTCGTTGCACTGGTGCCAAGTGGCTGTGCAGCGCAGCCTCCCCTTCCCCCGACACTCGCCGCCCCGTCCTGCAGGCAGGAAGGCTCTGGGGAAACAACAGCACCACACAACAGCAGATGATAACATCCTCATTTCCCCTGTCTTGTTTTCATTCACGTTCGCTCCCATTCATGAAGGACACACGTGTCCTGGCCCTGGTACAGAATCGCTGTGGAGCACAGCAGCATCAGAGAACCTCAGACCAGCCCTGTGGGCAGTGTGGTTGTGGCATAGACACATGAGATCCTATTTGTCCCTGCTAGCATCAGAATTAGCTTTTTCATCATGCCCAGGCTAAGGTTTGGGCATCACTGGTCAATAGCTAATTGTCTCCTGCCTGCCCATCAGTTCTGATGCCGTGTTGCATCTGTCCTTCCCCAGCAGGAGTCACCCAGTGTGCAGAAGCTCTGGCCACAGGCAGGAACCACCACACAGACAGGGTTCCCCAAGCAAATGCCAGAGGAAAGTGAGCTGTGAAGTCAATGCACTGGGTACAAGCCCCACACGTTTGCATAGGAGGGGAAAAGGTGAGTGCTGACTACATGGCACCCCTTTGTTGGATGTGCTCTTCCTTTGGTGATCCTTCACGAGAATCTTTCAAGGCCAGGAGCTCCCAATTTCTGCTGGGTATTTTCACTCTTCATCTCTTAGCTGGCCACTGCCAGTCCCAAACCTTCCCTCTCTTCCTTATTTTCACTACAATTGAACTCTATCCCAATGACTCAGCTACAGGAAGAGGCCACCAGAGAACTTCCTTGCATGGTTCCTGCAGCCCACACCCAGCACCCCCTCATTGCCATCAACTTTGGCATCCCAAGGCAATATCCATTTAGCTAAAGGGCCCTTCTAGACATCTTCCCCTCCTGCGTTTTCTGTATATGCTGTCTCCAGTAGCAGCAGTTGCATTTCAGTGTCAGCCCTCCTCCGAGGGTAGGGTTCTATTCTCCTGTGGCAACACAGGAAACGAGGAGGAAGGGGTTGGTTCTCCATGTTTTCTGTAACAAGCTACCAGTTAGCAGCTGGTATCATTAGACTCTGAAATACAGCTGACTGTCACCCTGAGAGCAGGATGGGGAACTGGCCAATCACCCTGAGAACATCACATCTCTGCCAACCAGAGCTGGCAATGGTGAGAGGAAGGACCTGGTATGACCCCACTCAAACAGAAGCTTCAGTCAGAAGACCAAAAAAAACAGGTAAGAACCAAAATAAAGTAGAGAGAGAAGCCTTTGTGAGGCAAGGAGCGTGGACCAGGTACAAAGGAGCTCTTTGTCCCTGCAATCATGATTCTATGATTCTGTGGTAAAGAGGACATGCAACTGTTCACCTACAGGTTAATCACAGCTTTGAAAATCAAGCAAATTGATTGCAATAAGCAAGAGCAAACAGCTGATAAGATACCAGCAGGCTTTACCTTTTCATCCTGCCTGGGGACAAAAATAATGGAAACATGGAATGGTTTGGGCTGGAAGGAACCTCAAAGCCCATCCAGTTCCAACTCCCCTGCCATGGGAAACCTCCCACTGGATCAGGGGGCTCAAAGCCCCCATCCAACCTGACCCTGAACACCTCCAGGGATGGGGCAGCCACCACTTCTCGGGGCAACCTGTGCCAGGGCCTGAAATATAAATCATCTTATCAAACAAGATGATATTTTCCATGTTTGCAACACATACTGAGACACCTGTGATTTACAGGAGCAGCGTGCCTGTACAATTCTGTGCACAAATGGGATACACAACAGTTTGTAACCAGGCTGAATATCCCTCACGTGGAAGAAGACTGCCTCCTGAAAAACCAGAAAGAGCTCACCTGAAGCACGGATTCCAGAGGGGTTTTCCAACCTGGCGAGGACCTTACTGCCCAGCAAGGGGCTTTCCTGCCATGGGAGCGGCACGCAGCCCTATCTCCACTTGAGGGCCTCCAGCTGCCGGCACCGGAATTTGTGGCAGCAGGAGTTCCCTTGCCCGAGCGCGGGGCCGTGACAGCCCGAGAGCGGCCGGGGCCGGCTCCCTCCCAGCAGACAGGCTCCGGTCCCTTGGAGCTCCACGCAGGACCCCCGGCACCGGCAGAGGTGCCGGGTGCGGACAGTGGAAGCGGAGTTGTTTCTCCTCCCCGTCGTGGTGCTGACGTTTCGTTCCCAGTTTGGCCACTGCTCCACACCCCGAAAACACACGAAGGTTCCTGTCGAAGGGGAGCACTTGGACACCTCTCCTCCTGCTCTGGTTTCCATTCATAGATGCTTTAGTTTTCCATCATGACGTGGCTGCTTTAATGACATAACTGAGTTTCTGATGGAAGCAAAATATTTGTGCAAAGAAAACAACGCTGTCTGAGCTCCACTCTTTCTAAACCATACACCCTGCAGGGAAACCTCCTCCTGGCAGTTGTCCTGACCCCGACTGTCTTAGTCAATGGATGATGTTTTTTTAATAGTTTATAAGAGATCAGGTCACAAACCTAGTGATATTTTGATCTCACATCTCTACTTTCCACCCTGGAATCCAGCCTAATGTTTTACCCCAGTTTTAGCAAATATAGAAGATGGGGAGAGGGAAAGCCAAGAAAACAGTCAGTTTGATGGCATTTAGGTTCCCTTTTTCAGTTCTCCAGACTAAGCCCTCTCCTAAATATTTTTTTTCTCTTGAAAAAGGAGAGAGCGGCAGCAGATGAGAATAATAATAAATCATGGACCTTTCAAGTCTGAGCAGTGTTTCAGTGTTTTCTGTGAGGGTGTAAATTATCATCTTGTTTGATAAGATGATTGATATTTGAGGTCCTGGCCCAGGTTGCCCAGAGCAGTGGTGGCTGCTCCATCACCAGAGGTGTTCAAGGCCAGGCTGGATGGAGATTTGAGTCCCCTGATCCAGTGGGAGCTGTCCCTGCCCATGGCAGGGGGTTGGAACTGGATGGGCTTTGAGATCCCTTCAAACCCAAACCATTCCAGGACTTTGTGATTCTATGGTAAAGAGGAGATACAACTGCTCACCCACAGGTTAATTACAGATTTGAAATCCAAGAAAATTGATTGCAATAAGCATGAGCAAACAGCTGATAAGAAACCAGCAGGCTTTGCGTTTTCATCCCACTCAAAGACCAGCTCCCACCATTGTCAGGGCTGCAGTTACTCCTCTGATATCACACCTGTGAGCAGCAAACTTTGAAGCCCCTGTATGGAATGTGTCAGGCGCCGCTGGCAGCAATGGAGTCATCTTGTGCTGATGATCACAGCCCTGTCAGTGGCTTTTCCAGTGCCGAGATGAGCTGCTTCAAATGGGGAGAGCTTTGGCCAAAGTCTTAGGTGCTCTACACACATTTGCCAAGGGCCACAGGTTTCCTGCCCATACCTCCCAGGATCTTTTTCCCTGAATTTACAGCTCCCCTGTTGGCACCAAGGTAACAGGTTTGGAATGAGATCAAATCCTCAAGCTTATCAGTTCTACCAGCAATAGCGTGCAACAGGAAACAGCCCTTTCTAATCAGTCACTCATCTCCACTTCACTCTCTGGGCTGATAAGCTGAGGGGAAAAGCTATTTCTACAGTTGTTATTCAGGATGGATGTGCAGCTCTTTCAAAACACTTTTCAGGCTTCCAACCTGCTGCTTAAGGCAGAAGTTGTTCCTTAATCTCAAGGCTTGCTTTTTTGGAGAATCGCAGGACAGAGCTTGACCCAGAAACCAGCCCCTGGTTCATGCCCAGTACCTGAAGGGGGCTAAAACAAAGCTGGGGAGGGACTTTTTACAAGGGCTTGTAGTAGATCAGGGGGAACAGCTTTAAGTTGGAAGGGGGAAGATTTAGATTGGACATTAGGAAGAAAATCTTCATAATGAGGTTGGGGAAGCCCTGGCCCAGGTTGCCCAGGGAAGTGGTGGCTGCCCCATCCCTGGAAGTGTTCAAGGCCAGGTTGGATGGGACTTTGAGCCCCCTGATCCAGTGGGAGATGTCCATGCCCATGGCAGGGGGGTGGAACTGGATGGGCTTTAAGATCCTTTCTGACCCAAACCATTCCATAATTCTGTGATTCCCCTTACCTAACCTGAATCTTTCTTCCAACACCCTCTATCATCAGCTTTCTCTAGTGGATTCTGAATATTACATCTCCCCTCAGAGATGAAGTTTTCCATCACTTGGCAGAGGAAAGAGGGTGGACCAGTTTCATGCAACGCTGCTCCCCTTTACACTTGGTAAAGCCTGACCTGTGACACCAGGGTGGGACACAGCAGCTCAGAGCTTGTGATCCCCAGTGTCCCCACAGCTTTTCTAACAGAAGCACAGCCTTGCAGCCCCTCCCATGTAGCTGCCACTCATTCCCAAAGAGAATCTTTGTGCTTGACCCTTGAATGGCAGCCTATGGAGAGGTAATAAACCTGCGCTAAGCTCGGTTCCCTTTCAATTCCGGTGCTCCACTGGAGTCACCATCCTGTTAGGCCTCACCTGTGAGGGCAATTCAGATGCTCTTTGCTCCAGATTCCATCTTGTTAATGAATAGAATGGTAAGCCCCAGCAGTGGGAACAGCCCTGCTCAGCCACCTTCCTCCATCCTCCCAGCCTGGCAATGAACCTGTGCTCACACCATGGATGCTGGGTTCCCACCCAGCTCGCAGGAGATGCACCAACCCCGTGTTTCCCTTACAGGTGGCACAAAAGACCAGAAACTCCACCATGCTCACACAGCTCCTCAACATCCTCAAGGTTCTTTGTGCTGCTGTGGAAGAAAAACTGCATTGCTTTAACTCACTTGGGTTGTGATAAATCCCCAATTTGGCTCTGAAAAATCCCTCACTTCTCTGTAGTTTCCAGGTACTTACAAAGGGCTGGTTTGTTTGCGCTGACGTCTTCCCAGCAGTTGAATCAAGCAGAGAGTGTTCCTGCCCCTTCCCCCTTTTAAAGGCTTGTCTTTCCTCAGCCTCGCAGCTCCTTTTTCTCTATGCAATTCCTAAAAGTCACTGCAAGAGGGAGTCCTGAGCTGAATCCTGAAGCACCTTGGTGGGAATTTCTTAACATCGGGTGATTTACAGCATATAACATTCCTGAGTGCACCTTCCTTGCACAAGGGGGCCTGGCCCTGTGTCTGATTGTTACACTGAAGACACCAGCTCGCAGCTGGGCTCTTCCCTTCACACTTTCAACATGGTCCATGGATTGCTATCCATCTCCAGCAAGGACTCCACCAGCTTTTCCTTGCCTATCTCTCGCCACTAACGTGCTCACAAGGTGAATGTGTGTTGCTGCCGTGCTCCCGGAGCCCAGTGCCTCCTTTGCCTTTCCTAACTCAGATGCTCCTGTGTTTGCTGCCATCCCAGCACCTCAGACGTGTCCCGGGGCGGGACAGTGAGGAGTTTGCAGGTTAGCCAGGCGGGTCTGGTCCTCTCTTTCTTCCACAAGGGGATGATCTGCACCTGTAGGGGGAGGTGAACCACGGGGACATCAGGTGTCACCCAGTGAGAGCGAGGGATTGCCGGTGCTGTCAGAGGTAAAGTTGCCTCCTGAAGAAGCAAAAGGGTTTGCTGATACCGACCACTCTCACTTACCTTTGTAGCTGTGAAAAACTTCCCCACTGCAGTCCCTTCGCTGGCTTGGACTCATCCCTGTTGGGTTTGTCTCTGCTTCACAGACCAACTCTATGTTTCTTAAACAGGGATATCAAAACTAGGTAAAACAGGATTGTTTTAGATACATTAACAACACAAAAAACTATTTTCTTGATTTACTCTTTCCTGTGTGTGTAGAGAAGAGCAACGAGGCTGGTGAAGGGGCTGGAGAATGTGTCCTACTGTTAGAGACAGGTTAGCGTTTGTCATATAACTATGGTAACTAGATATGCAGGTAGCAGTGTTTGGTATATAGGGCATAGTAACTATATAGACCTTTTGGTTGTTAACTATGGTGATGGGCAAATAGAAATAGTTGATATGGGCACAGAGTTATGTTGTTCTGTAACCACCAGGATGAAAAAATAATCAATAAGTTTGCATAACTAATCAGGTTGCAACCATGAAATGGAGTCTGATCCAATGATAGTAGAGATTAGTAATAATTGTGATGAATATGGAATATATTTATGGATCATTTATCCAATGAATGTAAAGAGCACACTGGGAAGTGGGCATATTATGTAAATGAATTGTATATAGTGTATAAATATTTGTATTCTGTGCATAGTCAACAGAACTTGATTTGGGTCCTGGACCTCTTGTTCCCAGCACCTACATAATCGTTCGTGGTTATGTGGTTTCTCGACGCTAACACTACGAGGAGCAGCTGAGGGACCTGGGGTATTTTAGGACAGAGGAGGCTGAGGGGAGACCTCATCACTGTCTACAACTGCCTGAAAGGAGGTTGTGGTGAGGTTGGTCTCTTCTCCCAGGTAAGAAGTGATAGGATGAGAGGAAATGACTTCAAGTTGCACCAGGGGAGGTTCAGATTGGACGCCAGGAAAAATTTCTTGACTGAAAGGGTTCTCAGGCCCTGGCAGAGGTGACCCAGGGAGGTGGTTGAGTTCATTTCCCTGGAGGTGTTTAAAAGGCAGGTAGATGCATTTCTCAGGAACATGGTTTAGTAAGGAGACAGATACGGTTGGACTTGATGATCTCAGAAGTCTTTTCCAACCAGATGATTGTATGATTCTTTCTTGCTTCCCATTTCCCCACTTCTGAGGATTGTTTTTTCCCCTAAGTTCAGCAACTTACAGATTTTATTCCATAGATTTTTTTAAAGCCAGGCATGGAGACCTGGGAAACGAAGACAGACTGGAGAAAACCACAACAGAGAAATTAAAAAAAAATTAAAAAAAGACAAATTAAGCTTAAAAATTTCCCAGAGGAAAAAAAGCTAGAATTTGGGAGCAATAGCTGAATCATCCTGCAATGTAACAATCACACCTTTATTCAGAAATTATTTTCCCAGTTTTTCAGTCCACTCCATCTTCTGGCAGCCAAAATTCACCGTCACCACTGCTGTGGGAACACCCTTGGTAAGAGAAGAGCAGGCAGCTCCACCAGAGCATCTCCACGGGGTGAGGACGTGCCGAGCCCCCACACCCCTGGTGCTGGCGGCAGCTGTGGTGAGCGGATGCACTCGCACGGGTGATGCGGCCCCCACCCACGTCCTCCCTGGGGTGGAGATGTGACAGGGTGCTGGAGCAAAGCCTTCATGGTTACAGGCTTTCACCGCGTGGTGCAGCTGCTCGCAGAGCAAGGGCTGCTCCGATTTCGGGGTCTGTTTTCATGTGTCTGTTGAAAGAGAAATTTGAGATGGGGAGGGGCTTATGATCAGGGTCTGCCGGGAAAGGACAAGGGGGAACAGTTTTAAACTGAAAGAGGGGAGATTGAGATTAGAGATAGGAAGATATTAGGGTGGGGATGCCCTGGCACGGGTCGCCCAGAGAAGTGGGGGCTGCCCCATCCCTGGAAGTTTTCAAGGCCAGGTTGGATGGGGCTTTGAGCCCCCTGATCCAGCGGGAGGTGTCCCTGCCCACGGCAAGGGATTGGAGCCGGATGGGCTTTGAGGTTCCTTCCAACCCAAACCCTTCCACGATTCTGTGATTCTATGATAAAGAGCAGGCACCCGCACGAGTCTCTACCTCCTCTGTCTGGCCAGGTCATATCCCAACCATATCCTCCTATCTCACACCACTTAACGTTACTCCTGGCAGCTGTGGAGCTGTTCAATGAGGATCCACACTGCAGGCTGACCCACACAGAGCTGCACTTTCTTATCATACAAAGTAAACAGAACAATTTTACATGTTAAACAGACATGTGCAGTGTGTAGATACACATTCACCCACATGCCCATGTCTGCACTGTGTCACTCACGTTACAGCACACACCTGCACACACACACACACACACACACACACAAGCTGAGTATGTTTGCTATAGAGATGATTCATAGATAGATCACTGAATCTCAGACTGACCTGGGCTGGAAGGACCCTGGAGTTCACCTCCTGTCCCTATGTTGGAAGAGTGTAAGATTTTATTAGTCTGTTATGAATCAAGTACAAAATCAATGATTTTATTAGTCTGATATTAATTAGGTAGAAACAGAAATATAATGGTTTTAATTTGATTACTTTGGGTTAAGTGTGTTAAATGTTTAAGATGATGTAATGATTGTTTGAAGTAGCGGTTATCTAGGCGAGGAGTTTTTTTTACAAGGACTGTGTTTGTTAGAAGTAGAAGAATAAGTACCGAAACCTATCCAAGCTGAGCCTGCAGTTGAGATAAGAGGAAGGACCTCACATACCAGAGTTAACTAAGCAGATAGAAGGAAGCTGGTGCCGAAAAGACGTCTTACTTCAGCAAGGGGGGGCTGCTTGACGACCACCAGAGCTGGGCTGTGCAAGCGCAGAAAGGACTGATGTTGTAATTAACTGATGAAGTAATCAGGACATAAATATGCACTAGAAAATGATGTAACCTGTTGAATATACATTAGGTTACGAAACATGTAGGGAATAAATTGCGGTCGCGCTGTAACGGTCTTTGAACCAGATTTGGGTGCGTACCCCTGGTTCCCAGGGCCTCGAAATAAAGCACCACATATCACCTCTCCCGAGTGGTTTTGTGTTCATCTCTCCGCCAACACCTGCACAGAACAACCCCAACATTCACACCATGGGACTGAGGGCCTTGGCCAAATGCTGCTGGAATATTGTCAGGCTGTGACCCTGGGGAGCTGTTCCAGTGCTCCAGCACCCTCTGGGGGAAGAACCTGCTCCTAATGTCCTCCCCTGGCATCTTCCTGCCATTCTCTCGGGTCCTCTCATTGGTCACCAGAGAGAAGAGCTCAGTGCCTGCTCCTCCTCCTCCCCATGTGAGGAAGTTGCAGACAGTGATGAAGTCTCCCCTCAGCCTCCTCTTCTCCAGGCTGAATAGACCCAGTGACTTCAGTTGCTCCTCACACAGCTTCCCCTCCAGATCCTTCACCAGCTCCGTGGTCTCCTCTGGATACTCTCCAGTAGCTTTAGATCCCTTTTATATTGCAGCACCCAAAACTGCACCCAGCGCTCAAGGTGGGGTTGCTCCAATGCGGAGCAGAGCCGGACAATCCCCTCCTTGCCCAGCTGGCGATGCTGAGCTTGAAGCACTCCAGGACACGGTGCCTTTTCTGACACAGTCGTACACACAGGAGGTGTTCTAAGGCTTTAAACTTAATGAATACACACACACCCCCAAGTCCCACACTCGAGTCTCTTGCTATCTTAAACTACTTGTAAACACATTCTAATAGAAAGTCAGAAACACAAAGATATCACAACCTGCCTTTAGTCACGTTTTACTATCACTGATCAACAGCCGTTAGCTATGCCCACTCTGCCCACCAGTGAAGGGGATGAGTTACAGGCTGCACCCACCTTGTGGATGCCCATCCCCACCCAGGCACCAGGAAAATATTCACATGGTTGCTGAGAGCCCTTCCTGGGGAGAGGGAGATAGAGGGAAATGTAGTCTTAGCCTGTTCCTCCATTCTGCATCAGGCACGCTTCATGTGATGAGGAAGGAGCATCACTGCTCAGCCCAGACACCATGGACAAGGTGGGGCTGGAAGGGGTTAAGGAGACCTGAAGCCCAGCCATAATCACAGAATCATGGAATAGTTTGGGTTGAAAGGGACCTTAAAGATCATCCAGTTCCAACCCCTCTGCCATGGGCAGGGACACCTCCCACTGGACAGGCTGCTCCAGCCCTCAGCACACAGCCCGCCAGGCTACTTGCTCACTGCAACAGAGATAATTTGTACTGAGCATCCCAGGGGCAGAGGAAAACATGGGAAGGCTGCTGGAGTGTCTCAGCTTGGTCCCACAAAAGCTGCCACAGGTGCCTGAAGCGAGTTGCTCCTTACCAACAGCAACCAGAAAACAGAAGAGTAGAGACAAGTGAGATGCCAGACGAATCCATCCTTTCCCACACACAGCCCAAGATACAGGCCCCATTTCTCCTCACCAAAGTGTCTTTCCTTGGGAGATTTCCAATCAGGATAGGTGCTTCTCCTGCTCTCTCTTCAGCAGGCAAGCAGAAAAGGCACCATGAACACCAGGGTCCCCCCAGTTTTTTAAGGACTCAACCCTCTCCCTCCATGTGGGCTGTCTTTGGCCTGAGGGACTGGCACAGTGACTGCAATAGTCTTGGCTGTGCATAGGCTTGAGTCACATGTTAGAGGACAGAGGCTCCCTAAAGAGAGGAAGAGGTTGGCTTCTAACTAAAGATTAGCACATATTTCCCTTTGTGATGCCTGTGAAGTTCAACAGAGGAGGAATCTCAGCTATCGCTCAATCTCACCCCTACCCAGACTGTCCGTGCTGCTTCCAGAGGAACCACATGGCCCTCAGCCACTGAGTCCGTGGCAGGAAATGGTTTAGATGATGGTCTGGGGCACACACAGATAGGAGATGGTGCCTGCACTGAGCCCCTTCCTTCATCCCTTGCCCAGTCTCCCACGAAACGGCTACTGAGCGCTACATTCGTCACCACAGCTGGAGCTGCTCCACTGCTTTCCATAATACCCAGAGCACCATTAAAACCAGACACAAATCAGCAGCAAAACACCGGCCAGCAGCTTTGAAATTACAGTTCAGCTGGGTACCTGGGCAGGAAAACCCTCAATGGACTGAACTTTCTTCTACAAACCGTTCAGAAGAGCATTCCCAAGAAGTTTAACCTGGACCACCGTTGACTCTAAGTCAACACAGAGACCAACCATGGGAAAACCCATGTGCTACCGCAGAAGGAAAGTGCAGAGGATTCAAGGTCTTGGTTTTCCCTTCAAGGCAGCACCGCAGACACTGCAGGGGGCACCACTGTGTGACCCACTCCTGGGAGATGTGACAGAGCCACTTTCAGCAAAGACCTCCCAGTAGATCAGAGTGTGGAGGACCCAGGGTCCTGGGTATCCTGACAGATCCATCCACAGACTTCTGATTACAAGGGTGATGTCTCAGCCTGCTGCTCTCAGGTGTCTCCCAAAAAGGCTCCAGACACAGCCAGAAGCAGGACTAGTCCTTGTGAGAACAGGGAGTGTTTGACTGCCTGAGTTCTCTCTGAGGATGGAAACACCAGCTAAATACACCGCATTACACTTACCCATTGCAATCCAGAAAGTTTTTTACAGTCTGGGTTGTTCTGGAGCTGGATAAACACCACAAAATAGTTTTCATGCTTGCTTTGATTTGGATTTCAGTTTCCAGGCCTGTTTGCTCTGGCTACAACCCTTCAGCTTTTGCGCATTTCTCCCTCTGAACATTGCAGGGGAGGTGCCTGTGGAGGGGAGAGGAGAGACCATGGCACAAAGGAAGAGAATGAGCCTGGGACTGGCAGAGAAAAGCCCTCCCCATTCCTCATGCAGTCACTGCCGGCACCAGCTGGCACAGGCACCTGGGCTACAGGACACGTGCTGCACCTGAACATGCTGATAACTACACAGCTTTGCACCGTCAGCACCTTTACCCTTCTGGGTAAAGGTGGGTGAAATGTCCGATCACCAATCAAATTCCTGGGCTATTTTTGTGCCAGCACACCAGGCATGGGTGCAGCTTCCAGCTTTCTTCAGGCAGATATCCTGATCCTGGGCTGGGCAGCCCTCTGCTCTCCACTGGCAGGTCATGTGAACCTTTCCCCAACACAACAACAAAGCTAAAGAAAAGTCAGTGTATACAACTACCACATTTTCAAGTGAAATTGAGTTTGCCTCACTCAAAACACTTCAAAACATGACTGTCATTGTCTGGGAGCATCCATCCTGCCTCCGTTCAAATAACCTGATGATGACCTGCTTAGCCCGTGGTCTATTGACCCACCTACCAAGAGAGGATGGCAGCTGCTTTTTTCACCTGTCAGAGGAGGACCCTGATGGCTTTAATAGTGGATACAGCACAGACAATCTCCTTCCTGCCTATTGATGCTAATTCATTCTGTACTCCTAATTAGCCACCACATCAGGATTGGCCACTTTAAGACTCCTTTGGATGATAGCTGGGTTATGTTGTTCTCCACTCTCATGCACTGGAATGTCTCCGTCCTTGAAGTTATTCAAACCTTGGTTGGATCCTGAGCAATCTGGTTGACACTGTCTGCACGTGTTAAGCTCTGTGTTCTCGACCAGCTCTGAGACACAGCAGCTCTGGAGTGGCACATTTGGCTCTCAATCAACTCCTGATGCAAGCACCCAAACCAAGATGCTCCTCCTGGTGCTAGTGGGGAGCAGCTCTGGGGATCACATCACTAAACATCAGGAGCACTTACGCACAAAGCAGCGCTAGAGAAGAGCAGAGGATGGAGGGTCACCATCGACGATGTTGAGAAGTCATCTCACAGTGTGTTCCCACACCACATCTCCATGTCCCACCTCACTGGCAGTGGAGCTTGTCCCGTGCCAGCTGTGTCAAGGACAGCTTCTCAGGGACCTGGTTTAGTGTGGACAGGTAAGGTTGGACTCGATGATCTCTAAGGTCTTTTCCAATCAAACGATTCTATGATTCACCTGTGGTGGCTGTGGGATGACAACCCCTGGCAGAGCCCAGGACCATCTCACAATGCCACTGCACCCTGACAAAAGCTCGAGGCACTTTCTTTGCTCTACACTCTCTCATTCCAGAAGCCAAGAGCAGCTCCGGGTCCTCAGCTTGAAACACTAAACCCCCCCATCAGCCCTCACAGACAGACTGGCCCCACACAGTGCAGCCGAGCTCTGATGTCTGAGGGTTCCAGAAGGCTCTGACGAGTTGATTTGACCATATCTGCAAGAGGCAAAACTGTTGTTAAATAGCCCAGCCTAAACCCGGCCTTGCTTATTCGCTCAGCAGCTGTTTGTGAGACCTTTTGTCCTTACAAGAACAAAGCCCTCGACACTCCAAGGATCAGACTGGAGCCTTGATCCTAAATCTTTTGTCATGCACGTTTTTAGAACAAAGTACCTTCTTCTTCGGATCTAAGCATGCGTGTTCCTCTTGCCATTTCTCTTTTTATAAAGAAAAGAACCGGGAAGGGGGATTTGTGGTTCAGGGTTTGGGATTTTTTTTTTTTCTGCTGAGAAGCAGCAAAAGCAGATTAGCATTCCAGCTGGGAAAATGAAATATTTCCTTTTGAATTTCATTTGCCTTTTCAAAAGACCCTTTTCTTTTTATTTTAAAACACCTTTTGTTATTCTCTAATCAGTGAACAAATTTGATAGCTAATTCCTAACAAAATGCCAATTAAACAAAGTTATTCTCATCTGGATTTTGGCTGTTATGAGCTGAAATGACTTTTCCCATGTTGTTTATTTGATTAAAACACATTGGCCCTCACACCTACCATCTACGTCTCCTTTCTTTACTATCCCTCTGTCCCTGCCCACCGCAGGGGCGGGGGAACTGGATGGGCTCTAAGGTGCCTTCCAACCCAAACCGTTCCATGATTCTTTGATCCACAGGAAGAGAAGGGCAACACTTGAGACAGTTACACATTTGCAAGAGTTCTTCCATGTTTCAGTAGCAACAGCTCCATCTGCTACGTCTGCATTCCCAAAGATGCACATTTCCAGGTCAGAAATAGCCCAATACCCATCCATTTGGCAAAACCCTGCCAAGCCCAGGCAGTTCCCGCTCGTCCCAGGGCTCTGCTCCCGGGCTGGACCTTGCCCATGGCCCCCAGGGCTGCCAAGTGCTCAGCTCTCAACACAGCTCCTACTTTCCTGCAAAGCAACACAGCAAAGGTCAAGGACCCTCCTAGAAGGTCTCATCTCACACAGATCTCATCTTGCACACAGGAGGGCTGCTGGATTCTTTTCTAATCCAGTATTAAACGAATTTTGGATTTACAGCACCAAAACCTGCTTTCTTGTTCAAGACGGGAAGCAGCTCCATTAACCACTGCAGGTCTCCATGTCAGGCTGTCTGAGACCAAGCTCACAAACATGACTTTATGAGCCTTTTCCTGAAGGTGAAGCAGTAGAAGAGCCAGTGAAGCAGTGGTGAAGAGTGCTGAAGCCCTGGCAGAGGCTGCCCAGGGCAGTGGGGGAATCTCCACCCCTGGAGGGTTCAAAAAGCGTGTGGATGTGGTGCTTCAGGACATGGTTTGGCAGGCTCGGTGGGGCTGTGTTAGCAGTTGGACTGGATGATCTTAGATGTCTTTTCCAACCTTAACGATTCTATGATTTCAGCTCTCAGGTCAGCTACTTCACAAAGAACCTGGGTGCTCCCTGCCCTCCTCATGGAGATATGGAGCCTGCTCCTGTGCCTCCTGCCTGCTCAGGAATTACTCGACTCAAACACTGTACTTGTACTCGAAATAAATCAACATTTAATATTTTATAATTACCTTAAAAGTTCTTTGAACAGTATTTTACAGATCAACACAGACATTACACAGATTTGATGAGGCTGAACACATGTAGAAGGATGGCCTGAAAGAACCTTGGACTCCTTTCATTTCCAGAAAGCATGAGAGTTCAACCCTCTGGCCAGGATTATGATTCCCTAGAGTTTGTGCTTGTTTATGAGATGGAAATTCTCTTCTCTAGTATTTCTGTCGGGCTAGCTGAAACCAAAGAGGTTTATATCATTAACAGTGGCAGGGATATATTCAGCCACAGATATTGAGATCAGGAATAGCAATGTTTTGGCAGGATAAGGTGCTATTTTAAAGTATCAAACACAAACCCCAGCTGTCAATTTCAGCCCCATATGAGAAGATGCAAACAAACCTGTTTGGGAAATGAAAAATCAGTAGGAAAACTTTTACCAAGTGTGTGGAAAGAGCTGTTAAAACCTGTTTTTGACTCCTGGAGCCTGTTGAAGGTAAAATGCTGATGTGCAGAAGTGCCCAGCAGCGACCTCAGCATGCAGTCCCACACTGTGGGCACCCCCTGAGAGAGGGGACAGCCCACCACAACCTGGCAGTGTCTTGGTGTCCTTGTTGAGTCTGTGCTATGAGCAAGGGACCAACACTGCTCCACACACAGAGCAAGAGATGGGTGGGTGCTCCCAGAGTCGGTGCATGGCCAGGAAGGGGGGTTCCTTGCTGGGAGTCCAAGCCAGCTTTGCATCACGGTGGAGCCAGAGCACCTACCTATGTTCAAGTGATGCTTCGCCCTCCATGAGGGTCTTTCTTGGAGTCCATGAGACAACACCATCCTTGGGATGGTTTATTCAAGTAAAAGAATGAAGCGCAGAGGCCTCAGGAGCACGTTCACGTCTTGATTTTGCTCATCTCTGGCCATTGGCAGAAGCTGCATCCAGAGCTGCTGAGGACAGCAAAAAGCCAGCTGGTACCTTCTTAACCTGAGATGTTCACCACTGGGCCCAGACCAAGCTGTTCCCACACAACAGAGGCAGTGGGGACAGGATGAGAGTCACCAGCACAGTAAGGATCCCCCAGGAGGGATGTTGAAGAACCCAGCAGACAAGCCTGACCCACGCTCCTCTGAGATACCTGAACACCCCAGGGCCTCTGGCCCATTTCCTGGCATATTTAACCTCAAAAGACACTGCTGCTCTGCCACCAGCCCTTGGGGACAGTGCCCAGCCTTGTTCTAACTGGTGCTAAGAGCTGATCAGGTCATGTTTTCTGGAGGATCAAGGGACCCACACTGAATTGATCACACTGTGGTTAAACCCTGCAGCCCCTCAGCTGTACCTGGGGTACCTTCCAGAGGTTCTCCAGGGAGCAGATGTCCTTGGCATTAAGATCCTTCCAGCCTGCAGCAGGCAGCACACTCTTCTGTCTGTTATCATTAGTGCAATCAACAAAGACTACTGAGAAACAGTTTGAGGGCTATGAAACCAGGCAAGGCTTCCCCAGTCTCGTGTTTCGCTCCTGGGGTCAGAATACCTCTAAACACCCCCAACTATTGCACCTTTCTGTACCCACAGCCTTGCAGAGAGAAGGGGAGGGGGGAGCTCAAATCCTATCATCACTTGCAAGTGTCACTAGTGTTTTGGTGCTGGGTCTTTCTCTGGCACAGCTGCCTCTGCAGGTGAGCTCAAGGCTAGTTCTTCCCTGCTTCCTAGGAGTGTTAGCATGGTTCCTGTCATACTTCAGGCAAGTATAGAGGATTCAGCCTCTGGGATGTGCCCCATACAGTGCTGGGGAGCAGGACACACGAACATGGGTTGAACAGGGAGAACATCTCATGGGTGAACTCTGAAGTTCTGCAGAAACTGGAAGTTCATCTCCTTCCAGTCCGGGATTTCCAGTAAACACACGTTTCCATGACAAGCTGTCCATGCCCTGGTATGGCCTATTGCACTTAACTTAAAGCAGCAGTCCACAACCCATGCTGTGGTCTTTCTGCACTCAACTGCTCTGCGCTGTTTCTCTGCAAAACACCCAACCTGCATAATTTAAAGGAAACGTTGAAAAAGCCTGTTCACATCTTGAAAGAACCACCCTGAGCATCCCCGAACTGTTACGGCTGAAACGCCAGCAGGACCTCAGTTGGGTAGGCTGCAACCCTGCATGGACTCAGCCAAGGACATTTTTTGTCCAAAATGCCCCCCATGAGCTCTCCTCAGATCACACTGGCCTTCCAGTCACTGTCAAATACAGCCACAACACCATCTGCTGGCAGGAAAATCCCACTGTCCTTGCCTTGCCCTCTCAATCCAGGTGCTGGCAGCCTGCTGAACCAGTTGGAGATCTCAAGGAAACCACCTTCCTCCCATTACTGAGGAACCCTGAGAGATACCAGAGCATACTACCAATGTTTCAATTGCCCAAGGATGGGCTAAGTCCAGACCAGGAGCAGCTCAGCCACCACGCCAACCCTTCAGGCTGCAGGATGTCTTGGACAAGAACAGATGGGTCTCCAGCCCAAAGAAGAACTGTCATCTTCCTTCCTGAGGCTGTATTGGTGTTGGATGTGAGCCTGGTCTGAGAAGACAGAAAGTTCTCCTATGGCAACGCTCCACTGAAGGTGGCAATGGGTAAACACAGGAGAGAATGAAACTCAGAGGGGTCCTGGGAAGCCAAAGAGGACCCTCTCAGTGCAAAGAGATCACTGTCCCTGGGTTTGTAGCACGCAGAGATCTCACACCTGCAGGGGAACACAATAAAAACAAGTTATGAGTAAGGTGTGTGGCTGAGAATTGTGGTCCTCAGGTGCAGCAGAAATACCTGCAAATGAACAGGAATAAGTGCAGTTTTTAAGAGGACTGGAGTGAGTGCTGAGAGTTCAGGCCTTAAAGCTGACTCAGACTTGGTCCCAGAGCAGAAACATCCATAAAGAGACATTTCTGAAACTCATTAGGGAAAACCAAAACTTCTGTATTCCCAAAGTTTCTGGGAGAGGGAAGTCACTCCTTTTCCATACTGTGCATCAAACTCTCCCACCACCCACCCCCCTCCCCCCAAGTTACACAACAAACAAGTAAAACACTTTTTTTTAGGGTTAAGAAATAAGATCCAAAATCTTTTTCCATTGGAAGCAGCACAACCTTTCAGAGTTCTGCTCTCCCTGAGGGACAAATCAAAGCGCTTGCACGTTTTTAATAATCTCTTTGTGCTCATGAAATTGTGTTGTCTATAGTTCATCTTCAAATTCCATCACCCAGGGAGCTAATTTGGTGCCCCAGGAACACGGCTGACGGATGAACAATCAAATGAACAATTCTTGCCCTCTCCTGGTCTCTTCCATCATGATTGTGGGTTCCTTCGGCAATGCATTCGCCAGAGGTGGAGGAGGACCCAAATGAAGTTTGAAGTTGCAGGCTCTGCTCATACACCCAGTGCTCTCCAAACACCATATTTACATTGCATAGCTTTTCTCTGGTCGTTATGAGTTGAACAGTTGACTGGGCACCATCTTTTAGACTGTGGCAGTCATGAAGGAAACCTACTGAAGGCATTCGAGCAGAACCATTCATCCCACCTGAGCTCAGATACACTTCAGAGCTCAGCTCTGTGTCACCTAGCTTGGGCATCTGCTGTGGATCCACCATGGTGCTCAGGACCTCGCCCACCCATGGAGCTCCCACACTTCATGGACAAATCCCTGCAGCAGGATGACTGCACCGGGCAGCTGGCCATGTCACAGTTCCTACCTGGTTACACTCTGCAGGATCTTCTGCTCATCCTGGTCCAGGCAGACAGCAAAGGAGGACTGGACTCCGATAATCTGGACCTTGTCTACTTTTATTTGGGACACGCTGATCTGCTGATAGAAAGAGAGTCTGGGTGAGGGAGCTGCCAAGCTCAGAGCATTTCCCTCTGCAGGGAAGGGGAGCAGGGGAGCTGGACGACACTAGGACAGGCCTGGTGGCCAACAGCAAACAGGTCCCCCAAGGACCCTTTCCTGCCGTGCTTCCCCCCCAGCTGAGTCAGGCTGAGCTCCTGTTACCGAAAGCATGATTTGAGTTACCTGATTGAAGCTTTTTTTGGATTTGGAGTTTTGCCTTTTGACCACCTCCGTCACAGTTAAATTGAGACACTCTGTCTTTGAGGCTGAAACAAAAGAAATCTGTTGTCACTTGGGGCTTCTGGGCCAAATAGTCCCTCCACCACTCAAAGCATCCCAGAGCCAGCGGCTCCCAGCAGGACCCCACTTGGGGGAAGCGCAGTGCAGTTCCAGGTTTCCTTCCTTCGTGCCAACCCACATGGAAAGAAAGCAACGAGAGATGTAGAGGTCAACATCCTCTGCGATGTCCAACTGCCTTCCAAACATAGAAGAAAGGGACATTTAACTATTTTAGGATCTGAGAGGCTGAATGGGGCTTTGAGCCCCCTGATCCAGTGGGAGGTGTCCCTGCTCATGGCAGCGGGTTGGAATTGGATAGGCTTTGAGGTCCCTTCCAACCCAAACCATTCCATGATTCTGGAATGATTCTAAACAGGCGAAAAAACATCGCCCCAACACCACGAGGATATTCCGGCTCTCCCAGCATGGTGCCCCCTGCAGTCCATCTGGAGACACTTTTCTCGTGTCTGGAATTACAGTGACATCCTGTGGCCAAACTGCTGAATGAGAAAATCAATAAAGGCAATGAAAGGGACCGGGTTTCTCTCGGAAGGAATGAGATTCATGAAGAAGTTTCTCCCCAGTGCAGAGCTGAGGACACAGCACAAATGAAGCTCCCGAACCAGCGCAGAAACATCCAACTCAAAGTGTGGAGGAACAGAGAAATTAACTCCTGCTGTTTTTTTTCCTGGGTTGTCTGTGTGGCTTCATGGATGAGGCCGCAACAGGAGGGAGAGGCTTAGACTGAGTTCCACGGGGCAGGTAGGACACATCTCCTATTTGGTAAATCACCCGTTTGCCCCAACTACTCCACTCACAAACCGCACAAAAGTCAGACACAAAAGCATAGGAGGAAAGAGGAACCAAAACAGAGAGGTTTACTCTAAAGTGGGTGTCTGATTGCCCAAAGAGCAGTTCTTGAGCAAGAATGAACAGGTGTTGCTTTTCAGCGCAGACACAGACCAGAAGTCCTGCTGCTTTTGAAAAGCTCGAGGCCTCATTAATACTTCATCAGAAACCTGATTAGAAAAGAAGACCAGGCTGCAGCTCCAGCTCCACGAGAGCCTGCTGAAAGCTGTTTGCAAGGCCTGGCTGCTGTGGGGGCAGAACAAGCACCCCCTCCTTCGCTCCGGCTTTATTTAGCAACAGTTTTACCTCTCTCTCCTCCTTACTAAACAAGTGTTGTTGTGGAAAGCAGCACTCTCCAGTGACCATCCTGCTGTTTGGAAGATGTCAGCCCCATCCTTCACGGACACACCATTTCCCTGGCTGGAAGCTTTAGGACAGTGGGACATCAAATGCCCTTCAGCCCTGACGTTGTGTTAAAGAGAGCCAAGGACTACAGCATGCCCCAGGGAGTATCTCCTGCATCCACCCAACCCTTGTTGGCTCCAGCTAGAGGATCCACACCACCCTCTTGCTCCAACAGTCCCTCCCATTATTCCCTATACAAAGCCATAAAGATCTTCTCTACCCACCTAGTTCTTCATACTTCTTGCAGGCCTTGCTAAGGTTGACGGACGTGCAGACTTTCTCCACATCATTCCAGTGACTTCTTCCACTGACAGCTGTCTGCAGGCACCAATCAAAACCCGTGTTCAGAAACATAGAACCATGGAATCATTAAGGTTGGAAAAGACCCTTAAGAACATCCAGTCCAAACATAAACCTTACCAACCATACACCTCTACCACTAAACCATGTCCCTAAGCACCACATCTACACAACTTTTAAACACCTCCAGGGATGCTGACTCCACCACTGCCCTGGGCAGCCTCTGCCAGTGCCTGACAACTGCTTTGGTGAAGCAATTGTTCCTAATATCCAATCTATTCCTTCCCTGGCACAACTTGAGTCCATTGCCTCTCGTCCTATCACTTGCTACTTCGGAGAATTGCCCAGCACCCACCTCACCAACAACCTCCTTTTAGGTAATTGTAGAGAGTGATGAGGTCTCCTCTTCTCCAGGCTAAACACTCTCAGGGCCCTCAGCCACCTCTCATAAGACCTGTTCTCCAGATTCTTCCCCAGCTCCGTTCCCTTCTCTGGACGTGTTCCAGCCCCTCAATGTCCTTGTAATGAGGGGCCCAAAACCAAACCCAGGATTCGAGGTGCGGCCTCACCAGCACCAAGTACAGCGGGACGATCCCTTCCCTGCTCCTGCTGCCACACCATGGCTGATCCAAGCCAGGATGCTGGTGGCCTTCCTGGCCACCTGGGCCACTGCTGGCTCACGTTACAGTATCACAGTATCACAGTATCATAAGGTTGGAAAGGACCTCCGAGATCATCGAGTCCAACCTAAACGTTCAGCCTCTGTTAAGCAGCACTTGGCAGTTTTCCAGCCACTCTGCCCCAAGCCTGGAGCATTGATCGGGTTGTTGTGACCCAAGTGGAGGTGCCACACTCCAGGCTGATTTTACCCTCCCTCCCACCCCTAACCAGCTGGCTGGACTAGCTCAGATCTGGATTTACCTGGAGTTGCACAGTTTCAGTAGGCATTAAAATTCATTTAACCTTAGATTTACAAAAGATTGCCCAAGCTTAACATTAAATAACAGCAGAGGAACCAACAACAGGACTGTTGTGATCAGCAGAAGATACCCCCTTGGAAGCAAAGCCCACCAGTGTAAAGCAGCACCAAGCAGACATCCAGTGTACAGAAACTGGCTGCACAGGGAGCGTTTTACTGGGCTGAACTGAACTGGAAATCCATCCTCAGTTAGCCAGTAAGAAGAAAACTACCTCGAGTTTGGCTTCTCTGGGCTTGGATTTGGGCTCCTCTGGACTTGGATTCGGGCTCCTCCAGCTCCTCCTGCCAGCGTTCGCCCCTCACAGCCCCCAGCAGAGATGTGTTTCCCAGCACTGAAGTGGTTTTCTGGTGCACTCACCTTGCTGTAGGCAATCTGTAGTGTTAGTGGGATTGCTTCTCTGTCTCCATCTATGCCCAGCCTTTTGCTGCCCGGACCTGCACGAAACAAGGAGCACAAGTCACATGGTGGCTTTTTGTCCCCACTCTTCAGCTGGGTGTGGATACAGCAGCACACTCGGTACCTATGGGAAGTGGAAAACATGCTTTGCTGAACCCAGCTGTGGAGCAGAAATAAAAGGTAGATTAAAAGTTGCCAGGTGAAGCCACACCTTGAATCCTGGGTCCAGTTTTGGGACCCTCACTAAAAAAAAGACCTTGAGGGGCTGGAGAGCATCCAGAGAAGGGGAACGGATCTGGGGAAGGGTCTGGAGAACAAGTCCTATGAGGAGAGGGACCTGGGGATGTTCAGCCTGGAGAAGAGGAGGCTGAGGGGAGCCCTAATCACTGTGCCTGAAAGGAGGTTGTAGCAATGTGGGTGTTGGTCTCCTCTCCCAAGTGACAGGCGTTGGGATGAAAGGAAGTGGCCTCAAGTTGCACCAGGGGAGGTTTAGATTGGATATTAGGAAAAATTTCTTGACTGAAAGGGTTCTCAGGCCCTGGCAGAGGCTCCCAAGGAGGTGGTGGAGTCACCATCCCTGGAGGTGTTTAACAGACAGGCAGATAAGTTTCTCAGGGATGGTTTAGTGTGGACAGGTATGGTTGGACTCGATGATCTCAAAGGTTGATTCTACGAGAACCAAACGATTCTACAAGAAATCAAAGCACAAATAGCTC
Organism: Dromococcyx pavoninus; assembly: GCA_033558185.1. NCBI lineage: Eukaryota > Metazoa > Chordata > Aves > Cuculiformes > Neomorphidae > Dromococcyx > Dromococcyx pavoninus. The sequence continues at coordinate 371,633 of JAUMJL010000285.1, read as the reverse complement.
TGCAGAACTGAAGGCGGTGCTGGCTCTGCCGGTGCCAAGGGGTCAGTGCTACAGGGAAAACACAAAGCAGTAAAGGGCTGCATTTGCCCACCTGGCTCCCATTTTTCCAGGCATATCTCTGCCCACATGCAATCAGCTTGGAAATGCTGTGCCCCACACTTAGGCACTGTTTTGTTTGCCTGGATAATTTTTTTGCAGCTGTGAAGTGGTGTGTGTTGCCAGAAAACCTGGGGGGGGAAAAAACAAGCCACAAGGACTGGTGGTTTCATGAGTTATTGGGAAGCAATCCCAGCCAAGGCTGTGTTTAAGGGGAGTGACATGGTGACACCCCATAAGGGGGATGTTTTATGAGCTCTGTTTAGAAAGACAAGATGAGATCAGAGCAAAATAATTGGTTAAAAGAATTAAACATGTTTAAATGCAGTATTATGGGTTGGCCATGAGATGTCTCTGTGAGCTGCACCTCACCAGGCAGCTGGGGACCACACTGGAGACAGAAGCTTCTGCCATTGCTTCCTGTCTCTAACAATTTTATCAGTTCATCACAGAATGGTTTGGGTTGGAAGGGACCTCAAAGCCCATCCAGTTCCAACCTCTGTCAAAGGCAGGGATACCTCCCACTGGATCAGGGTGATTAAAGCCCCATCCAACCTGGCCTTGAACACCTCCAGGGATGGGACAGACACAGCTTCTCTGGGCAGCCCAGTCCAGCAGTTTGCAGACCTCCACCCTGGGGCTGCAGGTGCAGAAGCAGCTACAGACCTGACGCCTTGATGGCCCTTGTGGCTGCCGAGTGGCCCAGCTCAAGGGAGTGGATGAAGACTTCAGTCATCTTTTCTCCCCCGATGAAGGTGAGCTGCCAGGGGAAGAAGAGAGTAGACCTGGTGGTGAGGAGATCCAGCCCATGCCAGGCAATGTTCACTCCTTTCACTCCTTTCTACAGGAAACAAGTCAGTTTGGGAAAACCCTTTCACACTTCCAAAATACAACTTTTGGCCACTGCCTTGGGTGACTTGTCTTCAGCTGCACTTCCAACTGTTCTAACAGCGCACCAGCAAGTAAAGGAACCCAAAAACCTCATTTTCACTTAAATAACCCTACCCATTTTAAAGAAAATCCATGATGGGTCTGACAGTGTGTCTGGGCATCGCTTGGGGTGACACAAATCCCATGAACAGCAGCAACCACTGCAGCCGGTCCTGTCCCACAGCACCGAAGCAGTTGCTGGAGCCGTGGATTCAACCTTCCCCATGGACACAGTGAGGTGTGGAAAACAGGCTTTGTGGAGGGGCTTGGCTTGGAAACCAGAGAGCTGGAGGGACTTCCAGCAGTGTGAATAACCTTGTCAACACTGAAGGAAATCACTCGTGTCACGGGGAAAGGTATTTGGATTGAAAATTGCTCGTGTGACTTAAAGATTGAGTGGGCAGGACTTGCACGTTCTCAGTCCCTCAGCCAGGAGCATCAGCCAAAGTTTTGTAAACTCATGTGCAAGGGGCACCCAGGGAATAAGAGGAGACTGAGCTCAGCCCTACCAGCACGATGTGGCTGTGCCATAACCCCACCCACTTCACAGGCAGATTCCCCACTGGTGGCACAAGCCAAACATCCCCCTTCTCCCTCGCCAGGCTGGTGCTGAGCCCCTTCACCCACCTCCGTCTGGTAGAGCTGCAGCAGGACAGGGCGTGTGGCAAAGCGGCAGTAGTAGAGGATCATGTCAGCCAGGATGGGCAGCTGCTCCTGGGAGTCCTCCTGGGGCTCAGCCTCTGGCTTGGCAGACTACGGCAGGAGGACGAGTCAAAGCCCCAACGAGGTACATGGTACCCACAGCCCAGTGCCAAGATCTGCCCATTCCACCCTGCCAGGGATGGAAACCTTCCTCCTGCCCACCTGTCTCCACCCTGGTGTCCATGCAGCACAGCCTGCTGCACAGGACCCAGGTAGCCCAGTGTTAAGCAGAAGCTCTCTGCTCAGCTCCTCTGTACCTCAGGGAAGGGAGGATGCCAAGCCCTACCAGCCGACACACACGTACCTGACACAGGACGTCCATGGGCAGGTTCATCAGCCCAAGAACGTTGCGCTCGTACCATGGGTCCAACATGCCAATGTAGTGGGAGATGTCGTTGGTGCTGCTCTCCATTCTAGCCAAGGTGGGATCCTGAAACCGGACACACAGGGGTAATGCTGGGGGCCCTCCCAAGCTCCTCACCCCACACTCAGGGATAGTGGAAGAGACACCAAATCTCTCAACCTGTCCTGCTGGCCTTCTCGCCCACCACTCCTGGGGCCAGAACACTGGTGGCATCCTCAGCCCTGCAGCAGCAGCAGCAGCACACCTACCGCCTGTGCTGACACCCGGAGCTGTGGGTCCCCCAGGCACGGGGAGGGATGCATCAGTGGGATCAAGGGAGCCAAGCAGTTCCTCTTCACGGGGATGTAGAAAAACTGCAGCCTGAAGTACCTTGTCAGTGAGGGGCAGGTGCTCTCCTTGAGCCTAGGAGAAGGCAGGAGAGGCCTGGGTGAGCCAAGCCCTCTGGTGTGTCCTGGCAGGGCCAGGAATGTCCAGCTGAGTCCACCACCATCACCTGGCTCACCTGAGGTTGCTGTAGGCTCGCGCCACTTTCCCTGAGATGCGGTCAGAGCCGAAGACCACGACACGCAGCGTGGACACCTTGGTGTCCTCGTCATAGCTGAGGTAGGGCCGTCGGTGGAGGCTGAGGTGCCGCGGGGCTGGCGGGGTCGGCAGCCGCTGGCTCAGGACGTGCTGCGGCAGCGAGTGAGCGCGCCGGGAGCGCGCCAGGATGCGGTGCTTGGCCTGGGGTGTGCACAGGCTCTCGGCCCGGCGCAGGGGCAAGGAGAGCGAGCCTGTGTCCGGGCAGTCCTTCAGGTCCCTCCTCAAGACCAGCTGACTTTTGCTCTTGAACAGCTTGTAGATCTTATTGGTCAGCGTGTGTCTGTGCTTGTGGTGGCCCTTCTCTACCTTCAGCTCCGGCCTCCCCACCATGTCCAGGGAGCTCTCGTCGCTGTCCTCCGCGTACCCACTGTCCATGCAGTCCCTCAGGCTGGAGACAAACGACTTCAAGGACTTTCTAGAGACCACCGTCAGCTCCGAGATGGAGTCCTTGGAGGTGGTGAAGAGGGACACTCGTGAGGGCTTAGATCCCTCCTCTGACAGCGCTGAGTACACAGAATCTTTGGAAACGGCACAGACTGGAGACAGCAGCGAGTCCCGCTCAGGGGAACAGTCATCGGTTTCCACCTCCTCCTCCTCTTCATCCTCCTCCTCGTTCTCTGAGGCCATGGGCTCAAGAATGCTGCACTCTTTGCTGAGGACATCACTGAGGATATCTGAAAAGCAATCAGAGAGATATCGCATCTGGCACGGGCTCCAGCATAACCACTGGAAACACGATGATCCCAGACAACAATACTGCAACAGCATGGCCAGTGGTGTCTTTGATCCTGCAGGTTTCAAACCAGGAGCTGAAAACCTCCTACTGGATGTTTGAGATTTCGATAAGGCAGTCAGATGCAATGCAAAACAAAATGTGTTTCTCTCCCTGAGGTCACATTCCGTTTGGGTTCTCAAAAGGCAAACACCATTTGGGGTTTTCCTTCCTTCCTACACAGATTTCACAACACACTCACACCTCACCAAGGTTTAACTGGAGGGCAGGAGGAACACCAGGTATTTGGCTATGAAACCCCAAATCACTCCAGTGCGAGGGGCCTCCCAGCAGGGCTGGGGCTTTTTATCCTGAAGAAGAAGAAGCTGAGGGGAGACCTCATTGCTCTTGGCAGCTCTCAAAAAGGAGGTTGTGGTGAGGTGGGTGCTGAGCTCTTCTCCCAAGTAACAAGAGATAGTCTTTACTGAAAGAGTGGTGAAACACTGGAAGAGGCTGCCCAGGGCAGTGGTGGAATCTCCATCCCTGGAGGGGTTCAAAAACTGTGTGGATGTGGCACTTTGGGACATGGTTCAGTGGACACGGTGGGGCAGGGCTGATGGTTGGACTGGATGAACTGAGAGGGCTTGTCCAGCCGTAACGATTCTATGACTCACTGCAAAGCCCAAGCCTGAGCTCTGGTCCAGGCTGCTGCGGGCAGCAGGCAACAAACACTAAACCTTCACAGGAACAGAAAAGGGTCTTCCAGGAATGGGGAAGCCAGAGAGACCAGCTCAGCAGAAGGGAAAGCCACTGCTTCCCCTGCAAAACTGCTGTGGCTGGGCTGAAAGCACAGCAAAATCCTCTGCTCCTTGGCTATCCCTGCTGCAGGTGGGGGAAGAGCTGTAAGGTCTGAGGGATCTCAACCTCACAAAGCCCTGATGTCTCAGTGTGGCCAGATTTTTCTACCAGCAATTATCACCTGGGAGTGAGCAACGTTTACTACTTGCAAAGGAGCTTTTTAGGAAACAAGCTCTCTCTCCATGCCTCTGCATGCAAGGCATGATTTTGCACAGGAGACCAAGCGCTGCATGATTTGTCTTTGGCAGCACGTGTTTTGGGGCTACCAGTGTCTTGTGCCCACATCTTGGATGAGGGCTTTCCTTGGGATTGCAGCATCTGTCATGCCCAAGTAGATGCCCAGAATCTCTCCCATCCACGTGCAACGACTCCCTCCAACACCAACCACATTACCAGCTCTTTCAGGCTCTGGCCACAGGTTACATCCTGACCCTGGCTGCACATGGCAGCCCCTGCCAAAGGGAAGGGCTGGTAAGCCCTCCCTGTGATGGTGAGCAGAGGGCTGCGGTCTTGCTAGGAGGGAGCGGGGGACTCCTCTGCTTACCAAAGTTATCCTGATCCCAGCTGTACACGTAGCAGCGAGCGGTGGGGATGGGGATGGTGTGCAGCTTGTGGGGCGGAGCCTCACCTAGGAAGAGAGGCGAGAGAGGAGTCAGTTTGCAGGGAACCCCAGTACCACCCCTGAGAGCTCTCCTGGCCAGTGGGAGATGCCACCCACCCCATGCAGGAGTTTTGGTCAACCCAGGTAATGCAGAACACCAATGTGGCTCTCGTTATGCCCATGAAGTCACATACAGTCGGCATAAGAGGACATTTCACATCTTTAAGAGCCATAAGACACCACTGCTGCCATCAGTTGCTGATTTAATCTTTAGTCTTGCCCACAAAGGCTGTTTTTGTTGCCTAGGGAAGTGGCGGAGTCTCCATCCCTGGAGGGGTTCAAAGAAAATGTAGACGTGGTACTTCGGGACGTGGTTTAGCAGGCACAGTGGGGTTGGGCTGATGGTTGGACTGGATGAGCTTAGAGAGCTTTTCCAAACTCAGTGATTCTACAGTTCTATGATAGATAAGAATTTCTGGCTCATCACGTGGTTATGAGATAGGACCAAAGTTGGTGGCTTTTCTGTTGTAGTTTTTGTTGCGCTAGGTTGAAACTTGGCACAAACAGGGTTCCACACGTGGAAGGACTGGCTCCTCATGCCCACGGCGCAGGGACACTCATCCCCACTGCAGGGGCTGAGCCAGCAGAAAAGCCGGGCCATGGGGGGATTCTCACCCGTAATGGCAGGAAAGGCTGCGGCCTTGGCGAGGTCGCGCAGCGCCAACTGCAGTCGCTCCCGGGCAAGGACAGGGTCACTGCTGGTGGCTGCGACCTCCTGCGCGTCGGCGGCGCTGGCGTAGATCTCCGAGAGCTCCTCCAGTGTCTTGGACTGGGGGGAGCAGAGCCAAGGCAAGAGAGAAGGTCACTACCTACACCAATGGGCAAATCTCTCTCCCTCCTCTGCCTCCCAACCCCTTCAAGTCCCCCTAAACTTCTGCAAAGAAAAAAAAATGTGCTTGAACACAACTCAGGGGTTTTCTTCACAAGTTTTTGCCCGTCCTAACACCAAACTAAAGTGTTACTCTCGTCAAATGAACGTTTGCTGCGTTTTGGGAAGGCTCTGGGGAGACCTCATAGCAGCCTTCCAGCACCTGAAGGGGCCCACAAGAAAGCTAGGGAGGGACTTCTATACAAGGGCCTGAAGTGATAGAAAAAGGGGGAATGGATTTAAAGTGGAAGGGGGAAGAGTTAGACTGGACTTTAGGAAGAACTTCTTCACAATGAGGGTGGGGAGGCCCTGGCCCAGGTTGCCCAGGGAAGCTGTGGCTGCCCCATCCCTGGAGGTGTTCAGGGCCAGGTTGCATGGGGCCTGGAGCCCTCTGATCCAGTGGGAGGTGTTCCTGCCCATGGCAGGGGGTGGAACTGGATGGGCTTTGAGGTCCCTTCCGACCCAAACCATTCCATGATTCTATGATTTCAAATCCAGAGGCTATTCCTCTCTCTCCACTTAGGGATGGGGAGAAGGGGAAAAGAGGAGTTTATACACACTTCACAAAACAGAAGCATAGACCTCAGGTCTAAGCTGAGAAGAGAAGAGGAAGATGGGTTATCAAAACCTTGAGGGCCACAAAATTGGTGAAGGGTTTAGAGGGGAAGTCATATGAAGAGCTGCTGAAGTCACTTAATCTGTTCAGCCTGGAGAAGAGACCTCATCTCTGTCTGCAGCTTCCTCACACGGGGAGGAGGAGGAGCAGGCACTGAGCTCTTCGCTCTGGTGACCAATGACAGGACCCGAGGGAATGGCAGGTAGATGGCCCAGGGGAGGGTCAGGTTGGACATTAGGAGCTGGTTCTATCCCCAGAGGGTGGAGGAGCCCTGGAACAGCTCCCAAGGGAAGCGGTCACAGCCCTGACAATATTCCAGCAGCATTTGGCCAAGACCCTCAGCCCCACGGTGTGAATGTTGGGGTTTTCCTGTGCAGGGACAGGAATTGGACTTGAGGGTCCTTGTGGGTCCCTTCCAACTCAGGTCATTCCATAATTCTTTTCTTTTGTCAATCAAATATAATGTCCATCAGGAAATTCTCCAACCGACAGCACGAAACTGCTCCCAACACCACCACAGCATCACTGAGGACGAAGCTCTCCAAACCTACCTTCAGGAGGTGGTGCAGGCTGTCCAGGTCACAGCAGGTGCCGAAGTTGGCCTGGTAGAGGTGCTCGAGGAGCAGGACGAGCGTGGTGTGCTGCGAGTGCTCGCTGGTGCTCAGCTTCTCGGCAATGGAGAGGAACTCGCTCTGCACCTCGGAGCGGTTGAGCAGCAGCACCGTCCTGGGGACAAGGGCACAGCAGTTATGCCAGGCAACAAGGTTTGGATGCTGGTGGCATCCAGCTCTTGGACAAATTCACACTAGATGGCAGTGTCCTCTCCCACTGGTCACAGCTGGAGGGTCTGGGGCTGAGCAGGGTGCCAGATCCAGCCATAGGCAAGGAGGGGGACGGATGATCATCCTCCATCCTGCCCCTCAGCACATCTCTGGCACCAGTTCTCCTGCCACATCTGCAATATCACCAACCCAACGATCAGCTCCAGACAAAGCTCCATCCCAGCAACCAGTTGTCCAAACTGGACATCCAGCACACACAATGAAATAGGGAATAAAAAGCAAGAGGAGTCCCCAAAACATCTTCCCCTTGAAAGGCGCAGGTCAGAGCATCACTTCTGGGCTTTATGAAGAGTCACATCTTTCAGCTGCATTTTTGCTGTGGACCACATCATGAATATCCACAGGTTTCGAATACCCAAACCTGCAGCCCAGACAGCGTGAGCTTCTGTTCATGGAGGAGAGCAGTGCACCCCACCGAGCAAAAAGGGCTCTCAATTAAGGTTTCCTCTGGTGTGCTTGGTTCTAGAAAGCTCAGGCAATGGGCACAAGCTTTCAGTAAACCCAAACCTCAGCTTGCATGCAGCTTTGTGACATTTTCAGGGCTTTTTATGCAAATATAGCCATCCTTCTGTAAGTTAGAGGCGGTTGCACTTGCACCAGTGTAAGCATGGAGAGTAGGGGAGCCGTACTGGGAAAGCAACCCAGCAGCACCAGTACAGTCAGGTGGGAAATAGGTGCAGATCCAGAGCTGCATGGCAAAAGTGGAGAAGCCCAAAGAGCAGGACATCACTGCTGCAGGGAGGGGAGGTGGCTGTGCACGAAGGACTGTCCCTGGGACTGGGAAGGTGACACCGCTCGGGCTCATTTTCCTATTTACAAATGAGGTGCCCTGACAGGAGGAAGGGTTCAGCCCTCAAATAAAGTGCAAAGTCTGATGATGCTCAAAGCTACAAGGCTTTAATTGTTGCACTGGAACAGACTTGCTTCTTACCCCCTTTTGGAGTGGGGACTCCCAAACACGCAGATCAAAGCCTCTCCTGGCTGTTCTCCAATGTCTGCGAGATCAGCAGCTCCTGGGGAGGAGACTTTGCCTTTCCTGGACGTTTTCACCCAGATCTGCAGGGCTGTGGGATAATCGACCCATGGAGCCCACAGACCCTGAACTCTATGGCTGTGGGAGTATCACAGCCACTTTCCTTATCCCTTCCCACACTTCAACCCACCTATTCAGCTCTTCTCCCCCGCTCCCACCACTCCACCTTTGAAACGCTGCTTGCTTGGGTCATGGGGATGCTCTGCAGTGGCACTGGCGGTGCCCATGGCCACACTTACACAGTGGAGCTCTGGTAGTTCTTCACAGGAAGTCCCTGCTCTGTCCTCACCAGCCTCTGGAAGGAGATCCCTGGGGAAGAGAGCAGAAGACATGAGATATGGCACCACTGCAGATGCTGACTTTGCCTCCTAATGCAGTGCTCACCTGGCTGAGCTGCTGCCCAGAGCAGGCATGGCAGCACTGAAAGGGACAAGGCACAGCCACCACATAAGGGGACCAGCCCAGGAGCAAGGCAGCCCTGGGACATAAAGGGTAAAAGCCCAGAGTGATGGGAAAGCAACCAAAGGATGGGACTGGAGACCTGCTCCATCCCAGCCCCACTGCTATGCAAGACATGAATTGCCTGGATATTTAGAATCTTTACCTGTCCAGGTCCCGGACCCCACTTACGGACAGGAGATTGCTGACACCTTCCCACCCACAGGGATGGAGCCCAGACTGGCTTCAGCAGAACAGAGGTTCGTGTGGGCATCCCACGTCCCTAGATGCCTCCCTGGGAGTGTCTCCAGGATGGTATGGAGAACCCCAACCAAGTGACTTCGGATAGACCTGGAGCAAGGTGGCCACAGTAAAGCCCATGTCACCCCTGAACAGCAGAAGGACTGGGGCACATCTTGGAAAAGATCTTATGGTGTCAACAAAATCCAGCACCCTTATTACTGCATGCAGCCACGTCCCAGCCCCAGCCGATGCTCAGCACCCATGCAGGAGGCCCAGCACCCATTAGCAGCTCATGTGGATCCACACAAGCCCCTCAATTATGGCAGCGTTCACCCTTTTTTTGCAGAAGCATCAGCCCAGATTGCAGATAAAAGCTATTCTAATTTTGGCAAACACCAACAGCAGCAGGTTCTCAGTTAATATCTACCCTCATCTCCATAAAAAGCTTTCACTTCAGCCTCACAGCAGGTCGTGGAGGCCGTGCAACAAGGGAGCAAGGTCCTGGCCAGCTCACCAGTACAGGACTTGTTTTTGCTGTTCTTGGCTCCAGTTGTGGGGAGAGACCATGGTGAAGGGCAGCACTGGGCTCCCAGCCCCAGCAGATCAACACCTCCCACACAGCATCTTTTGGCAGGAGTAGGGGAATCACGTGTGCTTGAAGGAGGGGAAAAGCCTTTGGACCAAAGTTCCCAGCTCAGGTAGCCCCAAGCCCCAAGTGACAGTGGTGAGGCACAAGAGCAGGAGGCAGCAAATGCCCCCAGCACTGGGGTTTCCCAGCGGTCTGTAAAACGCCCCCGACTGGTGTCATGGCAATAGATGACCAGGAAGGAGCTGGAGAAGTCCACGGCTTCAGCAGCATGGGGTGGGCATCCTGACATCGGTGGTGGCCCTGCAGTTCTGAGCTGGATGCAGCACAATCCAGCCAAACCTTGCCTGGTGGCTGTGACCATTTATGGTGGAGGAACTCTGAGCTGGGGGTAAATCAGCCGGTCCAGCACCAACACTGCAGAGGGGCTTGGGGTTTTTTAATCTTTTTGTTCCCTTGAAAGCATCTTTCATCCCATCTGTGCCTACAAGCTCCCATCTCTGCAGGACTTTGCTGCTGTTGTGGAGACCCTGCGTTTCACATCCACGTTGGGGTTCTGCAAAGCAATTGCTTGGTTGGAAGATGGGGAGAAGCATCCCCAGCCTCATCCACAGCCCAAGTACACACCTGAGGCCTCTTAGTCATGCTCATAGCCACGGTCTTGTGCAGGATTAACCAAGGGCTGAAATCTGCTCTGTGTGACAATAGCTCTCCATAAGCCACCAAAAGACAGGGAGATTAGGGGCAATGGCCTTTGAGAAATAATTGGAAGGCCTGCTCCATTGGGAACAACGGGACATCAATGAGGAGCCTTTAATTAGGAGGAGCACCACTGCTGCCGAGAGATGTGCCCAAAGCCGTATCACAAGGTGGTGTGTTGGTTGTAAAGAAAGAGCCGGGGAGTCTCTCAGCCCTATGGAAATCTCCACGCAAGGGCAGGCTGGAAGGCTCCGGCCACCTTGATGCCGATGAATGGACCCACTGTTATCATCCCAGTTACACCACTGAGCATCTCAAACAGCCCAGGGCCGGGCAGAAGCAGCCAACACGTGATTTGCCATAGAAAAGACCCCTCAGACTGAAAGGCAGCCAGGAAATAGTTACACGTTTTGCTAAAAGAGTCCCTGGGGTGTTCCCACCACCTGGCAAACAAGGCAGCCACCAAAAACACAACCAGCCCTGTTCCTCCACAGGAATCTGGTGTCACCCTGTGCTGGACCACCAGGAAAAATCATCCAGACGATGGAGGGCAGAGGTCCCTGCCTCCTGGAAAAGCTGAGGTTTGGGATGCACAAGGATAACTGCGGATACCAGGGATTCATAGAGCAAAACAGGAACCCCAGGAGAGCCTCAGGAACAAGCACAAGGTGGTCATGGCAGTGGGTGGTTTCGGGGAAGTAGCACCAGCAGCACAGGCAAAGCCCATGGTGGGGTGGGAGCGCTTACCGGGGGCCTTGAGCTCGTCGCTGATGAAAGTGAGCAACTCACGGAAAATGTCGCAGTAGGGCACGGGCCAGGTCAGGAAGCTGTGGTACACGCTGGAGGCTTTGTGGAGCAGGTCAGAGCCTGGTGGGAAGTGGGGAGCCTGCAGGGGATGGGGACACCCGCTTAGAAAAGGGAACAGGGACACAGGTCCCAAGCTCTGCATAAAGTCTCCACGGTTTAGGCTGGAAGTGAGAGGAGAAGCAGTGGATGGGAGCAGAGGTTCACCCTCTGACACCACATCCTCTCCCAAGGAAGGGTCAAAGCACCCCCGCTGGGCACAGCTCCGAGAAAGTTTCATCCGTTCTGCACCTTCCCAACCTCCTGCCTGTGGCTCACGTGCCAAAGTCTATATATAAATTCCTTTTCAACAACCACAGTTCCATACAGATGAATCGCATTGCAGCCTGTGCTTCTGCAAGATCTGGCAGCAATGATTTCCTTGGGATAATGATGCATTGTGCTAATAATATTAATAAAAAAGTACTTCCCATGAAGGCTCCACTCCTTTTCATTACTGTTCCCTATATATTTTGCACAAGTATAAAAGGATAATGAAAAAAATTTGCCTTTTCTACACAGAGATATTGTCCATTCCCCTTCCTGATTAGCCCCTCTTTAAATAAAATTATTAAAACCACTGAAGCTCATTTTTTTTCGCCTTGCAGCTTGCACAGTGGTCGCCTGGCCTTGATCCCAGTAGATTTGTACAAGATTTGCGTTTTTTTTGAGATGTGCTCATCAAAGCAGAGCTGATGGTTCAGACCAAGCCACCTGGGTTTTGGTGACCATCCTACAGAGCTCCACAGGGCCCTGGTCCCTGCGTGTCCCCAGGGGCTGGGGTCAGCACAGCAGCCTCAGGACTTACAAACAGGACCGCGGAGTAGAAGAGTAGAGCCAGGGGCGTGACGAGATCGTAGTTGCACTTCTCCTGAACCTGTAGGAAACAGCCCGAGGGCAGAAGGATGAGCTGAGCTGCTCGCCAGGAGCGTTACCTGAGAGCATCCTTGGACGCACTAGGGCCTCCCGGACAGTGCAGCCCAACCTGCACCATCACATCCCCAACCCCTTCCCACCATGGGAAAATAACCCCTAGAGCCCCAGCACCCCACACCGACGGGACAGGCAGATCAGCACCACCTGACACCCGGTCTTAACCCTCGAGAAGCTGGACTTGGCCACACTCCCAGCGCTCTGGTGCTCCTGATCCTTGCAGGGCTGCATGAAATTCTATGACAGTGGCTCAAAGCAGGCAGTTTGGAGAGGTGAGCAGGCAGGTCAGTCCCTGCAAGCGGTTTCCAAAGCTTGGCAGCACGGTGAAAACCGCGTACTGGTGTGCCAGCCCTTGCCACTGAAAAGCCAGCAGGATTATTTCACTCAGGGACACAGCAACGGCTCAAGCTTGTGCTTGCAGGCACTGTCACCCCTTGTTCATGAGCACACCTCGAAGTGCCAAAACCCTTAGGTAAATCCTAATGTAATAAACCATCATCTGCAACAAGATCAGTTTAGCCATTTAAAATAAAACGAAAACTAAACCAAATCATGCCAATCTTATCTTGTACCTGCTCTGCAGCCTGGCAGCTCACAGAATGGTTTGAGTTGGAAGAGACCTCAAAGTCCTTCCAGTTCTACCCCCAGCCATGGGCAGGGACACCTCCCACTGGATCAGGGGGCTCCAAGACCCATCCAACCTGGCCTTGAACACCTCTAGGGATGGGGCAGCCAACACTGCTCTGGGCACCTCACAGGAAAATATTTCTTCCCAAGATCTCATCTCAATCTCCCCTCTTTCAGCTGAAAACCATTCCCCCTCATCCTGTCCCTGCCCTCCCTGATCAAGAGCCCCTCCCCAGCTTTCCTGGAGCCCCTTTCAGTACTGGGAGACTGCTCTAAGGTTTCCCCACAGCCTTCTCTTCTCCAGGCTGAACAACCCCAACTCTCCCAGCCTCTCCTCCTACAGGAGGTGCTCCAGCCCTCACATCATCCCAAAATATGAAAGGCACCATTTACCCCATCACATGAATCCTGTCACTGTGGTTTTAGGAAACAAATCATTGCTTCCTGCCACATCAAGGGATTCCTCTGAGGTCTTCCCGGCTGCAGCCTGGGGTGACCTTGCTTGACTGATGATGCCTCAGGCCTCTCCAGCACATGATGGGAGCGTAGCAGGTCAACAGAATTGGCCTCACTGCCATTTCGTCTCCCTGCTGTGTTTGATCCAACTGTCACCTGCTGGGCTGCTACACAGGACAAACCCTGCCCGTAGTCCCCAGTGTCCCAGCTCTGCTCCAGCAGGAAGCCTGGCAGAGCCACAGCAAAGTTTCCACCCAAAACAACAGGAAATCTTCCATTTGCTCTGATTTGGACTAGCAGCTCCCAGCTGACACCAGGGGAAGGTCTGGGGAAGGCCAGCTCGATTTGCACAGCCCTATGACCTGGGCTCCTCCGGCACCATGCCAAGGAGTGCTTTGGGATATCAAAATCCTTCCCCATGGATCTAGAGTGCTGCCCAAGGAATAGCTATTAGAGCTGGAGTTTTCCCTTTCAGTTCCCATGTGCTGAAAGCTGGCAGGATACACAGGGCTGCTCCCATCAGTGTTTTGGACTCACAATCCCAGCATCAACCACTTCCAGTGCTCCAGTGATACCTTCCTACAACCCAAAATCATAGAATCATAGAATGGTTTCAGCCAGAAGGGACCTTAAAGATCATCCAGTTCCAACCACAGTGCCATGGGCAGGGACAACTCCTACTGGATCGGGGGCTCAAAGCCCCATCCAACCTGGCCTTGAACATCTCCAGGGATGTGGCAGCCACCACTTCTATGGGCAATCACCCACCAAGCTCTGCAGAATTCCACTTGGGGCAAAGCCTTGGAGCTCACCCCATCTCAAAGCCCACAGGTCTCCCTGGCAGTCCCCCAACTCACCTCTTTGGCCTTGCCGAGGATCTTCTCCACAAGGATGAGGTAGTTGCCGGCGTCCCGGCTCACCAGCTCCTGCAGGCTCCAGCAGTTCAGGCACAGCCCGGCTGCAGGGGAGACAGAGGCACTGTCACCCACAGCCCCGTTCAAGAAGGTCTCCGGACAGATGAACAACAGGAAGGGGTCAGGGCAAAGGTGTTCACCGTCTGTATCAGATCACAGCAGAGCAAAAAACCCTCACGCCCTCCCCCTGGCCAGATCTAACCTTGCCAAACAGTGCTTATCCCAGCGGCACCGCTTTGCATCCAAGCACTGTCGTGCTCTCGTTCACACAGCCTGGCACACTCAGCTGGGTTGGGTGCCTGGGCAGCTGATGTGCCTGTTCTGTCACGTACCCGCTGCAGAGCCAGAGGGATGCGCATGGCATGGGTGGACACCCACCTTCAGTCTACCTAAGGGCAGCAAACCCACTGCTGTGACCCCTGGCCCTGCTACCCCCAAACTCAAAGGCACCAGATGCACCATCTCCACTTGCTCAGACCCTGCAAAACTCAGCTCCCTGTCAGGCACACAGCTGGCTCCTCCAGCTGCATTGCACCCAAGATGCTGCACCCCCTCTGACCAGCTTCCCCAAGCCCTGGAGATGCACCGTCATACACTGTGACACTCAGAGATCACGGCAGCATTGTTAAGCCTGCCCAGTGTTTATTCCATCTCTTAGTACCTTCAGATTTTCATGACATGTATTAAAACTCCACCAGATAATTTGCCAGACTGAGAGAGGAGAATTGCTGTGCAAGAGGATGGAGGGTCCTTAACTCCAGCGGAGTGAAACCCCACTGGCCTCCACCCCCCAGACATCTGCCTCTCGCTGCTGGGACCCGGCCGGTCACAATGGCCCAAGGTGTTTCAGAAGGCTGTTGCTTCTCTGGGCGGTCAGGGCCACCTCGCAAATGGTCTTAGAGGAAATGAGCTGTGTGAAGGCTGCTGGGTGCCTCCAGTCATCCCAGCCCAGCATCCCAAGGGAGGACATGGCACTCACCGGCTCCAGCCACATCTGCAGAGCAAGGACAGAACTTGCTCCTCCTCATCCTCTCTCCCAGGTACCCAGACTGCACTCAGCCCCATGGAGAAAAGTTATGGGGACATTTCAAGCAAACAGCCTAATACCCAAGAAGAGTCCATGTTTGCATCTACCCCAGCCCACATCACCACGGATTTTTTCACCAGGAGTGGACACAGTGCAGATATCACCCACAGCTCGGTCAGAGCACATGGCATGGTACTCGTGGTGCTGGCAAAGGGGCTCTTGCAAGCTCAGTCCAATAGCAAGGCAAGAGACACAGAGCATCCCTTGCTGCAGAGAAGTGGGTCTAATGATCAGAGAGGGAAAATAAATCTAAATCCAACAGCTCTTCACTCACATGGCTGTTAAGTGGCACGGAAACACAACAAACTCCAGGCTGAGTGTGCTGGCTGTCACGTTGGAGCTAACAACGAAGAAACAATGCCGTGAGCTGGCATGGGGACAACAGTGTTCATCACAAACCTACAGGTCACGCTGTTCCTCCCTCAAACACCATTCCCAGTTGCAAAGGCTACAAATTCAAACATACAGATACATAAATGCCACAAAACACCCTTTACACACCTTCTAGGTGTTAAATAATGTGAATTTAAATCAGGGGAGAGATCTGCCGTGGTCCAGGTGGGAGAAGGATGATGCCAAGATAATCAACACTAGTGCTAAGGTTAGAAAAACAGCCTTCACTTCTCCCCTCACCATAGATTGGCATCTGCTCACCAGGACTGGTGGATTTATGCCTAGCTGATAGGTGAATTAACAGGGCAGGAGCCTTCCCCCATGGGAAAGCTCCCCCTGGCTGCCACACAACTTTTTCATTTTCAATGAATCAACATCTTCCAGCAGAGATCCTGCTGGAAAGTTTCCAAGGAGCTCACATGCACTTGCTGTTAATTACAGTTCCAATTTTTAATTTGCCCCTGGTACTCCTGGAATCCGGCTGGGTTTGCTGACACCCAGAGTGCAACCTGAGGCTGTGATGTTCAGCTCAGCCTGGAAAAGAGGAGACTGAGGGGAGACCTCATCGCACTCTGCAGCTTCCTCACAAGGGGAGAAGGAAGAGCTGGTGCCGAAGATGCCAGAAGAGGGTCAGGTTGGACATCAGGAGCAGGTTCTTCACCCAGAAGGTGGTGGAGTACTGGAACAGCTCCCCAGGGAAGCAGTCACAGCCCTGACAATATTCCAGCAGCATTTGGCCAAGGCCCTCAGCCCCATGGTGTGAATGTTGGGGTTGTCCTGTGCAGGGACAGGAGCTGGACTCAATGATCCTTGTGGGCCCTCCCAACTCAGGAGTCTATGGTTCTATGATATCTTGTCAGTGAGGGCACAGCCACTCAGTGATCTTTCAGTATTCCTTTGAGCCACTTTCCTAAGCCAGCGCTATGGCACAAAGCCATGGCCCTGCTGAGGATGACTCTGGCAGATGGCTCAAATAAATCAATCTTGTTCCAGAGTGTGACATCCTTCAGGAAAAAAAACTCAACATCTGTGAGAGAGACAAGAAAGCAACTGACCCAGCAGAAGCAGTCAGAGCTGCCAGGAGATTTGCTGACCTCGGCAAGAAGTGGTTGAGCTCACGTGGTACCTTAAAATAATCCATCCTGCTTCGGCCAAGAAGATTCATGAAGTTCAACAAGGCCCAAGTGCAAGGTCCTGCACCTGGGTCAGAGCAGTCCCAAGCACACAAGCTGAGTGGAGAATGACTTGAAAGCAGCCCTGAGGAGAAGGACTTGGGGTGCTGGAGGAGGAGAAGAAGCTCAACATGAGCCAACCACGTGCGCTCACAGCCCAGAAACCAATGGTGTCCTGGGCTGCATCCAGAGCAGTGGGAGCAGAGGGGAAGGAGGGGATTCTGCCCCTCTGCTCCGCTCTGGGGAGACCCCACCTAGAGTCCTGTTTCCAGCTCTGGAGTTCTCAGCACAGGAAGGACGTGGATCTGTTAGAGTGAGTCCAGGGGAGGCCATGAAGATGATCCAAGGGCTGGAGCACCTCCTGTACGAGGACAGGCTGAGAGAGTTGGTGTTGTTCATCCTGGAGAAGAGAAGGCTCCAGGGATACCTTAGAGTAGCCTCCCAGGACTGAAAGGGGCTCCAGAAAAGCTAGGCAGAGGCTCCTGGACAGGGAGTGCAGGGATAGGACAAGGGTAATGGTTTTCAGCTGAAAGAGGGGAGATTGAGGTTAGATCTGAGGAAGAAATGTTTTGCTGTGAGGGTGGGGAGGCCCTGGCCCAGGTTTCCCAGAGCAGTGGTGGCTGCCCCATCCCTGGAGGTGGTCAAGGCCAGGTTGGATGGGGCTTTGAGCCCCCTGATCCAGTGGGAGGTGTCCCTGCCCACGGCAAGGGGGGATTGCCACTGGATGGGCTTTGAGGTCCCTTCCAACCCAAACCATTCCATGTTTCTACCAGTCTGTGATTATTTGACCCATGAGAGCCTGGCCTTGCTGTGGCTGCTCAAGGTGAAGCTGTGCCAGGCAGGATCTGTGACGGTCGTGGGGTTGAGCTGGGTCTGGGTGCATCACCAGATGAGAACACCGCTTCCTGCGCGAGCGTAACCACAAATACAAATAACCCAGCAACACGCGAGCTCCTTCCTTCCTCTCACTTCTAGCAAGGGAGGAGGAAACTGGTGGCAGCGGCTCGCTGTGCTGTGCTGAATGGGCAGAGGCTCTGGGCTGCTTCCCCAGGGAGAAGCTAGATCAAACCCACTATGAACCAGCTGGAGGCTGGGCAGGTAGGAGGGACAAGGGCAGGGCTGGAGGGAAGTGCCTTAGAAATATAATTTAGACCTGAGGTCTTCTGGCCCATTTTTGGATCTCCTACAGCAAGGGTGAGCTGAAGCACCAGGATGCAGCCAGGTTATTTGAATTACAGAGCCATAAGCAGAGCTTCTGTTCAACTCATGGTCACGGCACTGGGATTCAGCTAAATGGTGCTGGGAGGCAGCAGCCTGCCAGGGTCTGAGTCTTAAATTTGACAAGGCAGATTTAACCAAAAATACATCAAAACAGCTGCGTCCTTGCTAAAAACAATCACAAGCACAAAACATAGCTCGGAAATCCTGGACACAATAAACAAAGACCATGCAGCGAAGTGAAGCACCAGGCACCACCAGGATTCAGTCAGGAAGGGAATCCAGATCTGGGTGGGAATTCCCTTCCCTCCACACGCAGTCCAGGTCACAAGCATCCAATTTCCAAGCACTGGGACCAAAATGGTTTCCTGAAGCCATCTCCCCTGTGGCCAGACTAAAAAGAGCACAGAGGGTGATGCTCTTGATGTGCACAAGTCAGGAACAAAACCCCAGGTAACATTAGAGGCAGAAAGAAGACACCTGCCTGCAAATGTCCTCTCCATCCCATCTGGGACACAGCTGAGTGCTGCAGTAACACCTGAGGACTTCTATGAACAGCAGAGCAGCATTTGGTTTATTCCCAGGTCAGGGAAAGGCTGCAGCCAGGTGAGGAACCAACACCAGCAAGTTCTATTTGCAGCAACTCCCCCATTTCAGTGCACCCGAGCAGATGCTCCACTGCTGGTTTGTTGCGATGGTGAATCATTCCACCACACCAGGTCAGGCCACAAATCCCATGGACAACTCAGCAGCAGTGTTTTACAATGGGTTAGAGCAACACAGAGCACCAAGTCCAACCTGGGTTTGTTCCACTGCACCAGGTATTCTCAAAACCACCAGTGCCAGACCACACAGGGCACCTGGACTTCGTTCTCGCTCTTTAACTCTCAAAAAAATCCCAACTTTTCACTATGAAACGTAAGGGAGGCCCTGAATCTGCATGGAGTGTGCAGCTCAGGGATGCTCTGGGATGTCATAGAGTCATAGGATCTTCCAGTTGGAAAAGACCTTTGAGATCATCGAGTCCAACTGCACCCATTATCCACTAAACCACGTCCCTCAAAAACTCATCTTACGCGCACTACAGTCCTGGTGCTTGTTTTACTTCATCAAGTGGCCCCATCTTCATCTTTCTCACCTGTCCTTTGGGTGAACTCTTGTGCTGTGCCTCTGCGTTTATGCCAAAATTGATCTTGTCCAATTCTTTAGCCGCACTCCTTCCCAGGGACCTTTTTGCTTTCCAGAGACCTGGCTCAAAACTGAGAATGTTCAGATAAACAAATACAATTGCGAGCAATTCTACCGTATCTGGTAACTTTCTTCTCTTTAAACTACACAGATGTCTAAAACCTTCTGTTCTTTATGACTGGTGGTTTTGTTTCTACAAAGCCAAGCAGATATAAAATACAGGCACTGGCAAATATTGTACAAAGACAAGTAGAGACTAATTCTTATTCTCATCTCTACTTGAATGTTCTACAGCTAAGCCTTCATCTATGACATGATTCTTCTATGAACGTTTAAAGACCCAACTTCCTGCTCCCTGCCATCACTGCAAGCAGAAACTGTGCTCCCCTTTGTCCTCTCTATTGAGCTGTGCAAGACTGGAAAGTCCTGTGTCGATGGGGAAATGCTTCTCATTCACTTACACCCATTTCAAGGCAGGGTTTGCAGTCTCTTGACTGAGGGAGGTGGGAAGTAAAATCACACACACAAATCACTCAGTGCCTTAAAGGAGAACAGTCCACACAGGAGCTCCATGGTGATCTCCAGCTTTCTGCAGCCAGCACAAACCAGAACTTCACCTTCCAGCCCTTAAATTCTATGAAATCGTCACAAGAAGAACCAGAGACCTCCCAGCAGGGCCACGGAACTCCCATAGCTAAAAAATTTGCTTATTAAAGCCATCCTGTCCTCATGCTCATCTATCTGATTTTGCTCCACTAGAACAGTGACCCAGCACTGCTTATTTTTTCTTTAAACTTAAAAGAATGAGTCAGATTTATCTGCCAGCAACACAGCAGCCCAGAGCACATAGAATCATAAAGTTTGGAAACGAACTGTAAGCTCACCCAGTCCAACCATCAGCCCAACCCCACCGTGCCTACTAAACACTGATCCAGAGTGCCACATCCACACGGTTTTTGAACCCCTCCAGGGATGGCGACTCCCTCACTGCCCCGGGCAGCCTCTACCAGGGCTTCACCACTCTTTCAGGAAAGAATTTTTTCCTAATATCCTAATGTCTAAATGTCCCCTGACACAACCGGAGGCCATTTCCTCTCACCCTATTCCTTGTCATGTGGGAGAAGAGCCCAGCACCCACCTCAACACAACCTCTTTTCAGGTACTTGTAGAGACAGATGAGGTCTCCCCTCAGCCTCCTCCAGACTAAACAACCCCAGGGCCCTCAGCCGCTCCTCAAGAGCTTTGTTTTTCAGCTCCATTCCCAGCTCTGTTCCCTTCTCTGGATGTGCTCCAGCACCTCAATGTCTTTCTCATACTGAAGAAAAAGCTGAACCCAGGATTCAAGGCGTGGCCCCAGCTGCAGGGTGCTGGGGCTGTGACACGCGGAGCTGCAGCAGAAGCAGGACTAAGCTGTGCTTATCCTGGCATCCTGAGACAGCACACTTAGACTGAGCTCAACGTGACACAGACCCAAACAAAAAAAACTCCCTTTAGGAGAGCAAAACCCCCAGCAAAGCCTCCGAGCAGGGACCCAGCAGTGGGCAGAGGTTTCACCAAGCCCCCCACAGCGGGAGGGAGCCAGGCACAGCGCACGCTCTCACTTCGATCGCTATCAGCGTTGACGCCGCCGCCATCAGCGTTTCAGGAGCCGGGCGGCAGCGGCCACGTGGGCGGCCTCGGAAGGATGAGGCTTCGCGATTTCTGTTCTGAGAAGTGCACAGAGCCGCCCTGCGCCCCGAGCGCTCCTTCCTGAACTCAGGGGCTGATGTTTCCCCTCCGCCGCTCTTCACAGGGGCAACTGTCAAGTGAGAAAAAAAGAGAAATACCCAAGCTGCCTTTGCCCCCCACCGCGCTGAGGATGGGCATCAGCTACCAGTGTTCATTTCTGGGCCCCTCACTCCAAGAAGGACCCTGAGGTGCTGGAGCGTGTCCAGAGAAGAGAACGGAGCTGGGGAAGGGGCTGGAGAACAAGGATTATGAGGAGCAGCTGACGGCCCTGGGGCTGTTTAGTCTGGATAGGAGGATGATGAGGGGAGACCTCATCGCTCTCTGTAGCTCCTGGAAAGAAGGTTGGGGTGAGGTGGGTACTGGGCTCTTCTCCTAAGTTAACAAGTGACAGAACGAGAGGAAATGAACTCAAGTTGTGCCAGGGAGGTTTAGATTGGATATTAGGAAAAATTTCTTTCCTGAAAGAGTGGTGAAGCCCTGGTAGAGGCTGCCCAGGGAGGTGTGACCATCCCTGGAGGTATTTAAAAGAAGAGCAGATGAAGTGCTCAGGGATCTGGTTTAATGTGAACAGGTACAACTGGACTCGATGATCTCAAAGGTCTTTTCCAACCAAGCTATTCTATGATTCTAAGCAACACAGTTGGAGGGGTGAAAACCAGAGCTTTCTCTCCACTTCCTCCCACCTCCAGACCTGCCCCCACCATTTCCGCTATGCCCTCACCAGAATAAGGGGGGTTTCTCCAAGGGACTGCCCAGAAGAAGGGCTGACTTAAGCAGTTTGTAAGCACAGTTGGAGGTGCACGAACCACAGGGAATGGCAGAGCCCTGCAGTCACCACATCCTCTTGTGACGCATCCCGCACCGCACAGGAGCCCAGTCTGCAGCTCCCATTTCCAAGCAGACCTCTGGGTAGGGCACAGCCTCACCTCTGGGGTTGCAGCCACCCCAGTGCTTCCACTCAACCCGAGCAGTGATTTCTGGAAGAAAACGCACCACGAGTCTGGAGAAATCAGTTCAAAGGTTAAAATTTGTAGGGTTTAACAACCAGCACACCTTAATTTTGCACTTAGAGATGGAAGTATTTCAGACACTGCATTTCACTACTTGGTGACCAAGCTGAAGGGTCCCCACACCAGACTCTTGTTTACTCTTCATGAAGGTACTTAGATGACTGCAATCAAGTGGGATCTTAAGCTTCCCTTTGTTAAAGCTGAGCAGACTGAACTCTGTGGGCATTGTGTAAGATGTATCATTAAAGACTCCTCTCCTTCTCCGGCTCTCCAATGGCCTTCATCCATCCTCCCTCATCAGCAGCTTTCATCCACTCTGACTCACAGGCAGCCACGCAGCAGAGCCATCACAGCTCCTCCTCATTCCTGGGACCTTGCAGGCTGCCCTGCAGCCCCCCATCCGCTGCCACCTCCAACCATTCTCACCCTTCTGACTCCCCTGTACTGAATCCCTGGCACCACCAGCAGTCAGACCCAAGCCCACCACTCTCCTTCACAAAGACCCTGTTTCACTGCTCATCAGCAAGAAATAAAACATTTTTCTTCTTCTGGCATGCTCTGCTCTGGCTAAGACAGCTCTCCAGAAATGTGGAGGAAGGAAACTCTGAAGAGGCACTCCATGAGGAAAAGGTTGTCTTTCTTAGCACTTTTCTAACAAGAGTTTTTGTGAGCCAGACACAATTAATTTTAATTTGGTTCCTTGAATAAATGTTGCAGGTTCAGGAAAGATTTCTGGACACAAATTGTCAGAGCAAGGAGGCCACGGAGATGATCCAAGGGCTGGAGCACCCCCCATCCAAGGACAGACTGGGAGAGTTGAGGTTGTTCAGCCTGGAGGAGGGAGGGCTGTGGGGAGACCTTAGAGCAGCCTCCCAGTACTGAAAGGGGCTCCAGGAAAGCTGGGGAGGGACTCTTGATGAGGGAGTGCAGGGATGGGATGAGGTGGAATGGTTTTCATCTGAGATGAGATCTTAGGAAGAAATGTTTTGCTGTGAGGGTGGGGAGGCCCTGGTCCAGGCTGCCCAGAGAAGTGTTGGCTGCCCTATCCCTGGAGGTGTTCAAGGCCAGGTTGGATGGGGCTTGGAGCCCCCCGACCCAGTGGGAGGTGTCCCTGCCCATGGCAGGGGGTTGGAACTGGATGGGCTTTGAGGTTCCTTCCAGTCCAAACCATTTCATGATTCTGTAATTCTCCATTTAGACCCCAAAGCCGACCACAGCCTCCTCCAGAGTATGAAACTGTGATGACCAAAGCACTCACACTTCTCCTCTTTGCTGACTTCAGAACCCTCAGCTATTCAGTCACTCACGTGGGGGGAAAATAACGCGTCGGAAGTGATTACTCACCCACTCTGGAGCAACCTCGTGCAAAGTTATCATGTAAAAGTAAACCATTAAACAATGTAAAAATGAATAAAATCCTAGCATGGTCTCAGCCCAAAAAGCCATGGTTTGTTGCATGTTATTTTGTTTTATGGAAATGCTAAAAAGGAGGAGAAAGCAAATAAATTGGGAAATACAACTGATATAAGAAGTTAAAATGAGGAAGGAGATGGCTCTTGCATAGTTAAGAACCAGATAGAGGGATGCATTTACCCTATGAGGAACAGAGCCTGGCCAGGATCTGACAAAGGACAACAAGCTGTTATTTGTAACAAAAGGAAGACAGATGAACATGAAAAACATTTTTGCTCTGTTTTTGAAAAGAAATGGGGTTAAAGGGTGTCGGCGTATCTGTGCAGAATGCAATGTTTTCCCTAAGTCGTGTACATTGACGGGGAGACCTCGTAGCAGCCTTCCAGTACCTGAAGGGGTCCTATAAGGAAGCTGAAGATGAACCTTTTACAAGGGCCTGGAGTGACAGGACGAGGGGAATGGCTTTAAATTGGAAGGGGGAGGATTTATATCAGACACTAGGAAGAAATTCTTCATGATGAGGGTGGGGAGGCCCTGGTCCAGGTTGCCCAGGGAAGTGGTGGCTGCCCCATCCCTGGAGGTGTTCCAATGCCAGGCTGGATGGGGGCTTGGAGCCCCCTGATCCAGTGGGAGGTGTCCCTGCCCATGGGGGTGGAGCTGTGTGGGCTTTGAGGTGCCTTCCAACGCAAACCATTCCACGATTCCATGACTCTATGTTACTGCATTAACAAAATACTTCCTACTCTGACAGCAAGGGGGTAGGATACGAAAGAGCAGGTCTTCAAAGTGAGTGTGTTAAAAGTCAGCAGGGCTGGACAGCCCAGAAAGCACTAAAGAGGCCAAGAAGCGCTGCCCCGGGGCTGCTGGAAGTGGTACCCCAGGCTGGGGCACAGCAGAGCTCACATTCAGCAGCCACAGTAGAAATGGAGTTCGCTGGTCACGCTGGACATTTCTGGCAACAGCACAAATGTTTTGGATGAAAGGGAACTTTCTGATGTGTAAAATGCCTGAGATTGTCCCAGGAATGCCAGGTCATTCTGCCAAACCCCACAAAACCCACATGAAAGCCAACAAGACAGACAGATGGGGGGAGAACCCTAGAGATGAGAAATCACTGGGCAACACAGCTGCTTCCAACAGAGCCCATTTCCACCCGACCCCGGCCTCAGCCAGCCCTGTCTTGGCTAATGAGCTGGAAAAATTATGAAGTCATTTTTTAAAGGCTACCCTAACACAAGCATCAGGGCTAACAGACTAGAGAAGGGCAGAGCGTGTGAGTGACAAAAGAATTCACTAATTATAATTACAGGAAGAGGTGAGTTGTGCGGCACACAACGAATCGCTTGGCGAGATGGACCCCTCTGCACACACACTGCAACGGTGCCTAACGTGGGGTCGCGCTTCCAGGAATGTGGGTCACACTTCAGGGCCTGTTTCCCAGAACATAGTGAGACCAAAACAATGCAGGAGCCTTGGTCACAGCTGCATGAATCAAGCTCCAGGATGATGCTCCAGCACGGGCAGCTGGCATCACCCCAGTGGGCACGAGGAAGCGAGCCCAGCAAGAGGGATTACTCCAGTATTTGGTAGTAGGTAGGATGATGTTTGCATTTCTTTCTTGACTTACAGGGGTTGAAAGAAGAACTGCACAGGCAAAATGAAATCTTGAGCCCCCAAATTAATTTCATTTCTTTCATCCACAAGAGGATTGGGGAGTGATTTAATTGTGACCTACAAGCGCAAGTTTGAGGGAGACAGACCTTCAAAAATCACTGCTTCTCATAGCTGCTTCACCATCACCACCATCATCCCAAATCCCTTTGCAGCCCTCTGAACATGAGCCACAACTTTATGACCATCAAGGTATCTGATCTAGATATAAACAAAGCCAATAACAATTTGCTTCTGACAATGCAACAGAGATCACACCCATGGGATTTGAGGACTATGTGCTCAAAAGCAAGGAAAGGCTGGCTGATAACACAAATGAGTCTTTCCTCGTGGTGAATGAGAACTCCTCCTCTTTCCAGCTCATGCACGGACAACTAGCGAGACGCACGGCTTCTCTGCTGAGCTTTGCCTGTGTAAGACCTCACATGACTTGTTCAGTGTTTTGGTACATCCTCCTACCACAATGAGAGGCTTGGCAAAACTAACCTGGTTGGATCCTACCTCTAACTGAATGCTGGAAGGCAGAAGAGGCCTCCAAGCCTCCAGTAGCAACAGCAGTCCTCTCTTACCCAGGTATGTCAGCATATTGTGCAGAGAAAGAAGAACAGAAGAGAAAGAACCTATCGAGGCTGTCAGGGGTCAGGTTCATGGCCAAGAACCTCACAGTTAACAGGTCACCTACCAGCCCATCTGCTGGAGACAGCATCTCTGCTAAGCCCATGGAGACATCTTTCCAGTGCGTGGTAGATCCTGTCTTCCGTGCACGTGGTGTGCTGCATTTTAATTCATCTCCTAAAGAGAAAGAAGGAAGAAAGTCAGTATACTGGGCCCTAAGTTAAGTGCAGGGAAGAGAGCACTGCAACGTGTCTACCACAGCGCAGACAAGATGCTCCTGGTTAAACACCACCCCATTATGGTCTCCTGATACTTTCCAATCCCAAAGCCAACAATTTGCCCCACTCTGCTCCCTGTTGCATTCCACTCTGTTCCCCCAACCCCTCCCAACCCTGTCAAAGAGAAGGAGGTGCACACATCCCTGACCCGATCACGAGAGGCTGGGGGGCCAAGGCACCCTCCCCTGACCTGCTGCCTTCTCACACCTTCCGCTGGCGGGATGCACCAAGCCTCGCTCGCGTGTCTGTGCCAAGGAGGTGATCTTGGCTTCACCTCCATCGAAGACAACGCTGCGAGCGACTGCAGCTGCTGCCCCTTCCAGTGAGCTCAGGTGGGAATCACAGAACAGCCCAGGCTGGAAGGGATCTTAAAAGATCATCCTACCCAAGCTGGAAAAAACAACGGCAGAGCCCAATCTCTTACTCCCTGTGTTAGGCACAGCTTGTCCTGGTGGCTCCAATGGCCACTGGCAATGGTCACAAACCCACACTCAAGTTCAACTTTGTCAGTTCAAGTCAGGAAAGTCTCAGCACTGTCACCTTTCTGCCACACAGTCAACAGGAAGAAAAGGTCCACTTGCCCTTGTGACAATGCAGGAAAATACAGAGGGGACCTCATCCCCAACACCTGAGGACATTGTGAAACCATGGATTGCATGCCTGGCTGCAGCCTCCTCACAACACAGCTCTGTGCATCTCATCCCTCCTCCACAGCTCAGGGAGCAAACCTAAACCCTGGGCTGGCAAAGGCAGTGCCAGAGGGAGGGAGATGTTCATAAAATAACAGAATGGTTTGGGTCAGAAGGGACCTTTAAAGCTCATCCAGTTCCAACTCCCCAGCCACAGGTAGGGACACCTCCTACTGGATCAGGGGGCTCCAAGCCCCATCCAACCTGGCCTTGATTTTATCCCACTCAGTTCAAATATATCTGTCTGGGACACCATCAAAATAAAAGCAACTTGCCAAGAAGGCTGACATCTCAGATCTGCCCTGACCGTAAGCAATCAAAGAGGTGCCGAGGCAGACTTCCTCCCTCCCTGAAGTGCCAGTCTGGGTGTCCAGAGGGACGCTGGGACAGGCACCTCTCCTCTCCCAGCGCACAGACAAGGGTTCATTCCACAGTGTCTTTGCCTCTTGGTTAAAGGCAACAAAATTACACAAAAACAATCCAAGAAGAAGAAATAAAACCTGACAATATTAGAAAACACACCTGCCAAGGAGGCCTGTTCTTTCATCCCAGACAGCACATTCCTGTACCTGTGTCACACACTCATGCAGTTCCCAGCACTGCCCCAAGATGCTCAGTTCTCTGCTTATTTGGTCAACGTTTGACACTCAGTGCTCAGTAGTGGCTGCACCCACCACAGCTCCCCACCTCCACCCTGACAGAAGGAAAAGTTGCTGTGATCTCAGCAGAGGCTCCAGCTGGTCCCCCCTTCTTGGCGAACTCAGCACCCACACTTAATCCCCCAGCAGCTCCCCCAAAAAGGCTCAGTAAAGCCATGCCTGGCTGCTGGGACTTCCCAAAAGAGTGGGAAGCTGGTGTCAGCCCCACCATCTGGGAGAAGCCATCAATGCCTCCAAACAGGTGAAAGCAAACCCACAACAAGGAACCACTGACCTGCCAGACACAAGCTCTCTCCTTTACCCCAAAGAGGCTCACGGGTTCCCACTCTTTTGTCTCACCACCATAGCCTGTTGTTACGGCCTTCACTAAGAGCTCCATCCATCCACCGTGTGAGCACAAGGAACGCCCGAGGAACTCTCCATCGTGGGCTCGAGGGTTGAATGAGCGGGGAACTGGCCCATCAGCACCTTAGTCATGACTTGTGGCAAGAGGAAAGCAGTGACTAAGAGCACAGTGTGACTCACAGCCACCCTTTACAACACCCAGATCACAAATAAATCCACCTCCCCACATGTCAGCTTCTTCTAGAGCACAGCTCAGTCCTCAGAGTGGATCGTGCTCCTCACCGCACACTCAGGGTGAGCCCTGCAGTGTCCCATCCATCCCTTCCCTGATGCCTCTTGTATTCCAGGGAAGGGAATTTAAGGTCAAAATATGACAGAGTTATTACCATAACTTTCAAACCACAAAACACAGTCTTTGGGGTTTTCTTTTCCTGGTGTGCTACAGACCACACACGAATCTAAACTTCTTATGCCAAGGCAGATCCTTATGGAAGCATCTTTCATGGGAGAGGACTCTGTACACAACAACCAAGTAAAAACTTTTCAATCTCTTCTACTGTTTGTTCAACAAACTCTCCCTTCCTTCCCACTTACACTGAGCGAAAAAAAAAAAACAGCATCCTGGCTTGTATCAGCCATGGTGAGGCCAGCAGGAGCAGGGAAGTCATCCTTCCCCTAGACTCCGCACTGGTGAGGCTGCACATCAAATCCTGGGATCAGTTTTGGGCCTCTCCCTACAAGAACGACCTTGAGGGGCTTGAGCGCGTCCAGAGAAGGGAACGGAGCTGGGGAAGGGGCTGGAGCCCACACCTTGTGCGAGGCAGCTGGGGGACCTAGGGTTGTTCAGTCTGGAGAAGAGGAGGCTGAGGGGAGATTTCATTACTCTGCTGCTCCTTGAAAGGAGGTTGTGGTGAGGTGGGGGTTGGTCTCTTCTCCCAAGTAACAAGGGATAGGACGAGAGGAAATGGCCTCAAGCTGTGCCAGGATTGGTTTAAATTGGATATTAGGAAACTTTTTTCACTGAAAGGGTTCTCAGGCCCTGGCAGAGGCTCCCAAGCAGTGGGGGCGTCACTATCCCTGGAGATGTTAAAAAGATAGGCAGATGAGTTGCTCAGGGATCCATCTAGTAGTGGACAGGTATGGTTGGACTCGATGATCTCAAAGGTTTTTTCCAACCAAACGACTCTATGATTCTGTTCTATGAAAACGAGAAGGCAGGGGACAGCTCTGGAGGCCGTAATCAAGCTTTCCAAGGAGCTCTGTTAGGCACCTCAAGAACACTATAAAAAAACAAGCATCAAGGTTTTTAATCAATGCTTTGCAATGGTTTATGAGGGTGTTGAGCAACTCAGTGACGGAAAGACCTGTCCCTTCATCATCTCCCTCCACCCAGACTCCCAGTAGCAGAGCTGCTACACCCAGAGCTGCTCCGTCAAAACTGCAAGGTGCTCAGAGTGGGTGGAAGGCTCAGTGCCCTCACCGCGTGGAGAGCTGCCTGAGGTCACCTTTCACAACACAACCAGGGCAAACACTGCAAGCAGACGTGCACCAGCACCCTTTGAGGACAACCTCGTCACCGAGGCTGGCTGCTTCATCCTGCATTTCTGAGCTGAGCAACGTGTTGCAAAAGATGCGAGTTCCCCTGCCCTCTCCTCAGGTGTCAAGCACACTTTCAAGAGAGGGCACAACTACCACCCAGGGAAGAAAGGAGGGGTTTGATGGACCAATTGAGACAAAAGAGTGTGGAGGATAACAAGAAACCTTCCAACATTGAGTTGTCACAAATCTCCTCCAAGTACACACCTGTTAAGCCCCTAAATGAAACATCTAGAGATATTGATCATAGAAGCACAAGAATCATTGAGGTTGGATAAGACCATCCAGTCCAACTGTCACCCAGCCCCCCTATGCCTGCTAAACCATGTCCCAAAGTGCCACATCCACACGCTTTTTGAACCCCTCTAGGGATGGAAACTCCCCCTGGGCAGCCTCTACCAGGGCTTCACCACTCTTTCAGGAAAGATGTTTTTCATAATATCCAATCTAAACATTCCCTAGCACAACTTGAAGCCATTTCCTCTCATCCCATCACTTGTTACTTGGGAGAGGAGCCCAATACTCACCTCACCACAACATCCTTTCAAGGAGCTGCAGAGAGTGATGAGGTCTCCCCTCAGCCTCCTCTTCTCCAGACTAAACAGCCCCAGGATCCTCAGCCACTCCTCATAACCCTTGTTCTCCAGCCCCTTCCCCAGCTGCATTGCTCCTGATACTAGGGGGCAGGAATGGAGAGGACAGCACAGCAGTTGTGAGGAACACTCTCACGCAATGACTGAGTGCCAGCCTTGGACAAGGCATTAACTGCCTCTCTTCAGAAAGCACATTATGTACGGAAAAGTGTAGCCACATTAACTGCCGCTCCTGGTTTGCACAGTCTTGGCAAGAGCCAAGCAAAGCAAGCAGAAGGCCTTTATCCCACCGCTCCTTGCTCAGGCACCGGACTCCCAGCCCTACAAAATCAAGCTACTGACTTCAGGCCCTGGGTGTTCCCTAAGGTGAGACTGGTTTCCATTCTCCAGTAACCTTGCACCTGAAAAGCAGCCTCCAAACCCCACACAAACCACATAGCATTTAAGAGGCAGAGAAGTCAATGTATGGAAAAGTTAAGCAATTTTTCTACTGTTTCACAGCGACTTGTGGCACAGTTGGAAGCAGAAGGCAAACCTTCAGCTCTCCAGGCACATTCACTATGTCCATGTCACCCTCCTGCTACCTGCAGTATCGGCACAGTTAGAATGGATGGGACTTCTTCCCAAGAGAGCGAGTTCTTACCCAGAGTCCCCACCGCCTCACATCACTCAGACCATACAGGTTTCTGACCAACCAAGATACACATCTGCCACCGCACGGCCCCAGACACACCTTCCTCTATGTCTCTCCCACGCAGGACAGCCACCCACCATCAGCAAGGGGCATGTGCAGAGCGCCCCGACGGATGCTGCAAGAGGAACTGACAGAGACCGAGAGGGGAACTGGGAACCTGGGAACCACAACTGTGCTGATCCGGGCACAAGGAGGCAGCCGGCTTGTAAACAGCTCCAGGACAGGGCAGGCAGAAAGCAAGGCTTCCTCTTGTTAACACCACATCATGCCAGCAATGCTACAGCACTCTGGGCCACTGCAGTCACAACATTTAAGCCCTCTGGTTACAAGAATCCTATGTCCTCAGGGAAACCAACTTGCCTTGAGGTTTTTGCCCTGTTTTCAGCAAATGGGTAGCAACCAGCAACATTGTGGGGCAAAGTTGAACCTGCCCGCTCACAAGGTCTGATTGCCCAAAAGGCACCTGATCATTCAGTTCTGGAGTCCTCAGTACAGGAAGGACATGGATATGTTGGTGAGAGTCCAGAGGAGGCCATGGAGATGATCTGAGGGCTGGAGCACCTCCTGTATGAGGACAGGCTGAGACAGTTGGGGTTGTTCAGCTTGGAGAAGAGCAGGCTCTGGGGGAAGACCTTAGTGCAGCCTCTCAGTACTGAAAGGGGCTCCAGCAAAGCTGGGGAGGGGCTCTGGATCAGGGAGGGCAGGGACAGGATGAGGGGAAATGGTTTTCAACTGAAAGAGGGGAGATTGAGATCTTAGGAAGAAATGTTTTGCTGTGAGGGTGGGGAGGCCCTGGCCCAGGTTTCCCAGGGAACTGGTGGCTGCCCCATCCCTGGAGGTGTTCAGGGCCAGGTTGGATGGGGCTT
Source organism: Dromococcyx pavoninus (assembly GCA_033558185.1). Taxonomy (NCBI): domain Eukaryota; kingdom Metazoa; phylum Chordata; class Aves; order Cuculiformes; family Neomorphidae; genus Dromococcyx; species Dromococcyx pavoninus. The sequence goes on along the minus strand of JAUMJL010000285.1, from coordinate 340,415 downwards.
GGAGCCCCCTGATCCAGTAGGAGGTGTCCCTGTCCATGGAAGGGGGTTGGAACTGGATGGGCTTTGAGGTCCCTTCCATTCCAAACCATTCCAGCATTCCATGATTTTCTAACAAGACAAAAAAGCAATTATTGAAGTGAGTGAGAACAGGCGTAGCACAACACAGCTCCATTTGGAAAGCACTCTAACAGTATTAATGAAATTGTCCCAGCACCTTACACAGATACAAGACCTTTGGAGAATTTCCATCTCAGATTGCTTAGTTAGAGGTCTTCATTCAATCTCTGTCTCAGTTAAAAAGGCAGACAGATAAATCATGATTTTCCTGTTACCTAACATCAAATAGGTAAACGTTTAATCCCTTGGTGGAAAGTGGAATTTGCTGATCATTGGGTTTAGATTGTCATTTGTCCTGCTTTGGGGCACAAGGTTTGTAAAGACCTCAAAGTTTTCAAAGAGTACGAAACCCACCACCTCCACCAAAAAAGACTGTATTTTCCTGCTGGGTTGTGAAACCCCAGACCAAGGGGAGCCCTCATGGTCTCACCACTGTGCGACAGGGGCTTTCCACTCAGCTGGGACAGACTGTGGTTCCCCCACTTGTCTTCGCTCTTGGACCTTTCCTTCCCACGGCTTTTCTCCTGCTCAGTATCAGAGCAAAGGAGAACACCTCAACTCATCCACGCCCAGGATGATGTTGCCCAGGAGCAGAGGGTCCGTCTGCACACAGCAGTCAAGTCAAGGAGATGACTGAGGCCATCAGCAGTTCCCACATAGTCAAGACTGGGCACATGAGAAGACAAATTAAGATCACATAGACTTTTCTGCAAGCAGAAGCACTTTTCTTGTATTAAGGTCCCCATGAGTCCTAATTTCAACATCCAGATGGTTTCTCTGATCTCCTCTCACAGTAGTGGAGCCCAGGACACCACCATTAGATGGGTACAGAGGGAAAGAGCTCAAAGATCAAGTCCAAAGCTGGTGTTGACAAATAAAGTAATGAAGGGAATTAGGTCACTCCCTCCTGGGGCAACGGGCATCGCTGATCCAGTCAGCAGGGCAAATCCCTGCCCACCAATCCCAGACAGCTCCAGTACAATGCCCCAGGGAGGCACCAGCCTGCCCTCCAATTCACTCCCCGCAAGTGAGAAAACACAGGCAGCCGTATAATAAGAGCTGAGATTTCTCCTTCCATGGCAGCAAATCCCAGCAGCATCTCCTCGAGATGTCCACACGCAAGAAAGGACCTGGCTGGGTGCCTCCACAGCAGAATAATGCCTTTTCCTGCCCCAGCTGTTCTGAGGCTGCTGGCTGAGCATCCTGGGCAGGAAACAGGAGGGGAAAAACAAGCCACTTCATCCATGGGATCAGCTCACAAACACACTGCCCAGGTTTGCTTGTGATTGCAGTGGGTGGAGGGACACAAACTGCCTTGTAGAGACGCTGACTCGTGGTGAGTGCGAGGACGATGCTTAGTGTTTGGTTCACTGCTGCAACTGGGCTTAGGGCACTGGGGAGAAAAGGGCAAGAAAAAGGCATCACCAGACAACGAGGCTAAAGAACACAAGAGCTTAGGCCGATGCTGCAACAGAAGGAGAACCACTTAACTGGGAATTAACGCAATTGGAGTCTAATCAGAGTTTTTTCACGGCAAGATTCTCATTCAAGCTCCCCAGCAAGGTCATCATCTGCCTCAAGGTACACCTCAGATTTCTGTCTCTCCCATCTCATCCTCAAAACAGGCTGTGGGAAACAGCAGCAACGGGAGCTTTGGGAGATGCATCCCCATTGCAGCAGAGGAGCTGGATGAACAGCTGTGCTGTGGAGCAAGAGCATGCGTGGTACCTGCTCCTCCCACGAAAGTGTCTCCTTTTCCTAGATTACAGAAGAAATCTTGGCTTTAATTATCCTTACCTTGCAAGATTTTACCTTCTCCTCTACACCCCACAGGGGAGCCACAGATAGAAACTCAGAGCTGAGTGGGAGCAGCTGAAGGAAGTCTTTGTAGAAACTGGGGCAACAAGGGAAGGAACCTGCGATTTTGAAGTTTCAGATTTCAGCCTCCGTGTGTTTACTACTCAAGTACGTGCTCTGCAAATAGCAAGGAGATGAAGGTGATAAGATGTTCCTTCAAACCACACAAATGCAGTGTATCAAAAGATCTAGGAGGCAACTGGTTTGACAACAAACATCCTTTCAGGGTGCTCGCAAAGGACAGCGTTCCATTCAAACACCCCGGCACCGCGTGGCCGCATTACAGGGTCCTGCTGAGCAAGGGTGGAAGTTGCTCTTACCCTGAGGAGTAGGAGCACACCAAAGCCACAGGAGGGATCTTGAGAGACCTCGAAATACAAAACCTCACTTCCAGGGAGCTGAGGAGGGGCATGGAGACTCTTTTCCAAAAAACATCTGGCAAAACCCAGACCAAGCCCTTCCTGAAGCCCAGCCATTGAAGAACCGGCCAAACCCAGCCACCAGTGGAGGGCAAACACAAGAGAAATCCCCTTAGGTGCCACCATCCACACTCTGCAAATCTCTCCATAGACCTACTCACCCACCCACGCCCTGTTGGCTTGCTGAGATCTTCACCACTACCACTGCCCTCCTTGAGGCTTGGGAGCCAGGGATATGACTGAAACCAACTGTCACTAGGTCTGATTCCTTGAGATGTCAGTCACAGCAAGGCCTGGATACCCTGCAGGTCTGCCCCCTCTCCTTGTCTGTAAAGCAAGGAGTCAACTGACTTGGAACAGGATAGACTGTCAACATGAACAACAGCAAGGACCCCATGATGCTATCTGCTGTATTTACACATAGCAAAACACAATCAACAAGCAAAGGAAAACACCCACTCTGTTATCTTCTTCCTTTTCTTGGGGTGCAGAGGGAGGAAAGAAAGAGGACACGAGAAATTAAGCATCTTCTCCCAGAAAGTGAAGGAGACTCAGAAACAAAAAGCTGTAATCCATTGCTGTCTGCACAAGCCCAGCTCAGTCACCTTGTACTTTCTGGTTCGGAGTTGGCACAGGAGAGTTGTAAGGGCACCTGGCCATCTCATTTGTGCCCTGCTCCAAGGTGAGACGTGAAGACCTCAGTGACACACAGCACACCCAGAGCACGATTTAGGGGGTAAACAAATCCCACAGGCTGTTGGGAAAGGGCAACAGGACAAGGATCACCCAGCATAGGGCTGGAAAGGCAGGTAAAAAAAATGCAAGCGGGGCCAATGCTGTGAACATTTGCTGCCATGAAGGTAGCAATGAGTGAACCAGAGCAGAAACAGTGCAAAGGAGCAGTACAGACTCAGGGGTTTGCTGGTGAGAATCCACAATCCAAGTCTGCAAGAAGCAACGCATGCCAAGGAGAAGTCATCCAGGCAGAAAGGCCCTAAGAAGTGCACTCATATTAAAGATGTTAAGACCAAGGTGGTTTTTCAGAAGACCAAAACCACCAAAAAGTCAATTGGCATCGGTATGAACAAGCAACACAAGAAAGCATCTGGCCTCCTGGACACACAGGGTATCTGGGGGTCCTATGATCACAGCGACGTGCAAAACTACCAGCAGGAATGAGCAGCCCTGTTCATCACTGGCAAACTCCACATTGGAGGCATCCAGCTACAGGGACACATCTCTGCTAGGAGATCCCATCAGCACCCGAAGGAACCTGTTTCTGAAATGCTCTGAAAGGAAGAATCAGCTCTATCCTCTGGGACAGCTGGAGTAGTACACACAGAAAGTTTTAATGTAATAGAATCATAGAATGGCTTGGGTTGGAAGGGACCTTACAGTGCATCCAGTCCCACCCTCTGCCACAGGCAGGGTCACCTCCCAGTGGATCAGGGGGCTCAAAGCCCCATCCAACCTGGCCTTCAACACTTGCAGGGATTGTGCAGCCATCACTTCTCTGGGTAGCCTGGGCCAGAGCCTCCCCATACTCATAGTGAAGAATTTCTTCCTAATGTCCAATATAAACTTTCCCCCTTCCAGTTTAAACCCACTCCCCCTTGTCCTATCACTCCAGGCCCTTGTAAAGAGCCCCTCCCCGGCTTTCTTGTAACAGATGAACAACAAGCCGTTACTGGAATCAGCAGTATTAAAACTGCTGTGGGATTTGCACATAATGCAGGATTCTGAGCGAACTGCAGTGTTTGAAAGTGAAACAGAAAAAGAGGGTTCAGGGAGTGATCTCATCTTAAAGCTGAAGATAAAGCTCATGGCACAAGAAAAAAAAAATTCTGGAATACCAATAGCACCTGTGCCTACAAGGCAACCATGCTTAGGGACACAGCTTCTCCACAGCAGTGACGGGGATCACCCCTACCACGATCAGAGCAGGAAACAAAGACCTGTTTTCTTAGTGGTAAATGCTGTTTCAGGAAGAAAGGAGGTACCAGCATGGCAGCTCCTTTGAGGCAAAGATCATCAGTTCACAGCACCACTACGAGACTTGAGAATCATTAAAGCTGGAAAAGACCTCTACGCTCACCTAGTCCAGCCCTCAGCCCAACCCCACCGTGCCTGGTAAACTGTGTCCTGAGGTGCCACGGCCACAGGGGCTTTGAACTCCTCCAGGGATGGAGACTCCCCCACTGCCCTGGGCAGCCTCTGTCAGAGCTTCACCACTCTCTCAGTAATGACATTTTTCCCAATATCAAATCTAAACCTCTCCTGGTGCAACTTGAGGACATTTTTCTCTCATCCTGTCTCTTGTTATTCCTTTCAGGGAGCTGTAGAGTTGTAGCAAATCCTCCTTGAGTAGAAGGGCACTGCTGTTGTCTTGCTGAAGTGCAAAGCCTCATTTACACCAGAAAATGTGAGAACTGGAAAGCTTACTAAGACGCAGAGATCACACCATGGGTGAGAACTGGGCTGAATGAGAGACTTCCACCACAGAGCAGGGAAAGCACCTAATGTGCAAAAGCACTTTCAGAGTCCTTTTAATACCAAACAGCACCTACAAAAGGTATCATTAAAGGGGCAAAGCAGCAATCAGTTTTTCTGTCCAGGTTTGGTTGCCTGCTCCCCTATGGGTGCCAAGGGGGTAGTCCCACAATGGTTAGAGCAGGTCTGGTGGGGCTGAGGACCACTGGAACTCCTTGAGCAGTGCAGGAAGGGGGGTTCAGCTCAGCCCAGCCCAAGAAATCGAAACACGAGATGTGATTCATCTCACCAAACTGCCACCAGGTACATTCAGCCACCTCTCTGTGAACTGTTTAACTGGGGGCTGCTCGGCTGTTCACCTGCACTAAATGTGAAGTGACCAGCTCCAGTGCAGCCACCCAGCTCGTGGCTGTGCAGAGCTGGACTGGGTGAGACAGGTGCAGGCCTAGATGATGGGAGGCTTCTCTGCAGACCAAACCAATTCACAAAATACATTCAAGAAAGAAAAAGGCTCTGTGGGAAGGCACAGGGATGGCCACCATATCATCTACTGCTAGGGCACAGAGAGCACCCCCAACCGGTGGAATCAGCAGATGTTTTGAAAGTTAAGTCTCACCTAACTTAGTCTGTAAGGCCACTTCTGCCTGTCAGGCTGTTGACCATGGACACAGCATCCCAGCATGCAACAGAAGGAAATGTCTGCAGTCAGAGAGGAAAGGTCTCAGCTTGGCAAAGGGAGAGGAGATTTAGATTAGAGATCAGGAAGAAATGTTTTGCTGTGAGGGTGGGGAGGCCCTGCCCCAGGTTGCCCAGAGCCGTGGTGGCTGCCCCATCCCTGGAGGTGTTCAAGGACAGGTTGGATGGGGCTTTGATCCCCCTGATCCAGTGGGAGGTGTCCCTGCCCATAGCAGGGGGGTGGAACAGGATGGGCTTTGAGGTCCCTTCCAAACCAACCCAACTCAACTCATTCCATGATTCTGTGATTAAAAACATACTTCAACCAAAGGATGGAGCATTGTCCAAGCTGGGACCAATGCAAAAAAAAAAAAAAAAAGGCAGAAATAAGGAAAGGGCCTCTGCCACCTCCTTGTAATAAGTAGCCTCTGGTATGGTGCAACAGCAAACCCACCAAGGAATCAGCTGAGTTGATGACCTTAGAGGTCTTTTCCAACCTTAATGATTCTGTGATAACGATTCTAAGTACCTAAGGTGTCACACAGCTGCTAAAGACTGGAGACAGGGAGCACCACATGCCCCAGGGATGTGCTGTGGGGCAAAGCCTCTGGCAGGCAAGTAATTACAGATCCAGGTAGGGACTCTCTCTAACCCAGGGCAGAATGACTTTTATTGCTCAGTGTGACTTTCCCAGCCCTGCATCACCGACCACACCAATGTTTTGCTCTTGGTGAAAAACAAATGCATCAGAGGGGTGAATGCAGTGAGCTGCAAGGCTGTGGCACAAGGCAGAGCAAAGGAAGGGCAAGAAAGGCAGAAGGGAACAGCACAACCACCAATCTCCACACACACTCGTGACGCCGGAGCCAGAAGCCTTCGGCATCACAGAGCCCTGAGCAACACCACCAAAATAAGAAGTAATACGATGCCCCGCACATGGAAGCAGCGCTGCTGGGGTCACGGGAAGCGGGGTACCCAGGGTGCGGGGTGCACCCCCCAGCTCTGCCACGAGCAGCGCCTCCCCCAGCAGTAGGAGGAGAGGCTTCTGGAGCAGCTGGGGACAAATATTTTGAACCTTCAGTGAAATCGGGCAACTGGGGTTTGGGCTGTAGATCCACAGTACCGGTGCCTTTCAACAGGAATCACAAGTGGTTTATTGGCCCAGATCCCTTGGTACAGCTTTGCCCTGTTCAGCTGGCACCAAGTACCCCTAGCTCAGCGGATCACAACACCAACCGGAAGCTGAGAAATGCCTAAGATGCCAGCTCCACACAAAATCTCTACCCAAGCCCTTCACATTACCACAAAAGGGAATTTAATAGGATTTCCCAAATTCCACCCCTGAGATTACCTGCATCAGCAGCCAGAGCCCAACGCTTATGGGATGAAGATGCTGTGAGCATTAAAAACGTAAAACCAAGAGGCGCAAAAAACCACCAGCTCTGAATTGCAACTGCTTTTTGTTTCAGAGACTCCATGGAGAGAAAGAAAACAAATATATCAGAAGCAGAGTCCTAATAGTGCATATCTTTGCTGTCTTTTGCTTTGGGATCCGCTAACGTTGATCTGATAAAGTCAGAGCAACATTTTACAGCTTCAGGAGCAGGACTCTCGTCACTCACCAGCAGCCACCTAGAAGAAAGCCCACACATGCTCCAGGTGTTGGATACCAGCTCTCAAGGATGCAGCTTTGCCACGTCCCACCTGCAGGTCAGCACATGGGGCAGCCTTCGGACCAGCCCCAAAGATAATGGAGATGCTGTTGTAGGGTTATGTTTCCAGAGGGTGTGCATTTAAAGCAAGCAGCAAATTAAATCACAGTAGGAACAAACAGAGGCACAAGAAAGTTAGGAAAAAGAATAAAATAGTCACAGAAACTGTTTCAAGGCAAGTAAATTCCTCAATGAATTGTACTGGATTTCAGTAAAATGTGTCTGCTTGGAGGGTACACAGAGCAAAGAGTGGAGAGAAAGGGGTCTCAAGGACTCACCCCATCATTTCAAAACACTGTTTGCCCTCATCTGACTGTGATTCAAAAAGTAAAAATCAAGCCAGAAAAAAATGAAGCTTCTCATTTCTGATCAAATGAGACATTTTTCTCCACACACCAGTGTTCAGGTTCACATTGCAATGAGCAAACCCCCACTAAGCCAGGTCTCCTGGGGACCAGCATCACACCAGTTTCCAATGACAGTGGTTGGGAAAATCGGTACTCAAGTGGGTTCCTGTCACTAATAATATCTTTAAGACCATCCAGAGCAACTGTCAGACCAACCTCACCATGCCTGCTAAACCATGTCCTGAAGTGCCCTGTCTAGGCATTGTTTGAACCTCTCCAGGGATGGAGACTCCCCCACTACCCTGGGCAGCTTCTGCCAGGGCTTCACCACTCTCTAAGTGAAGACATTTTCCCCAATATCCTATTGCTTGTTTTTTGGGAGAAGAGCCCAGCATCCACCTCACTACAATCTCCTTGTAGGGAGCTGCAATGAGCAATAAGGCCACCTGTCAACCTCCTCCTCTCTAGGCTAAACAGCCCCAGGTCCCTCAGCTGCTCCCAGAATCCCTGTTGTCCAGACCCATCCCCAGCTCCATTCCCTTCTCCAGCTCCATTCCCTTCTCTGGACGTGCTCCAGCCCCTTAATGATCTCCTTGTATTGAGGGGCCCAAACTGAACGCAGGATTCAAAATGCGATCCCACCAGTGCTGAATACAGGGGCAAAGGATGTTTCTGTGCTGGCTCATGCACCTCCAGCACCGCCAGGACAGCTGCACCCTCAACCGTGACAGCGCTCCCACACCGAGAGCTCTCCAGCCACTGCCGCTCCGTTCCTCACCCACTACGGGAAGGCTCCTTATTGTCTGGGCAAGGCATTAACCCCACAGCAGCAGAAACATCCCACACCGGGGGCAGAGCACTGAGCTTGGAGAGAGCACACCTGGAGGAGTGGAGCTGGTTGCTCAGCTCATACCCTGACAATTTTTATGAATGGAAAAGCTTTTCAAATGTTTCCCAGCTGGTTTCCCTGCTGGAAAGAACCAACAGGGGAGCCAGGCTCCCCTGAGCCCCGTGCTGACTTGCCAGATGGTTGAGAGCAGGAAGGAGCTCAGCTCAGTGCCACCGGAGCATTGTTTATCTGCTGGTTCCTGTTTTTAGTTTCTTTCTTTGTTCTGATATTGGCGATACCTGCTCTGAATGACACGGGATTGCTTTGAAGTAAGAACCAGTCAATGCTTTGGTGAATTTTCTTATCTAATAAAAGAACAGAGGCCCCAACGCCAAAGCAAACCATGATGAGATTAACCCCCATAGCCTTTGTTTTTAAACAGAATTGGAACAAAGATTAATGGCCCTTGGGAGCCCCTGGTATGGAGGCACAATGCATGTCCGACCCTCCCAGATCCAGAGCTGTCAGCAGGGAGGTGTCTCCTGCAATGAAGCAGGGTTGCTACAGGCTCTCCATACTGGAAGACCAGCTCAAGTGACTATGGGATTTGTCACCAGCACCTATTTGGGGATGGGGAGCTGACCAGCAAACTGTCATCCAGGCACATCCTCACTGCAAAAGGTAACTACAGGGCTATTGCTGGAGCTGATGCGGGGGCTGCTGCTGGGCACCCAAGTCCTCCTGCAGGGTTCTCCCCAGATCTCAAGCATGAGGTGGATGTAAATGGGATTCATCAGAAGGATGCTGATGGTGAAGACCTCTTGGTCATGACCTTCATGGGCTCATCACCAGGGTCCTCCTCCTCTTCCCAAGACAAGCAGACAAACAGTGGTCAAATAGGTGGCCTGTGAGCAACTTGGGGATTTGATGTTCTTTGGCTTCATCCCAATGGGACAGAAAAAGCCCTTTAGACACCAGCACCTCTGAAGGACATGGTGACACTGATGCAACAGGCTTCTCTTGCTTCCCCTGCATTTCTATCACAGCGCTGACACTCTTCAGTGGGTCCAGCCACAACCCCTTCCCCAGGGGGCCTGGAAAGTGGCCTCAAAGCCAGTTTGGGGCAGGCCTGGTGCAGGGCTGAGGCTAAGAGAGCCCTCTGACAGCTCTCAGCTGCTGAAAGAACAAGTCCTTGAAGCCCCAAGCCACAAGCACAGATGGAAGCGAGTTATACTTCACCTGCAGCTCACAAACACACGTCCTGCCGCCTCCCGAGGAGGGGCTGGGCTATGACAAGCTGTACTTTTAGCTAACCAGGACCAAGCCCCAAATAGTGACCCAATCACACTCTCCATGCATTCCCTGCCTAGCTCCAGGACTCTGACATTAGCTTCAAGCCTGTGGAGACCCTCCTTCTGCACCCTCATGGTATGGGTGCCAGCCTCAAACTTCTGCCTTCCCATCATTTTTTCCTCAATTCCCACCTCTGGGCTTGGTGGTTGCCACAGTCCTGCTTGCCGCAGCCACCTTGCGGAGCAGCCTCAAATTGGGGTGAAGTGGCAGAGCCCTGCAAGAAGCACAGGTCTGGGCAGAGTCCCTCTGATGGGACTTTCTCTCTCTAACAGCAATAAAAATCAGTAACTATATTTATTCTACGCTTTTCTCAGCTTTTCCATCCTCTCCGTTTCATCTGCAATGCTCACAGCTCAGGTCACACTTCAATTTAGCTGCTCACCCAGGGACTGATGGTCTTATTTGCTTTTCTGTTATTAAAAAAAAAAAACAACAACCGAAACAGCACCAGTTCAGCAAAGTGAGGCCAATTCTTCTCTGTCTGCCTTGGGAGGCTCAGAGCAGACCTGGAGGCTTCCCACCCCAGCGCTCCCAGGCTGGTAGCAAGCTATTCCCCTCCCCTCTTACTTCCTGGGAGACCTCAAGTTGTTTCTTTGCTTTTAACTTCAAAATGTCAACTCAAAAAAGCTGTCTGACAGACAGAGTTCAAGCTTGTGCCTCATATCTGTCAGCTCCTGGTTGGCCCCCAGGAGTGATCAAAAGACCCAGGGAAACTGATGGGATGACCTCCCTGGGAAGACCACCTCCCTTTGGGAATATACACCACTCTCCAGATTAACTAAGGAGGTGTAAAGACCTCTCTAATTAGTTGGCCTTCCCCTCTGCCTTGAGCAGAAAGGCCAATTATCAGGCAATTTGTCTCTAGCAGCAGTGGGTCCTTGGTAGATAAACAATTGCTGCATTTTCTGGGAGGGCAGCTCTCAAGTGGGTAAAATGCAAATTGCTGTTGGTCACAGCTCTAACACCGCAGCTATTTCTGCTCTCCTTCCCAGCTCTTTGCTTACAAAAGTTCTTTACAAGCATCGGTGGTGTGAGACCCACATCCCACAGGGTTCTGCTCGCTTCACCAGACGAGGTAGCATCCAGCCCAATCTGAAATGAGTCAGCAGGCAGGGTAATGAGATACAGTACTGTAGCATCCACGGCTGGTCCTGCCTGTAGCCACACTCAGATCCCTCAAGCTGCAGTGGGCTGAGGGATGCAGCACCTTTCCTTAAGACAGCACAGGTGGCCTGTTTGAGTCTGGCTGTTGAAGCTGGTACCAGCCACGGCCTTTAAAAATTGCCCAACATCCTCCTCCCTCCAGAGCCTTTAAACGGTTGTCTCCCATTGTGTCAGGTGCGATGGAAGTTCACAGACAGTCACTTTGGGGAACCTGTGCTAAAAGCACTGAGCTCCTCCCCATGAGCGCTTCACCCCACTGCTCCCAGCCAGTGACAGGGGATGCAACGAGCAGGACAGGAGGATCAGACCCTCTGACGTCCAATAACAGCAGCCAACGGGGCAGACCCTGCACTGGGCATGGTCTGGAGCAGCCACAGGTCCACACGGAGCCTCCACTGCTGCAGGCTGTGCCCAGGAGAGGAGTGGGATCACCTACCTAGGATGGCTTTTCACAGCATGCAGCACCCCTTCCATACCACCCACTGCAAATCTAATGCTCAACCGAATGCAGGCAAACAGACTTTTGAGTCTTCTTCTCTATGTCCCGTGTGTAGGGAAAGTCATGGCAACCTTCAGGAACAGGAAATCAAAGCAAAGCCTCCTTCTGTACATCTGCAGGACAAGAGGTGGACAAGGCAACACAACTCATCTCTCAGTCTTCTGCACCACCTCATCTCATCACAAGTCGTTAATTTTAGGTTTAGATGTTTTTCCCAAGAAATGTAGTGCCCTATATACAAGCAGCTTAAACACTGCCCAGTTTTACACCGCTGTTCCTTCTCTGGAGAGACTTCCTCCTCTTGTCCCCAACATAGGCTAAGTGACCCCCACCTTGGTCTCTCCACGTCAAAGTTGCCCATTTGCCAATAGGATGACAACAACAGCAGCACACAGACACCACCTGCATCCAGCAGCCTCTACAGGGGGCCCAGTGTCCTGGCCCTGGACTCCCTGGTTGCAAGAGAAGACAAGACCCACAATCTTTTCCTGCTGCCCAGGCTGCTCAGAACTCTGGCCGAGACAAAGACAGTGTTGGTTGGTGGTTACAAAGGGAACTGAAAGTCCACAATAGAAACCAAGAGCACCGGGGCCACGGCGTGGTGAGTGACCTCTCTGTGCCTCCGCTGAAAGCAGTGGCAGGAGCTCCGGCAGCCACCGGCTGTGCAGCAGCAGCAGATAAAGGGAAGGTAACCAGTGTAAAAGCATCTACACTCACATTTCATCTCACAACAGTCTTGCTTTCCTATGCAAATCTTCAAAATACGGTGATAAACATTTCCGTTAGAGATCAATCGTGCTATCAAACATTACCACCTGCCTGTTACACCCTCCCTGACTTTCTATGCAAGATTGGACACCGCACAATACTAAAATATAAAGTAGCTTCTGTTGTCCTCATTGACCCAGTGTCCCCTCCACAGTGCACTTTGCTCTCCTTGGGGACAAGAGAATTATAAGAAAGAAGAATTCTTTCTAGGAAGAATCATAGAATCATGGAATGGGTTGGGTTGGAAGGAACCTCAAAGCCCATCCAGTTCCAACCCCCGCTCTGCCACGGGCAGGGACACCTCCCACTGGATGAGGGGGATCAAAGCCTCATCCAATCTGGCTTTAAACACCTCCGGGAACGGGGCAGCCACCACTGCTCTGGGAAACCTGGGCCAGGGCCTCCCCACCCTCACAGCAAAACACTTCTTCCTAAAATCTCATCTCAATCTCCCCTCTTCCAGCTGAAAACCGTCTGCTTGACTTTCTGGGCTGCAAGTGCACATTGCTGGCTCATATTGAGCTTCTCATTCACATTCTTATTTCCTAATGTAGCCTTCACAATCCCATTTAGCCTTCACAATCCCTGGCAGAGCAAGACATGTCAAAAAGCACGTTTATAATACGTAAAAGCATACAGAGGGGTTCTTTCAAACCTACAAGAACCACTTGCCTTCACTGAGATATCCTGCCATGGGCACCTCAAGGAGAGGACCCAGATACCCATCCTCAAACACATTGAGCCATAAAACAATGTCATACAATCAGAACTCCTCGGACAGCAGCAAATGGCACAAATAAATGAGAAAAAGACATGTTCTCAAGGGCTGCACACACAGGGGAACTGTGGATTCGACCACGACCACCAGAACTGTCCTGGAGCTCTGGGTTTTTTTTTAAAACCCAAATTCCTAAGAAACAAAATACAGAACTGTCTTGTCCAGACTACTGCAGCAGCAGCAGTCACTCAGCTCAGTAAATCTAATTAATGAGCCAGGAAAAGTGGCATTTGTTTGCTAACTGCTTCACCCAGGGTTGCCAAATAGACAGATAAAAGATTTGGCTGGAGCCCATTCCAGCCAAAGGAGCTGGGAACCTGGCAGAGATGGTAGAGATTAGAGAGGGCTGAAAAGGAAAAGAGAAGCGGGGAAAGAAATCAAAACAGATTAGCACTTTCAAAATGCAAGCATGTAAATCAGCTTACGGTTTATATAATGCCCCCCTTGTGCGCGCCTGGCCACGGGTCCGGTTACAGCACCGCGCAGCGCGCGGGAAGCCTCGGCTGAGCTGCAGTTTATTTGGGCTCAGGAATCCCACGCCACCAACTCCCTCACAAAACCAGTGGTTTTGTTTTTTACCAGCTTTGTAAATTCTCACAGGAAACCAATTAGGGGAAACCTGGGAACAGAGGAAGATTCATAATTGCAATTAAGGCTTCAAAGTACTCATGCCAAGCACGGCTGTTAAAATTAGAGCTGGGGGAGAAAAAACCTTTGAAACACAGAGCTCTCAGATACCCCCTAGGCTGGGAGAGCTTCTCACTCCCGTAACAGCTCATCACCTGGCAGACAAAGAAGTCACCCCGAAGGGGACCCACGCAGGATGGGCTCCAGGCTGCCACGTCCCTGCTAGCGCCTTCCTGGGGTGCTTGGAGGCTGGCAGGGGGCAGGCACAGCGCGCGCACTCACCTCCTGCCTTGGGTTTTGGGGAGAAAGTTCAGTCCTATCTACAGGAAATTTTCCTCTCTGAAAATTTTGGTGTCAAACAAAGCCTTTCCTTCATATCTTCTCCCAAGTAACAAGTGATAGGATGAGCGGAAATGGCCTCATGGTGTGCCAGGGGAGGTGTAGACTGGATATTAGGAAAAACTTCTTCACTGGAAGTTTTCTCAGGCCCTGGCAGAGGCTCCCAGGGAGGTAGTGGAGTCCCATTCCTGGAGGGGTTTAAAAGATAGGTGGACGAGGTGCTCAGGGATGATTTAGTAGTGGACAGGTACAGTTGGATTCAACAATCTCAAAGGTCTTTTCCAAACAAACAATTCTATGATTCTATGATTTGATGTTTTCAGCTCCTAGCATCAGTCCTAAAACATCCCAAAATCGCTGGCAAGGACTGAACAGCTTTGCAGATGTGGCTGTCTGCTTGGATAGGAGAGATTTGGGGTTACATACACTGTCAAAGTGATCCAACGTTTCTCACTTAGTGCTACAGATCCTGACCCTTCACACCATCCCAAAATTAAGATGTCCTCTTACAAGTTCAGCAGTGTCAGCAGTAATCTGGATACTCAGAACCAACTAAACAGTCCACAGAACTGTGTTTGCATGACAGCAGAGCTGCTCTGCCTGTTTGCAATCTAACCAGCAGCAAAACACAAACACTGATGCAGCTGCACCGAGAGCTGGGAAAGCCCTGCAGACACACCTACAGCAACACTCACATAGACTTCACCATCACAAAGGGAAGGAGGTGGCTCTTCTGGTTTTGTTTTGACTTGTAAAGACAAAAGCTCCAGTTCAAGCTGGGGAGATGCTCCCCCTGCCCAAGTTTACCCCCACTTTTCTCAGACAAAAAGCTGCAGCCACTGGTCATGGCTTGAGATTCAACTGAACCAGGCAAGTGACAGAAGCTCAACCATAGATGTTCACACTAGCAACCCCGAGACAGGCAAAAACTGAAAACACTCTATGAATCTTCCCAAATTGAACACGTTTTAACCCACAGCCTCATTATGGTCATTTCAGCACAGAGTGGAACAGCCCTGTTTGTAGAAGTTCAGTCCTCCAGCAGCAGCTGATCTAGATTAGGGCCTGCTGCATGTTGTAAGATGTCAATGACACACACAGGACTGGCCAGACACTTCTAACCAGGGCTACAAACTTCTTACATCTGGAGTCTGTGTATATACATACATATCTGTATCCCATACCCTTCTATCTAGTCCTTCTCTTGCGGAAAGGCTCAAATAGGGGAAGCACAATTTACAGGAGTAACACAACTGCACTAGGACATCCTGACATCCTGCAGCCCAGCACTGTCCTCTGTGGGTTGCCCCCCTTCACTTCATCGATAGAGAGAAATGGTGGTGACAGCCTGTGCTACGGCCCCAAATACATGGACTCACTGCTCCAACACGCCCCTGGTAGGAAAAACAGTTGAAAAGAGAAGAGAAAGCAACTCACCCAAGGTTTCAGGGCAAGCCTCTGGTAGATATGGGAAGAAACCATGGAGGTCCTGCACCAGCCGTGGTGCTGGACTCACAACTGCTCTGCTCTGCCTCTTCTCTCTGCCAACACTCACAGACACTTCCCTCGTGACGGCACCTCCTCTCCAGACAGCACTCCCAACAACAGCTCTTCCTCCAGCTCCTCCCAACCTCACCCCCTCTCTAAATAGACAAAGAACATCATGCTCCAACAGAGAGCAGAGCTGGGGTAGACGATGCAAAGGCTGCTCTCCAGGGCTGGGATGCAAGTTCTTCCTTCCATCAGCCACACCAAAGCCCCTGGAGCAGCTGCAACGCTTGTGTCCAGCAGAGTCTGGAGGAGAAAAGATCTGCTATGGCTTTATGTGGGAACCAGGACCCACAGAGGCAAGATGACTTCCCTCAGTCTTCTTCACCCATAGCACCCCCTTAACGCATCTGCTTTCCCCCCCATATCCACACCTACTTTCCCCCCACGGCCCCACACAGTCCATCTACAGCAGAGTCGTTCTCAAGGATTTCGTAGGTGAGGCTCAGGTTCTACTGCAGGATCTGCCATGTGACCTTGGAAAGTCATTTGTGTATCTGGAAATGTATTGGCTCTGGGTATTTTTGCATAAGCTACTTTCCCTGTGGTGTTTTTGCCCTAGCACTGAGCACGCAGGACTCAGTAATCAAATGAGGTCAACGAAAATTCCAGCTAAAACCCCAGCAGCCTCAGCCCCTGCCCAGCAGCAGCCACTGTGAACAGCCAAGAGCACAGCCTGGGCTTGGACAATGGCTCTCCCTCTCTGGCAGCACAAGACAAAACATTACATAAAAAGGGAATAATCCGGTGGGATAAAGCAACGTGCCATGAGCATAACTGATATTTAAGACAAAGCACAGCCAAGCAAGGAGACTGACCATGCTCAAGGGCAGAAGAATCACAGCATCATGAAAAGGTTTGGGCTGGAAGGGCCCAGTCAGTTCCAACCCCCCCTTGCCATGGGCAGGGACACCTCCCACCGGATCAGGAGGATCCAAGTCCCACCCAGCCTGGCCTTGAACACCTCCAGGGATGGGACAGCCACCACTGTTCTGGGCAACCTGGGCCAGGGCCTCCCCACTCTCACAGGAAAACACTTCTTCCTAAAATCTCATCTCAGTCTCCCCTCTCCCAGCTGAAAACCGTCCCCCCCTTGCCCTGTCCCTGCACTCCCTGATCAAGAGCCCCTCCCCAGCTTTCCTGGAGCCCCTTTCAGTACTGGAAGGGTGAAAGGTCTACTAAGGTCTCCCCACAGCCTTCATTTCTCCATTTCTCCATTTCATTTCAACTCCAATTCTCTCAGCCTGTCCTTGTACAGGAGGTGCACCAGCCCTCGGATCATCTCCATGGCCTCTTCTGGACTTGCTGCAACAGCTCCAGGCCCTTCCTGTACTGAAAACTCCAGAACTGGATGCAGGGCTCCAGGTGGTATCTCCCCAGAGCAGAGCAGAGAGGCAAAATCCACTCCCTCTCCTCTGGTCCCACTGCTTTGGATGCAGCCCAGGACACAGTTTGGTTTCTGGGCTGCGAGCACACATTGCCAGCTCATGTTGAGACTCTCACCCACCAAGAAGCGGAGAAGGCAACTGTTCAGAGCGAAGACTGCAGAGCCTGCAGCCCATCCATGCTCTGCCTCTCATTATGCACCCAGTAGACTTCCCATCTGAGAAGGAAGCCACAAGTCATGGGGTTGAATCCATCCACATCAGAACACTACTCCCACCAGCCGAGGGCTCCGCTGAGGGCTTGCCCATTGCCATGGTTTCCAAGAGCAATGTGCACTTCTGCATTTTCGACACAAAACTTCTTACTTCACCTTCCTGCGTGCTGGTGCCAAAAGGAGAAGTGCTCTGGAACTGGGGGGGAAGTTGTGCCACCGTTTCCTATTCGGGACAATGATTTCACTCTCCTGCCACATCCGAGAGCCACACGTGGCACCCGCCACGCTGCGCAAACAAGCTGTAAGGCTATCAACATGCAAAAGGGCTCTGGTTTGGGCCAAGCAGTTCCAGGAAACTCAACAGTCATGTTCAAGAATATACAAAAATAAAGACCACATACAAATGATCTGGTCAGAAATAACCGTGTTGTCCCTTGGTGGTCACAAGGCTGTGAGATACCAACGCTGTGGCTCCATGACTGAGCGGCTGGGGAAGGAAAGACACATGAAAGCAACAGTCCAGGTCCATGCAATGACTTTCTGTACTCCACCAAATGGTGACACACATAGCTAGGCTGGGCTCAAGCAGTCCTGGGGCCCTCTCTTCTTGTTTGAAGGGGTTCAAGTCCCTTGGCCCTTGCCCATGGCCACACAGCATTGTCCTGTGATGGGGAAGAAGCAAATGCAGAGCTCCACCCCACATATTCATGTACAGAATCATAGAAGCTTTGGGTTGGAAGGGACGTTTACAGGTCTTCCAGTCCAACCCCCTGCCATGGGCAGGGACACCTCCCACTGGATCAAGGGGCTCGGAGCCTCATCAAACCTGGCCGTGGACACCTCCAGGAATGGGGTCACCACGACGTCCCTGGGCAACCCGTGCCAGGGCTTCCCCACCGTCATTGTAAAATACTGCTTCCTTATATTCACTCTAAATCTCCCCTCCCCGAGTTTAAAACGATTATTCCTTGACCTGTTACAACAGCCCTTGCTAAGAAGCCAGATTCCAGCTTTCCTGGAGCCCCTTTCAGTACTGGGAGGCTGCTCTAAGGTCTCCCCACAGCCTTCTCTTCTCCAGGCTGAACAACCCCAACTCTCTCAGCCTCTCCTCGTACGGGAGGTGCTCCAGCCCTTCGATCATCTCTGTGGCCTCTTCTGGACTCGCTCCAGCAGCTCCGTGTCCTTCCTGTGCTCAAGACTCCAGAACTGGATGCAGGGCTCCAGGTGAGGGCTCACGAGAAGGGCAGAATCCCCTCCACGGTCCTGCTGGTCACGGTTCTTCTGCTGCAGCCCCAGGAAACGGTTGGTTTCTGCGCTGCAAGCACACATTGTTGGCTCATGTCCAGCTTTTTGTCCTTCAGTACCCCACCTTGATGTCAAAGGAACTGGTACGTACTGGACCATGGACAAATGTCTGAAGGAAAGACTCCTTCCTTCCACTGCTTATTACCAGAGTTTTCCCCCATTGCTCCGTGTGGGCACAGGGGCCAGGACTCACACTCCCTGCAAGCAGCTTGGGTCTCTCTTCCAGTCTGGATGGCAGGATCAAGCATTACTACGTGCTCAGAAGGTTTTCCTTACAGCCATAACAGCTCATATTTCTGCTGACATCAATAGAAATGTTATTCCCATTTAAAGGGCAAAATATCCACCTCCCTTCCCCATCACCAGAAAGTTTCTACAGCACAGCAGAAGAGTGGATCAGGTCTGAACATATTCCCTGCTTAAAACTCGTTCTGTAGCCTTATCACCAGAGAGGCACCTGTAGATATTTTTAGAGGTAATATCTGCTAATACAGGAATTACAGTGTATTAATTAGCAGAGACGCATCCTGACAGTCACAAGGTCAAAACACAACACCCATAACTTACACCTCGTTGGGAATTACTGAGAAAACAGACTGTGCAAGAGCCACCACAAGATCTACCATCTTCAAGGGCTCTGAGCACAGAGGCTCACATCCCCCCAGAACAGACAGGGAAAATTGACTTTCTATAACAGACCAAATCCTCATGGACAGTAAAACTCAGCAGGGGCTCTACGGGCACGTTGGGCAAGTCCCTAGAAAGAAACTCATGGCTTTGCAATTCCTATCCAGCAATCTGATGGCTTGGGGGGGAAAAAAGGCCAACATTTGCTCTTCTGAGACAGACTACTAATAACTTGTTTGCATTTTGGTATCAGTGGCTCCTCAAAATCCACATGCAGCCTCAGCTTTTCAGGTGGTTGGCAATACCATGAATTTTGGGGATGGCACTGTCTTTTTTAAGGGCTAGTTAAGACTAAAGAAAGGTTTAAGTTAATTGGTCATGATGGGTAGATCCATTTTCCTGAGCCATCTACACCATTCCTCAAGAAGCTGGGTTTTTTTACAGAATCATAGCATGTCCTGAGTTGGAAGGGGCCCACAAGGATCATTGAGTCCAACTCCTGTCCCTACACAGGCCAACCTCAACACTCACACTGTGGGGCTGAGGGCCTTGGCCAAATGCTGCCATTTGGAATATTGTCAGGCTGTGACTGCTTCCCCGGGGAGCTGTTCCAGGGCTCCACCACCCCCTGGGGTAAGAACTTTCTCCAACCTAACCCTCCCCTGGCCCATCTTTCTGCCATTCCCTCCGGTCCTGTCATTGGTCACCAGAGAGGAACTCAGCACCTGCTCCTCTTCCTCCCCATGTGAGGAAGCAGCAGACAGTGATGAGGTCTCCCCTCAGCCTCCTCTTCTGAACAGACTAAATGACTTCAGCTGCTCCTCATGTGGCTTCTCCTCTAAGCATTTCACCAACTTCATGGCTTCCTCTGGACACTCTCCAGTTCATAACCCTCAACCACCCTCTCTTCTCCCAGAGCTTACTCCACTGGGTCACAGTTATTGGCAAGGAAGTGTCGGAGTAAGCCAGGCTGTGACAGGACTTCCCACACTTCCCACCGTGTGCACAGACAGCATCAATAACAATAACCAGATGCAACCTCAGAGCACTGGCTCAAGAGAAATTATCACCCATGTTTAACCACTGCTGAGCAGGACAACCCTGCCAGGTAAGTGGATTAAGCCGAGTTACTCAGTTCCCCTCCAAAAAATCCCCAAAGCGCAACTGCTCAGAGAAGGAGAGAGAACAACTGCAGGATGCAAGACCAACAGCAAACTGACACCACCATCTAAAGAAGAAAACTGCCATGACTTGCCCACAAAATACTTGATCATGACAAGGGTTCAGATTAAATCAACCCATCGGTGCTGGTCAGGTCCACTGTGCTTAGGTCACATTCACATAGAATTGTTTCGTTGGAAAAGACCTTTGAGATCATCAAGTCCAACGGTACCTGTCCACACTAAACCAGATCCCTGAGCACCTTGTCTACCCATTTTTAAAACACCTTCAGGGATGGGGACTCCAC
This sequence comes from Dromococcyx pavoninus, assembly GCA_033558185.1. Taxonomy (NCBI): domain Eukaryota; kingdom Metazoa; phylum Chordata; class Aves; order Cuculiformes; family Neomorphidae; genus Dromococcyx; species Dromococcyx pavoninus. The sequence continues at coordinate 319,893 of JAUMJL010000285.1, read as the reverse complement.
CACTGCCTTGGGCAGCCTCTGTCTGAGAACCCTTTCAGCGAAGAAATTTTTCCCAATATCCACTCGAAATCTCCCCTGGTGCAACTTGAGGCCATTTCCTCTCGTCCTATCACTTGTTACCTCGGAGAATAGACCAGAATTCACCCGCCTACAACCTTCTTTCAGGCAGTTGTAGACAGTGATGAGGTCTCCCCTCAGCCTCCTCTCTAAGCTAAACAGCCCCAGGTCCCTCAGTGGCTCCTCACAAAACTTGTTCTCCAGCCCCTCCACCAACTTTGTGGATGACTTTTCACAACAACTGTTCAGGCAGACTTTCTCCCAGATTAGTCTACACCTTCTTCTCTGAACACCGTGGGCCACCATCAGCCCCCTGTGGCAACCTCACAAAGGTTCTTACTAGCACACCAAAGTGCACAGTGAAACGAAGAAAGCCTCTGACACCTTGAAGACCTTTGTGAACCTGGTGCACAGCCAACAATATATCAAGGCAAAGACGACCAGCCAAAATCCTTGCTATCTTGTTTCTTACAGCAATGTAATTAAGGCTGGCAACTTCACGATTACCATCCAGAGCCAAAAAAAAAAATGATTGAGTCAAAGGCATGAAGAAAGACAACTGAGCAACAAAATCATCCAGTGACTTTGGAGACCCCCTATCAACTATTTGCTCTTCTGTAGAGCTCCAAGGTGACACTGGGTCTGTCCCAGGGGTAGGATTTGTTGCCTCCCTCTTCACCTATGCAAAAATGAGGTGAATCCCTAAGCAAATTGACATCTACAGACAGAGAGAGCACCTGGTCTGGAGGTACCACCCAACCTGAACCTCTTGTTGGGGAGGGAGGGAGGGTGGTAAACTAGAGGGCTAATTTTCAGGCAAGCCAACTCCCATCCTCATTCTCCTAAGCTGCTTCCCCCACGCAAAGCAGGAATAACCACACTTCCTTCCTTTAGCCAGCAGTTGCACAACTCAGTGTTTCAAAGCCTGTAAGAAGCTTGGATAACGCAATAATGGGAACATGGAAATTGCAATGGACTTACTCAGTTTAGCTTTCACTTCTTTCCCTCCCAAATTTGATTCATAACACACAAAAGCAGAAGTCAACATTTCTGCAAGTGCCTTTGCCCGCACAAGATCCCCAGGACTCCTTGCTGGACTTTTTACAGCCATGTGTAAGCTCTGAGGAAGAGAGACAGAGGCTGGAACAGTAAAGCACTGGTTCAAGAAAGCTTTCCAACTGCAACACTTGAAAGTCTCTGCTATACCAACAGAGGATTATTTCCACCTTTGAAGATGTAGTGTGTACTTTGAAACTGCCTACGGTCAATTTTAAAGGCTGCATCCAAAGTAGGGGGACAAGCAGGGCAAGGGAGGGTATTCTGCTTCTCCATTCCATCCTCATGAGAGCTCACCTGGAGCCCTGTGTCCAGTTCTGGAGTCCTGAGCACAGGAAGGACCTGGAGCTGTTGGAGCGAGTCAAGGAGAGGCCATGGAGATGATCCAAGGGCTGGAGCAGCTCCCATCCAAGGACAGGCTGAGAGAGTTGGAGTTGTTCAGCCTGGAGAAGTCTCCAAGGAGACCCCAGAGCAGCCTCCCAGTACTGAAAGGGGCTCCAGCAAAGCTGGGGAGGGGCTCTGGATCAGGGAGTGCAGGGACAGGATGAGGAGGAAGGGTTTTCATCTGAAAGAGGGGAGATTGAGATGAGATCTTAGGAAGAAATGTTTTGCTGTGAGGGTGGGAAGGCCCTGGCCCAGGTTGCCCAGAGCAGTTGCCCAGGTTGCCCATCCCTGGAGGTGTTCAAGGCCAGGTTGGATGGGTCTTGGAGCCCCCTGATCCAGTGGGAGGTGTCCCTGCCCATGGCAGGGGGTTGGAACTGGATGGGCTTTGAGGTCCCTTCCAACCAAAACTATTCCATGATTCTGTGCATTTTGTAAGGCTGTTTCACAGAAGGACCACATTAGAGTGCTGATAAGCCAAAAAACACAAATAAGAGAAATGGGTTACTAGAGCACATGAGGGCGAGCAGCAGGTGGTCAGAGACACAACAGTGCAGCACGTATAGGACAAGGCAGTGGAGGACTCATTTCCACATCAAGGTTGCATCAGCTTTTTAGCCAGTCGCAAAATTCCCATTGACTGCAGCCTGACCAGACGTGGACCCTCACCTGAAGTTACTGAAGAAACCAATGGAACTGTCTAAAACCAAGCACCCCTCCATCACTCTTGGAGGGAAGATGCAGTCTCTCACCCAGCCTGTTAAGGTTGACTGAAGCAGGATCATAGAATCATAGAATCGTAAGGTTGGAAGAGACCTCCGAGATCATCGAGTCCAGCTGTGCCTGTCTCCCTACTAAACCATATCCCTAAGGAACTCATCTACCCAGCTTTTAAACACCTCCATGGATGGAGACTCCACCACCTCCCTGGGCAATCTGTTCCAATCCCTGACCACTCTCTCAGTGAAGAAATTCTTCCTAATATCCAGTCTAAACCTGCCCTGGCTCAACTTGGGGCCTTTCCCTCTTGTCCTGTCGCTCGTCACTTGTGAGAAGAGAGCAGCACCCGCCCCGTCACAACCTCCTGTCAGGTAGTTGTAAACAGTGATGAAGTCTCCCCTCAGCCTCCTCTTCTCCAAGCTAAACAACCCCAATTCCCTCAGTCTCTCCTCGTAAGGCTTATTCTCCAGCCCCCTCTCCAGCCTCGTTGCCCTTCTTTGCACAGCTCCAGCCCCTCAATGTCTTTCTTTAGTGAGGGGCCCAAAATTGAACCCAGTACTCGAGGTGTGGCCTCACCAGTGCTGAGTCCAGGGGCACAATCCCTGCCCTGCTCCTGCTGGCCATGCTGTTTCTGACACAGGCCAAGATGCCATTGGCCCTCTTGGCCACCTGGGCCACTGCTGGCTCATGTTCAGCCGCTGTCAACCAACACCCCCAGGTCCTTCTCCTCCAGGCAGCTCTCCAGCCATTCTTCCCCAAGTCTGTAAGGCTGCAGTTGCCCAGGTTGGGGTTGTTGCGACCTAAGTGGAGGACCCTGCATTTGGCCTTGTTGGATTTGACGAGGCAGAGGAGCAAGAAAGGCTTCAGCACCCAGTTGCCCATGGGAGGACGGATCATCACTGAACACCACTGTTCATGGCTGTCACTCTCCTCTCATTAGTCATACCTTCTCATCTTTTTAATAAGAAAAAGTTAGACAAGTGGGGCTGTCCCTAAAATATCCAAAATGCAACCACGACAACATTTTAGTGATTTCAAAATGAAATCACCATCACGCTATCATCTTGGTAATTAACTTCTCATCACAATTTCACTGATGACTTCAGCTCCAGGAGTTTATTTCCACTCTATGAAGCAGGAAAGATTGTCTCCTCCTAAGCCTGACCAGAGATACCAAGGTAAACCATACTGCAAAACACAGTGCAAGAGCTGGAATGAGACACAAAGCACCCATGGTTGAGTTTGCAGCCAGGCTCAACTCAGGACCAGTCCAGAGTAAGGCACTGCTTCTAGGTTTAGCAAGGAAATCACAGCAGGTAGGCAAAACCTCAACATGGACCAGCAGCCTTGGAGGTAGCAGAGATGAGGGCAGCATTGGCAACCATTAAGCAATTCTTAGCTATTGGAGAGGAAGAAGGTGGTCACAAGAACAAGGTGGTGTGCATCTGGCATGGTGTACATGAACCATCATGCCCATCATCTGCACGGGATGCCATGCGATCCGCTTCGTGGAGACCATGTGCCGCCCATGAGACTCTTCACGCCCACAAAACCCCTCTGATCCTTCCAGAGTCTGTCCCTGTGCAGTAACAGCTGCAGTTGGATAAAGTAACATAAAAGAAACCTCAGTGATGTGTAATAAGAATGATCTGGAAGCTGCAATCCAGTCAAGTTCAACAAGTGTTGGGTTAAAGACAAGTATGTGCTGGTTTCACAGAATTACTACCACGTTCCCCATCAGCAGCGCTGGCAATTGAAGGCGTGGGATGAAAACAAAGGAGACTCCTTTTCCAGTCCTGGGGTCTCACAGGAACTGATGGGATAGAACGAGAACAGCAGCAGCTCATCAGTTGTGGGGTGTCGGGTCCAGCCTTCCAAGTACCCAATTTGTGGTGGAGCAGAGCACCCATCTTTAACACTGGACACTGAGAAGACCAGTAGTAGACTTCAGGAAGCCAGTGGACCTCCCAGAGACAGATATTCAACAATAACTGAGTAGGGACTACAACATTTTGCATCAGCTTTGCATCTTGACTGACCTGAGCTCAAACTAGTCATTTGAAGTTTTGTTGCTTCCATATTCAGGCCTGAATTTGAGATTAACCATGCATCTCCATAAAAAACAGAAGTAGCCTGGGATGTGTGTCAGACTCTTCCAAGCTGAAGACACTCGCAAACCATTCTGGGAGGGTCTGTAAGTGAGCGATTCCCTGGCTGCGAGGTCAGCAATGTGACCAGGGTGGCTTCGAGCAGACCAAGACCAGCATCAGACCCCAGCAGCAACGCTTTGGGGAAACTGAAACCACAACAGCGCGATGGTGTCTGGTGCAGAACTGGCTGAAAGCCTCCCATCACCCATTCTGTAAACTGAGACTTCCTCTTGACTTATTTTTAAAATGTTCTTTTTTACAACTACCAGTTTTCACGACAGGATCTGGTGTATTCTTGACAAACAGATAAATAACGGGGGAATTCCATGCGCTGCCCCTTTAAAGTCATGACGTGTTTCAATGCCGAGAAATACAGGTCTCTAAATTAGTCCCACCGAACCATGACCAAGAAGAACAGTTGTGATGGTACCTTCTCTCTTTCTCCAGAGCAACATTTCTCTGTATGCAACCCCAGTGACTCATTGCAGGTCCTTTCAATCGGAGGCGCTCTTACCATTGGCAAGACGCTGCCTTCAGCTTCAGCTAAAAACATGGGCTGCACCCTTCACCTCTATATTCCATCATTTTTAGCTCTAACACAACAATCTTGAACTTCCTCCCAGCTAACAAGCGACAGGATGAGAGGAAATGGCCTCAAGTTGTGCCAGAGGAGTTTTAGATTGGATATTAGCAAAAATTTCTTTACTGAAAGAGTGGTGAAGCCCTGGCAGAGGCTGCCCAGGGCAGTGGGGGAGTCTCCATCCCTGGAGGGGTACAGAAAACGTGTAGACGTGGTGTTTTGAGACATGGTTCAGTGGGCACAGTGGGGCTGAGCTGACAGTTGGACGGGATGAGCGGAGAGGTCTTTTCTAGCTTTAATGATACTGTAAATTGTTCAAGTTATCAAGCATTGGGAAGGGAAAAGTACAGGGAGAAATGTGTCTCCCTGATGTTATTGGAACAAGGTCTATTACTTTTTGCAATAGTTTTTGAAGGAAAACGCAAAAGACCTATTCCTGGAGATGCTGAAGGATCAGCTTCAAATTGAAAGACAGCAAGAAAACACGCCCTGCTCTGCTTCAAACTAAGGGGAATACGCCCTGCTCTGCTGGCAGTGGGAAAAGGGATAACCTCAACCACAGGAAGCTTGCTGTAAAGAGCCTCTCACACCCCGGCCTGTCCGTGTATCCAGGGTTGCTGCATCCCAGGTGCAGAACCTGGCACCTGCCCTTCCTAAATTTCATGCTGTTGGTGATTGTCCAGCTCTACAATCTGCTCAGATCACTCTGCAGGGCCTCTAAGGCAACTCAGTCAGAGTAAGAGAAGCCTCTGCCTTTCTCCTCAAAAGACAGTAGAAATGACACATATCTGATCCGAGCACAAAAAGGCCAGTTACATCCAACCACTTTTCAGAGAGGAAATACACTTGTTCCTGGTACCAATTATGAACCCCCCCTGCCATAAGATGCAAGAGTAAATTTTAGCTTGTACTGGTCTTTATCACAACAGTGAAGATTAAAGGTTCACTCAACATCAGAGTCAATCACAAGCTCAGAGTCAAGTTGAGCCCCAGGAAGATTTAGGCTGGAGATAGCAATGGTTTGGCACAGCCCAGATGGGTGCTGGGTGCAATCAGCACTACGCAATAGAAACTCCAGGGCTGCTCTTCAGGGAAGGTGGAAGTTCAGCAGAGAAGTGGCTATGCGTCACAGAAGAGGATCGAGGGAAGAAACAACAAATTCAGCAAATGCATAATTTGGAGAGAAAAAAAAAAAAAGGTGTTTCCCAAAATAAAGGCAGCAGCCCAAGCTGCCCCTGCCAAGAAGGAAAGGAAGGACATGACAGTGTCAAACAGTTCCTCCCATCTCTCCCTAGGGTGGCTGCTAAATCTGGTGGAACAGATCAAAAGGAGACACCTCTGTGGGAAGGGTCTTACAGCCACTCACATGTGGCAAAGGGGACAAGACTCCAGGGATTTCCATGCTGGAGACACCCTCCCAAAAGCACATGGGACACCTGGGATCCAAGTCCAACCCAGTCATACCAGGCAATGAGCTCCCTGCCAAGCTGAAGTTTTATTGCAGCTGAAGGTGCTTCAAATAAGTCTTCATCTTAGGACGGACCCAGCACCCACCACTTCTGAGCATGGACCTCAATCCCAGCTGTCTCAGTGCTTTCTACAGCAGTTGCTGTGCACATGGCGCTTCCTGGGACATGGCCCTTGGGGAAAATCCACTTTTACTGTGCAGGGTTACACGTGGGTGGCACTGTTATATTTAGGATATCATCACAAAGGGAAACAGTGATGCTGTGAGAGCATGAAAAATTCTCATCAGCTATTCTTTGTTCCACTGACCCAGCACTTTCTTGTGCCTCTCCAAACTCTTCCTAAGACTTTGTGCCCACAAAAAAACAGGTCATGTTGCTCCCTACCCGGCTACACAGGCTCACAGCGAGGGGTGCTGGGGTTTGGGGGGTTGGTTTGGGCTTTTGGGTTGTTTCTATTGCAGAATCACCTACCGGCCTCAGTAGGACCAGGGACCATCCCCATCCTGCAACCCAGCAAAGTGGCACAAAACACACACAAACAAGGGTCCCTCCCAGAGGGAACCCCAACCTCTGCCCCACACTGCTCTCCCCCTACAACTCCTGTGCGATGAAGGATGGCGAGAGCTGACGCCAACTCCTTCAGCCTGTTTGGAAAAACAAGTTTACACAGGAGATTTCAATTGGCTCTGTCTCTGCTTAACTACTCCAGCTGTGAAACAAAGTAAGTGAGAGACAAAGCCCTACAAACAAGTAGCACGACCATTTCAGAGGGCTTTTTGTGAATTTTAATGCCAAACCCACTAAATAGATTAACTTACAGCATAAACAAGCAAGTAAGTCTTTCCCCCAACGCCTTGTGTAGCCAAAGGAAGCTTTAGAAGTTGCTTCCTGCCATTGTGGAGGCCCTGCTGGGAACCCAGGATCCTTTTCAGTCCTTGGCTTGGTTGCCCAAAACCTTCAATTTACTTCCACCACTGCTGGCTTCTGCACTACAAAAAACAGATGGCAAGGATGGTTTAGGCCCTTCCCCATCACCCTCAGACCAAGGGTCTGTGATTCACAGGCTTTTCCAAAACTCACAGAAGGGTGTGAGCCCCACTTTGACCAGAGGACTCAGTACAACTGCAGCACCACCATCACTGTCAGTGAGAAGAAAGGAAGTCTCCAGACAAGGAGACAGACAAAAGAGAGGTGGGCATCCATCCACCTGTGGACAATGAGCAGCGGCCAACTCCATCCAGCTGTTCAGCCTCTTGCATCTTCAAACAGCCCACAGCACTGAAACATCACAGCAACATCTGCACTTGTCACTTGAGAGGAGAATGACAAGCCCAGGGCACAAAACCTCCATGTTTGCCTCTGGGAAGAAGCAGGCTCAAACTGTGCTGGAGGCCACACTCCATCCCAGATGTGCCAAACCCTGCAGATCTAGAGAAGTCCAGGCTGCAGAAAGGGAAGATGCTGGGACTGGAGAACTCAGGGCCATTCCACCACAGCAAGGGACATCCAAGCCCCTGGATTGGGGTTTGGGGGGGACCATCCTTTGGCATGGTTTAGTTTAGTCATCAGACCTACATCCCTATCAGCCCAAAAAGCCACGGAGAAGACAGGCTGAAAGACATCTTCTTCATGTGAAGGCTCTATCCACGACTCTACACCCCTTCTGCCTGGTACAGCAGCTGACGGTGACACGACAGCTGTCAGGGACACTGAGAGCACCTCCTCCCCAAAGTGCCTCCAGCCAGGCTGGCACAGCCCCAACCAGCTGGTGTCCAAAAACGAGTCCCCAAATCCCTCCAGTCAAACAAGCAAATGCAGCTCCTCCTGCCCCATGACGGGCAGGAGCATCACAGCACACAGGGCTGGTCTCCTGGCTCAGGGATTCAGTAGGAGCTTGGCTCCTGGGAAGCAGCCTGACAGCAACCGCAGGTGCCCAGTTTCTGCAGAGCCAAAGGCTACTCCTTTCATCCTAAAGCTTCACATTCAGAGTGGTGTTTGGGCTGGAGAACACAGATTGGACAGCTTTAAATACCTGTGAGCCTGCCAACACTTCCAAACCCAGCATCACAATCTGGCAGTTCAGGGCTTACCACAAAGGAGGTCCCCAGGCTCCAGATGTCCTCTGTACCAGAAAACATGAATTTAGACCCACATAGCCATTCCTTCACACCATCTGAGTTCACTGAGGATTAGATACCCACCAGCACCCAGGCCAGATCACCCTGGGACCAATTTGCACTTAACGAGCCATCCTTTGGGAATCTCAGGCTTGTTGGCTTCGATTGCAATCCAGCTAATAGATTCAGGGAGGCTAGGCACAAGCAGGAGCCCTCTCAGGTAAGAAGGATTCCCACACATGGATGAGGAGCAGCAGGGATGTAAGAGCCAGGGTCTGCAGGGCTGGAGTCTCCTCAGTTGTACTGCAAAGCCTCCAAAGCCAAGAGCTGCTGTAATTCCATCCCACCAGCGCGAGGCTGCGCACAGCACCTGGACCGGTTTGCAAGGTTTATCAACACAAAGACACCAAGAACACTGAAATATTTTTGAAGTTTCACATGTACAGATTGCCAGAAACAATGAGAAAAGGGAAATGCCACCTGAAAGGATGAGAGCTTGTTTGCAGAGATGCGTCTGAGCCAAGGGTTTGAATAGACAGAGCAATGAGGGAAGCAGCTGAGAGGGGAAACATTTCATCCTAATTTGAGAAAAGAATGGACCTTTGTGGAAGGGATGAAAATAATTTTTGCAAGCTCAAGACAACAGCGTCTTTCCTGAAGCGTGCACACAGCAGCCACACACCCCACCACGCCATGTTGCATCACTACAGACATTAATAGAGATTTGAAAACACCTTGGTGTTACAGCACAAACCCCTCCATCACAGGATTAAAAAAAAAAATGACAAATTTCTTACTGCAGCAGCTGCTAAGGACAGTCACAAGATCAGGTTGAAGCTGAGCTCCTCCTGCTCAGCCAGAGCAGCATCAGCAGCTGTGAGTGGTGTGATGAGGGGATAATAGAACCATAGAAAGGTTTAGGTTGGAAGGGACTTTAAGCCCACCCAGCTCCAACCCCTTGCTATGGGCAGGGACACCTCCCACTGCATTAGGGGGCTCCAAGCCCCATCTCCAGGGATGGAGCAGCCACCACTGCTCTGGGCAACCTGGGCCAGGGCCTCCCCACCCCCACAAGACAACATTTCTTCCTAAGATCCCATCTCAATCTCCCCTCTTTCAGCTGAAAAGAATTCCCCCTCGTCCTATCCCTGCACTCCCTGAACAAGAGCCCCTCCCCAGCTTTCCTGGAGCCCCTTTCAGTACTGGGAGGCTGCTCTAAGGTCTCCATAAGGTCGTTATACGATGCTCCAGAGTGCTCTTCCATCACATCCTCATCACATGAGCTGCTCATGCCAGGATGTGCTCACTTCTGCTCAAACCAACCCCAAAATAAGAACCAGCTGCACTTTAGGAGCACCCGAGCTGCTCTCACCCCAAGCACTGCAGGAATTTTGGGCAATGAAAGAACAGCATTCGAGAGAAAATCAAGCCCCATCCCCGTCTCCCTTTACAAACACGGAGTCATTAAACTTATCACAGCACCACAGAACTGCATCACCCAGGCAGGCAGCGTTTTCCTATTCGCCTTTTAATGTTCACATCTGTTTTTAAAAACATCTGCAGTCCTTTTTACTGCCCAGGCAGCCCAGCATAGCTGGGAGGGAGCACTGGAGCCCACTCTTCCCTGGGCAGCCCCTTTACAGGAATGGTGCTGTGCAGGTGAGAGCGCTGAACCACACAGCTGCTCCGGGCAGGGTCCGGCCCTGGGCTCTTTCTTACCAGAGGAGAAAGACTTGAACCTGGGTGAACTCTCAGATGTACCAGATTATGGTTAAACACAGCAATCGCGCTTGCACGAGGAGAAGACATCTGAGCTGAAAACAGCCAAGCCTCAACCCCAAACCCCTGTTGTGCTGTTTCCATCCAAACCGCACGTCCCATCGCATCGCGCCGCCTTCATGCCTGATGCAGCCGGCTCCTGCCATCCCAACCGAGCACCTCCTGCTGCACCAAGGGAGTGGAGCCTCCGACCCCAAGCCCAAGTTGCCTTTTTTTTCCAATAGCAGAGCTTGAAATCAGAGATTAACGAGGCTGGAGGAGCTCATGCCTGGCCACTCTTGTATTCCAGATGCACACGCTATGAGCCCTGGTTGCCAAACAGGATACGAGGAGTAAGAAAATAAAGCATTTTATCTTCAAGCTTTTCCAAGAGGGTATTAGAAACAATGGGGAGGAAATACAAAATTAACACTAGAGAAGAGCAATTGGCAGTGCCCCTCACAAGTCTGTTCTTCATTACAAGGCTGCCTATTCAGTAGCTTTCATTAGGAAAATCACATCACCGAGCCATTCCCAACAGCTTCCCTATTTCCTAATTAAGCTTCGCCAAAGAGCCGTGTCTTTTAGTTACCGCACAATCACAACAATTACCATTTCATCGCACCCCGGCTGCTGAAAACCCTGCAATTAAAGCATCTGAGGAATCATACAGGCATGTCATTGGGGAGACAAGTTCTCACATCGTGCTAATTGGCAGCCAAAGATGAAATCAGAAAAACTGGAACATCAGTTTTTGGTCTTCATGTTGGGAAAGGGCCTCGGGAGCTGCAGCCACTCCCCAGGCTCCCACCCAGAAGGCCAGTGAAGAGGGCTTGGTGCCAGCAAATGCTGGTGAAAGGTCCTGTCCAGCCCCCCGGGCTGCAGCACAGGGTGATGCTCCCCGTATCCTCGTGCGTATCACACCCACGTCACCAGCTGCACCTTCGGGAAGGTGAACAACCCTGACCCAACACATGCAGCACAAGGTGGATGCAACCTTGGGTGATTTGAACAGGTCACCAGAGACCCCTGACAATGGGTGGGACCCTTGCAAAGAAAGGGCTCGCAGTAGACTGGTGACATAAATGTCCCCACACCACCTCCAGCTGTCGCTGATAAGGCAAAGATGGGGAGTCCTTCAGTACTGGGCCTCTTAGGGAAGCAGAAGGTAAGTCTTGCAGAGAGGAGGGAAAGAGCACAAGCTGCAGCTGTGGAGCCTGGATTGCATCCACAGGTAATATTTTCTTCCACTGCAGTCAGGAGTTACATTTCCAATCCAAAACTCCTCAACAGAGCATGGCTGCAAAGTGCAGAGCTGCCACAAGGGAAGAGCTGCCAGACTGCAGTGTGATGTCCATGGAGAGGAGAGGACACAGTTTCCATAGGAACCTCACCCCCCTCCCCATCCTCTCACCTACTGCCCAGCACAGGTTCAAAGCGCTGGTGAGAGCAGAGTTCAGACACAGCAGGAGCCTTCCATTGCTCAAAAACAACTTTGGGCGCTCACCTGAGTGGCTCTGCTCGAGCAAACTCATGCACAATTTCCACTTGCAAAATAATAATGCAAAACTAGGCAGCCCCATCATGCCAGAACAGCTCAGCAGTCACCCAAAAAAGAGAAGTCAAAACTCCCCCAGGTGAGCTGCAGCCTGGCAAAGGCCACAGCGGTTCCCGTGCCACAGAGCAGCTGTCATAGCCTGGTCACCACCGTGGCCAGAGCATCGTGCTGACAGCAAAGCCACTGCCACTTGCAGCGTCCCTCATGCCCGAGGGCTGCTGCAGCATGGGGACCACAGCCCAGTCTGTGGTACCTCTCTGCCAATGCTTTTGTCTGGATTCAGTTCTTCTTTCTTGATGTAAAAATTAAGTCTTCATTTTCACATTCAGCAGAAGGCACAAGGCAACAGTTTTGGTTTGTTTTTCTCCAAATTGGGGTGCCCTGATCTCCAGTGGGGAGGAGGGACTGGTCAGCTGCATCATCCCACAGTACCAGCGCTGAGGGGATACTGGTGAGAAGCCCTAACCCCCTACCCCAAATCATTACAGCTTTCCCCTCTGCACAAGCACCTCCAACTCTTTTCATCCCTTTTCCTTTCACCCAGACCAGGCTGTGCAGCTGCAGGCAGCAGGCGAGCAATGGTCATGCAATGCCAGGGAAGGCAGAGCAGTGACCTCCCCTGCTTCAGTTCAGCAGGACAGCACTGTGAGGCTGGAGCTGCCTCCATGCAGAACGTGCAGAGTATCCCCAGCCCCACTCCAAAGGATCCATCCAGCCCTGCTCCAAAGGACCCATCCAGCCCCGCTCCAGAGGACGCACCCAGCCCCGCTCCAGAGGACGCACCCAGCCAGCGTCTGAGCACTCCAGCCTTACAGTCACCCATAACTGAGGGATGCAACCACTGCAACAACCACCACTGCTAGGCTCCTGCTCTTTATCTTCTCATCTCTCTTCTAGGTTCAGGCTCTAATCTGAGTCACAACCAGAGCTCCAAAACACTCTGCAATCACATTTCAAAGCAATGTGCAAATCCATCCAAGTTTCTGCCCTGACTAAGAAAAGAAAAAACAGAACCCTCTGACACACACAAACATTAAGGTGTTGACATCCTTTGTATCTATGGAGTTGGTAGACTCTGCATGCAATCAAGATATAGAAAATTAATCTAAATGGAAAAACTAAATAAATTGCAACTGTTCAGCATCATCCCCTTAACAGCAGGGTATGCAGCACCATCCTGCAGCTTCCTGAGCATGGGTTTGCTGCATTGAGGGCAGCAACAGCAGCTCTGAAAACAAGTCATTAGCAAAGTTACGGGTGCTGGGGTGACAGCAGCTTTTAATAAACATGAAAACAAAGGTCTGAAATCTCTTTTCTCTCATTTTCATTAGTGATTTCAATCAGCTTAGCCTTCTCCTCCCCGAGGGCTTACACTGTCCAGAGCAGCCAAACACACTTTCGGGGAGGTGGCTACAGAAGGGAGCTTGGGGGGGGGGGGGGCAGGCACCCTCCAGCCAGCACTGGCCACCAAAAGGGAGCCACTGGTGACACCGTAAGGCCACAGAAGCACTGGATGTGAGATACTCCTTTGCAGGCACAACTGTCAGCACAGGCTGGTGCACAAAGGAGCACGGGGACATCTCAGGGCTGGTGCACGTCCAGGCTCCAATGCCGGAGGGATGACAGGCTGCTGAGCTTGTCACATCCCAAACCACATCCTGTTGCCAAAGCAAGGGTTACACCTCCACCCCTTGGGCTGCGGGGACGGGAGCAACAGGTGACTGGTGGCCCTCAGGTCCCTCCAGTGTGGTGAGAAGAGCTCCTGCTGCAGTGACACCAAGTGACTCACTGCCACCCCCACCAGCAGCCCTGCCAAAACTCCAGGCGGGTGCTGGAGAGCCGCCGGGATTTCCTGGGGACTCAGACGAAGTGGGGTGGTCCCTGGGGACCAGGCAGGGCCCCACACCTGGGAGCAGCAGCTCTGTGGGGCAGCACGTAGGCAAACAAGTGCGCAGTCCAGAAATGACTCACAGCCACGGGACCCTGTCCCCACCCGCGGGGCGACACCACGTCCTCCTGGCTGGCTGCAAGGGGACCCCAAGGGAGACACAGTGTAGGGTGACCCCTTCCAAGCTGCCTTCCACCCTGGGGTTGGTGACCCCCACCAACAGAGACACTGGGTGCAGGGACCCCTTCTGAGGTCCAAGAACCCCCTGGAACAGGTCCCAGGGGTCCCCCAGGTTAAACACACCCCTCTGGGTGAAGACGAAGCCCCCAGCTCCCTGGAAGTCACCACGGAACTAGGTTCATCTCCCTCCCTGGTAACTTGGACACCCGGTTTATAAATAGCCCCCCCAATGGCAGAGCATCCTCCGGGCACGCTGGTGCGTGGTGCCCTCCCAATGCACAGACCCCACAGGCCCACCAAGTGCCTCGGTTACACCGACACCCCTGTTATACGGCCCCCCCTGCTCACCCACCACCCCCTCCACAGGTATCGGGGCACAGAGCACCCCCCTCCACAGGCACAGCCATCCCAGTAATCTAGAGACCCCAGTCACAGCGGGCACATCCCCAGCCCAGTTACAAAGAGACACCCCTGCTCACGCAGAGCACCCCCCTCCATGTGCACCGGGGGTACAGAGTCCCCCCCACTCCCCTCCACGGGCATCAGGGGTTCACCACCACCCCCCCGCCATGTGCACCAGGGGTACAGAGCCCTCGCCCCCCACACTCCCTCCATGGACACCAGGGCTACAGAACGCCCCGTCCATGGGCACTGGGGGTACAGAGCCCCCTTCTCCAAAGGCACCGAGGGTACAGAGCACCCCCTCCAGGGGCACCAGAGGTGCAGAGCCCCCCCTCCACAGGTACCATGGGTGCAGAGCCCCCGCCCCCATGGACACCAGGGATGCAGAGCCCCCCCTCCAAGGGCGCCCTGGCAATGCGCCCCCCCCCCCCCCCGGTTACCGGGGGTGTGTAGCCCCCCCGCCCTCGTAATACAGCCCTCCCGACCCCCAGCCTCGCACCTGGGGGGGCGGCAGCCGCCGGGGGTCCATGCCCAGCCTCGGGGTTGCGCTCCCCTCGTTCCCCTCGCTGCGCTCCGCGCACTCCGGGCGGGGCTGCGGGGGGACCCGCCCCGCCGGGAGCGGCACCGGCCGGCACCGCCCAGACACAGCCTGACCGCGCCCCCCCTGACCACCCCCACACCTTCATCCGTACACCCACCCACCCATCCACCCATCCATCCATCCATCCGTCCATCCGTCCACCCGTCCACCCATCCTTGCCTCCCACCTTGCCATCCATCCATACTCCTGCCATGCAGCCTTCTCCACCTGACACCCATCCACCCTTTCATATGTCCACCCTCTCGTTCATCTGTCCGCCCATCCATCTATCCACCCTTTCTCCCTCACTCCACCCTGCCGTCTACCCATACCCCTGTCACACACTCGTCTCCACTTGCCCTGCATCCATCTGTTACCCCATCCATCTACCCCTTCGTCCATCCATCTATCCATTGGTCCATCCACCCCTCCCATAACCCTGCTATTCATCCAGGCAGCTATCCATCCTGACATCTGTCGGTCCCCCCACCACTTTCCCTTCCACCCTGCACTCTTCCACTCGTCCACCCTTTATCCATCCCTTTCTCCTGCCATTCTGCCACTCATTCATCCATCCACCCCTCTATTCTTCTGTCCATCCCCTCTCATTCATTCATCCATCTCCAGATCCTGTCATTCACCCATCTATTTCTCTTCATCAATTTCTCCTTTCCATTCATCATTTCCAACCTTCCATCTACCACTCCATCTTTTCTTCAATTCATCCATCCATCCATCCATCCATCCATCCATCCATCCCTCCAGCCACCCATGTGTCCTCTCTTTCATCCTTCTCTTCCTCCCTCCGTGCTTCCACCCTGTGTATTAGGTGAGCTTGTTTTCCTTCCATACCTCCACAGCCCTTTATCCCATCTCTCTCTGCTGGAAAAAGGCTCAGAGCCTCCCCAACAGCACAAAGCCACCCGTAGCCCAAACTGGGGACATAGTACTGATTTCTGCTCAGGTGGTCCCTGGGAATGGTGTTTTCCTGCAGCCTTCAAGGTTGCTCCAGAGAAAGGGCCTGTGTCACCTCAGCCTCTGGCAATCCTCACCCTCTATGCCTTCCCCTGGCTTTCAGGCCCATTGAGCAATAAAGCTGGGGAAGGGGCTGGAGCACAAATCTTATAAGTGGCTGAGGGCCCTGGGGCTGTTTAGCCTGGAGAAGAGGAGGCTGAGGGAAGATCTCATCCCTGTCTGCAACTGCCTGGAAGGAGGTTGTAGCAATGTGGGTGTTGGTCTCTTCTCTGAAGTAACAAGTGATATGACAGGAGGAAATGGCCTCAAGTTGTGCGAGGAGAGGTTTAGGTTGGATTTTATGAAAAATTTCTTTCCTGAAGGAGTGGTGAAGCCCTGACAGAGACTGCTCAGGGCGCTGGGCGAGTCCCCATCCCTCGAGGTGTTTAAAAGCCAGGCAGATGATGTGCTCAAGGATGGTTTAGCAGTGGGCAGGTACGATTGGACTGGATTATCTCAAAGGTCTTTCCCAACCAAACGATTCTGTGATTCCATGGCTCTATGATTTGCCACGTGAAGCTTGTGGCTGGACCCAGCCCAGCTGGTATCGCTGGCACGAATCCGGATTGGGGGTTCCTTGCAGGTTTTGGTTTTTCAGAAGAGAGTGACCGCTGCTGCTGCCGCTCCGAGACTTGAAAGCTGCTCGGGGGCCGAAATAGCTGTGGGTTTCACAGTGAGATTCCAGTGAATTTCAAAAAAAGCAAATCAAGTCAGAGCCAAAATCTCCTTTTATTTTTGACCCATTGAGACAACACCCTACCATGGAAACCGCAAGGGATGTTGATGCTCAGAGCTCTCCTTCCGCTCTGGCTGCAGTGCCGGAGCATTGCCCTGCTCCAGGTGAAACCCGTGCAGGGGGGGAACAGGGGCTCCACCTTCACCAGCTGAGCGGCCACTGACAATTCAGAATAAATCCTTCAGTGGCTAAAATAGCAGGAAGGGGAAAGTCTGATGTCTACATCATAGTGCCACCTGCCCCAAGGCAAAACAGCTGAATATCCAGGTTGAGAAAGCTTTGTACCCCAACCTCCTCTCAGCTTAGGCTCTTTGGGTAAGCTTTAAAGGCTGAGTTCAGGTTTTGGGATACCAACCTGACCTTTTCCATCCCTTCTGCCCCATCCCCACCTCCTGGTTTCAGATCCAGCTTTCAGGTGTATCCCTGAACTAGAGGAATTGGGATGTATCAGAGGGGCTACATTTGCAGAGACCAAACTGCTGCAGGTGTCAGAGCTGCAGTGCGTCCCCTCCCATCCGGTGCCCTCACCACCTGAGGTACCATGAGTGGCTTGTTTTGCTCCTCAGGGCATGGGCAACCTGAGGAAGTTACCAAAAGCTGGGGCTCGGGGGCTCGTGCCAGCGGAAGGAAGCGGAGGAGTGCAGGGAGGTGCTGCGCCCCAGCCATGGCCAAGGAGGTGCTGCAGCTTGTGGAGACAAGAATGAGAAACAGCATCGTGGGAGGCACCGAACTGGAGCAGCTACTGTGGGGAAAGGGCTCCAGAGTGAAGGCAGCTCCAAGGACTGCCAACACCAGTGTGCTCCTGAGAGCTTCTGGGAGCAGGGCTCTGAGCAACTCCCCCTCACTCAGTTTTTCTCATTTGATTTCAGGAGATCCTGGGGACACCAGGGCCATGGAGGCGACAGTAGGGCAGCAGGAAGGGATCTCAGGTAGCTTGGAGAGCAGGGGAGGCAGCCCAAGTGGCTCTCTCCCATGTGGGGTGGCATTCAGGGTGGCTGCGGTGACACCAACAGCGATGACACCTACAGCGATGAAACTGACAGCCAAAGATAAATGAGCTCCAGTTTGCATGGTGCCTGTGGAGTGCGGGACCTCTTCTGCGTGGCTCAAGAGCTTGGTTCCTTCCCCTTCAGCTGCCTCGATGGAGGAAGAACTCAAGGCTGTGCTCTGACGACACAATTCTTTAGAACCTGGGGTTCTCAGTCCTGGAGTAAACATCCCAGTGGCACATGTTTTGAAACACTGATCTGAGGTAAACACCTCCTGCCAGGGAAAACGTGTGGACAACCAGCTCTGATGGACAAGCTTCGTGCCAGAGACATGCAAGCTGCGAGTGCTGCTCTGCCTTGATGCTCACCTGATCTTGTTTGTCTTTCCACAGCTGATGTGGCAAGAAGAAAATGCCCAAATACCAAACCGTGAGTTCCAGCTAACTCGACAGAAAAGCCCACCCCAAGGCAAACTCAGAGGGCAGAGATCTGGCTGCATCACTGATTCCAGAAGCCCAGTGGACACTACCTCTGCTCTGAAGGATGCTCAACAGCTGGGACAGGGTTAGAGAGAAAGTGCTTAAATACAAACGTGGTTTTCCCACAAATGACTCCAAAGCAACTCATGGAAACACTTGGTTGACAGAAGAGCGAAGTAATCGCTGCACAAAGTCCCTTTGGTGACAGAAGATTATTTCTGTAGAGAAAACTTCTGGGAAAATCAGTTTTCCAGTGTCTATGAAGGCACTGGGGTGCGTGAGGGCCGGCAGGCTGGGAGTATTTCCTGTGAGAGCAATCATTCTGCTTCAGTCAGATGCTTTCTCATTTCTAGGAACAGGAACTCACAAACCCAAATCTCATTTGCCCGGGTTCTGTTTGGACCCTCATCCTCCAAATCAGCACAGAAGTTGCCTCTTGGCTCCTGAAGATGGGACTTAACCCTAACTTCAGAGGTGGTCAGAGTTGTGTTCCCATTCTTCTCTGTTCATGCATTCCTCACATCTGGGTTTGTACCACACACACTTGAATCAACACCTTTTCACTCAGCCAGGCTTTGTACAGTGGAGCATCTCCAGAAATCTATGCTAAATACCTGAAAGACAATAGTTCTGTCTTAAATCTTGCAGTACAGATTTCTGCTTGGAATACAATATTTATGGTCCAAATATTAAGAATATTTCTCAGGGTGTGATGGTCATCAGTCAGAGCATTTATCTCACCTGGAAATGTCTTATTGGCTAAAATGCTTCAAATCCAGGCAGAAAAAAAGTCTGTGAGTAAAGACTCGTTGCTCAGCTTGTTGTGGGAGGGCTCACAAACTCCTGCTCTCTGTCTCCATGTACAGGCTGAGAGAGTTGGGATTATTCAGCCTGGAGAAGAGAAGGTTCCAGGGAGACCTTAGAGCAGCCTCCCAGTACTGAAAGGGGCTCCAGCAAAGCTGGGGAGGGGCTCTTGATCAGGGAGTGCAGGGACAGGATGAGGGGTAACGGTTTTCATCTCAAAGAGGGGAGACTGAGATGAGATCTCAGGGAGAAATGTTTTCACGTGAGGGTGGGGAGGCCCTGGCCCAGGTTGCTCAGAGAAGTGGTGGCTGCCTCGTCCCTGGAGGTGTTCAGGGCCATGTTGAATGGGACTTTGAGCCCCCTAATCCAGTGGGAGGTTGGAACTGGATGGGCTTTAATGTCCCTTCCAGTCCAAACCACTCCATTGAATTTATGATCTCCATGTCCTTCACAGCAAAACCAGGAAAGGTTCTAATGTTCTGAGTTTACAAAACAATCAACTACCAGCTTTTGCAAACACATCTTTTCAAATATGGGGGGGGTTTCCCTTACCCCCTCCAGCAGTGTTTCCCATCAAGCTGGTGGAAGGAGGCTCAGGGACAGCCGGGATGGGGATGCTGCTGCAAAGGAGCACTGCGGATGCAGTGACGACCCTGCCTCTCTGATGGTGGTTTGAGCCAGTGCTGCAGCCCACAGGGAGGAATCTCCTCTCACAACTTCTCATCTCCCCAGGGAAGCCCAAGCTTCAACTGTCTCCTCTCTGCGGTCCTCTCACATCACAGGAGGGCGCAGGGCAAAGCTTACCTAGGGTAACCCCCTCACACTGCCACATTGCTGCAGTCAATGCCACTCACTCAGCAGTCCCCCAACTGAGGGTTCCATGTGTCTAAAGTGGGGGCAGCAGCAGGCTCGGGAGCCGGGAAGTGCCAAAAAAAATCCCACGCAGGCTTCCCCCTTCATTCTCCTCCTCCCACAGCAATTTTCCACTCAGTTTCTGCAGGCAGGGCTGTGTCTCTGGCCCTGCTGACCCTTCGCAGGAAATCCCCTGGAAGGTCCCCTCTCTCCAGGCAGCACCTCAGCCAAGGCAGCCACGCGGAGAAACTCTCCCTCTGCAGGCTGTGATCTTCCTTGGCCAAGTCCAACTGCCCCACACAGGTTCACGTCTGTTCTGAAACCTCTCTCCCATCCCAAACTCACCCCAGTCTGCTGCCCTCCCCATGGATGTGTTGCTGTCTGGAGAACCTGGGCAGGAGGCACAAAAAACAGGCAGGAGCCTAGCAGCAGCTCCCATGATGTGGAAGGCAGCAGGATGCAGGACTCAGGTGAACAACATCCAGGGAACAGGCAGGAAGAGGGAGAAGAACAGGCTGGCTATGGGCTGTCCTCTCAGCCACGGGGTGATGGGAAGTCTTAGCTGGACTCAGGCCAAACAACGTACTGGAAATATTATAATTCAGCTCCCCAGAAATGCCATGAAGTCGTCATCTCCAGGCATGGGCCAATGCCTGCAGACTGTAGCTACCACATCTCCCTAGGGGGCTTCCACTGCTATCCAGACTGTGGGTTTCCATCAGATTTGAGATGGGCAAATCTGCCCTTTCACGGACACCAAGGTTGTCACATCCTGCTGTGCCTGTGGCTGCAGAGGTTCACCCACCATGGCTTTAAGTGTGCTCATTCCTTCTCCCCATGTTCACACAATGATGGAGCTCACAGCCTCGTGGAATGGCTCTGCAGCCTCTCCCGACTGCAGAACTTCAGAGGGAAGGGGAAGCAGGATCCACCGAACAGGGAATCTGCTCTTTCTCACTGGTTCCCCCCACGACTCTTGTTTTTCATTTCTCTGCTGCAACTCAAAGGATACTGAAAGATTGCTCAACACCACCTGACTCCAACCCTTGAGAAATGAAAACGGGCCCGTAAACTTCAGTGGTCCCTTTCCATCTTCCATGCAGGAGGTGAAAACACAACCTTAAATGACCTGACCTGGTGAAGTGCCACAGGCTTCCTGGATAGCCCTGGGGTGGAAGGGTTCTGGTACTGTCACATTTTCAGCAGGTGAACACTTATCTGATCTGCACTTTTCTGGTCTCCTGACCCATGCAAGGACTTAGGCGCCTGGAGCAAACACACAAGAACCGCTGGCTCTCTCCCACCTTCTTTCTCAGGTGCCTTTTTCCAGAAAGGAAGTCTGATCATGGTCTTGGGGGATCACAGGTCAGCTTCCCCCACTGCCCTGATGCCCTGAGGGACATGAACCGGTCACTCAGACCTCTGTGCCTCAGTTTCGCATCTGTGAGAAGGCGATGCAGCAGGTCTCACTCTGGCTGGTCCATCCTGCAGCCCTCAGGATCAGTTCTGTTTTAGTCTCTGACTTCTGGATGCTCAGAGTCACACGGATGCTTGCTGGAAGCCATCCACGGTTGGCACAGGGAGAAGCAAGATGAGTAAAAATCTGGACAAAACTTTGCTGAGGCAAAACCAAACATTTTCTCCACTGTAACATTAACAATTGCAGTGGTAAATTGTAAGAGAAGGAGCCACACACTCCTCCTGTCCCATGGCCACATCATACTGTGGCTGGGTTTCCAAGCAAGCTGTACATTGCTGTGCAAGAAGCCAGTTCTCTTTCCAAGGCCCAGTTTGTACCTGGCAGTGAGTGAGGCAGAGCTGTGGAAGAGGATAGGGTTCTCTTTTCCTATAGAAGAAGCAGGGAAGGATAAGAAAGCAGTAAAGAAAGCAGTGCAGAAATCAGGACTGGTGTGGAAACCAAGGAGACAGCTGGGCTGCACCAAGGCAGAACTGCTGCGTAGCCATCCCTGACATATGTGTCTGCCCTGTTCCGGAGCCCGAAGGACAGGGGATCCGCAGCATCCCTGGCAAAGCCACCACGGCTCTGTCCTTTACTGCTAGATCACCTTTCCCAGTGCCAGCCCTAAACCTCCCTGGTGTTAATGAGTCCTATGACTTTTATTGCTGGTAGCTTATGGAAGAGGCTGCCTCGTCACATAGCAACCTTTTGTTCTTTGTGTGAAAACATCTGCCTTGGCTTGGTCCTCCTGCAAATGCACAGCCACCGGGTTGCTGGGTTTCCCAGCCCTTTGCTCTCCTGAGCTGGACCCTCAGCCCTCAGAAGGGATGCAGCACCATAGGGATGTTTCCCTAGCACGGAGCTGAGCAGAGAGCTGGTTTACACAATCTCTCCTTGTGCCTCTCCTTTCAGCTTGGTGGTATTTTCCCTCCTTCCCCAGGAGCACCCTTAGCACGCAAAGATGTTCAGCTGCTCCGGCATCGAGCTGTGCCTGCTCAGCTTCTGCCTTTTCCCTGCTCAAGAGCTGCAGCCTGGCTGTACTTAATGAATTCTTGTGGGAAGATGCTGCTGCATGAAATTACCTCACACACACACAGAGCTGTCCTTGTCCCAACCTTGCCCAAACAAAAACCTCTCTCAAAGCTGGAGTACTCTGTTCCTCACATTTCAGAACTCCTTCTCCCGCCCCAGTTTCTCCAGGACAGCAGGGTGATTCCTGGTCTGGATCAGCCTCTCGGAGCCATAAGGAGCCCAGGCAAGGCAACCCCGGAAAGGGGCAGAGCCCTGGGAAGGAGCTGGGATGGCAACAGCTTTTGCATGGGCTGAGGTTTCCACCCCGTGTCTTGCTGGAGAACTGCAGTGACGCATGGGTGCTGAGCACCACTTCGGCTGCACCCAGCTGTACCAGGAGCCCCTGGAAAGCAGATCCCCATGGAGGGCTCTGCCTCTGAAAGCCTTCCTGGGCTCAGCCTGGAGGAGAGACAACACAAGGACAGTGAGAGTCATTACGTCCCATGACAGCTGTGACCACGGTGACCCTCAGCCCAGCACCCTCTGTCCCAGCCACCTCTGAGCCTGCAGAGCCACCGCCGCCACCACCTTCCACGCATCAGAGCATCATAGCTCTGGGTGAACCCCTCAGCAGAGATCAATGCCTTCAGGTGCCAAAGCCTGGATTTGGGGGCTTGTTCTGGACACTGCAAACTGAAGATATGGCCATAACCAGTTGCCCTTGCTCCATGTCACGATGGGGCAGAATAAAACTCCTGGGAAACCACCAGAGATGGTTGCATACTGGCCTGGGGGAAGTCAACCACACTCCTGGGCAGTCCACACATCCAGATGTGGCAACATTGGAAGGACGCTATGATCTGCAGACTCTGTTTCTTTCCCTAGCTCACATCTCTGCCACCCAGGTCGCCCATTAGGTTCTCAAGGCAGCGCCTGCCCAACCGTGGGTATGTCCTTGTCAGCCCTGCTGCACACAGGGAGAGGTACACATTGGATCCACAGTTTATGATGGAGAGGCAAGACACCAGGTGTAAATCCGAAAATTGGATCGGTGAGTAGAAGCCACAGGGGCCTGTGTCCCTCAGGAGCTGGGCTCTGCCTCTCTAGATAGAGGTGCCAAAATGCTTCTACCTCTCTGCTCTGCTCTGGGGAGATCCCCACCTGGAGCCCTATTTCCAGTTTTGGAGTCTTGAGGAGACCATGGAGATGATCCAAGGGCTGGAGCACCTCCTGTACGAGGACAGGCTGAGAGAGTTGGGGTTGCTCAGCCTGGAGAAGAGAAGGCTATCCGGGAGAATTTAGAGCAGCCTCCCAGTATTGAAAGAGACTCCAGGAAAGCTGGGGCGAGGCTCTTTATCAGGGAGTGCAGGGACAGGATGAGGTGGAACAGTTTTCATCTGAAAGAGAGGAGATTGAGATGAGATCTTAGGGAGAAATGTTTTCACGTGAGGGTGGGGAGGCCCTGGCCCAGGTTGCCCAGAGCAGTGGTGGTTGTCCCATCCCTGGAGGTGTTCAAGGCCAGGTTGGATGGGGCTTTGAACCCCGTGATCCAGTGGGAGGTGTTCCTGCCCGTGGCAGGGGGGTGGAACTGTATGGGCTTTGGAGTCCCTTCCCACCCAAACCATTCCATTATTCTATTATAAACCCCAACCAAGAGGAGCAGGAACCGGCAAGCTCCTCTGCTGGGATGCTGGGAGGTTTTGGGGCTCTCCAGGGATTTTTCTCCCAACTAAGCCCAAGGGCTGGATCCAAGGCAGGAATAACGGGCGCTTCCTCACCTTCCTAGAGCCCTGGAGGGAAGAAGCCTGGGCAGGACCCGTTCCTTTTCCGGGGCCGGCTCGGCGCTCGGTGCTCAGCCCTCGGTAGATGGCAGCAGGGCTTCAGGGAAGGTAACAAGAGAGCTTATATTTTTTTCCGCAGTGACTTTACTTTCTGTTTGTTTTAAATAAAAATAGTCACCCAAGGCAAATCCACTTCAGAGGCATCTTGGGATAAACCAAACAAGGAGAGGAACATTTCACCCTGGTCAGCTGTGTCAGAGTCACTTATCCAGGTGACAAACTCAACATCTTTTGTGGGCACCTGAGTCATGTGCCCAGTTTAAGGATGAGGAGAAAATGGTATCTGTAGGCAGGGTTTACCTCACCCTCGGGATGGAGAGCTCAGCTTCTGGACATGCCACCCCATCAAGTCCAACCAAAAGAGACCCAAAGCAGGGCAGGGATAGGTCTGACGGCCTGCAGGAGAGAATTGGCTGCACAGAGCTGGGCAACACAAGTAAAAGGAGACATTAAGGTAGCAGCAATGCCATTTGAGGTCATTGCTGTTGTAAATGGGAAAGGTTCAGGGCCATCCTGCTTCAGCCAGAAGGACATGGCTGCCCCATCCCTGGAGGGGTTCAAGGCCAGGTTGAATGGGGCTTGGAGCACCCTGATCCAGTAGGAGGTGTCCCTGCCCATGGCAGGGGTTGGAAATGGGTTTTCTTTGAAGTCTCTTCCAACTCAAACCATTCTATGGTTCTATGATTCTATAACTAAGTCCTGATGCCAACATCAGCCAGAGATGCTTTCAGCAAAGGTCTGGGGAGGACGTGACCTGACAACACCTGTGAATATGCAGGGGTTGCAAGAGGCAGGGAAATACCAGTGCCCATCTCCTGAATAGCCCCCACCACATGTCCTTGGCATGCAGAATCTCCAGGTGAAATGTCCCTCGGGCAGCAAGACCTTCCCATGCTGGGAATTCAGCTCCGCTCCAGCAAATGAATGACTGCTGAAACCACACTGACTTCAACCTGCCTTCCACCACGTATTTAAGGGCTTTTCTGGAGGGAGGTAGTTGAAAGGATGCCGGGAGCATTGGGGAAAGCAAACTGTGAGAGTAAAAGCACCTCACAGTCCTTTTAGTGATCCTCACCAGGCTGCTCACCTTCAGACCCCAGGCTGGGACAACTCCCAGGAACAGAAGCAGTGAAGAGCAGGGGAAAGGGATAGGGGAGGCAGCCACATCCCCTGTGGACAGTGATTTACGGTCCCAGGATGGGACCAACTGGAAAGCTGGCATCAGACGATGCCTGAGAGTTGTCATGGCCAGACCAGGTTCAGCAAGCCAAAACTGGGAGCTGTCTGCAAGCTTCTGGGTACCACAGCAAGGCTTTCCAGAGGTGACATCACTGCCCAGAGCAAGTGGCTATAACTACAGTATTTTCCCAAGCTCTGGTGGAAACACCATTTAACATTTCTCCTGGGCTGAAAAACTGCATCACATTCACCAAGGTAACACACAGCTTTGGAGAGATGAACATAACAGAAAGCTGGCTCTGCGAGTTGACCCAGGAGCAGCCCCTCAGCAATCCTTCTCTGGGGACAATGAGGCAGGAGGGCTAAAGCAGGCAGGGCGAGGGGTTGTGCATGGATGCTCAGCAAGTAGCCCAGAGCAAGGACCACAGCAAGCGCAGGACTTCCCCCGTGGATGCTATGTTGTCCTTAAATCCTTAAACTTCGATCAACTTTGCGTCGTTCTCAAGTGGTTGGTTTGATTCTGATGCTCTAGTTCACTTTGCTAGTAAACATTTAGTTCGTTCTGGTTCATATTGCTCTAGTTCACATGGCTGGTACAGCCATATCATGCTCGGAAAAATCCTCCAAGGTCGCGTTCATAGAATCATAGAATTATAGGATCATAGAATCAATGAGGTTGGAAAAGGCCTCTAAGATCATATAGTCCAACCATCAGCCCAACTCCACTGTCCATAATAAACCATTCTTGAAATGCCATGTCTATATATTTTTTTAAAACCTCCAGGGATGGAGACTCCACCACTTCCCTGGGCAGCCTCTGCCAGTGCTTCACCAGTTGGTGTTTCTAGGCTCAGATATGCAGATTCTTGTGTTTAACTGCAATGATTATAAAACCAAACCCACACGTCTATCGGAGGCCAGCAGGGGTGGAAATGTTGCAGATGTGCCCATGCTCTTCAGATCTCAGACAGTGTAGAGTCATATACCTCCATCTGTACCTTGGGGTGGAACAGGAACGATTTATATCACATATTAAATCTCACAGCAGTACTCTTTTATTGCAACTCTATTGATGCTACCAAGTGACCAGGAGACTCATGTCAGGGACAGGAGGGAGCTGTGACACAGCCAGTGAGGTCATGGTGTAGCATTTGATGGGTGTGAGCTGATCACAGCTGGATTTCATCCCCCGATGAGCAGCATCTGTGTGCACTGGTTGGGGCGATGGGGACAGGCAGGTCCCTGGGGACGCGGCTGTTTTCCGGCAGAATCAAAACCAGGCGGTGTGCTGAGAGAATGAGGTTGCTTTTCTCTAGCACATGATGAACAGTGAAGAACAATAGTGGATTATTGAAGTCATAGAGGGAAGGGATGGGTCATTAGCATGCCAGGGCAGAAAAAGCAGCTTTTCCATCCTCCCATCCCTTGTTGCTAAGGCATTTGGGAGGTAGGATGAGAACTGCAACCACCTGTCCTTTTCTGCTGCAGACAGCAAAGAGCTTTGTAAAGGGTGCAAGCAACTTTCTTCTGCTGAATATCTGGGGAAACAGAGGCCAGTCCAGAGCCACCCACTTGTCTTCTCTCACTATTGCCTCAATTCCCCTCTTTCACCCTTCTCACCCCTCTCCTGGCCAGCAGTCCCGGTGCTCGCGGACTGCTCACGGGCCGGCAACGGTGCCGCTGAGCAGCAGCGAACAGTGAGGAATTCAGCTCGGCAAGAGAGCCGGATGAGACAGGGTGGTGCTGGACTTCTCAGATGGTGGGAATTCAGAAGGTATGGGGACACACATTTTAATAATCCTGCTCCTTAGGCAGCTGAAATACACCCGGTCCTCTCTGCCCTGGCCCCAGCCTCAGCCACACACCCTCCCTCTCCTCCTAAGCTCTGCCCAGAATTGATCTTTACCTTAGCACCAGCTTAAGAAGATCAAATTCCTTTTCATGGCTCTATTTAGAATCAGTGGGGAGGAAAATTCCCAGCAAGATGATCAGCATTTCAGCTCCCCAGCCTTTCATGTGTCCCAATAAAATTATGATCTCTGTTTCTTTTAAATGGTAGGAAGTCTCTCCATGGGCCATGTCCTTATGCCAGAGCCAAAGAAACACCGACACTGGGCTGATGGCAAGGGTGTTCACTATGCCCAACTGTCACTTCTGTAACACAGCTGAGGAGCTGTCTCTGCTCCAGTCAGCTATTTTAAAGGAACATTTGTTCAGGGGCACTGGTTAGTGAGGATTGCTCACTGCGATGTCCCTCCATAGCAAGGCTGTTTGTTTCACTGTCCTGGTTGTTCTCTGTGTGCTCTGAGCAGTATTTAGCCACTGCCATAACATGGACCAGCTTCGCTCTCCGTCTACGTTCCTCTGGCACCAGAATCTTTCTATCTGAGTTGCAGCTCAGAGGGCTGGAGCACCTCCTGTACGAGGAGAGGCTGAGAGAGTTGGGGTTGTTCAGCGTGGAGAAGAGAAGGCTGTGGGGAGACCTTAGAGCAGCCTCCTAGTACTGAAAGGGGCTCCAGGAAAGCTGGGAAGGGGCTCTGGATCAGGGAGTGCAGGGATAGGATGAGGGGGAATGGTTGAGCTGAAAGAGGGGAGATTGAGATGAGATCTTAGGAAGAAATGTTTTGCTGTGAGGATGGGTCTCCCCACAGACTTCTCCAAGCTGAACAAACCCAACTCTCTGAGCCTGTCCTCAGATGGGAGGTGCTCCAGCTGTCTAATGGGTACTTCAGGATAAGGATACTACAGCCTTAGGGCAGGAGATGGCAGCTGAGCTGAGTCGGTTCTTAGCTGGATGCAGAAACTTGGGTCCTCGGGAAAGTTTGTCTCCAGCAGGCAGGGACAACAGACTCTGAGCTGGCTGGTAGGGATCTGCGAGTTGTGCTGACATCCCACTGTAAGCCATGCCCACAAATACGCGATGTGAAGAAAATACTCCTAAAAGCAGTAGAAAGCCGTTTGGAAAGGATGGACCTGCTCCCAGGTCCCTGAGATTCAGATGGATGCTTTGATCTTGTTAAAATAAGATCTGTGGATGGCTTCTACTGCATCACTACAACTGTGCAGGACAAACACTACTCGTTTTGTCCTACAGTTTGCTGCACTGTGCCTTCCCCAAACCCCACAAGCTCGGCAGAAGCCTCTCTGAACAAACCATTTACTGAATCAATCAGATGTCCACATCCCCTTTTTCCTGTACAACTTCCCAGCACAATTTATAGAAGAATCTGTCTCCCCCAATCCAAAACCTATTTTCATCATGCCACATCTTCCATATCTCAACCAGGCAGCAGAGTCTTCCAGATCCATTAAATGGGGGTTACACCATTGGTGTCCAGAAACATGTAGGGTTTATCTGCTCCATCAGGTCAAATGGTCCTCCTGAGCCTCCATCAACTGGTTGCACCAAGGGGTATTTCCAGCAGACCAAACTTCCAATTCACCTCTGGTGCTTTTTTCCCATTGAGCTCAGAACATTTTTGCAAGGTCACTGTGCTCCTTTTGTCCCACTCCTGATAAGATATTGCTCAGGAAAGTAATTTTACCTTGAAAAAAGCCTGAAAATGTAGGGTGGCTTCTTTGGAGAGTCTGTGCATGTTTCTGGGCTCTGCCATGCAACATCCACTCTTTCACCCTGATAGTGCCTCAGTGGTATGTCCAATGTGCAGAATATGGCAGCATTTTCCAGGCTAAACTATGTTATTTTTTGTTCTGCTACATTTGCCCTCATCCAAATTAAGCCATTGTTTCTGCAGAGCAGTGCGTAAGTAAATCACAGGGTTTAACGTTAAGCAGTGCCACTGTTTTCTTGGGTGTATTTGGTACCCACGCTGCCGTAGCTCCCTGTGGTGGTGGAATCTGCCTGTGCATCTCCAGGAGTGCCTGAGCCGTTTGGGTATCCATTTGGTATGGCCGGGAGCTCTCTGGGCTACTGGGTGTCAGGCTGCACTGCTGAAAACAAACCACAGGTTACACGCAGAGATTTCCAGTCTGCCTGCACTAAAGAAAACATTTTGCAAGAGAAAATATAGTATTCCAGAGGCTTATCTCACTTGGTGGCAATTCTGGGTGTATAACTGAAAACTGAGTTGACCATTAGATGTTCGCAGAGATGCTGAATAGCCCAGTGTTCAGTGGTCTCTGCCAGCCACGGCCAATTTACATTAAAGGCTTGATTCCTTCTACAGCCCTCTTCTCAGCCCCTGGGAAATCGCCTCGGTGCTTATTCTTCGTTTGCAAGGACTGTCTAGTGTAAGGAAATGTCTTGCCTAGCTCTGGTCTCACTGCTGCCAGCAGTTCTGCCCAGGGTTTCAGTAGGCTGAACCGGGATATCACTGGCCATCTTCATTAGCTGCAGTAGATTTAACATAAGCCACAATGCCCACCTCTGCCTACACCAAAAATTGGTAGTCAGGCTCTTCCCACTATTCCGGAGAAAATTTCTTTGCATAAATTTGGGGCATTTTTTTTCATAAACAAGAGGAGCCAGCACTGTGCTTTCCCAGGAACTGAAGAGAAAACTGGATTAAGGGCCAAGTGATTAGGGGCACATGTGCAAATTACACTTTCATGGAAGAAAAGTGTAAATATTAGAGTAACAATAAAAGCAATAACTGCCTGCCGAGAGGCAAAGAGCTTTAGGGTGGGGGGGCGGGGGTTAAATGTCATGTGTAAATGTGATCTGTGCTGGCAGAGAGACATAAGTCCGGGAAGACCCTGCAGTCCCATCTTGGAACATCCTGGGGGGTCAGCCAGTCTTTCTTCCCTTTCTCTGTTGTTTTTGTAGCCCTCCAAGCCAGGCAATATGAGTCATAGCAGGCATGCCTGTGCACCGGAAAGTTATGGAACAGCATCCCTGCACGCATACGATCCCTTGCCCTTCTCCTCCCCTCTCTCTTTGCAACAACGATTGGCGACCGATTAATCGCTCTTTGCATCCCCGAACCAGCTGTTTGGAGCTCAGGGAATCACGAAATCCCCGGGGCTCCCTTCGGGGTGGCCCAGCTGATGGCAAAGGGTCTCAAGGGATCCCCCGCAGAGGAGTCCGGTCGGGTCCGGGAGCATCCGAGAGAGGACCAGCGGCTTCGGCTCAGCTCTCTGCCCGGAGCCCTACCGTGCTCCTCGCTCCTCCGCAGGAAGAGATGTGGGGGCGGGGAGGGGGGAAGCGGAGCAGGCCCCCGCGCGGTCTCCTCTCCCACTCCGCTGCCCCCTCCACCTGCAGAGTGGGATGGAGTGTGTGTGTGTGTGGGGGGGTGTTACACCCCAAGTCACCCCTGGACCCGGGTTTAAAAGATCTCGGAGATATTTCCACATATCAAAATGCCGCCCTCCCCTCCAGCCCCCATCGCCTTGATTTAGCCCTTGGTAATTAATTTGGCATTTCAGAATAGCTACTGGGCTGGATAATGGCCTCATTCATCTCCCCAGCCTAATCTGAACAGAATCTGGAAGAAAAGCTTTCAGAAAGACAGAAACTGCCATTCGGCAACTGCTCAAAAGAACTGTCACTCCAGGGGAATAAATCGCTCCTGATTATTTCAGCCCGGGTCTTCTCTGCTTTTCCAGCCGCTCCCTGTCCCCGCCGGGGGGGCGGCCCCCCGATATTTGGGGAGGGGAAGATCTGGTTGGGTTTTTCCCCTCCCTTCTCCAGAACCCAAGGCCGGGCGATGGCAGGGGGAGGAGGGCGCGGGGCAGCGCTTTGTTGCCGGGGAGGTGGACGAGCAACGGGACTCGAAGAGATTTGACTTTTAAAACAGGCTCTGAGCGCCGGGGCCGACTTTCCCGGCTGCTCCCGGTGGGGCTGGAATAAAGCCCTTCTGCTCCTGCTTCATCGGGGATTCTCCTCGGCCCAAAGTGGTGGAGAAAGGGCCACTCCGCTTTGCCCCGGCCCGGCTCGGCTTCCGGTGTTGTTTTGGAGATGCTCCACTCCCTGTGTAGTTACTAGAGATGCTCCGATCTCGGTGCTGGTACCGGCTTTGATGTGGTCCCAGTGTAAGTATAGGAGATGCTCCGATGCCGGTGCTGCTACTGGATTTGCTCCGGCACCAGTATAGATACCAGAGATAGCAGAGATGCTCCGTTCCCAGTGTAGGTACCGGAGATGCTCCAGTCCCCGTGCTGGTACCACTGATGCTCCGGTCCCGGTACAGGTACCGGAGATACCAGAGGTGCTCCACGGGCTCGGGCCCGTGCCTTGGGGAGCTGTACCTCGGTCCCTGCGGAGCTGCTTACATGCATTTAATAGCTGGAGGGCGAGGTAATTAGAGGAAAGCCTCAGTAAATCACGTTAATGACCGCAAGAGCCATTACAAACCCCGCGGGTTGGGGAACACCGAACAAACCCAGCGAGAAGGGCAGGAGGGAGGCGAGAGCCGCAGCCTATGCCCCGGCACCGGGCAGCGGCCGAGGGCCGGCAAATTAACACCCTGCTAATGTGATTAAGCAGCACCTCGGATGTGCGGGGGAGTTTAGCGTCGGGCAGGTTTTCTTACACAGCGCCATTTTTTGCTGCGAGACGGTAAAGACCCGTGTGGGCTGGTGAGGCCAGGGGTGCTCTTTAAAAACCCTCCCGGATTTTAAAGAAACGCCGAAATATCGGGGTTCTGATATTTATGCTCTGTTCCCACGAAAGTGTAATTTGCACATGTGGCCCTGATGGCTTTGTAGATCCTTGGCCCTTAATCCAGTTTGCTCTTCAGTTCCTGGAAAAGCACCTTTGGGGGAGGCGGTCGTGGAGGTGTCAGGGTCAGCTGGAGCCAAACACGCATTGCTGCAGAGGGATCTGGACAGGTTGGATCCATTGGCTGAGACCAATAGGATGAGGTTCAATAAGGCTAAGTGCTGTGTCCTGCACTTCGGACACAGCAACCCCGTGCAGCATTACAGACTTGGGGAAGACTGGCTGGAGAGCTGCCTGGCAGAGAAAGGCCTGGGGGTGTTGTTTGACAGTGGCTGAACATGAGCCAGCAGTGGCCCAGTTGGCGAAGAGGGCCAATGGCATCTTGGCCTGTGTCAGGAACAGCATGGCCAGCAGGAGCAGGGCAGGGATTGTGCCCCTGCACTGGGCACTGATGAGGCCACAACTGGAGTACTGGGTTCAGTTTTGGGCCCCTCACTACAAGGACATTGAGGGGCTGGAGCACGTTCAGAGAAGAGGAACGTAACTGGAGAAGGGTCTGGAGAACAAGTCATACGAGGAGCAGCTGAGGGAACTGGGGTCGTTTAGCCTGGAGAAGAGGAGGCTGAGGAGAGACCTCATCTATACTGTCTACAAATGCCTGAAAGGAGGTTGTAGCAATGCGGACGCTGGGCTCTTCTCCCAAGTGACAGGTGATGGGATGAGAGGAAATGGCCTCAAATTGTGCCAGGGGAGAATCAGATTAGACATCAGGAAAAAATTCTTGACTGAAAGGGTTCTCAGGCACTGGCAGAGGCTGCCCAGAGAGGTGGTTGGGTCACCGTCCCTGGAGGTGTTTAAAAGATGGGTAGATGAAGCGCTCAGGGATCTGGTTTAGTAGTGGATGGGTACGGTTGGACTCGATGATCTTACAGGTCTTTTCCAACCAAGAGAGTCTATGATTCTATGACTTTATGATCTTCTCCCGGCAGAAACACAGTGGCACTTGTCTCACTCCGATCTGGATTTCGTATGTTCCCCCAGGCACAGGAGCCCTACACGGTGTGGTCACAGGCTCTGACTCGAACACGAGTGTCCGGAGATGAAGCACAAGGCGGGTTCGGACACGACAGGCGAGGATGGTTACAGCAGAGATGGTCATCTGAGGCATAACGTGTTCAGATTTGGGGCACCTGGCTGGGCACAGCGGACCTCGGGTCCCGACCGGATGCAGCACCACCGTGGTACCCCACAGCCTGACCCCATCCCAAGTGTGTCCACAAAGCCGGGACCGAACCGGCGCGGGGCATGTGGGGCAGTGGTGTCCTCGGGGGTGTCCCAACGACCTGGGACGATTTGGTCTGAATTCCCTCCCTGCCTCCTTAGAGCTCTTCCAAAGCTGGACGGTCCCACCGGGACCCAAACCATCCTGGAAACTGGGCTGCAGTGTAAGAATGGGGAAGAAAACTCTCCGGGTCTGGGACAACTATGACTGTGCGCTGTGTGTGAGCCGGGTGTGCGAGGCTGCATCCCTGGGACCAGCAGGACTGGGACATCCACATCTCCCCAGTCCCGGTCCAACCATATCCCCATAGCATCCACATCCACACACACATCGCTCTTCCTCCGGCGAAGGAGCAGCGAGGGTATTGGGAGCAAGACGGAGAGGCTGCTGCTCGGGGAAAAGTTAACACATCCAGGCAGCGGCGGGGCTGGAGCGGCCCCGGGGGGAGCGCTGGGGGGCAGGGAGGCTGCGGAGCCCCGCTGCCCTGCAGGGAAGGCGGTTGCATTGCCAAAGACGCCCCGCTGGGCTAGCAGCCCCGGGAGCAGATTAATCAGGCGCTAATTCAATTTACGACAACCACTTTTATTCAGCTTGCTAGCAAGGAATTCAAAGCGGGGAGAGAGGCGGAGGGGCAGGGGCCGGGGCCGGGCTGGGGCTCGGGGCTGGCCGGGCAGCCCCCAGTCCCTCGGGCAGCCCCGACGGGGCGCACCGGGAGGGGATAACGATGCTGTACCGGGGTCCTTGGGCTTGAGTGACACGGCATAGGCAGCGCTCCGAGAGAGGGCAGCTCCCCTGGAAAAATAAAAGTGAGGGAGGGAAGCGGGGGAGAGCATGGCAGCCAGGAGCTGCAGGAGGAGAAGCCCTCTGCTTCCTCCCGGAATCTCGGTACCGACCCTCGGGGATGTCACTTCGTGGCGCTAATTCGACCAGGATCACCGAGGGAAGAAGCCTAGCAGGAGCAGAGTCGTGGGGCATCCCCGGCCGGGACTATCGGGAAGGAAGAGCTCAGCAGTCTAGGGGCTGCTCGCCAGGCACCAGGGGAGGACTGGAAGGGGAGCCCGGGGCTGGGCACAGCCCAGAGAGGGACAAGTGTTGCCCTTTAACCCCTTCCTTGCTTTAAGGGAAAAGCCGACAAGGTGCAAAGCGCAGGAGGGAGGTGCGAGGTGCCCGGGTTGTCCTCGATAAAACCCCCATCACCGGGGTCAGCCCACTAAAACAGCTACCAGGGTCGCCGGGCCCCTCAGGTTCCGTTTTGTGCCTGAGGAATCGAGATTTGAGCCGCCAATGTGTGCTCGCAGCCCAGAAACCATCTGTGTCCTGGGCTGCATCCAAAGCAGTGGGACCAATAGAGCAAGAGAGGAGGTTCTGCTGCTCTGCTCAGGTGAGACCCCACCTGAAGTATTGTGTGCAGTTTTGAAATCCCAACATAAGGAGGATATGAAACTGTTGGAACGGGTCCAGAGGAGGCCACGAGGCTGGAGCACCTCTGATATGAGGACAAGCTTGAGAGAGTTGGGGTTGTTCAGCCTGGAGAAGAGAAGGCTCTGGGGAGACCTTAGAGCAGCCTCCCAGTACTGAAAGGGGCTCCAGGAAAGCTGGGGAGGGACTCTTGATCAGGGATTGCAGAGACAGGATGAGGGGAAATGCTTTTAAAGTGAAAGAGGGGAGATTGAGATGAGATCTTAGGGAGAAATGTTTTGCTGTGAGGGTGGGGAGGCCCTGGCCCAGGTTGCCCAGAGCAGTGGTGGCTGCCCCATCCCTGGAGGTGTTCAGGGACAGGTTGGATGGGGCTTTGAGCCCCCTGATCCAGTGGGAGATGTCCCTGCCCATGTCAGTGGCATTGGACCTGGATGGGCTTTAAGGTCCCTTCCAACCCGAACCATTCTATGATTGTATTTCCCCCATTTAAACTTCGCTGGTTTTCTTTCCCAGAGATGAAGACTCCTGTGGAGGACCCGCCGGTCCCCCTTGGAGCTGGTGTCCAGGTGGGTCCTGCTCCTGCAATGGATTCTGCTCTGCCCCGGATCCCCTCTCATCTGATACTGAAAATGCCGGCAAATAAACTTTCTAAGATTCGTTTTAAGAGTTTTAAAAAGTAGTAGCCTTTAATTCAGTGCTGGACACGTGAGGTTTAGCATTAGCTTAGATAAAAATATTCCACTTTTTGTAATAGTAACTACTCGTGTCACAACCCCGTCTGCCCTGGTTGGGGAAGGACAGCCCAGCAGCGACCAGCTAGGAGAGGGCCCGATTCTGTCACTCCCGGCATTCCCGCAGGTAGGAGAGCTCCTCCCTACCGCTTCCCCCTCTCCCCTCCCCATGCCCCATCTTCCAGCTCCATTGTGGGGGACAAAGGGGCGGGGTTGTGGGGCACAGAGCCGCGGGGGTAGGGGGCACGGGGGGAGGGGAGGGCCGAGGGACAGGGGCTGGGGAAGAAGGACGGCCCGATCCTGTCCTTCTCGGCGTCCCCACAGGTAGGCGAGGGGGCTCCTCCTGGCTGCTCCACGCCTCTCCCAGGCCCATGCCGCACCCGCAGCTGCTGTGCCTGTCGGGGGACACAGAGGGGCGGAGGATGTGGCACAGATGGGCGGGGATGAAGGGACAGAGGGACAGGGTGGGGAGGACACAGAGGGACAGAGAAGGAGAGCACAGAGGGGCGGGGTGGGAGCACAGAAAGGCGAGGATAGGGGGGACAAGGGGACGAGGCGGGGGACACAGCGAGGGAGGATGGGGGCACGGAGGGGCGGAGTAAGGGGCACAGGGGGCGGAGATGGGTACACAGAGGGGCAGGGTGGAACGGGGATGGGGGGACAGAGGGACGGGAGGGGGTGACAGAGGCGTGGGGTGAGAGGGACAGAGGGGCAGGGATGGCGGGCCACAGAAAGACGGGGGTGCGGGAAGAAGGAGAACCCTTCCCCGGCTCCTCGTGGCGGCTCGGGAGCCCCCCAGAAGAGCTGCCGTCCATCACCGCGATGTCGGGGCGGGCTCCATCCCTCTCCTCTCCCCATCCCCGCCCCACCCCTCCCTTCCCGAGCCCTCTGTGCGTGTCTGTGGCTGAGCCGCCAGTGGATGTCGTTGTTCTGTTCCTTGAGCGCGATGTCACTCCTTTTAGCGTGACCTCAAAGGCGGCGGGGGCTGGGACCGCCAGTCATTCTCCGGGCAAGAGCCGGGGCGGGCGGCGGGCGGGACCCACAGCCCCCCCTTTTTTGGTGCCGCCGCCGTCCCCCCCGTTCTCTCCGGGGCTTGGCCACTGCGATGCTCCGCGCTTCCTGAGTCGTCCGAGTCGCCCCGCGGAGCCGCCGCTCGCCCCACGCCGCAGGATGGGCGCGCAGGGGCCGCTCGCGCTGCTGCTGATGGCCGCGTGGTTGGCGGAGCCCCTGCACGGAGGCTACCACGGCGGGGGGATGTTCGCAGTGCAGACGGCTCAGCCCGACCCCTGCTACGACGAGCACGGACTGCCCCGCCGCTGCATTCCGGATTTCGTGAACTCGGCGTTCGGGAAGGAGGTGAAGGTGTCGAGCACCTGCGGGAAGCCGCCGTCCAGGTTCTGCGTGGTGAGCGAGAAGGGTGAGGAGCAAGTGCGCTCCTGCCA
Source organism: Dromococcyx pavoninus (assembly GCA_033558185.1). NCBI lineage: Eukaryota > Metazoa > Chordata > Aves > Cuculiformes > Neomorphidae > Dromococcyx > Dromococcyx pavoninus. The sequence continues at coordinate 283,140 of JAUMJL010000285.1, read as the reverse complement.
TCTCTGCAACGCCTCGGACCCCAAGCGCGCCCACCCGCCTTCCTTCCTCACCGACCTCAACAACCCGCACAACCTGACCTGCTGGCAGTCCGAGAGCTTCGTGCAATACCCGCACAACGTCACCCTCACCCTGTCCCTGGGCAAGAAGTTCGAGGTGACCTACGTCAGCCTGCAGTTCTGCTCGCCGCGCCCGGAGTCCATGGCCATCCACAAGTCCATGGACTACGGCAAAACCTGGGTGCCCTTCCAATTCTACTCCACGCAGTGCCGCAAGATGTACAACAAGCCCAATCGGGCCACCATCACCAAGCAGAACGAGCAGGAGGCGGTGTGCACCGACTCGCACACCGACGTGAGGCCCCTCTCTGGTGGCCTCATCGCCTTCAGCACCCTGGACGGTCGCCCCACCGCCCACGACTTCGACAACTCGCCCGTGCTGCAGGACTGGGTGACGGCCACCGACATCAGGGTCACCTTCAGTCGCCTCCACACCTTCGGCGACGAGAGCGAGGATGACTCCGAGCTCGCCCGCGACTCCTACTTCTACGCCGTGTCCGACTTGCAGGTCGGGGGGCGATGCAAGTGCAACGGGCACGCGTCGCGATGTGTCCGCGACCGCGACGACAGTCTCGTGTGCGACTGCAAGCACAACACGGCCGGCCCCGAGTGCGACCGCTGCAAGCCCTTCCACTACGACCGGCCCTGGCAGCGGGCCACGGCCCGAGAGGCCAACGAGTGCGTGGGTGAGTGCCACCCGCGGACAGTGACACTGGGGGGCAGGGCGGGGGCATGGGGACAGGGCGCGGGGGTCCTCGGCAGCGCGGGGAGAGCGAGGGATGTGGCAGGAGATCGGAAGGGAAAGGCGTGGGGACATCCGGGACATGGAGGTAAAGGAATTAGGACAACTAGGACCCGGCAAGGAACTTCAGGAATGGAGACGGAAAGGCACGGGGACATCCAGGACCCGTAGGGAAAGGCATGGGGACATCAAGGAGCCGTCAAGGGACTTAAGGAATGGGGAGAAAAAGGCTTGGGAACATCCAGGACCTGGCAAGGGACTTGAAAAACGACAAGGGAAAGGCACGGGGATATCTAGAATCTGGCAAGGTAAAAGACACCGAGACATCCAGGACCCGACAAGGGACTTCAGGGACGGTAGGGGAAAAGTACGGGGCCATCCAGGACCCAGCAAGGTGAAAGGCATAGGGACATCCAGGATCCTGCAAGGGACTCAAGGGACGGGCAGAAAAAGGCATGAGGACCCGGCAAAACCTTCAGGGACGGGGAGGGAAAGGCAAGGGGTCATCCAGAACTCGGCAAGTCGAAAGGAATGCGGATATCCAGGACCCGGCAAGGAACTTCAGAAAAAGCTCAGGGACATTCAGATCCCGGCAAGGGACTTCGGAACGGGGAGGGAAAGGAACGAGGACATCCAGAATCAGGCAAGTTGAAAGGCATGGCGACATCCAGGAGCCCGCAAGGGACCTTCGAGAACGGGGAGGGGAAGGAACGGGGACATCTATAACCCAGTAAGGGACTTTAGGAACGGGACGGGGACATCCGGGAGCTGGCAAGGGACTTCAAGAACGGGGTGGTAAAGAAAGGCCCGGAGACATTCAGGGACACGGCTAGGCGAAAGGCACGGATATATCCAGGAGCTGGCAAGGGACCTTCAGGAACGGGGAGGGAAAGACACGAGGACACACAGGGACGTAGCAAGCAGCGCGGGGACATCCAGGGACACTGCGAGCAGCTCGGGGACATCCAAGGACACGGGGAACCGTACAGGGACCCGCAGGGAGATGGAGAGCAGGGCAGGGCGAGGAGGCTGAGGTATACCAGAAGTGCGGAGACGAGGATGTGAAGACACCGCGCAGCGCAGGGAATGGGACACCGAGGCGCCTGGCATAGTAGGACAGGGGACACTGGGGCACCCGGGAGCACTGGTGACAATACTGAGGGACCCCGAAGTGTCGAACAGGGGTCACGGGGAAGTGGGGACCTCCAGACAGGGGACGGCAAGGCACAGGAATCTGGGACACGGAAGACAGCCGGGAGTTAAAGGCAGGGGACACCGAAAGACCTGGGAGCGCAGGGCTCCGGAGCGGGGGACTGTGGAGCAGGGGACTGAGGGAGGCTCGGAAAAGTGGGGCAGGGGACAAAGAGCTGCTCAGGAGAGGCGAGAAGGGACGCTCAGGGAACCGGGCAAACACCGTTCGTGCAAGGCGAAGCGGCTGGCTGAGAAGGCTCTCTTCCCTTCCCCGGGAGACTGGCTCAGAGCCCTCCGTAAAACCTTCAGCTCGCCCGAGTTGCTCCGTGCCCGGCCGGGACGGGGATGGGCTCTGGACCCTCTCTGGCCCAGATCGGCAGAGCCTGCGGCTCCCGGCGCTGCATTCTCGGAGGGTGCGAGCAGTCCCGGGGGGCTGTGGCGGGGTGGGGGGGGACTTTGAGAGAACTGGGGAGCAGCCGGTTCTTTTTCTCTCGATCGAAAAACCCGCTGTAAGCGAACCCCAGCCTCCGGGTTTTCCCCGGCGGAGCGGGGCTGTCCCTCGCCTCTAGTGGAAGGCGCAGAGTTCGGGGTGCTCTTCCCCCCGAGTCCCGACACATCTCCTGCGCTCCTGATTATTTCAGCCCGGGTCTTCTCTGCTTTTCCAGCCGCTCCCTGTCCCCGCCGGGGGGACGGCCCCCCGATATTTGGGGAGGGGAAGATCTGGTTGGGTTTTTCCCCTCCCTTCTCCAGAACCCAAGGCCGGGCGATGGCAGGGGGAGGAGGGCGCGGGGCAGCGCTTTGTTGCCGGGAAGGTGGACGAGCAACGGGACTCGAAGAGATTTGACTTTTAAAACCGGCTTTCCCGGCTGCTCCCGGTGGGGCTGGAATAAAGCCCTTCTACTCCTGCTTCATCGGGGATTCTCCTCGGCCCAAAGTGGTGGAGAAAGGGTCACTCCGCTTTGCTCAGCTTCCGGTGTTGTTTTGGAGATGCTCTGGTCCCGGTGCTGGTACCGGAGGTACCGGAGATGCTCCGCTCCCTGTGTAGTTGTTAGAGATGCTCCGGTCTCGGTGTAGGTATCAGAGATGCTCCAGTCCCCTTGTTGGCACCAGTGCAAGTATCGGAGATGCTCTGGTCTCGGTGCAGTTATCAGAGATACCAGAGATGCTCCATTCCCGGCGTAGTCCCCTTCTGCTCCTGCCTGCGGCTCCCGGCGCTGCATCCTTAAGAGGTGCGAGCAGCCCCAGGGGCTGCGACGGGGTGGGGGATTTGAGAGAACCGGGTAGCAGCTGGTTCTCTCCTTCTCGATCGAGAAAAGCGCTCTGTAAGCCAGCCCCAGCCTCCGGGTTTTCCCCGGCGGGATAAGGGTGTCCCCTGGCTCAGACTGGGGTGCCAAGGGTGCAAGGTTTGGGGTGCTCTTCTCCCTGAGTCCCGACACATCTCGTATGCTGGCCAGTCCCACACTTTAGGGGGCCGAGATTCCCAGGCCTTGTTGTGTGTTGGGATGCGGGGTCTCCGCGTCGGGAGCGCATCCCGGCACCCACCGCCGACTTATTCACACGGAAAGCACTGCGCGGTCTCCAAAACATTTGCAGCTCCGACGATAGGAAAAAAACCCAATCCTTCCCGAGCGGTTGGCGTTGGGCTTTTGGTTTTTATTATTACTATTTTGCTGTTTTTTAAATTATTTATTATTATTATTCCTTCTTCTCCAGTTTTTCACCCCCCAAAATCACAATCAGATGCATCTGTTGCAGAGCATAATTTCTCCGCCGGAGCTTTCGCCACCGAGGGTACCCGGCGGGGAGAGGGGGTCCCGGGGCTACAGCCCGGTGATGCTCAGCACCGGCCCGGAGCCTCCGCTCCCCGGGACAGCAGCGGGGGGGGGAGGGGGGGAGAGGGGGAGGGGGTGGGCAGAGGCAGAGGCAGAGGCAGAGGCAGAGAAAGGTCTTTTCCGGGAGGGGAAGGCAGCGGGTGCCGCTGGGGTTATCTCTGGGTTTTGCTTTCCTTCTGTCCCGGAGGGTCCCTCTGCCTCGGGGATGAGGCTCCCCGTCTCCATCATTTCCCACCGCCGCTCTCAGCAGCGAGACCAGGGAAGCAGGGGGACTCAGCTTCCCCCAGCCCTCAGTCCCGTCTCACAAACAGAGATGAATTTCCTGCGTGCAGAAAGAGGCTCCGCTATCTGTGATGCCATAGAATTCGGTGCGATCTCGGGGTGCTATTGGACCCTTGGTCTATTCTGCAGGGTCCTGAGGCGCTCCTTGAAAATGCCTCTGTTCAGTTATTATGGCTGGCCACACGCTCTTAGCATCTTTCTTCCTCCCAATTTACTTCCAGTAAAAAGGGAACAAGTTCCCAGATTCCAGTAAAACGTATGACTTTTCCGCCAGGCTTTGCATTTCAGTCCTAGCTGTGTCAGACTTCTGCAAACGAATATCACTGCTTTTTCCTTTTCCACTGACTTTCCTGGGAAATGAATGTTTTGCAAGGATGAAGCTACTATAAAATAATATCTCCCAGGCTGTTTCTGCTGCTCGTTCCCCGGGACCATACCTATCAGTCTGCAAAACCAACCACGGCCAAACCACTGTTGCCCTGCCAAGCCCACGCTGCCTGGAATAATCCCCCCCAGATAAAGGTCACAATAACTCTATTCAGCTCCCACCCACTTGCTCATGACCATCGGCCCACCCTGATTTCACTCCTAAATCCAGAGAGAAAGTCAGGCCTTTCGGTCACTCGAGGGCTGTGGATGCAGCCTTTTTCCGACAAAGACCGAGGACGACTGACGTGTTGATGGGGATGTTGCTGGTGGGATCCATAGGGATCTTCAGCTGTTTGAGAGGGAAGACAGAGAAAGCCAGACCCTCCTGAGCAGCAATGGTCAAGGATTAGGTGAATTATCCAAATTAGCTGAATTTGCCCCAAGCAGTGGTGTGAGAACTCATTACGATTTTTTCACTAAATTTGCTCTTTTTTCCTGGAAAATTCATTTTTTTTCAATCAAGGAGAAAAATGACAGAATGTGTCTGCTTTGCCTAAAAATTTGGGTGTTTGCTTTGGTAAGCCCATTCCCCTCTGCCAAAACCAAATCTTTGTTCCTATTCAAGCTTATTTGGGGCTGAGAAAGAAACGCGCTGGAGTTTCTGACAAAAAGTCAAAATTTCCCACGGGAACGGTTTTCGCCAGCCAGATCTAATTTTTCTTTATCACTTTTTCCTGCCTCTAAGAGCTTGGGCACTGTACAGGGAGAGGATAGGACCTGGCCCAAGGAGATGTTCTCCAGGACACTGCTCTTGCAGGAGCCCAGTTTTTCACAGATTCAGGTTCCCATCAGCTTTACCTGGCAAATAACTCATCCACATTGAGCTTGGCCTTACAGTTCAGCTTTGGCCGGGCGCCTGGGAGCTAACATGCTCCAGGGAGGATGCAGCTTGGAGACAAGCTTGGAGTCTGTTCTCCATCCTTCCTCTCTCTGGTGCTTTCAGGTCAGCTCCATTTACTCAGCATCGGTCCAGGCCAAGCCCCATGTGTCCAACCCAGTTTGTCCTGATGAAGATTTCAGTTCCCCTGTGAGAGGAGATTGCAGCTGGAAAAGGCTTGGACTAAAATGTTTTCATAGCTCAACTGCTGGTGAGCTTGTGTGGATGCTCAAAAATGCAGCCAAGGGCTTCAACCAGATTTAGCGACACCAATAAAATGTGGTCGGCACAATTCCATGATTTTTCACGAACCAGGTTGTTATTTTCAGTGCTGGAAATGAGCACGGAAAAGTGCTGCTTTTGAGAACTCCCTTTAGTTTGCATAAAATACCTTTGCATTTGCTTTTGCTGGAGAAAGTACTACTAGACAAATGCAGGCTGCAGCTCACTGACAGGCGCTTTGAGAACAACATCCAGACTCCCTTCCCAGTGCTGGCTCTGGTGCTCCACAGCCCTTTCCCTGTGGGACAGGAGATGCACCCACCACCTGCACATGAGTCTGATGTCAGTGGTGTCTGCAGGTGCTGGGCGTCTCTCAGATTTTTGGCCCTACATGATGCCTAGAGAGTGTTTAACAACAACAAGTGCGGTTGCAGGGAGAGAAAGGAAACATATTGTGTTTTCAGAGATGGGATTTGGCACAAGCTGCGTGTGAAGCCTGGTGTTAGGCTCTGCTCCGCGGTGCACACTGCAGTAGGGTTCCCAGGCTGGGATGTGTCTCATGTCAGAGCAATTCGCAATCAAGTCTCTCCTCCAGCTAAAATGAAACTTCATCTCAGACAAGGAGGGAACTACGAGAGAACAGCCTGCCAAACACTCCCAAGGAAACACTTCCTTCCAGACAAACCTGGAGCTTTATAATCTCTGTGGCAGCCCAGGGAGGTATTTGCAGGGCAACCCTTGCTAAAACAGCTGGTGGGCTCCTCTCCATCCTCATCACAAACAGGGAAGTCAAATCTTCCCGCAGCAGAGCTCTTCTTGCTCTGGTCCTGCAGAGAGAAGTAAGGACTGTAGGATTTCATCTCAGAGAGTTCCTGATGTCCCTTGTTAAATCTAAGTGATCCCTTTTCTTTAGTTTGCATTAATCGCCTCCATTAGAAAAGCCCTTGTGGTTCTCGTTCTGCCTGTAACTGTCTTCCCCAGGGTCAGCACAGTAGGGTGTTGGGTCACGCTACAAGATGATTCCTTCCAGTTCCCCTTGGCTTACGAATGGGACAAAGAGTCAAGCTGGTGGTAACTGATGGCTTTGGGCCCACCGGAGCCGTTGTTCCTGTGGGCAGGCAGCCCCCCCGTGCATGTCTGCAGGGTCGAGGCACCCCAGGAGTGCGCAGCAGAGCGGGCAGTCAGGGCAAGTGCTGGGGCCACTGGTGGGTAACAGTGGTGGCTGAGACCCGTCAGACCAGGAATGACTGGGTTGGTGAAAGATGTCCTTTCTGTCTTCTCCTCTCCTGTGGTGATGCAGGGGTTTGCAAATAGTCTGTCTGGGGTACAGAGGAAGAGGGCTCTCTCTGCAACAGAGTAGGAAATGGTGGTGGGTAGGACCAGTAGCATTGTCAGGGACCTGGTCAGGCAGGGGCACACCCATTGCACTCTTTTCCCTTTTGGTTCTGGGCACCATGGTAGGATGGGACTCAGGCAGTTAAGTGGTTTTGTAAATCCCTCTGTGAGAGAAGGGGATCTGAGCATCCCCAGTGTTTATCCTGCTTGTGGTCACATCTCTTCCAGAGGGACAAGGAAGGATGCAAGCGTCTCTTCTCACCTTGTAAAGCAGCAACATTTCTTATCTGAGCAGAATTTCCAAGGTATTCCTGCAGGATCCCCGGAGTGTGTTATCCTCTGCCCATCTGAGATGGATGCTGCTGGCAAGGGCTGGGCAGCACAGCATGGCAATGTCTCCAGACTGAGCCAGCCAGGCAAAGTTGGCAGGTTTGAAGGTATTGCAGCTGCTGTGTGCTGACACTGTCTGTTACTTTCTGTTATTATTAGGAATACTCATCGTTTCTGATAGCCTCAGTTTCCCAATTTGTAGCGAGCAAAGGGAGGCTGTGCAAAGTGTTTTGGCCTTGGAGTGAAAAAAGACATGAAGCAGTATCATAGCATCCTTATGCCCAGGGAAACACCACATCTGGGGCAGTTCCACCAGCGACGCGGCACCAAACAGCACCTGGAGCAGATCCTCTGCAGGCTGGAGCTCTCATGGTGCCATGTTCCATCCACGGAGCTGAAGGTCTTTGCACCCCAGCCCTGGTTCTGTTCCTATTGGGTTGTTCTGTGTGGGGCATTGCATGAGCTGTGGGTAACACTGTATTGCTGAGCAGATGGGTGCTGTAGCCATAGAAATATGGGCCTGTAAGCTGCTGAGCCTCCCATTGTAGCCTCCCAAGCAGGCCTTGCATGGGCAGAGCTTTCTCACAGGCTTTTATTCTCAAGAAGCTTAAAGTTAAACTGATTTCCAACAGAAAGGTTTTTACACCAACAAACAAACAAACAAAAAAGCGCAGTTAAGGCTAAAACAAAACCAGGCTTGGCACTCTGGGTTGGACACTTGCCTTCCCTTGAGCTTGTCCACGGCTAATCTCTGCCCTCCTCTTTTTGGGCCAAAGCATGTCTTCCTTATTCAGCCTCTGCTGTCCTCGCTCCGGCCAACTCCCGGTGACCGCCCGAGGGGATGTGCTGCCTCTCTGAGGACTGAGCAAGAAGCACAGGAGGGCTCTTGAATCTCTGCTGCCTGTAGGAATTAATTTCTGCTTGTAAAAGCACTCCTGGGGTTCGAGTTTTGGTTTTCCTACCTGATCCATGAAGTCAGGGCAGCTGGGACATATAACCCTGTCTTACTATTCTTAATGTATCTTCGCTTCATCCCTGGGGATGGGAGAAAGTCTTTCTGACCATGGAGGGGTGTTGCCAGCTTTGGCCCTGTCCTGCTTCTCTTTCGGGATGCCCTATTTTTGATATAGTGTTTTTCAAGGCTCTTGCACTTAATTTGGGTTATTGCATGCCTGAGTTGGGCTGTGGAAACAGAGTTCTCTTGGGGACTTTCTGGAGGATTTAGGGAGCTGTGTTGAGCTTCTTCCCCAGCCAGTTCTGTCCTGGGTGACATGCAAGGTGAAGGACACTTTGGATCAGGATGACTGGAACCAGCTGATCACCTTCATAGCGGGCATCATTGCACCCAGTCTTACCATCAAAAATAAACTCAAATCTGCCTCAGGACCCACCAAATTACAACATCCAGCCTTTCCTAGAAAGCACTGGTGCCACAGCACAGGACACACCAGCCCTTGCTGTGGCAGGGCTGAGCCTTTGATACACAGGAAGGGGGGATTTCACAGCCCCCAGCCTCAACCCCAACAGGATCATTTATTTGCAGCATGTTCATGAGTGCACTAAACAGGTCCCTCAGGTTTTTCAGGCAGCAGCAAGGGAGGTAGAGGTTTTGCTGCCAGGCTCAGCCTGCGCAGATGACTTACACCCTGGACAAGTGTTCGGCAGCGGCAGAGCCCTGCAGTCACATCTGCTTCATCCCCCGGGCTTCTCCGGAGTGGTGGCTGCCGTTTGGCTTTTGCTGCTGCAGTCAGCGGGGGACATTTCCTTTGCCTGACCCGAGCTCCCCTCCCCGAGCGTCCCTGCCAGATCCCTGCTGCTTCCCGCAAGGCAGCGTGGCGGAGCCAGGAGCCTGGCATGGCTGTGGGGCTCAGCCTGGCTCTGCAGTCCAGCATTACAGGAGAGCGGGAAGAAAAGCAGAACTCATAAAGAAATCAGCCAGATCCTCACCCGGTGCTGTCTGGTGGCAGCATCTCACCTGTGCTAAACACACTCCAAAATATCTCCTGATGGCTGGGACAGGGCTGCCTGGCTGAAGTGACAGGCAGGCTTTTAAAAAGATATCTGTATAATAGCTTTCATTTATAGAGGGATTAAGATGCCCTGGGGAATGATAAGGAGACGGGGAGGCTTTTCCTGCTCTGAGCCGGTGCTGCTGTGGAGGCCATTGGGGGGAGTAGGGCGGGGGGCTTGGCTGTTCTTGCTCCATCCCAGGTGGGAGCAGCCCAGGTTTGCAGCACAGATCAGAGACACGAAGGGGCTCGGCCACATGCTAGCTGCAAGGTTGTGTCAGGCTCTGTGAAAGGCAGGGGATTAACTGATGGGGAGGAAAAAAATTTGTTCTGTCTTTTGGTAGATACTAAAGAAACAGGCTCTGACCCAGGAGAGAATGGGCACCCACGTCGGCAGTGGGTTGGAGATGGAGGGGACACACAGTACAGCTGGGAGCTTGAGTTATGGCTTTATTTTGAACTGCACTGGGTTTAGTGGAGACTGGAGTTTAAAAAGTGATGGAGTGACACGGCAAGAGAGATTGTTTCATCCTGCAGCTCAGCAGGGATGGTGCTGGGCATCCCGAGGTCTCAGCTGTCATGGGGGGGCTACTGCATTCACAGCTGCACCCACAGAACTGCTGCTCACAAGATGTATCCTCTATGTACAATGACTATCGCATCGCTGGGGAGTGCAGCAAGGAAAGAAAGCCATAGATAGGGAAAAAGCCTCGTTTCATGTCCCACACACAGCTGTGACAGCAGGGAGAATGCTGGCAGGAGTTCTCCTTTCAAACTTTCTCAGTGTTTTGTGAGTGGCAGGAGGGTTGAAAATTGTACCTGCATGTCCCTCCTTGATAAAAGATTGGAAGATGGGGAAGGAAAATACTTTATTTCACTCTCTCCTGAAAGTGCAGGGTCTTTCTAAATTATTAGAAGGTTATGGACTGGAAGGGGCCTCTGGCTTTGCCCACCGGCCGTTTTCACCCAGCTTGTGACAACACCTGGAGAGGGATCCCCTCTTGCACTCAGCCTGATGAAGGCACAGGGTATCGCGAGGTGCTGTGTGGGGAGCCACAACCCCTAGCCCCGCTCCTGTGTTGTGCCCCCGGGGACAGCAGAGTTGGTAATAGTAAAGGATGAGCCCAGGAGACCTTTGCCAAAAAAGAACAGTGAGAAAGAGGTTGTGTGGGCACACGAGTGGGAATGCTGGTGTGGGTGAGCAGCCTCTGGGGGCAAAGCATCTCCCTGGTTTGGGGAGAGGAGGATGGAGAGCCAGGAGCCTACACACAGCACCCAAAAATACACCTAGGAATGGGGAAAAGTGCTATGAGGGGCAGCCCTCTGTGGGTTTGTTTGACAGCAAATATATTCTTTCTGAGCTGCTGCAGGGAGCTGCTGGGATGGGAAATGCTTTTGGACTTGGAGAAGTAGACACAGATTCAACAACGGTGTGTGATGGAGTGGAAAGAATGTTCCCTGGTTTCTCAGAGTGGTAGGGAGCAGAGGGATATCTTTCTCCCTCCGTCCCAGGTGGAAATTAGAGAAGAAATGCAGGAGGAGAGCTGCTGGTTCAGCAGTCCCCGCTTTGCACGCTCACTCTCTAGGCTGCCTGCCACATCCGTGCTGGGTCTTCGAGGTCCCAGGTTCCATGAGGAAAAGCCTAGCTGTTCCATTCATCACCACCATCTTTACACCTCTCTGTACTCCAAGTTCAAAGATGGGAAGATGGATGAGGAGTCCATGTAATCTTTCTCATGATATTTCAAAGCCATCCATCACCCAGAGCCCCACCAAACTGCACTCTGTGGGACTGTGAGAAGGATTGAGAAGGATTGAGTTCATTTTGACCAAGGATGAGTATTTTCATGGCAGCTCCATGGGGTGAATTAACATGTCAATTATCTGGGTATTCAGGGTTCAGTCTTAGGCAGTCAGACCATACTGGGTGGAGAGAGGAAGGACAGAACATCTGATCAGAAGAAGGGATTTGCCCATCCTGGTACAGCATCTTGGTTTGCTCTCACAGCCCCAAAAGCATTTTACTTCAGTGTCTAAGGTATGATGTCTGGTTGGTAAGGAGATGCTCTGGGAAAGGCTGAGACGTGTGCAGGGAGGTGGGAAGGGGTGAAGGAGAAATCGTGGGTAAACGAGACCTGAATATCCCTGTTCTCAGACTCCTTCCCTGGACCACGCTTCCCATCCAGGGAGGCCCTGGCTCTTCCTGGACCACAGGCCACTGCAGCATGTATTAATGCACAAACAGAGCTGTGAATGAAATCCTGCCCTGGGAGATGTGTAAGAGGTATCAAGACACTATAAATGAAACAGGAAAGAAGGAAGGTAAATGATGGATAGAACTATGGATGGGAGAAAAAGTCTGTTTTTAAAAATCAGCCATTGCAGTGCCCAAGATGAGCAGAGCAGCCTGTGAGCATCCTCGAGGTGGTCAAAGCCAGCTGCTCCCTCCTGGAGCTTGCAAAAGGCTGTTGTTGTCCAGCTTCATCAGATAAGCAGTGCAGAACCAGGCTGGCGACCGGCGTGCATCTCGCCTTCCTCTGCCGTTGCAGGCTGTCCCGAGCCAGGCTGTTTACTCGGTTGTCCGCCAGCCCTTTTGCAACAGGGAGTCAGTTCTGGTTAATGTTGGAGATTGTAACGTGATTACGGAAAGTCTCATGAAATTAAATCACTTTGCTTCAAAGCGGCCGGGGAGGGGGAGAGTCTCTCTGGCAGCAGGGATGGCCGAGCGGATATTGAAAGCAGCCTGGTAGCCAGTATTGCACTGCGCGCAATTGAGCTCTGACAGTGTGAAGGCAAATACAAACAGCAGCTTGTGTTTGCACACAAAGGTTCTGTGCACCAGTATCCCTGGCCCTGTGCTTTACACCCTTGGCTCCTGGGCAAAAAGTCCTGGGAGGGTAGGAGGGAGGGAAACTCCACTGAATATTTAGAAATTAATTGAACTGTGCAAACACGCCATTGGGAAGCTCTCAGTGTAACGTTTTGGAGCAGTTACCCGCCGGGGCTGGAACACAACTGCTGGACTTGAAAGGGCGACTTTCACGCTGAAGCAAAACTGGACAAAAGAAGATAAATGAAACGGGCTCCCAACGGGGTTTGGTTTGTTTGTTTTTGTAACTCGGCTAATATTCCCGCATTGTTCAGCCCAGCAGCCCACTGTCTGTCCTTCACACGCTGCTTGTAAATCGGGGCGAAGCGGGCAGTGAAGGCAGCAGGCGGTGTGGGGCAGGGAGGGGATGAACCCCTCGGGCTCGGGGTCCTGGGGACTGTGAGGTTGTCCGCTGCAGCCATCCTGGTGCAGGGAGCTGGACGCTCTGTGTCTACTGGGTTGCAGTCACACCTCGCTGTGCTGGGGAGGTCTGAGCCGGAGCGGTGATGCACAGCCCTGTTAATTCCCGGGTGAACCTGGATTTAGCCCATGGCATTCTGGGGCATGCATAAGCCATCTCTTCTCCATGCTAAACCTTCCCTAGAGCCTGCTCCCCAACCAGGAAGATCGCGGCTCTTCCTGGACCACCAGCCACTGCAGCACGTGTTAATGCACAACCAGAAGGAGCCTGTCCCATAATCAAACCCTGTCCTGGGGGATGTGCAACAGGTATCAGGGCTGGGCTAACAGCAGGAAGATTAAGAGGATCTGTGGACCAACACAGCATTGCTATCAGTTTGTTTTGCAGCTGAGCATGGCATATCCTCATGATTTTCATGGAGTTGCCAGCAAATCTGCAGAGATTTGCCAAAGCGAGGACCTTCCAGACAAGCTGCGGGTGAACAGTGGGAATGTGTTAACTGTCTCCATGTCCAGTCAGTAGCAGAGAGAGAAGCAGTGCTCGCCCTCGCTGTGCCGTGTGGGTGCCCAGGGATGTGTCTCTATCAAGCTCAGAGCCTGCCCAGGGGCTGGGGGATGGACCACTCGTGCAGGGTCAGGGCATTGCTTCCTGTACATTGCTTCCACCATCCCTGGAGGTGTTTAAAAAATGGATAGATGAGTTTTTGAGAGACATGATTTAGCAGATGATGGGTGCAGTTGGACTTGATGACCTCAAAGTTCTTTTCCAGTTGGAAGGTTCTATGAAAGGGGCTCCAGCAAAGCTGTGGAGGGGCTCTTGATCAGAGAGTGCAGGGACAGGATGAGGGGGAATGGTTTTCAGCTGAAAGAGGGGAGATGAGATCTTAGGAAAAAACGTTTTTGCTGTGAGGGTGGGGAGGCCCTGGCCCAGGTTGCCCAGAGAAGTGGTGGCTGCCCCATCCCTGGAGGTGTTCAAGGCCAGGTTGGATGGGGCTTTGAGCCCCCTGATCCAGTGGGAGGTGTCCCTGCCCATGACAGGGGGTTTGGAACTGGACGGGCTTTGAGGTCCCTTCCAACCCAAACCACTCCATGATTCTATGATTGCAGGATCTTGAAAACACTCTGGTGGTCACAGCCAGGTGAATACAGGTGCTCATTTGATTTTAAGGCAAAAAGATCCCCAAATGCAAATCTCTTGAAAGTCACTTGCCCCAGGATTTTAGGCAAAGAAGCAATGAGTTCTAATACCGCCATATTTCCCTGGTTAACAGTGAGTAAGAAAAGCTTAACAATCAGCTGTATAATAGAATTGATCTAATTAAATGGCAAAAATAGCAATGATTTTAAAACATTAAATACCATTTAAGATGCTCTGTAGCACGCACTCCTCACAAGCCTCCACAAAATTTGGCAAAATGATTTATGCAACCCCCAAAGAAGCTGGTTGTTTGTCTCCATTTCACAAAGTTTCACCCAATCAAAAAAACCCCAATCCCGACAAAACCCCAGACGGCCCATCACGTGCTTGGGGCGACCAAAGAAATCCCCTGGTTTGGGTGACCAATGAATGTCCCCAGCAGTGAAAAAAGCGAACAATTTGTCGGCAGCCCATGCACTTGAAAACGAATGATCCAAATTATTCAGCAAGTCTCCCCGGATAGTGAATCCATTGAAAGAGGATCGAGACAGAGTCATAAATTATTCATTACCCAAAAGAGAATGAAAATGCATATAATCATAACAATAATAATAACAACAACAATCACAACGCTAATAATAGTAACAAGAATTCAGACAGCTCTGCTGAACCAGGGAAGCATGAAGACCCACAGAATTTATTTTCCCTTTGTTCCAATCCCCCTTTAGAGCAGCTGTTTTAAATAAAGGAGTGTAAAGTGGGTCAACATTTGGAATAAATGTATTTATCACCAATAATTTGGCTCACTTGAATTGCCTAGGGGTGATGTAGTTTGTACTCTGGTCCTTGGCAGTGAAGAGGGCCATGAACTCACAGGCATCACTGTTAATTGCTTAATATAATGAATTTCTCAGAGTCTTGGACTACTTTTAAGGAGTCTATGGAAGCGGCTGCAGTGGAAGCATGTACTGTGCCACTGTCCCTGGAAAATTTATTGGTGTCCATGAACTGAAAGAGAAGTGGAAAGTGCTGGCCTATCCCTGGGATCCGACTCTTCCTGGCTTGAATGGGACCTTGATTGTGGAGTCACCCGGGACCCATTGAGGCAGTAAGAGAGCTAAGAAGAGGCCACAACACTTGTCACACAGCCCGTGAGTTTCCTGTTGTCGCTGGCATGCATGTTCTTGGCTGGAAAACTCTGCCACAGATACGCCGTGTGCCTCAATTTGGTGCGTTTTGGCTCTCCATCATTTTGCAGCCCTTGGGACATGAGATTTTATTTGGGCATCTTTTATTTGGGACCCTGTTCCACCGACCCCTCTGGAGGGATTTTCTCCAAGGGGAGCGTGCTTCCAGGCGAAGGATGGGCATATATTGAAAATTCAGATACATTTCTATGCTTGCGCCGTGTTGTAAAGCGTCCGACTACAAGTTTGGCATGCAAATGAGTTCCCGTTTGCAGCGAAGGGGCTCAGCCGTGGCACTCAGCCATCTCCCAACGGTTTCCCACAGGTTGTCCTGTGTTTGCAAGGAGGGGCCAGAAGGGCTGTAGAGTCCCTTTGCCATTGTTGGTCTTCCTCAGAGCTTTCTCTACCTGCTGCTCTCCACAAGGAGAGGGGAGGTTTGATGCTACTTCATGCAAGCATAGAAAAATGGTATTTTCAAGGCTAGGAAGCAGCACGTTAGGTCAGGAAGGAGCAAAGCTCTCACCCCACATGGCTCCATCAGGTTTGGGTCTGTGGTGAGTGCTCAGCACCTGCATGGTTCAGTGGGTCAGCACTGCAACAGTGGGGCAGGTTTTGTGCATGGAGGGCTATTTTGGAGACGCGTCTGCCAAAATATCTGCTCACAGAGTCTGATTTTTATTTGCTTACTGAAATAATCTGCAATTAAAGAGGATTTTTATTTGCTTGGTGAAATAATCTACAATACAGGCTCAGCCCTGCTTGGGTCTGGGAAGGTGTGAGAGGATGGGGGAGATGGGGAAGAGGCGGAGGAGGGCCCGGGGCCAGTGGGGGACGTGGCAGGATGCCCATCCACTGAGGTGGGTGCCAGCAAGTGTTGGGGTTTTGTGATGCAGTTGTGATTTTCCCCTGGCCATGTCGGCAGCAGAGCCAAGCTCGTAGGTCCTCCACTATGGGCAGCTGTAATGCAAGAAGGAGAAGAAAGAATTCCTGCTGGCATTTTTGTTGGAAGTTGCCTGTGTATTAAGTGGAGCACGGTTTTCATTACCAGCTCCAATTTGGTACAATAAATCACAAACTAGCAAACATACTTCTGGCCTGGATTCTGCCCTCAGTTATGAGTGGCAGTAACCAGAGGCAAAATCCAGCTTTGACTGCAGCTCTGTGGCCCATATGTTCACCTTTTGGAATTAATTTCTTCTTATAATTTCTGTGTAATTATACAGCATTGAAGGCTGATTATACACTTCCTCTCATGGGCAATTAATATTGCTGATCTGGTGCCAAGGGTGCATTTTGCACTGTACAAACCCATGGAGAAGACCAGCTCAGCCTCCAGCGTTTGCTGCAAGGTGACAAGCTGGACCCTATTCCCTTCAGCGAGGGAACTCTGGACCCCCATCCTGAGTCCTCAGAGGTGGTGGGGCCACCAGCCAGCAACTTAGCACAGGCCAAGCACTTGTTGTTCAGCCATCGAAAGAACATTGAGCGTTCGGGTGTGCTCCAGCTGCTGCTGAAATATTTGGGAGGTCATTTCTGCCGAGCAGGCTGGAAGAACCTGTAATTGCAACAGATGCTCTCTGACAGCAGCAGCCCCATGGGTGAGCAGAGCAGCTCATCTCCCCAGAGCAATAATGTAATTTATATCTCATAAGACAGTTTTATTTTTGTGAATTACCAATGCCTTTTTATCCGCCAGTGAACTGGCTCAGCCCAGCCCGTGCTCCCGCCTGAGACAGGGGGAGTGGAGAGTCGTAAAATAGACTTCTTGCATCGGGTTATGGTGCCTATAAAATTAGAAGCTGGCTGCCCAGTTAAACAAGCAATTTAAATGGATAACAAGGCATCCCCTCGCCCACCTCACAGCTTCTGTAGAACAACTGAGTGTAAGTGGATGGAAAGAAGAGAAGAACAGCAATGGGTTGGCTTGAGTCAGGCTTCTTGTGTGGTTTGAACGCTGCTGCTGTTGTGGTGTTTGGGTTTGTTTGAGGTTCAGATGAGATGGAGAGAGAAAGAAAGTGGGAGGAGGACAAATCACTTTCAGTTTCACCATTGGCTTCTGCGGGCTTTGGATGAAGCCTTCCTCTCCCTCTGTGCAATTTGTTCTCCCAGTCTGGGTTTGGGCAGGCTTGGCTGCACATGGACTTTGCTTGTGCTGATGGATTCGCTCCTGCTCTGCCAGATGCAGCAACAGAACCCCAAATGAGAGAGTCTGAAACCAAACAGGGAAGGTGTTGTCTCCAGGAGTCGGGTTGCCCTCACCCCTGGGGCACAGGGTTGTCCTTGCAACACCCTCCTTGCAGCAGGGGAGGTACCCCAAAGGCATCTGACAGCATTTTGCAGGGTGATGGGGCTTGGGCCACACAGTCACCAGCTGCTTTCCCAGGGTCTTCAAAAGAGAGAAGCAGCAACTTCACCTCCCTTGTAGATGCCCAGGGCCAGCTCTGTGTCCCAGGCTGCAGGCAGACAACAAGTGCTTGGATAGTGGTGCCCTTTTTGCTTGTGCTGCAGCTCTGAACTTTGATGTCAGAGAAACTTAATAACAAATACTTGGAAAAGGAGGGGAAATTTCCTCCATCTCCTATGCATCTGGCAAAGAGCAACTCAGAGCATCGACTTCACTTGGTCAAGGGAGTGCATCTTCATTGCATGCCCAATTCTACCTCTGTGGGAAGTACGTTTTATGTCACTCTGTCACATCTGCTCTTGGGATTTTAAATCCTCATTCTCAGTCCCAGCTTGAGACCTAAGACAGCAAACATCTATCTAAGTCACAAGTCATTGTTAGGTTTCAGAGTGAATACTCCCTCGCAAAGGCAAGAGCAGCTTGTCCCTTACCAGATTGTTGCCACTTGTTACTGTGACAGCATCGTTCATTCTCAGACAGATTTCACTGCCTCCAAACTTCGGCTCCCAATCTCATAGGCTCATATTTTCCCTTATCCCATCCTCTCGTGTGGGCAGAGAGAAGCCAAGAAAAGCAGGTGCTGAAACCCAAACATGGCAAAGAGAAAAAACTGCCAGTCTATCTCATAGGAGAGAAATCTGCTGGTTTCATTCCCCAACAGAGCACTAAGGCTGTGCATGGACCTGAGCATTTTAGGGAGAAGAAAGGACAGCCCCAGGTCTGTCCCTGCCCTGGAGCCAATGCAGGTGAAGCAGCTGCAGCTGCTGAGCAGCTCTCCAGGCTCCCAGCCTTGGACACAGCCTCCTGAGAGTTTAATTTTTGGGAAGCTTTAACATCTCCAGCTTACCAAGTACTGAAAGAAAGGTCAGCTAATCCTTCACAACGTCTGAATGAATTCAGGCCCAGAAGTGAGATTACTAAACAGGGGAGCGGGAGGCCAGGATTGCTGCATGGATACAGGGACCCTTCCCATATTCAGGCCTGGCTTTCTAAAGAAACGGACCTTTTATTTCACTTCACATCCCCTGGGAGGAACGGTGGGGGGTGGGCAGACGTGGCCAAAGCACCCAACTCCCCTCCCCCAGCCTTGTGATGGCAAACAGCAGCAGGGCTTGGTGGAGGGGAGCCCCGAAAGAGAGCAGACCAAAGATCTCCATCCATGGGATGGGCAGACGGGGCAAATGGGGTGTCCTGTGGAGACTGCGCAGCAGTCACAACACCCCCACCAGCTACCCTGCTCTGGGTCTCAGCTCAAGCATTTGGGAAGAAAATCCCCCAAAGCAGCATCCTTGTATCCCTCCTGGATGCTTTGGTGGCTTTAGACCCGTGTCTCTGAGGGCACTGATGTCCCAGCGCTCCCTTTGTCCAGGGACCAGGCATCCAGACACTCCTGTGCATGGAGTGATGTTGACTGAACTGCATGGTGGTGCCAGGAATTAAGGGAAGGTGGCCATATCTGTGCCATCACCACTTGATGTGCTTCAGGTCCCCTTTGTGGGACATCCAGAGAGGCCACCCATGGGTCTGAGCTGTGTCTGAGCCCAGCTGAGTGGGGCCAGATGGGTGCCCAGCAGCTCCTCGGTGCAGAACCCCTTCCTGTGAGAGGAGAGGCACTGTGCCCACGGCAGCCGGTCCTGGGCCGTGTTGGGGGCTATGGGGCCATGCAGGGAGCTCCGTTCTGGGCTGCACCCGCAGTTCGTTATGAACCCCCGGGGAGATGACATGACAGGACCACTCAGGACTGGCTTTTCTTCTGCAAATCAACTGTCCTTCTCAATGCTGGAAGAGGGAACCCATTGAATGCAGGCAAGCAGCAGCCCCCGGGGGTGTGGATGCACTGCGGATGAGCCATGGTAACCTGGCTACAAGTGTGACAACGCAGACACCCAGACCCCGAGCCTCCCTGCCAGGCTCCTGAGCCTCCCCAGACTGGGTATTCAGGCCACAGGGTTTTCTCTATTGACCTGGAAAGACTGTTCTGCATGGGAGAATTTTCTTTCTTTCTCTCTTGGTAACTGCAGAATCAAGTGTTTCGCAGTTGGAAACTTTCACTACCACAACATCAAACTGGTAATTCAGCTGGGAGCTGCTTGCCCAGTGATGGGCTTTCATTCTCAAGGTCCAAAGACCAGGTGGGAGAAAATGGAAAGGATGTATTTTACAGTCACTCTGTGATGACTCCAACAAGATGGGATGCTCTGTCACCATGAGCAGAGCACCCAGTACCATCACGTCATGCATTGCTGCCCAGTTCTCTGTCTTCTTGGAAAACACTAGTTTCCCTTTCCCAACTTGCTGGGGATGTGTGATGGAAAAAGCCCATTCATCCAACAGAGCTCCAGGTGAACAACCTCAAGGTTAGACCTTCTCCATAGCTTGTTTTTTGTTGCAGACATCCTGTAAGAGGCTGTAGCAGTGGCTGAAATGCTGTCTGGCTGTGTGAACCCATCAATGCTGGGGCGAGTGCATGGGTGCTGCAGGTCTGAAGGTCTCATGGAAAGTTCATCAATTCCCAGCCTCTCCAGGAAAAATGGCATTGGGAGACTAACAGTTTAGCCCCACTCAGCACCCTCTAGGTGCTTGTTCAGTCTCAGAAGATCCCTCCTGGTGCTGGGGGAGAAGGATTTGTGTGATGAGATGTGAGCACATCAGTACAGATCTCTTCAACATGCATCTGTGATGCTGTAAAATGAAATGCCAAGTCACCCAGTGACTTGGATTCTGAGAGTCCTGGACAGTGAAAAGCCTAAGAAATACAGCTCAGAAATGCTTAAATGCAGCCCCAGAAGGTGGCATTCACTGGAGGGAAAGCAGCACAGGCATGAAGATGGCAAAAAGGAGCAGCTTGCCCTCAGGTGTGATATTTGTCACAGGCAACAGAGACAGCCTGGTGCCACCAGCAACTTTAAGACCAACCCACCAGGATCAGCGCATGCAGGCAGAAGGCAGCAGGGGCTTAGGTGGAGGGCGGAAGGTGCAGGGCATCCATGGGGTTAAAAATAGCCCCATGACTCTTCTGGGGAGAGGTTTTTCAATCATTTTGCGGGAAAGCTTCCAACTGCAATTCTGATCAAAAAGCAGATTGATGCTAGGGCACCCAACCATACACACCGCGCGTACAGTGCCTGCCCTGGGGAAACTGAGGCACGGGTGGGAGAACTGAATAAATAGCAGTGCAGTGGCAACCAGAGAGGTTCCCTGATCCTTTTCTCCTGGTTTTCCTGATTCTGTACTGGCGTTACTCAGTTTTTGGTTTACTGGAAGGAAAGAGGGAGGAGACTCATCCTTGCTGTGCTGGGGAGAGTAATGAGAAGCTCAAGGTGCACAGCATTTCGGGGTGGGGGGAGGGGTCATGTTTAGCTCTGACCATTTCAGGTGTAGAAAAATTTCTATCTGCCTTTTGTTGTGCCTAAAGAGATATAAACAATAACCACAGGCATATATGGGAGATGCAGAGTGAGTCCCCTATGCCAAGAGGAGGGCGAGAGGTGGTGAGAGCTTTGCCAGGGGAAGAGGAGAAGATGACAGCTCTGTCTTTGGCATGATCAGACGTTCCAGTCCCAGCCCATGCCCAGGTTAATCAACCCCTCCCATGCAAGCCCCATTCCCGCTGTGAGTTCTTCTCAGCCTCTGCATCAATCCCCTTCACAGCTACCGAGTCCTCCGCAGACGTTGCCCCCAGCTATTCAACTGCTCTCCGGATCATTAAACATATTGAGCCACACCAGTCTTGTGACTGGTTAATTAGTAAAGAGTTGACTAATTAGTTAATCATGTTTACCAATCGCTTTGAAAGTGCTCAATGTTATTATTTTTAATTATGACGGTGCCCCAGGCGCTGTTCACCTCCCGTCATGCCAAGCCTTGCAGGATTCAAACTCTTTGTCCCTGCTACCCAAGGGTGGTTTTAAGATGTGAATTCGCCTCTTATCCTCTGGTTACCAAGCTTCCTTAACAGCCTCTTGTGTGGGATTTTAGAAAAGCCCCTCACAAAGTCTTCATATACCCTGGCACACTTAACTCGCTCTTTTAAAGCCATCTTATCCATTAAGGAGGCAGGATTGGCTCTCACAGAGCCATACACAGGAGTGCCGTTGTGCACCCGTCATCCTGCATCCCTCTCCTGACCTTAATGAAAGATCAGTCGATATCCTGACTCACTCTCTCATCCCAGCCTGGGAAGCTCCAATCCATAGAGGTGCCATAGATACCTCTGTTTTGGGACCCTCCCATCCTATGTGAGAGAAGCCAACATTCCCACCAAAAGGAAAGCAAGGTTATTAATCACAGAATCTTGGAATGGTTTGGGCTGGAAAGGACCTCAAAGCCAATCCATTTCCAGCCCCCCCCGCCATGGGCAGGGACACTTCCCACTGGATCAGGGGGCTCCAAGACCCATCCAACCTGGCCTTGAACACCTCCAGGGATGGGACAATCACCACTTCTCTGGGTAGCCTGGGCCAGGGTCTCCCCACCCTCACAGGAAAATATTTCTCCCTAAGATCCCATCTCAGTCTCCGCTCTTCTATCTGAAAACCATTCCCCCTCATCCTATCCCTGCACTCCCTGACCAGGAGCCCCTCCCCAGCTTTCCTGGAGCTCCTTTCAGTGCTGGGAGGCTGCTCTAACATCTCCCCACAGCCTTCTCTTCTCCAGGCTGAACAACCCCAACTCTCTCAGCCTGTCTTTGTACAGGAGGTGCCCCAGCCCTCGGATCATCTCCGTGGAGTCCTCTGGACTCGCTCCAACAGCTCCAGGTCCTTCCTGTGCTGAAGACTCCAGAACTGAATGCAATTCTCACATCTGATTTCAGGCTGGTCAGAAGGAAAGGACAATTTTAGTGGAGGGCAGGAAGAGAAAGTGTACTGAAAAGTTTTCATTTACTGAGAAGAATATGAGAGGGTTTGTTAGGGGAGAGTCTTGGCATCTCTGAAGAATCCACATGTCTAATCGTCTTGGGGCTTTCTTCATTCATAAAAATGTCATCAGCTCATTAAGCAATGTCATAAAGAGCCCCAACCACCTCGTATCACTGTGCAATCTGAAGAGGAGTCTTCTAGCACCAGCTGCAGAAATAAAACCCACCACATAGCACTGAGACAGAAGAAAATCTGGTGCTCAAGCAGACAATAAGCTATAAAAGTCACACAAAGCTGCCACGGGAGCAGTGTTTGGGAAGATTCCGGTCCCAGTCAGTTGAGCAGGGAAGCTCATGACCAGCCAGAGTATGGATGCTGCTCCTGGACATGGCTGCTTAGTTCTGCTGCCTTCAACCAAACTGCGGCCCCCAGGTTGCAGTTGGAACCTCGCAGCTTATGCTCTTCTAGAAAGCTCATAGTGGTGTGCTGTCAGAGCTCACCACCTCCAGGTAACACAAACTGAAATGGCTGCTGCCATCCTTGATCTGTGCTTATGGTGATGTGGTTGCAGAATTATGGACATGTTAGTTGGAAAATGGGAAGATATTTTCCCTTGTACTCTGAATTTCCTTGGAAATCCTTACTCCTTTCATGGCTGCTAACAAAGGCCAGAGCAGCCAGGTGCCTAAAATGGGCATCAGTTAAAATGCTGGCAATAAGTGGGGATGAATCCCATCCTCAGGGTCTGTAACTGGCCCTTAGACAGGCCATACTGGTCAGAAGAAAGGACCTGTTGGGGCAGGACCGTGTTTCCAACCTGAGCAGCACCAGACTCCCTGGGAAGTGCTCGGGTATGGGGCAATCATGCAGCAATAGCTGGCTGGTGGATTCTCTGTAATTTAGGAGCCTCCGAACAAAAGATGTCACCATTCTCCTTAGTTTGAGTAGCATATCAGTAGTGATGGTAGTGTAATGGTTTTTGTTTCTATGGATCACACATCTGGGACATTTTCAAGTTCTTTATTGAATTAACTGGTACTGGATAGGGGCTTAAATTTTCTGGGAACATCTGGAGTAAAAAACTTGAGCTGCAGTTGTGCTGCATTTTGTCTGCCCTTTCATGAAGGTCAGAAGGCTGTGAAGTCCCCTAGATTCTATTCATCCTATGGCCCCAGCACATTGTCTCCCTTACAAGTGACTGCCCGCGGGGCTGTGCAGCGGGGGCTGGGTTAGTGGTTGCAGAGGTGCAATAAGGAAGGGCAGGAGCACTGGAGTTCCATTTAGTGTCTTGCCCTAAAATCAGCTTTCTGCCTTGTCTGACTTTCTCACCAGTATCCTTCCCTTACAGAGCGTTTCTTTGCTCCATGAAGCTCTTCATGCAGCCAGTGAGTACCAGGAAACCTTCCCCATCCTCCCTGTCACCTCAGTGCTGAGACAGGGAAAAGTCATTTCCTCTGGAGCCCTCCTGAGGCAAGGCAAGACCTCCAGCTGTGCTCCTCAGCCTGGACAGCTAATGGGGTGGCTGAAGTACCACAGCCAGCCATCTCCTCCAGGTGTCAGATCTGTCCCTCTGGCCTAGCCCTGCTGTTGTCTCAACATTTCCATCCAGGAGGAAAGCCTGGTAAACCTCTTTCTCTTCATAAAGATAGAAAAGCCAAGGAAGTCTGGAAGGGAGGGGAGACAAACACAACGTATGCATACCTGGGAAATGTCATGTTTGGTTTTTCAACTCAGAATGGGCAATGACAGCAGCTCCATGGGGGAGTAAATAGGGGAGCAGTGCAGATTTATAGCTGTGGGTCGTGGTCGAGCTGAGCCAAGTATTCTGCCTAGCATCAGTTTTATGAACAAGATGAAGTGCAGAGCCTCCAGTGCAGGTGCCCTATTAGAGGAGAAACACTTGGAGAGCAGACACAGGGAGTGCGCAGCAAGAGGCCATCCTTCCCCCTTCCCTGCTCTGATCTGGGTCTCTCCATTCAAGGCTAGATTTGGGCAGGTTGGGAATTGCAATAACCAAGCATGATCAGGCCTCAGCAGGTCCTGGGTTTGGTGCCACCAGCCCGTAGAAGTCATGTGCCGTAAGCCATGAGCAAAGCAGCTGGAGACTGAAGCAAACAGGAGACAAGCCCTGCCCTCTTTCAAAACAAAACAAGATCCACAGCAATTCCCAGCCCTGTGGAGGGAGTAATGCCAGACAGAGAACTGACACCTCTTTGACAGCTCCAAATTCAACACCCTGTTGGGCTTTGGAATTACCACCCCAAGGAGAACTGTAGAGATGGTCACAACACCTCAGAACAAGGACACAAATGATGCCAGGGTTTCCCTTTCTGGCCAGATACCCAGACTGAATCTCTTGTAAATTCAGAATCTCATATAAAAGATTAAGCAAAATTACAGGAGGCTCCCAGCTCTCACTGAAACAAATGTGGTGCAGACCTTTCTCATAGATTTGGGCGAGACTGGACTGTCACTTTGTCACAGTGTTGTACTGAAAGCTGTTTCAGTTGGGCTTTGACACATAACTGATGAATGTTGCAGTGGTGTGTTGTGACTGTAGCATCCCCAGATTGTCTTCTTTGGCAAGGCCTTTTGAGGTACCTCTTCAAAGAAGTGTGGTGAATCTTGCCCTTTACCGTATGAAATGACCAGGGAAGTCTTTGCAAATATGAAGAAAGTATCTCTAGTGTTGAGGCTGATCCTAAGTCTTTAAACTGAGGCAGAGGGGTTTTTTTTGACTGATCCTCTTGCTGTGGCTCCATTAGAGCTTGTGGATTTTGTGTGGTGGGAAATGGGGAATTCTGCCCTTTGGTCCTAGAGTCAACTTTGGTATTCAACAGTCTGTGAATCTATGCAAAAGACTGAGCAGATAGAAAGGGTCAGACTTGGCAGGGTTAAGCCAGTGTGACACCTACTTTGATTCTGTATTTTGGTTGCTGGTTCAGAAGTTTATGCTAGAGGAGCAGCATCTTGGTGCTACCACCAGAGACAGGGCTCCAACTCAGGCATTTGCCCTGGTACATCTACGAAAGAAACAAATATCTTTGAAATGGGAAAAATTCTGTGTGCTGAATGCCTGTACAAAGCACAGGGTGTGTGGGGTTCCCACAGAAAGCTGAAAGCACCCCCTAGATTATTAACCAAAGCATGGACACTCATATACCCCAGCATGGTGTGGTCAGGAGGCTGCCAATGGTGTTTGACAACTCTCAGTAATTTCTGGAGGTCTTTGCTCCCTCCAGCCCCTGCCGGGGTGTCTATTTCTCCAGCTGTTTGGTTTGTATTGGGTGAGGTTGCTTTGATTGTCATAATTTGCCTGTGAGAAATGGTGAGTGTTTCTACTGGAGCTGGATGAAAGGAATGGTGGCAAAGGCAGAGAGGGCAATCTCATCATCATTGCCGTGTGTCAGTCTGTAACAGGGTGACATGGCTGTGGTGTTTCCTATCCCTGCCTCGACAGCTGAGCCCCATGGCCACATCCTTCCAAGGGAAGCAAACTCCAGCCCAGCTGAAAGCATCTCTCAGTGCAGCTCCTGTCAGCGTGTCTGTCAGCTCCATCCACACCGCAGATGCTGGGAAGAGGCCAGGAATGACTCTCATTCGTTAGCTCTCTCTCTCTCTCTCTCCCTCCCTCCCTCCCTTTTGAGGCTCTTCTGTTCCCAGCACCGCTCCTTTCACAGGGTGTTTCCTCAGCCTTTCTCTTTACTGCTCTGGATCTCTTTGTGTTGCCTTGCCCCAGCAGGACTCCACAGCTCCCTATAGATATCTAGATTAGATTAGATTAGATTAGATTAGATTAGATTAGATTAGATTAGATTAGATACATATATATTAGATTAAGATTGCATGTTGGGAAAAATGTCTTTACTGACAGAGTGTTGAAGCCCTAGCAGAGGCTGCCCAGGGCAGTGGGGGGAGTCGTCAACCCTGCAGGGGTTCAAAAAGTACTTCAGGATATGGTTTAGCAGACAGGGTAGGGTTGGGCTGAGGGTTGGACTGGGTGAGTTTAGAGGTCTTTTCCAACCTTAACGATACTGTGATTGTATGATTCTATGTATTCCTATAGCTAGAGACTTACCCCTGCATCTTGACCTTCCCAGCTCCTCCCTATACTAGCTCTTCACCTGGAGAGCCTTGAATCCAGGAGCTGCTTGGCTGTGTGTAATGAATACCTGAGCAAGGAAGAGGGACCAGGCTGGGCATTAAAGCTGCAACAGAGCGATTTTTTCTGTAGGTGCCCCATAACCCTGTGCCCTGGGCAGTGCTGGTGCTTCCCTGCGAACAGTGGCTCATCTCTGAAAGGACAAAACTGGGATCCTTTCTGTGCGGCCTTATCATGGGGATCACCCACAGCTTCCCACACGCAGAAGTGGCTTCTCAAAGTGCAAGGTTATGGGAGGATCAATTTAGTTGTTGGCTGTTAAATGCTCAATACCTGTGCAATGTGCTGAGCAAACAAAGGACACAGTTGTTAATGAGCTAAAAATCCTACCAGCTTTGATCAAAACGATATGAAAATACCGTTATTTATTTATGGGCTTCTAAGGGCTTGTTCCACCCTGGATAAAGCTGACGGGAGAGCTCATGGCAACCTCTTCTCTGGAGTTGATTGAAGCATCCCCACTGGTCACAGTAGGAGCAGGGCGGGTAAAGTGCCAGCACTGGGTTACCTGCACTGCTCCCACCATGCCAAGGGAAAAGAGAGCGACGCGTCTGAGCAGCACCTGCTGCGCAAACCGCAAAGGGCAGGGCTCCCCAGGCAGCCCAGGATTCCCAGACAGCTCAGAGACTCAACAGTGGTTTTATTTTCCGAGGAATCCTTAGTCAGATCTCAGTTCCCTCCAACTCCAGCTTTAGCTCTGCACTGCCACGGCACCTTGTCAGCACCACTGACCTCCTGAGTGGGCGAGGCCAGCAAGGACCTTCATTCAGAGCCTGCCAAGGTGCTCTGGAGCCGGCCAAGGAGGGCAGCAATGCTCCTGCCACCCGGGCAGGAAGGACCGCAATGCTTCTCCAGCCAAGCAAAGGCAGGTGGAAATGCTCCTCCCGCCTGACCCAGGTGGGTTGTGATGTTCCTCTGGCCCAGCCAAGGTGGGTTGTGATGCTTCTCCAGCCCAGCCGATGTGGGTGGTGATGTTTCTCCAGCCGAAGTGAACACAGGTGATGATGCTCCTCCAGCCTGGCTAGTACAGGTGATGATGTTCCTCCACTCGCTATGGTGGATGCTTAGGAGCAGCTGTTTGTCCCATTCCTGCAGCAGGATTTGAACCTGGCACTGAGTGGGAGGGTTTTACAGCCCCTGCAACCACGTGGCAAAGCCTGACTTGTGCAGTGAATGGTGCAGGGAGAATCTGTGTGGCTGGGGAGCTGGGGAGCTCATTTCTGAGCCTTTGTGCCACATCCCCTACTACCACTAGGAGTGGGACACAGAGACAGCTGGATGCTGGTGGGTCAGGATGCTCTGTAGGAATGTGCGGGACTTTGTGCAGAAGGGGATGAATGAAGCTGGTAGGATCTTGATCCATGTCAAATGGAAGATCCTTCCTCCAGCACTGCCGGCCAGCTGTGGAGGTCCTCAGCCTTGGATGCAGTGGATGACAGAGGTTTTTGTGGCCTCAAGGGAAGACTGTGGGGGAAAAAGGGTGGGGTTAGATGCTCTATTGACATCTAAGGCTAGCTTGACTCCTTCATTGTATTTGTTAGGAGAAAATTGACCATTGTCTGCACACCTTGGGACCTGGGAAGGGGGCAGCCAGCTCAGCCTTGTTCCTCAAGAGCCAAGCCCAAAGAGAACCGTTAAGCAGAGGAAAGCCATGTCAAAGAGACGATATAATGGCAGATTACAGGGAGTTCCTGGGGTGGCATTGAGCTTCCCAGCCCTGGTCAGCTCAGGCATTAGCATGCATTGTGCTGTCCATTCCCCCCAACCTCTGCCTCGCAGGAAAACCTGAGATATCCCTTCCCTATAACCCTGGCGTTTGTGCTGACATGGAGTCATTGACAGGTTGCCCTTTTATTCACACGATCAGCTCCCCAGGAGTCTTTCCGTGGTCATTCTGATCCCACAGCATGTCAATGGTGGCCCGGAAAGGGATGGGCCCTGCCCTGGGGTGCCCAAGGTCTAGGGGAGCTGAAGCTTTATTCAGCAGAAGAATACCCTGAGCCAGCAGGTGGGACACGGGAACCCTTAATCCCAAATAATTTTTCTTGCTGGCATCCTTTTTTTGTTTTGAATTATTATTATTATGGCCAGCAGCGAGGCGTGAGCTTCACCGCCTGGGAGAGCGATATTATTCGCCTCCTTTTGTGCACAGTACCATGTTTGAATTGAGAAACAAAGCCGAGCAGCTTGTGCCTCCTGTTGGAAGCCTTCCTATCCCGCTGGGGATCCGGGACCTTTTCATCTCAGCCTATACACTCCATAGGCTTCTGCCTCTTCCCATCTTTAAGTCTTTAGTAAATATCATAAAAGAGAAAATAAAGGCAATCCCCAGGGCTCAGGAGTCTTACGTCTTACGTTCCCTACACTAAAAAGAGGGGGGAAAAAAAGAGAAAGCAGAGATTTAGCCTCATTTTATTATTTTCATGCAGACCTTGCAGAGAGTAAATAGCATTTAACCCCATTTTGCAGGTTGGAAGTGCTTTGGAACAGGGTCTCTTTCACTCTGTGTGTTTGTACCCAGATTTGGGGGTGACCTGGACCCTGAGTCAGGCTCCTCTACCTGTGGCAGGGGTCGTGAGATGCAGCCATGAGAAGCAGAGCAAAGCACTGCCAGGTAAAGCCTAGCTCTGGTGTGCCCGACCCAGTGATCCTGAGGCTGCAGGCAGGGTGGGCAGGAAAGGGGGGTGCTGAGTCCCCCTGGAAACCAGCTGGAGTCAATTCAGCTACAAACCAGGCACCCAAGAATTGACCCTTAGTGGGACGACAGCAGGCAAAGCAGGGGAGGATTTCCCAGCACTGGTGGGAAGGATGTTAGAGTGCTGCTAATAAGGAAGCTGTTTAAAAACATCCAACTTCTTTTAATTTTCTGTTTCGAATTGGATGTGAATGCTTGGAGGAAAACTCTTCCCTTTCCATGAAGTTTTTGATTATCTGATGGAAAGCAATTCAAAACAGGACAGAAATACTTCCTTTTTTTGTCTTAAATACGAACTTTTGGCTTGGCTTTCAAAACCCCAAGTGAAACCATTTCAATCTGAAACAAACCCCAAAAAATGTTTCTATTACATTTAGATGTTTTTCATTGGAAAAACGAAAACGCTTCCTCAAAAAGCCTCCAATAAAAGGGTCAGCCCTGTGACTGGTGTCTGAAGCACAGACGCTGTGTGATCGGGTTTAGGTTTGACACCCAGGCAGGTTGGCAAAAGCCATAACTCAACTTCCCGGCTCTGGTCGTTTGCTCTGACAACAGCTGTGGTTGCACAATTCCTTGTAATTTCATATGCAGAGAAACCTCATGGCAATAGATTTCTTGGCAAAGATTTTAGGGATGGCATTTCTTTGTGTGAATAATGTTCACATGCAATTGTTGTTCTTTCTTTACTCTTTAATACTTCCTTTTCCTTCAAAGCCATTTCCAGGCCAGGTTTTCAGTTACATTTGTCTGAGATGGAGGCAGAATCTGTCTGCAAAGCAGTTAGTACCCCTGGTTCTGCTGTAGCTGGAGGATGACAGAGGTGTTGGGTGGCTCCAAGGTAGCTCAAGGGACATCTCGAGGGTCCATCACGCACAGCACCTCAGAGATCTGCCAGCTGAGACACGTTCATCCTCTCTCCAGTCACGTCAGCAGGGTGGGGAAGGGCCCACAGCTCCAGGACAGCCTTCTGCAGGAGATATGGGGGTTGTTAGGGATGGGACAACAGGAGCAGTCTGCACCAAGAGCCTCTCATAGCAGCTTCGGGACAGGAGGAGAGACACGGCAGCTGGCAGAGGTCATGGTCGCACACATCATCAATACTTCAAGTAGGCACATGAGGCACAACCCAGAAGCCAAAAGTTGTCCATGTAAATAGCTGTATAATTAGGACCTCACAGAAAAATAACCCATTCCCAGAAACCCCTGAGGAGCAGAAGGGCTTAAACTCCCCATGCCTCTCATTTTCAGTACCTCATTCACCTGGCACAAACCCAGGTCTCTGCTGGTGCAAACACAACTGGAAAAGGGAGGAGTTTTCTGTCCTGATTGCTTGGAAAAGTTGCAAGAAAACACATTTTGATGGAGGAAATCAGTGCTCCCTCTCTGCTGTTACTTGTTTCTTGCTCCTGTGAGCAGCGGGCACCTGTCCTGCAGGAGAGCTGCAACGTACAGCATTGCTAAAAACAAAAGAAGCTGCGGTTGCTTTAACCTACAAAGTTTGCCTTATACCATTGGGCTGATTTAAAGCTTTTCACTCGGCATGTGTGGGCGAGGGTTCATGTGTGCGTGTTTACCAGCCCAGCAAGGAACGTGGTTTGAATGGCTTCTCTGACGGTTTGGATCCAGCTCACTAGAGCTCTGCAGGTTCCCCGAGGACTCTAATAGTTGGTACATTTGTTTTGTTTTTCCTCATTATTTCTAA
This sequence comes from Dromococcyx pavoninus, assembly GCA_033558185.1. Taxonomy (NCBI): domain Eukaryota; kingdom Metazoa; phylum Chordata; class Aves; order Cuculiformes; family Neomorphidae; genus Dromococcyx; species Dromococcyx pavoninus. The sequence continues at coordinate 252,398 of JAUMJL010000285.1, read as the reverse complement.
GTTTTCCAGCTCTAACGCCAAAGCAGCCCGTATTCTATGTAATTATTACTCAAAACTTTGAAAACATTAAGTAGGAAAAATAGACCATTAAAAAACTAAGAAGCAAAGTAACAAGTGTGAATTATGGCTCTGCCCTGTGGTTTGACTGTGATGGGTTTGTTCCACCCATGGAGAAGGGTAGGTTGAGTGGGTTGTTTTGCTTAATCTCTTTGTTGTCAGAGTTGCAGTCCCTGGAGAACATGGATCTATAGAGAAATGTGCCTCCCCTTTGAAAGGCAGCGCACATGCCCAGCTCCCTGCAAAGGACTTTTGTTCTGTTCTGATTTATACAGCTCTCCGGGGCAAAGAGAAGTGGCTGTCATGGTTGCAAGGATTACTCGCTACTGGAGGGAAGGGTGGACTATGCAAGAATAATTTGTTCTCTTGATTGGACATGGAAATCTTGCTTCCCCTTCACCGGCCTCCATCCTCCTGCCCTCCGTTGCTCACCCACAAGGGGATGCTGGCTCCCAAGGTCCTGCGTGCTGCAGCCAGCTCCAGTCCCTCCTGGCCAGGAGGTGGGAAAATGCCCAGGGTGATTCCCCTTCCCCTTGTGCTGCAGGATACCCAGGGGACGCTTCTACCCTTGCCCAGGGCTGAAAGGGGGATATCGAGTCCGAGAATCCCACCTAGAGCAGTGGAGACTGGCAGACGGCAGCAGCTCATTGCACCTTCTTGGATACCTACAAAGAGTCTGGTGCAACACCCAAGAGAGTGACAGGGACTTTGGGGTGCCTAGCTCAGGCATGACCCACACAGCTACCACAACAAAGCCTGTGTGGGCTTTCACTGCATCCACAATTTGCTTATCCACTCGCTGCACTCTGTAAGCTCTCTGTGATGAACATTGTCTCCATTATAGGCACAGCATGGTCCAGCTTGGGCTGATGTTTCTAAGTGCTGCTTCAATGCAAGGAAATCCTGTGGGTCAGCTCCTGCTGTAGGAATGTCGCAGGAAGCTCCTGGAGTTGCTGAGCCCCTGTGGCCATGGTGGTGGTGTTGAGCCCATGTGGTCATGGTCGTGGTCCCATGCCCATCATGCAGGGCAGAGATGTCTCAGAAGCCTCAGTTTATCCATCCCAGGGTCACTTGCCTGCAGCAACAACTCACTCATTCGAGCAAGGGACGTGACTTTGCTTACCTGCTCCCAGGATTTTTCAGCTTGTTTGTTTTATTTTCATCCTCTGAGGAGGAGGAGGGTGGTGCCTCCACAGGCACAGGGCCAGCCACCTCTGAACCCTGGTGCCAGAAGCCCTTTTCTTGCTCTATAAATTTTATTGGAAAATCTGTTTCGCTTGGGGAGGGTTTTTTTTTCCTTCCTCGGTAACACACCATGAAAAGGCTCATTAAAAAGTGAGCTCCTCATTCTGATTAATCCTTCCAGGCAGGCAGAGGTGACACATGCTAATGACATTTGCAGCCGGGCTCGTCCCCTGAGACGCCTGCTGCCACTGCAGGCCGAGTACAGCCAAAGGAGACAGCGTGTTGAATGTCGGAAAGGTTGCTCTTGGCTGCAGACTTCATTTATAGTGGAGAAATGCCTGCAAGAGCCAGGCAATTGCTGTCTCCCTGGCAGGCCTAGGAGATTTTGTTCTCCAGATGCATCTCATGGACTGTCCTCCTGTGGACATGGATGTTCCTGACCTCCAAAAGGGCTTGGGAAGATGAGGAATGGACATCCTTGGCATCTACACAGATCCCCACAGCACATACTGAACTGCTGACTGAGGATTTCTCCAAGGCACCGGAGCATCTGTCTACACCAGGTTGTTTTGTTAACCTCAGACTGCTGCTTGGCCCCTGCCAAAACTCTGATATTCTTGGAAAATGCTGGGTTAATGAGATGCCTTTCCAGAACAACAGCTGACTTAACAAACCTGTCAGCCATTGGCTTAGCAGGCACCAAACCCCAGCAAGCGGGACCAAGGTGGATCTCCTTGGAGCTCAGATCATTTGCCTGGGTTTGGCAATGTGGAGATCTGCCTTTAACCTAAACTCTTCTCTGCTGTTTTCCGTACAAGCCAAACCTGACTTCTTGTGAAGGTCCTGAGAAGCAGATCCAGTTTAAGCATTGTGAAAACCCAAAGCTGAAATCTTATTCTGCACCTTCCTTTTGGAAACCAAGATCCCTGTTCAGCTGGAGATGGGAAGAATCAGAGATGTTTCCAGACTGGGTCAAGTACATAGACTCATAGAAATGTTGAGGTTAGAAAAGCCCTCTAAGATCATCAAGTCCGGCCATCAACAGAACCCCACCATGTCTACTAAACCAAAGTGCCATGTCTACATGCTTTTTGAACTCTTCCGGGAATTGTGACTGCAGTACTTCCCTGGGCAGCATCTTCCAGGGCTTCACCACTCTGTCAGTAAAGAAATTTTTCCTAATATCCGATCTAAACCTCCCCTGACGCAACCTGAGGCTGTTTCCTTTCGTTCTATCACTTATTACTTGGAAGAAGACATGCCTGGAGACACCAAGATGTGCTGGATGAAAGCCCTCACGTCCTGCCAGTTTCCCCTGCCCTTTGCAGACATCCAGTCTTTAAGGCACAGAGTGTTTCACGTAAGCCTTGACATGCACCGGTGAGACAAGCCCAGTGTTGCCTCCAAACGAATCGCTTTTCTCTGAGGGGCTTGGCCATTGTGGCCAAGAAACATAAGGGTTCTGTAACACTTGGTTGGGTCAGCAATAAAGACCATTTGTTGAAAGAAGGTTACCATGTTATATAAGTAAGAAAAGGGGAGTTGTATTTAAACTGGCACAGGCCAGTTGTTTTCACTTAAACAGAGCTACGAACAGAACACAGCTCATGGCTGCTTCTTTGATGAGGTCTTGTTCATTTTGGCCTGAGCAGTGCCGGGTCAGGGAGGCAATGCTGCGCTCCATCTGCGGAGGGAGGCAGGGGAAGGGGAGAGGTGCAAAGGGCAGGACAGAGCAGTCCACGTTGCTGGAGCTGCGAATTCGTCTGGCGTGAGCAGACACATTCCCTTGCCAGCTTCTGTCCTGCCTACACAAGGTCCAGCAAGGGCTGATTCAGAGCAGTCCCGGCTGGTGTTGAGTCCAGTGGCTGCCCCGATCTTCTCCCTCGTGATTCCAGTCACTCCCCGGTTGGTAACTCAAAGGATCCCTTGCAGACAAGCCAGGCTGCAGCATTCCCAGTGCCGCACTGATATGGGTTTGAGCAGAATTTGGGCTGCAGCACAGAGAGGATTCTCTGGAGCCAGTTTTACTACAGCAGGGCTTTCACCAGATGAAAGTGTTGAAAATGAGTAGGAGCTGGACACAGAGGTGGCAGAGCATCCCTGTCTTGATGACTCAGCACAGTGAGTCATCATAAGCATGGCTGGGTGAGCAAGCATGAGGGCTGCTACTGCAGGTTACCCCTGACGTGCTGGAAGGGTACATCTTTTTTTTTTTGGCTGCCACATGGAGGAGTTTCTGTACAAGCAAGGCAGCTGAATGCAGCAGGAGCTGGGTTTGATGAGTGTCTGGCCAGCTCCATACTCAGCATCACCTCCCTATGAGGCAGATGGTGCACAGCTCTTGGTGCTGGGACTCAGCTCTGCCTGTTCTCCCTCTGCATCCCCTGCCAGCACTGGGAGCAGCGTAGCCTCTCAGCCTCAGAGCAACAGTCTCTGGGTGGTTGGGTGTCCTGGGAGGGTGCAGAGCAGTGGATCCACAAACCAGACCAACCAGAGGAAGGTTATTGAAAGCTTGCTGTCCAAAATCTTTGTAGAAAACCTGATCTGTAGAAACAAGGCATAAACGTGATGCTTGGCATAGAGAATATATTGCATTGACTGACGAGTGAACTGCTTCAAGGAACAATGATTTGAAACTAAAGGAGGGGAGATTGAGATGAGGCTTGGAGCACCCTGATTGAGTTAAAGATGTGTCTGCTTCTGCAGGGGTGTTGGAGTAGATGATCTGCAAAGGTCCCTTCCAACCCAAAGCATTCTATGAATCTATCATTTCAAAAAGCACCGATGTCTTTCAGACGAAGACTACAAGATGCCTCCCATTTATGGCCATGGACATGCACTGCAGTCCTAAAGGGAGGGTTTATGGTAAAATGAGGAAAGTAACTGAGGCTGGAGGGGAAGAACAGATTAAACTTGGCTGAAAAAAGTGGAGAAAGGCACCATGTTTTGGAGGGGATGGGATAGGACACATCTTTTTTTGATGTAGTTTAAAAAGGGTGGCAAGAACACTGGTAGCTTTGCAGACAAACTGCCCAGGGCATGGAGGGGTCTGATGGACCTTTCGTACCTCTTGCTTTGGGGTCCCAGCACAACGAGCTGTGAGATCCTTGCCTGCTTTTTCTTGGGTGGCTGAACCAGCCCATGTTAAAAGGAGATGAACATAACACAATAGAGTTCAACTTTGTTTCAGTGCTGCGCGGTTCATTCAGAGGGATTAAAGGCGCTTTTCAGCCTGTTACCACCTGGAGAGGCAAATACAAGGCAGCGCTGCTTCGAATAGGCTACCCACGGCGCAGCCCTCGTTCTGCCAGAGACAAAGTTGCAGAAGGTTAAAAATGATCCAGGCTCAACAATCGCCTGGAGCAGGGGACGTGTTGGGCGCACAGGGGAGCTGCCCAGTGGGCCAGCGCTACCGGGCTTTGTTAGTGACGGGTTTGTAGTTGGCGGCTGCAGGCAGCCAAGGGGGAGCTCACTCTGGTGAAGCCTTGAGTGGGATGTGGGCATAAAACTGAGATCCCTCTAAAGGAAACGACCTCTTCCGATTTTATGGAAAAGAGAACAGCATAAGGAGTAAGGTTGAAGGTTGGTAGGGTTGAGTTAGAGACTTGTGTGGGGAATAAAACCCTCTGCCCCTCTTTCCTTGATGTGAGTGCTGTTGTGGCTGGAGGGATAAATGCTGGAGGGCACCAGGGGGCAGGCTCAGGTGTTATGGACTGTGTCCCCAGCTGCAGAGTCTCTGTGTCTTACAAGGCCCCATCTTGAACACTGGGTGCCGTTTTGAGCACCACAGGATAAAAAGGATCTAAAGCTACCGGGGAGTGTCCAGAGGAGGGCACCGAGTCGGTGAAGTGTTTGGAGGAGAAGCTGTGTGAGGAGCAGCTGAAGTCACTGGAAGTCAAATCCTGCTTGTGTGTTCCTGTAATAGGTAATAGGTCCTGGGTTTGGGGCTCAGCACTCCCTGCCCCCTCCCTCTGGCCAGGAAGGGCAGAGAGGTGCTCAGTGTGCGCTGCGCACCCAGACAACCAACCCACCAGCTTTGGGCTGGGGACAAGGGGCTCTGGCCATGTCTGTAGGTCAGCCAGGTCCCCTCTCCCGTGGGATGCAACCCCTGGCATCTATGTGACTGCCAACGGCAGGCAAGGATCCCCCAGCAGTGGGGGGGCTCCACCTGGAGCACTGGGGGCAGTTCTGGGCACCACAAGCTAAAAAGGGTCTAAAGCTGCTGGAGAGGGTCCAGAGGAGGGCACGGAGTTGGTGAAGGGTCTGGAGGGGAAGCTGTGTGAGGAGCAGCTGAAGTCACAGGCTCTGTTCAGCCTGGAGAAGAGGAGGCTGAGGGGAGACCTCATCACTCTCTGCAGCTTCCTCTCACGGGGAGGAGGAGAAGCAGGCACTGAGCTCTTCTCTCTGGTAACCAATGACAGGACCCGAGAGAATGGCAGGAAGATGCCAGGGGAGGGTCAGGTTGAACATTAGGAGCAGGTTCTTCCCCCAGAGGGTGTTGGAGCCCTGGAACAGCTCCCCAGGGAAGCAGTCACAATGCCAAGGCTGACAAACTATTCCAGCAGCATTTGGCCAAAGCCCTCAGCCCCATGGTGTGAATGTTGGGGTTGTCCTGTGCAGGGACAGGAGTTGGACTCGAGGGTCCTTGTGGGTCTCTTCCAACTCAGGTCATTCTCTGATTCTGTGATTCTATGTAGGTGGATTGGAATCACCCTGAAAACCTTGGCGGGGATTGGGGCAGATGGTTCTCCTCCATTGCCTGTGTTGCTGGAGACAACAGAGAGGATCCCAAAGGGTCATCACAGAGTGGAAACTTGAAGCTCCCTCTGCCACAGACCAGCTGAGCACTCCAGACCCACAGCCATTCTTCTGACTTCCGGTCATTCTGAAAGTAAGGGTTTTCCATCCTAGTGGAGCTTCAGTTTAAATAATGTTTATCTGGGGGCGTTTTGCCTTACAGATTAGGCTTTCTAGGTTATAAAAATGTGAGATGAGTGGCAGTGAATTCAAAGGTTGTTTTCAAGGTTTTATTGTCAATGAAGCCTCACTAGAGATGTGCATCCTGAGTCCTCAGGGCGGTATAGTTGTAAAGTCCTTGCAGCTCCACTGCCAAGGGCAAAGGATAAGCAGGACAAGCAGCACCACTGACGCCCTCCAGAGCTGATACTTCTTAATCCTCAGCCCCTTCAAAGGGATCCCACAGAAAATGGCCCATTTGGGGCGGGGCTGAATTCTTGAGGCCCATGTTGAGAGGTGATGATGGAGGGGAGCTGCCTGCCCGTGGTGGAGACGGGTTCACGCTCCTCTCCTGGCCAGGGCTGCTCAGGCTGTGGTTTCACGGTCCCTGGGGCATTTCTCCTGCCCACGCACTGTCAGTTGCAGCCACACAGTCAACAGATCCAGCGCTGGAACCAGTGATAAATGAGCCAACAGATGTTTTTTTAAAAAAGGATATTAAATTCTTGTTTCTCGGCGGGGATGCTCTCCATGCAGCTCTCCAAACAGGGAGGAAAGGACCTGCCTGCATCTGTGCTGCTGTTGAAGAAATGCCCTCCATCGCCCAGGAAGGCATCAACAGCATGGGCAGGGCTTTTGCCCAGTCTCCGGTGTGCTGTGGAGGTGTCCCATCCCTAGGACATTTGGGGTGCTCGAGCCCCTCTGCAGAGTGCCAGCATCACACTGCACCCACAGTGGCCCAGTCCACCTGTAGGAGCAGCTCTTGGGGTGAGTCGGGTGGTTGGAGAAGCCTGCTGTGTGCCATCGATCTTAATACGGGGAAAACTGTGCCTCAGAGACTAGCAGTCTGGGACTCTGCCCAAGCAGCATCCACCAGTAAGTAGCTGTGCTCAGCGCTCACAGCTTCCCACCACTGGTCCTCAGGCAGAAACATCCCCATTCCATACTCAGGGAAGGGCTCTGAAGTTGCATTTGAAGTATCATTTCAAAAACTCAAATTTTATGCCTCCCCTTCACTGGCAAACACAACTCAAAGCACATCGTGCGTGTTGCCAACTCCAGCTCTGCTGGCCCTGTGTCTGTCCGGAGGGAGTGGGGGAAGTGTCCCAGGAAGGGCTGAACATGTGGTGGGGCTGAACTATACCGAGCTGGTGGCACCAGTTCAGCTCTCACCCACAGATGCCTCAGTGTAAGGCTGTAGTAGATGCTCTGATTTCAGATTACAAGCGTCAGTTTAGTTCAACTTGTCAACAAAAGCAATGAATAAATCCTTCTTGCTTGCACTCACCAAAATGGTGCAGCTGGAACAAATCTGCTTTGCTGCTTTCAAAGGCAAGAAGAAGGGTTTTCTCTTTCTGGAGTAATGTGCTTGTCCATAGGTGAAGAAGACCTGAGCTCCTCGGAGGGACATCAGAGACAGCTTTGGGCTGATTGTCCAAGCTTGATTTTAAAAGAAGCACTATTTGAAGAAAAGTCTGTTTCTTTGCTCATGAGAGGAGGTTGCCAGGTCTTTCAGGTGAAAACACGTTCATTTTCCAAATGGAGTCAGCAACAATCCCACTGTTGACAGCCAGGACCTCAGTCCAACACTCCGCATGGCAGCCAGGAAATGTTAAGGGCCAAATTCAAGCCCTTAACAGCTTAGAATAATGGAATTAATAAGGTTGGAAAAGACCTCTAAGACCATGCAGTCCAACCATCAGTCCAACTCCACTGTGTGCCTGCTAAACCATGTCCTGAGGTGCCACATCTACTTGCTCTTAGAACCCCCTCAGGGATGAAGACTCCCCCATTGCCCTGGGCAGCCTCTGGCAGGCCTTCACCACTCTTTCAGTAAAGAATTTTTTCCTGATGTGCAATCTAAACCTCCCCTGGTGCAACTTGAGGCCATTTCCTCTCGTCCCATCCCTTGTTACTTGGGAGAAGACTTTAACACCTTACTCCATCCTCCTTTCCAGGAGCTGCAGAGAGCGATGAGGTCTCCCCTCAGCCTCCTCTTCTCCAGACTGAACAACCACAGGTCCCTCATCTGCTCCCAGAACCCCTGTTCTCCAGACCTTTCCTCAGCTACGTTCCCTTCTCCAGACAAACTGTAGCTCCTCAGTGTTCTTCTTGGAGTGAGGGCCCCAAACCTGAACCCAGGGTTTGAGGTGTGGCCTCATCAGTGCTGGGTACGGGGAGATGATCCCTTCTCTGCTCCTGCTGCTGCACAATGGCTGATCTAAGCCAGGATCCTGTTGGCCTTCTTGGCCACCTGGGCCACTGTTGGCTCAGGTTCAGCTGCTGTCAACCAGCACCCCCAGGTCGTTTTCTGCTGGGCAGCTTTCCAGCTACAGCAGTTTCAACCACTAATGTAAGGCTGGGACCTGTGTCCCCTTTGCACTCAGCCTCTCCTTGCCTGACTGTCTTTGTTAGGTGGGTGTTTGCTCCTCATCACTCCCGTTCCTCCAGGTCTGACAGCCAGGTGATCCTTTGGTGGATGTCCCGTGTTCATTTTCCTTACTTCAGCGCCTGTGTTTTTGTAGTTTTCCAAGGCATCATTTCCTATTGTAGGAACATCCCTTTGGGCCCTGAGTGTTCCCTGCCATCAGGGCGAGCTCCCTCATCAGTTCACAAACATCTGGGTTCCTAGGAAATGCCTCGTGTTCCTGCCGGAGCTCTGCTCTCTGTTAACACTTATAAAATTATGTTTATTTCCTGCCGTGGGGATCAGGCTTCAGCTTGGGGTTCTTTCCAGGGCTGTGGCAATCTCTGTGCCACAGATGAAAACCATGGCAAACGAGTGCTTAAAAGCCTTGTGTTCAGCAATGGGCAAACCGCAAACACTTCAGAGGTCTGGCTTGGGAAACTGGTCTCCCAAAGGAAGGCAAGAGAATCCAATGTGCACGAGTGCCCTGAGCTGCCCTGGAGCTGGGTGTGGGTTGGGCATGGTTGTTTCACTCGGCTCCGAGGCTGGTCTAGGGGTGACAGTGACACCCATCACTCCTGTGCACACAGCTGGAATTCCTTGGGGAGGTGGCTCGTGTAGCAGCTGACTCAGAAATCCAGTCAAAAAACCTTCTGTGGGAGGGATTTTGCACATCAGCCTCTGCTGCAGTCAGGTTTTTTTGAGCTAATATGTGTTCGGTCTCCCTGAGAGCTCCAGGTTTGCGGCAAATGAAGGCAGAGGTGGGGATTTGCTTCAGGCTACTCTGGCTCATCCTTCTGGGGTGAGAAGGGTGGGGTTTGGACAGCTGTCTTTGGGCTGAAGGGATCCCGTGTCCTAGGGTGTAGCAGTGTGGTCCCGTGTGCCTGGGGAGCAGAGCCGAGAGTGGGTGAGTGCCCATGGCTCAGGCCAAACTGGGAACGGCAAAAGCATTTCTGTCCAGAGCTGGACTAGAGCAGAGCTGAGCTGAGCTTCCTCTTTCTTGCCAAAGCATCTGCTGTCCTGCACACTTCCCTTCCCCCCTTCCCTACAGGATTTCTGGCCACAGAATCATTTGATCTGATCTCCCCCAGAACTCCCTTTGGTTTGATTGTCTGTGGCTTTATTTCCCTCCTGTGGTTGCCTGGAGGTGGCCTTGGCTTTGCCCTTTCACAGCGGAAAACCAAAGTGCTGCATTTCCAAACTGCCCAGACGGGTAATTCCAATGAGCTAACAGGAAAATCTGTGTTCCTTTACAGCTCAATCGCCGTGACTTTGTGAGCAGCTCCAGCTGGTCCCAAGCTGCTTTAATCAATTGATAATTTGGTCAACTGGAAAATATTCCCTGTGTGGGCTGGGATCCTGCGGTCTCGGGGTGGTGAATCTGGGTCCTGTGGTGGCTACTGTGGTCCAGCCATGCAGAACTGCACATTTGAAAGCTGGGCTGTAGCGGTGTGAGTGTGGAATGCCCAGGGAGGAACCCATTAACCAGGAGTGCCCATGAAGCTGCCAGGTCTGACTCCTTCAGGGCGTGAAAGACTTGCTGCCGCCATGGGAGGTGGCTGTGAGATGTATTATCTCATCCACCCCCAGCCAGACGGCGTTGTGGTGGCCACATTATCATTACAGCGTACTTTACATTCAAGTCAAGGGAAGAAATGGAAGAAGATCCCAAAATGACCACTTCCCAGGTCAGACCTGGGTTTAAATGCTGGTCTGTGTCTACCCTAGTACATTAAACCCTGTGTAGCTTTGGGCTGCATGTGGCATAGCTTGCTGCGTGGGGAACACATCCAACCCTGGGAGTAGTACTACAGGGATTCAGGCCCCTCTTTCCCTTGTTGCCCCACCATAAACGTTCCTTGGTCTGTACAGTTCAGCAGCAAGACATCTGGGAGGTCTCTCCTCCTGCTCATGCTGCGTACAGCTGGCTTGGACCATGAGGAGCGCATCGCCCACACCAGAAACGCTCCTTGGTCCAAACAGCTCACAGGCGCTTTGGGACAATGTGGAAGCAGGGATGTCCTCATGGATGGAGGGGAAAAGGGAGCAGCTGAAGTTAGAAACACTGGAGAAATCATTGGCACAGTAACACCTTGGATCCACTCCTGAGGTGCTCAGCATCCTCAACCCCCAGTGAAGCCAAGGCATTTCCCATCTGCCAGGATCAGACCCTTCATGTATCATTATGGAAAGCCTCTTGCCAGGTCCTGTGAAGTCATTCAAACTCATTTTGTGGCCATGCTGGAATGCACTAACCAGGAGTTGTTTTGAGGTCAGAAAGGAATAAGTCTTTTGCAGACAATTGATGTTGTTATTAAAAACATCCACGAGAGAGGAGCAGGGCGGGGGAGGGAGGTCCTCTTTCCTGTATGGGAAATAGTTTCTCCCTGCATCCATCAAGTGGAAGAATTATGTATGAAAGAAATAATTTAAGAAAAAAAAGGTTCTGGGGCACACGCGCCTGAAAATGAACCACAGCAGGATCAGAGGTTTGGCTCTGAGGAACAGCCAAGGCTCAGAAGCAGAGGCCAGATTAAAATACGGGACTCCTCACTCCCGGCGGTTGTTGTAACAAGAGGAAATGCAGTTTCCTTCAAAGAAATACAATCTCCTCAATGAAACACTTGGGCAAAATTCATGAGCTCCAGCTGAAGCCTGGAGCAGGTCTCCCACTGAGACAGACTCAGTCTCAGCCTTGCACAGCAGCTGGGACTGCAGGAAAGTGAGGACTGCTGCAAAAACCAGCCCCAGGTTGAAGGGATTAGACCCTGCCCTCCACAGCGTTAATCTTCCAGCCCAGGACAAGTGGCTTTTATCATAGAGTCATAGAATCATAGAATGACTTGTGTTGGAAGGGTCCATGAAGGTCACCCAGTCCAACCCCCCTGCAGTGATCAGGGACATCTTTAACTTGATCAGGTTGCTCAGAGCCTCATCCAACCTGACCTTGATCCTTCCAGGGATGGGGCATCTATCACCTCTCTGGGGGAACCTGGGCCAGTGACTTTTCACGCTCAGTGTAAAAAATTTCTTCCTAATATCCAGTTTAAATTTCTCCTCTTTTAGTTTAAAACCATTACCCTTTGCCCTATTGCTACAGGCCCTGCTAAAAGTTTTTCCTCATCTTTCTTACAAGCCCCCTTTAAGTATAGAAGGGCCACAATAGGGTCTCCTTGGAGTCCTCTCCAAGCTGAACAAACCCAACTCTCTCATCCTCTCTTCATAGAGGAGGTGTTCCAGGCTTTTTATCATTTCTGTGGCCATTCTGCAGCTGTAAGAGATCACTCCAGGTGTGAACCGAGAAGCAGCCACATCACGTGGCACTGCCATGCTGCAGCCACCCTCTAGTCTGAGAGCTACGTCTGGCTCTGTATAATTAACACAACGTGGTCCCCAGTGTGGGGCTGCCCTGGACCAGCTTCCCCTGAGTGTCCAGCCACGATGAGGAGTCCCTTCCCATGGGTCACTTGTGAAGGAGAGGAGGGAGGAGGAAGAGCCATGAGCTGAAGAATTGTGCCTGGCAGGTTAGAGTTAATCTACAGGCATAACTACAGGGTATTTCTGAAAGGAAATTTGTTCATGGCTAGCTTCAGGATTTGTGGGGACGTGGTTCAATTCCTGCCTGTGCCCAGGCTGCCCCATGTCCACGTAAGCGTGGAATCATGCTCCCTCCTTGCTATCACTGCAGGGCTGGTCATGGACCAGGCTCAGATCCAGGGTAGAATGAAGTCTTCTCTCAGGGTGATGGGATGGGCAATTTCAGGGTTGAAATGGTCCGTCCCTTGGCTCGAGTGGTACAATCCCTTCTCAGAGCATCCTCTTTGCCATTGCCAGCATTGCTGCTGTGCTCTGTGGTTTCCCTGGGATGTCTACACATCTGCAGCCCTCATCTGAAATGATGCAGATCTGCAGACTGTGCCAGGGGCAGCCTGAGCTGTGCAGCTAATTGACCATGATAAACTAATTAAAGGATTCTGGTAAAATCTGCCTGGCAGTGCATAGTGGCCTCCCTCTCCTCACAGGCAGGGGAGAAAGTAGCTGTTGGGACACCCAGGGCCCTATTAGGGCTCTATTAGACCTACTGTGCAGACCCCCTTCCTCCTCCCCTGCTCTCAAGAGCTTGTCAACACCTCTGCTGGGGCTTGGGCTGTCGTCTTGTCATTGCTCAGTTCCTCCTCTGTCCCAGGGTGGGTTTAGACAGTGATTCTGGGGTTATGGACATGAGCACTGGATGCTGGCAAGGGCTTCATTAGGACAGCCCAGTGGAGAGCAGAGAGGAAATGTGGGTGATGTGGTGTTAGAAAAAGGGGAGTACAGCATCCTCCTCCTACCACCAGGCAAATCCATTCCTCAAGTCTTGGCTAAAATGAAAAGCAAAGAGTTTGCACAGCTGAAAACAGCATTTGCTGCCCCGAAGTACGGGCAGCTTTGTGTGTTTAGGTGTTCATGTCAAGCTCTTCTCCGAAGTCCTGCCCAGCTGTCATGAAAGCTGTCACTTCTGGGGATTAAACATCCTCTTCAAACAGTTCTGGTCTTTCCTGGCCCCTCTGCCTCGGCAAAAGGAGCAGCGAGGACCAGGCTGGCCAAGAGGCATCCTGGGGCCATGGCATGCCTGGGAGGTTCAAACTAGCAGCAAAGCTGTGTTTGACTAGCTTTGATCTGGATTAAATCCCTCAGAGAGAAACAGAGGAGCAGTCCCGAGAAGGCTGAGGCTGTGTGTTTTGACTTCACACCATCAAAGTTTGCCCTAAGCGACCCTTTAAAGCATTCAGGAATCCACAGGCTCTGGGCTGGGCAGTGAAGAGCTGCTGCTTTCCAGGTGCATCATCCTTGCCCGAGGGGGACTGTAGGGACAGATTTGGTGGATTTGCTTCAGAATCGAGTAGGTATCTGTCTGCTTCGTCCTTGGTGGTGCTGGATCAGTGAGAACACTTCCAGCCCCGCATCACCTCAGGGTTGGAATGAGATGGGCAGAGCCAGGCGAGCAGCATCCTTCACGGAGTCTGCTGGCAGATTGTGTCTGGACCCATTCCCCCTGTCCTGCACCACTAAGCATTTTCATCAACCTTGCCTAAGGACTGTGCTCAGTCTCTGGTTTAAGGGAGAGATTTGTCTCAATGTCCCTGCCCTGCATTGTCCAATAGGTCCCAGGGTCCCAAAGATATTTGTATTTCCAGCTCACTAATTCTTTCTATAAGCAGCCTACCACCTCTAAGAGCCCACACTGTAACCTTCTCGTGTCTTGGTTTTCCCTTTTATAACTGTGAATAATAGTACGGATGAGCACATGTAGAACATAAAGGATCCTTGAGATGCTGGCATCTAAGGAGCACCAGGGCAGTTGAATGATCAGGTAACAGCCTGGAGTGAGCTTTCAGCCAGTGCTGACTCTCACTGGTCAGCTCTGAAGCAGGTGGGAGAAAAAAATAACACATCCTATGGCAATTGGAGGGAAAGTGAGGAAGTGAAATACTGTGTTCCAGATGGATGTGCAGGACACCTGAGCTGAGATGTGCAGATGTGCAGGACATCTGAGCTGAGAGCTCAGGTCACTTGCCGAGAATGGGATAGACCTTTTAAAGTTCACAGATGCTGGGGTCTTGGTGTTAAATACTAGAGAAGAGGAGGCTGAGGGAAGACCTCATCCCTGTCTACAACTGCCTGAAAGGAGCTTGTGGCGAGGTGCGTGTTGGTCTCTTCTCCCAAGTGACAGGTGATGGGATGAGAGGAAATGGCCTCAGGTTGCACCAGGGCAGGCTCTGATTAGACAAGAGGAAAAAGTTCTTCACTGAAAGGGTTCTCAGGTCCTGGCAGAGGTTGCCCAGGGAGGCAGTTCAGTCCCCATCGCTGGAGGTGTTCTAAAGACAAGTAGGTGAAGCACTTAGGGATGTGGTTTAGTAGTGGACAGGTATGGTTGGACCACACGATCTCAAGGATCTTCTCCAACCAAGCGATTCTATGATTCTGAACATGGCAGAACAGCGCATCCAGGTCCCATTCACATGTGGGATCACAACTCTGACCTCCCTGTCAGCTGCCCTCCCTCTCCAACCCCCTCCAGCCGAGGCAGCAATCAACATTTTTGTCCAGAGCCCCTTGCAGAAAACCATTAACAGTAGCACTGCTCTCCAGATAAGGTGGGATAATCCTGTCAGCTTTTGATAAAACCCCAATCTCAAGAAAACAAAATACCCCAGCGCCTTGCAGGGGAGTCCTGGGTGGGAAGCATTGAGCAGACAGCTGTCACCTCGCAGCGGTGGGTCAGACAAGCTTGTCCCAACACCTCTGTGAGATACTTTCATGTCCTTGCTGCCGATAACGCCGATCGGGAGGTCAGGCACATAAGCCGGAGTTTTCCTCCTTTCTCAGATCCCCCGATAACATCCTGGGGATAAGACAGCTCTGTTTACCCAAGTTCAGCTGCGGCCACAAAGAGGAGCTTTGTCCACAGCCTCGAAGTTGCAAATATTTCTGAACAAACACAGGCGTCCTGGACTCTTCACACCTGTGTGGTGTTTCAAAGGCCATCTCAGAGCTGGTGCGGGGTCTGGACTAAGGCGGGGAGGGTGGTGACTGTTCACCCCATCAGCTTCTGGGATTCTTGTTCAGGACTGTGCGGTTGCAGCATTGGCTCAGGTTTTGGAAGACTTGGATGCAGAATTAAAATCCACCTCTGCTGATATTTCGCAGCTAGAACTGAACTTTTCTAGTACTTCTCATATCTTTCTGCAGACCCACAGACAATTCTGGCTCCTGTCACCCAGACCTCTCAGCGTTTCCCACAGAAAAATCCTCCCAGGGTCCCTCTGAGGCAGAAAGGGAAACTGAGGCACGATAATGCTAGGCATTAAGGCATGACAGTATTCAGCGCAAATCTTATAAGAAATGGCTGAGGGAACTGGGTTTGTTTAGCCTGGAGAAGAGGAGGCTGAGGGGAGACCTCATCACTGTCTACGACTGCCTGAAAGGGGCTGTGGCAGAGCGAGTGTTGATCTCTTCTCTCAAGTGACAGGTGATAGGACAAGGGGAAATGGTCATAAGTTGTGCCAGGGGAGGTTCAGACTGGATATTAGGAAGAATTACTTTACTGAAAGGGTCCTCAGACACTGGAACAGCTGCCCAGGGAGGGGATTGAGTCACCATCCCTGAAGGTGTTAGATGAGTGTTTAAGGGACCTGATTTAGCGGAGGATGGGTGAGGTTGGACTCAATCTCAAAGGTCTTTTCCAACCTGAATATTCTATGATTCTATGATTCTGTGATGCTATGATTGCCAAATATGCCTTGGGAGAGGCCATGGTGGGCAGGAATGGGCTTGGAAGAGTGGAGAGCTGAGCGCTGCTGGCTACGTTGACATCAAGACAGCTACCAAATTTTGAGGTGTCTATAGAGCAGGAAGAAGGAGAGAGCAGAGAGAACAAACACAAAGTGTGCCAGTGAAGGCTCCTGTTTTCATAGTCACTGTAGGATTGATTAAAGGGGATTAATTTGCAGTTATTTAGTACATTCCTTTAGCATAAGAGGGAGACAATGTGTTGGTTGGTAGCCCCAGGCTCCTGGAATGATATATCCCATGTACGCACCTCTGCTGAGGCAGAGCACTTGCAGCTTTCCAGGGGCTCAGGCTCTTTTCAGGGTTGTTTGCTGTTGAATTGAACCAGCCCAAAGTGATTAGGGAACCTCTCTGCTAGAAAATCAGAGACAGACCCACCATAAACTAAAAGAAGACAAGTTTAATCTAGATATTAAGAAGAAATTTTTTACACTGAGGGCAGTCGTGGATGCCCCATCCCTGGAGGTGTTCAGGGTCAGATTGGGTGAGGCTCAGTGCAACCTGGTTGAGTTGAAGATGTCCCTGTTCACAGCAGAGGGGTTGGACAGGATGATCTTCATGATCCCTTCCAACCCAAACCATTCTATGATTTTTTGCAGTGAAGATCAAGACTTATTTTGGACAAATGGTGCTTAATCTCTGCTTTTGAAGACACTGGTTCTTCACTGCACAAGAGCTGATGCAAATAAAACCGGTCCTGCAAAGGATTCATCTGTTTTGAAATGCATTGATTAATACAGCAGGGCTGGAAAATATTTTCGGTAAATGGGTGACTCTCAATCTCAGGTCCAGCAGCTTAGAGCAGCACAAGGCTTCAGTCTCTTCTCTGGATTTTTGTGTCTTTTTCTGTACAGGCAGAACTTCACAGTTGGGGTTGGCACAGGCAGAGATGAGTTTTTCTGCCCCTCCTGGTCTGGTCTCTAGTCTGGGAAGGAACACTGTGCTGAGAACACCCTCACCAGGGAAAGAGCCCCTGAGCAGAAGAGGCCAGGTCCAGGCTGCGGAGTGGGGACAGTCTGCATGGCCAGGCCCTCTGTGGACACTCAGTCCCTCTCTGCTGGGTGGAAATGAATGTGCTGGGCTGCCAACTGCTCCCCTGAGTCAGCTCGGCCTCGGAGGGAGACAAAAACCCTTACCGAGAGCTGTCATCTGTCAAGCTTGTGTTACTGTCTGGCACGTCAAGTGGCCAAGCTGAGGTCTGTAATTCATGGGGAAAGGAAGGAGGCCATGGTGAGTGCTCATGAAGCTGCCTTGTGCTCCATCTCCTGGTGTGAGGCAGCGGCTGGAGCAGCATTTGCAGGCACAGAAAGGACCTTCTCCCAAACAGGCCCACTATATGGGACAAAACACATGGGACCATCATCTTGGAGATGCCTCTCCCTGTGATTTTTGTCTATGCTGTAGCTTGGCAGTTCTGTGGGTTGCTTGTAGGAGATGCCTCCTTTCCTGGCTCCAAGAATGATGCTGTCTCCTGGGCAGGGATCCCCTTGTCCTCCCTGGGACAGGAGTAGGGAGGTTTAGGGGAGTGTAAATGCGCAGATGCAGCCACTGGCACTGCCCGGGGTGGCAAAGTGTGCTCCTGGCAGCGAGGAGGGAAGGCAGCATCAAACTGACGGCCAGAGAAGGACAAAAGGGTCATTAAAGTGAAGTCATAACTAGTGAAGACCTCTGAAACGCAATCTTCAGACAGGTGTTTCTGATGCAGTCAAACAGGAACCTAAACTCCGAGTCATCTTGGAGGTGTTGCTGCTGGGTTTGGGGGGGATGACTGGCTACAGGTCATGCATGGCTTCATGACAGGCTCTGGTGGCAACCACGAGGCTTCCAGCCAGAGGGTCCTGTTGGCAGGGGGTCTGACTGGGACCTGTTTAACAATTCCCCTGGCCCTGCTCCAGACAAGATTTGGAAATGATCTTGGGTTAAAAAAACACAACATGTTCCTCAACACGGTTTGTTTGTTTTTAAACTCCAGCCCAGCACAGCCAGACCTCGCAGGCAGCTGAATCAGAGGCAGTGACTGGGCACACAAGTGGCGTCATTTGCAGCCAGGTCTGCCCTGGAGGAATCACAGCCTGAGCTGCTCTCAAACTGCTTCTCATGGCTTTCACTCCCTGGCTCTCAGGAAACCACTGCCATGCTTTCCGCCTCCTTGGGGCAGTGACAGAAGCAGAGGCAACGCTGTTTGTATCCCTGGCCTTTTTAGGCTGAGCAGTTTTAATATGGAGTTTTAAATCTTTTGACTCTTTACTGGGTTGGTTGCAAATCAAGTAACCTTTGCTCTGAATGTGCAAATTCTTTCAATATCTGTCTCTGCTGTGATATTAACCCTCAAGTGGTTGATATGCTCCTGCATCAGAGATGCAGGAAAACTTAGAGGGAAGTGTCCTGGGCTGGCATGGTGATGCCCTGTGCACTGGGAGGGTTGGGTCCTGCCCCTTGAGCTGGACTGGAGCATCATTTGAGGGTTGCAGTGCTCAGATTCCCATTACCACATGCCCTCCTTTTGAGCTGCAGGGCTCTGGTTTTAGGACAGAAAGACAAAAGTGCCAATGAGACCGAGCCTTTGCGGAATGGGAATTTGATTTTGGCAACTTGAAAAAGATCTGCTCAACCTGCAGAAGTTCATAACCAGCCCGAGATGTCAGCAGGCTGGAGAGGTAGGAGGGAAACATCGTGATGTGGGGTAGAGAGAGGAGAAAGGTCCTCTTGCAAAGCCCCCACCCTCGCAGCAGTCAGAGGGAAGCTGCTGCTGAGATCTGTACCAGATAAGAGGGAAGCCACAAGGCCAGAGCCTAAGTGGATAAATTGTTCCCAAGTGGATTCCCTTTCAACTCCAAATAAACATCGACACTTAGCAAACACCTCAGAGCTCGGCTGGGGTGGGCAGAGTGGGGCCAGTGGCTGTGGGTGTTCTCTGATAACCCATAGGCTGTTGGGTGAGCTCTCCCATTAGCTCCGGCCTTCAGACGGGTCTTGGTGAATCAGGGGATGCAAACAATTCATTTTAAAGGATTTACAATCTCAGGAGGCTGGATTTGGATGGTGCAATTAAATAAAGCAAGCTGATGACAGCCTGATATCATCTCTCAAATCGAGTGTTCACTTCACCACTTTTCCTTTCTTAAAAAAATAAATTAAGCTCTTTCTAGACTGAAGCTTATCTGCAAACTTCCTGCACAGTGCTTGATTTGCAGAGAAAATCTCCTGGTCAAATCCCACAGCTATTGAATGAAAGGGACCTCTTGCTAGATCACCTAGAATGTGACTGCAAGAGCCAACACTTCCCTGACCCATCCCATTCAAGGCCAGGTTGGATGGGCTCCAGTGGGAGGTGTCCCTGCCCATGGAATGCATTGCCCAGGGAGGTGGTGAAGTCATCGTCCCTGGAGGTGTTTAAAAACAGATTGGATGAAGCGCTTAGTGCCATGGTTTAAATGATGAGTGGGTGCTAGTGTTGGGTCATAGGTTGGACTAGATGATTTCAGAGGGCTTTCCCAACCTTGTGATACTGTGATGGCAGGGGGTGGGTCTGGATGGGCTTTCAGGTCCCTTTCGACCCAAACCATTCCATGATTCTGTGATTCTATGATCCACTGGCTGTGCTGGGACCTGAATGTGGGTGCAACATGCAAGTACATTCAGTGCAGGACAGGAGAACTTGGCCAACATTCTGCCCGTGTTCTTCCTAGCCACAGATCAGCCCCAAGGTGAGGTCCACCTAAAGCTCTCATCTCACCCCTCAGAGATGGTTCCTCTAGTCCTTGTTGAGGCAGACTCATGATGCAGACTACAGGGCTGAAGCCCTCTTCTCCAGACAGCTTTCAGAGGTGCTCTAGATGAAAGATGCCACTCCAGTCTCCGTTGAAGAGCCCAACCCATTTTCAGGCACTCGGACTACAGCCCTGTGTGCTGCACCATGGCTGAGCTTGCTTTGTGATTTGCATCCTGTATTGAGAAAGAATGCTTTTGTCTTGGGATGAAATTCCTTGGGTGAGAGGCTGCCACAAAGATTAACATTTCAGTGCAGCACAACCAGCCACGGGTTTCTCATCCATCCTCGTTGCCTGTTGATAGGCAGCCAGCTGCCTGGTGGCTTTGAAGGAACCATCATAGGTCAGTGGGGATGTCCCCAAGGATTTAAGGCAGGAATACACAAATCTGGGAGCAGCTGTTTGCCACGTGTGCTGGCCAGCAATGGGGATATCTCCATTGCGCAGTGATTGTTAAAATCTGGCTCAAAATCTGTACATCTCAGAGCTGTAAATCTCCCAGTCTTGTTCTTGCTCCTCAGATGCTTCCTGCGGGGCCAGAAACACCATGTGGACAGCCCGGAAATACCTGGTGAGCTTTCAGTGCACCAGTCCAGGCTGGAGCTGATAAATAGGGGAGTGGTTATGAAAATATCTCCCTTCCTGAAATGAATAAAAACATATATCCGACCCCAGTCAGACAGTTTCATAGAATCACAGACTCATGGAACCATTAAGATTGGAAAAGACCTCTAAGATCATCCAGTCCATGGCCACACACTTTCTGAGCCCCTACAGGGATGGAGACTCCACCACTGCCCTGGGCAGCCTCTGCCAGGGCTTCACCAGTCTTTCAGAAAAGAAATTTTTCCCAATATCCAGTCAAAACCTCCCTTGGCACAACTTGAGGCCATTTCCTCTCATCCCATCCCTTCTTACTTGGGAGAAGAGCCCAGCACCCACCTCACCACAACCTCCTTTCCAGGAACTGCAGAGAGCGATGAGGTCTCCCCGCAGCCTCCTCTTCTCCAGACTAAACAGCCCCAGGGCCCTCAGCCACATCTCATAAGACTTGTGCTCCAGACCCTTCACCAGCTTTGTTGCCCTTCTTTGCACACACTCCAGAATGTCACAGGTTAAGTCATGAGTAGTATCTGTCACTGTTGGAAGCAACTCCAAGAGCATGAGTAACCTGGGCCAGGGCCTCCCCACCTTCACAGGAAAATATTTCTTCCTAAGATCTTATCTCAATCGCCCCTCTTTCAGCTGAAAAACATTCCCCCTCTTCCTATCCCTGCACTCCCTGATCAAGAGGCTCCTCCTCCAGCTTTCCTGGAGCCCCTTTTCAGTCCTGGGAAGCTGCTCTAAGGTCTCCCCGCAGCCTTCTCTTCTCCAGGCTGAACAACCCCAACTCTCTCAGCCTGTCCTCGTACAGGAGGTGCCCCAGCCCTCAGATCATCTCCATCTCCACTCCCTCCAACAGCTCCAGGTCCTTCCTGTGCTGAGGACTCCATAACTGGACACAGGGCTCCAGGTGGGGTCTCCCAGAGCGGAGCAGAGGGGCAGAATCCCCTCCCTCCCCTCTGGTCCCACTGCTCTGGATGCAGCCCAGGACACCATTGGCTTTCTGGGCTGTGAGCGCACACCTTCTCTGGAGCTTTTCCACAGAATTGCCATTCCTCACATTTTGCACACATGGAAAATTATTCTGTTCCCCAACTCCTTTTTGTGTCACCAGAAATATTTTCTCAGCATGTTTCTCCCATGACCCCTCTCTCCTGTTGTGTCTATGCTTGCACTTTGGACTTTCCTTGCTCTCAGGAGTATTTCTTGCAGGTGGGGAGGGACAAGAGCCATTTGGCCTCATGGGGAGCAGCTTGGAGTGTGAGGGGCTGCCCAAAAAACCTTCAGACCCAGCAGTGCGTGTGGGCTCTGGGATGCATTAGCAAGGGATGGGGTTTTCCTTCCCCCATCACCAGGTCTGCCGCTCTGGTTCCGTGGACGATGCCAACCACAACTGCATATTTTGTGGTGTGCCTACACATTTTACTCCACGTCTTTGTTCCAGTGGTCAGGAAAACCTGGGGCCTGGTGCAGACCTTGTGTCTCCCCCTTGCAGTCACAACACCCTGATTGATTTCCCCTTCGGTGAATTAGCTTGAGCTAACCTGACCAATTTCCAGTTCTCCTCCTTACTCAGACTTCACAGCACATGCAAATGAATTTTCCCAAGCAAATATTTTTGTTTTGTGTCGGCCAACTGGGTTTGTGGTGGGTGGCACCGAGCCACACGGGAGGGCGCGGGGCCACCTGCCCTGCGAGCAGAGCTGGATCTGGCCGCTCAGTCCTGGTGGCTCCAAGCTCCCAGGGCCATGCATGCTGGCTGTGCTGTGGAGGACTCCATTGTTGCCATGGCTGGTGTTCATCTAGTTCTTTCAGAGAGGCCTTAGAGCAGCCTCCCAGTACTAAAAGGGGCTGCAGGAAAGTCGGGAAGGGGCTCTTGATTAGGAATTGCAGGGACAGGATGAGGGGGAATGGTTTTCAGCTGAAAGAGGGGAGATTGAGATGAGATCTTAGGAAGAAATATTTTGCTGTGAGGGTGGGGAGGCCCTGGCCCAGGTTGCCCAGAGAAGTGGTGGCTGCCCTATCCATGGAGGTGTTCAAGGCCAGGTTGGATGGGGCTTGGAGTCCCCTGATCCAGTGGGAGGTGTCCCTGCCCATGGCACAGGGGTTGGAACTGGGTGGGCTTTAAGGTCCCTTCCAACCCAAACCATTCTACAATTCTATGCTTTGAAATTTTCCAGCAGCAAGCATGCAGCGCCCCTCTCCCCGTCTCAGACAGCATCCATTCTTCCCTGGGAGCATCCCTGTAGGGCCACACCACCCAGGATCAATCACTGGTCATAGCCCTGGCAGCCTCAACACCCCACGGCCCCTGCTGGAAGAGAGGGGTCTGGGGGCACAGAGCAGTACAGGAGCTCATCCAGCAACTCCAGCTTTATGCCAAGCTTCTCTCAAACTTCAAATCAGCCAGCAGCAGGCTTGAAGGGAAACAGTCCTGTAGGGCACCAGGGACATCGTCCTCCTACCTCCACAGAGGCTTTCTCTTTACCTCCCAGTCCAGCAAGCAGAGATCTCCACTGTCTCTCACAGCTCTGTCTCCATTGTCCCCTCTCTGATTTAAGGGTGGCTGTTTCCTTGACCAATATAGACTTCAAAGAAAATATCCCTGAAGGTATCTCCAGGGGTCCCTGGGAGAAAAGCCCCTCCCCAGCTGGGCACGGTCAGGGTGTGGGACGATGCGTGCAAGGCTTGTTCCTGCAAAATAATGGCTCTGGCTGAGCTAGAAATTTTCTGGTAAAAAACTCATCTGGGAAAAGGGTAATTTTAAGGAGACTGAAACTAGTCATAAATTCAAGTCAAATTTAGAGATTACTTTCAGCCCCTGGCTTCTTCTATTCACCCCTTTCCCTTCCCCCCTTCCCCGAATTATTGTTTGCAAAAATTAAAACAAAATGTTTTGGGGTTTTCGTTTGTTTAGAAGCAATTTTCATTCTGCAAATTGCCAAAATATAAGTTTTGGAAGGGTGGGGTCTTTTGAAAGAGCAGCATTGTCATTGCTGAATGAAAACAACAGAGAGGAATGTGTCCTGGGAGATGCAGGGCGCTGGGACGCGGGGCCTGGGGGACACGGTGGCAGCACTGAAGCCACCAACGTCTCTCACTGCACAGCTCCAGCCAGCACCTCCCATTCATGTTATCTCCTTTCCTTCTCCCAAATGGAAAATCCTGCCCCCGACCTTCTTGGATGGATTCATTTGACCAAGTCACTGGTTTTAATACAGAGATGCTTCTGCGGTAGTTTCTTCACTTGAATCCAAATCACAGGCTTCCTCTTGTCTGCCCCAACCTTCTCCAGGTTTCAGTGGTACCTGGTTATTCAGCGTGGAGCCCGGCAGCCCATGTAGACTCTTTAGTGCTGCTCTGTACATCTGTGCTCAATAAAGTCAGCGAATAAAGGGCTGGTGAGGTCCTTGCCAGAACAGGAGAAAGAAGAGAGCAGGAGACAGCAGAGCTGAGCTTGGTCAAGCAACTGGAGCCAAAACCTTTCATCAAAAAAGTCTCAGCACCCGGCATATGTTTTACCCATAGCTTGGCCTGCAGTGGCTTTTCCACTGGATGGGAAGTGAAGTGTTCAGAGCACAGATGAAGGCAATATCAGGAGGGCATTTTTGTTATAGATAACAAAGAGTGAAGAACCTCCCATCCAAGGATGGGCTGAGAGAGCTGGGCTTGTTCAGCCTGGAGAAGAGTCACCCCTCAGTCCCACTGACTCCAAGCTCCCAGGGCATGCTGGCTGTGCTGTGGAGGACTTCACTGCTGCCACATCTATGTTCATCCAGCCTGGAGAAGAGAAGGCTTTGGGGAGGCCTTAGAGCAGCCTCTCAGTACTAAAACGGGCTCTAGGAAAGCTGGGGAGGGGCTCTTGATCAGGGAGTGCAGGGACAGGGTGAGGGGGAAGGTTTTCAGCTGAAAGAGGGGAGACTGAGATGAGATCTTAGGAAGAAATGTTTTCCTGTGAGGGTGGGAGGCCCTGGCCCAGGTTACCCAGAGCAGTGGTGGCTGCCCCATCCCTGGAGGTGTTCAAGGCCAGGTTGGATGGGGCTTTGAGCGCCTTGATCCAGTGGGAGGTGTCCCTGCCCATGGCAGGGGGTAGAACTGGATGAGCTTTAAGGTCCCTTCCCACCCAAACCATTCCGTGATTCTGTTAAAAAAAAAAAAAAGATGTTCATAGAAAGACAAGATAGGTTGCTAAAAAGCTGTTTACTGTGACAGGGAAATTCAAACCAAGAAGCATTAACTGGAAATTAAAGCCAGGCCAATTCATGTTAGGAAGGAGGCAAAATGCTCCAGCACAGCAGGGGACTGACCATAGGGCGAGGGCGGGTGGGAGCTCTGTCTGCTGGCTGCTGCCATCCAGGGAAAATGTGGCCAGGCAGCCACAGGCCCTGCCCACAGCCCCCGGGGACGGTGCACGGATTTGGAGCTGGGATCCAAAAACCTCTCGACCTGCTGTTGGTGGTAAGAGCCTGCTCACCGTGATAGCCGTGTGCCCAGGCACTGCCTGCACCCAGAGCCTCCAGGCCCTCAGCACTGGTTTGCTCCAAGGGTGCAACACCAGCATGAGGGATCCCATCCTGATGTGACGCAGCCTCGTCCCCAGCGAGGACTTTCTGACGCCTAGATGGGTCATTTATTGCATTGCCCTAATTCTGACATCCCTGTGTACTGTTGTTAGGGAAAAAAAAAAGGAATGGCTATTTGCCTTCAATCAGACCAAGCCTCTCCTGTTGGGCATCTGCAAACGCATCAGGCTACAGATGGAGCTGCCAGCTAATCCTGGCCTGTAGGCCGTGCTGTGCTTCACTGGCCACTCAGGACCCAGTTTCTCAGGCTGAGCACAGGAGAGAGCAATTTCAATTAAAGCCACTCTCCTTGGGCCAATTTGCCCCCCTCTGTCTGCACAAACAAGTGGATCTGGAGGGGTAGATGATGGAAAAACACCCACATGTGTGGTGTTAGGAGGTGACTGGCGCCCAGCAGACAGGCTGGATGCCCTGGGAGTAAGGTGGAAGGAGGGAACAGAGCCAAGGCCAAGCTCAGGAACAAATAATAGCTGAGAAATCATGGTGGAGGGATGTCTTTTGCTCCCTGGTTGCTTGTGATGCTTGTGGGAACCTTGCAGGGGGACCAAGTGCAGGGATGCTGGCCATGGAAAAGGGCTTATCCATCCCTCACCTCTTCCCAGCTCATTCAGTCCCTCTTGGGAGGTTTTATACCCTGAGGTATACACAATATTTGGGTCATTTGCTTTGGATGTGGACAGAGACGTCTGTTTTGGGGAGCTCCCCACAGCCTCTTGTGAGGTTCAGCTTCTTCAATCCTCCAGACACTGCATTTTCCCACCCCTGCAAAACCTCTGTACCCCCTGCTTATTCTTCTGTCCTGGTAGGATGAGCTGAAATATTTGCAAAGATCTTGGGAAAATCCCAGGAGTTCTGCTTCCTGGCTTTGTAAAAACATTTCTGCTTATCGAGCAACCCAAAGAAATGCAAGGATTTTCACTCACTCTTCGGGTGGGCTCAGCTTTGAATTTTAACAAGGGATTTGCCAATGCTGTCTTGCAAAATACTTGAGTAGCAAGTCCAGCTCTCCCAAAACACAAGTTTTAGGAGGAGGTAATTTTTCATGCTCTTTGGAAAACATGCATTTCTGCCAGCTTCAAGGAAGAACTAGGTCTTCTGTGGGGCCATGCCACCTCCTGGAGAAATGTCTCCTTGTATTCATCAGCAGGGACTAAATTCTATGGTTTGTAGGACTAGAGGCAGAGCTGCCAGAGAGTCTCAAGGCTTCGAGTGATGGAGATGTGCACAGTCGCAGTTTACAGGGATAGGAATTTATATCTTCTTCCTCTGTCTGAGCTGAGTCCTGAGGCTGTGTTGTCGATAGAGGTGTTTCCTTGCTGGTTAGATACAGCCCAGAGGACAACCTTCTCGTTACAGCCCCAGTGCTCCTCTCAGCCAGTCCATGCCTGCGGGAAAGCTCTGCCCTGAAAGGAGGAACCAGCCCTCATCCCTGCGCCTCCTGCACACCTGGGAATAGGGTTTAATCTCAGGATCTCAGTTGTCTCTCTGTAAAACAAGGATTGAGACTTTGAAAAGGCCACCGCCTCCTTCCCGAAAGATTAGCTCATGTGTTCTGCAGGGAAAGAATCACCTCTAATCCCCTCTTTGTAGAGCGCTGACTGCTGAGGGGCCGTCATGTTGGCAGAGGCTGCTTGACACTCCTTGAGAAAGGAGAACATCATTGCTGAGCGGCTGCTGGACACTCCTAGCAAAGCACAAAGTGCTCCTCCCAAGATTAGGATGGAAGGGGAAAACCACACAACACGGGACACACAGAGTGCCTGGTGCCTGCTTCCCTCCTTTTAGCTGCAAACAGGCTCTTTACGTGAAGCATCAGCAAGTATGTCGGTGGGACCAGGCAGAGCCAAACAGCAGCAATTGCCTCTGCGTGCGGGAGCTGTGTCTCTCCCTGATGGTCCTCTCCTCTTCTAAGGAGATGACAAATGCACCCGCAGGCTGGAGGGCTCATCTAAGGAGAGGCAAACTGCGGTTCAAATTCTTGGCCCTGCTCGGTGTTAGGAATCTCACTTTCTCAGGGCTGGCAAACAGCTCCTGGGTCGCTCTTCTCATCATTAGCACATTGGTGAGTGTTTCTCTTGCTCCGTCAGTGTTTGAGGCTGGTTGGGGACATGAGGCTGGGACTCGCCACGTCAGCCAGAGGAATTCAGATTTCAAAGTGCAGAGAGAGCCGTCTCCATCCCACTGCTCGGACGTGTGTGGAGGATTTTACTCTCCCTTTTGCTTTCACATTGTGAGTTGGCTGGGGATTGTTCCCGATAAATAGAGCTGTAGAATCATTAAGGTTGGAAAAGACCTCTAGGATCATCAAGTCCAATCATAAATAATCTGGAACTGCACTGTAATTTTCCAGGCTGAACTCTGATGATTAAACAAATACAGCATGGCTTTGTCTTGGGTGAGCACCATAAGGTAAACAGGAAGGAATGAGGGATTAAGATGTCTCTGCTTTAAAGGAAGGTGACAAGCCCAGAGCCGTGACACCTTCTCGCCGAGCCGAGAGGCCCAGCTGTGGGCTGGCATTGCACAGATGCATTGTTCGGGAGGTGAAGAGCAAATAAAACCAAAGGGAAAAGAAAACAAGCTATAAAATTCTCAGCAAAGCATAGAGCCCCAGCAACCGCCTCTTGATGTTCCCTTGACAGCTCTGGGTAGAGGCAAGCAAGGGGTCGAGCTTTTGAAGTCCTTCAGTTGTCCTTTGCAAAGGCTCCGTATTAAAATAGTGCTGGTGTTGACATTAGGCTGCATATGGTGGAGGAACTGGACATGCCGGCAGGTTCAGTCCCAGTACACGAAATCAAAGCAGAGGGGGAATTTTTGGTGTTTGACCAACTGGGTGTCAGGCCAACCCCATCCCGGCAGTGGGATAAGGAATACGGAGACAGAGGTGAGGTTTTATCAGCATGGTCAGGGCTGCAGATGCCCAACAGAGCCTCGTGCTCCAGGTACCAAGCGTAAAGGAAGGAAGGTGGGTGGGAAGATATTTGGAATGATATGTAGAGCTCAAACATATGTGTGTGTGTTGGGACTAGCGGGAGTAGGAATACTGGGAAGATTGTGAAGCGGATGTGGGAAACCTTTCCTCCACGAGCAGACAGAGGGGACTCCTGGGACATTGGGAAGCACCGAGTGGTCACAGCAGTTCGGGGGAGCTTTGCACTGAGCAATAGCACAATGGAAAGCACCATAGAGCAAGAGCAGAGGAAAAGGGGATGAGCAGGGGGGGCCTGGAGCTGACATCAGGCTGCATATGGTGGAGGAACTGGACATCCTGACAGGGTCAGTCCCAGCACGTGCAATCAGAGCAGAGGAGAAGGGAGTGAACGGGGCTGACATGGAGCAAAGTGCTTGTGACAAAGCTGGAGGAGCAGGTAGGGCATTGTGTGTTGCTATTTCCTAGCCATGGACAGGCTCTTTGCCCCTGCAGTCCTGCCTGCACCCAGCTTTTAATCCACATTAACAGTGGGGAGAGGCAACACCTATATTTGTTTCAAGTCACAACGGTGAGATGAGGTCTCGGTGATCTCCACTCCCACTCTAAAGACCTGGACTCACCACGTAACACTGGTCAAGGATATGTGTGAGTTAGCAGTTGGCTTCACACAGCCAGGGATGCCACCAGAGCATCCTCTCCTGTGACATCACCACTGTGGCAGGGCTCCCTGGGCAGGGCCTCGCAGCCGCCCAGCCCCAGCACAGGGGCTCCTCTACGGCTGGCACCACCATAGCCAGGCACGGATGCTGACGGGCTCCATTCTTCCCCCCTCCAGCCTGCAACTGCAACCTGCATGCCCGGCGGTGCCGCTTCAACATGGAGCTCTACAAGCTGTCAGGACGCAAGAGCGGCGGCGTCTGCCTGAACTGCCGGCACAACACTGCGGGACGGCACTGCCACTACTGTAAGGAGGGCTTCTACCGGGACCTCAGCAAGCCCATCTCCCACCGCAAGGCCTGCAAAGGTACCGGGCGAGGGGTGGGGCAGCCAAGGTGGCAAAGCAGCTTCTCCTCTCATCCCTTCCTGTCACTCCTGCTTCCACAGCTCTTGCTCTCACCAAACTCCTCCCTCTCCCAAACCAAGCCCTTGACTTGTCTTGGCCCCATGTTCCCTGCCGTCTCCACTCCATGGTTTCCCCAACCTCCTTGTAAGGATGAGGGCACTGAAACAGAAAAGGCCTTCATTGCTGAGAATGACTTTAAATTATTTCAGGTTTTATCACTGCTAAATATTGCCTCATTTGCTCCGATACCCACAGCTAACTTGGTCATCACATAAGAAAGAGCAGAGCTGCATGAAATCCCAGGTACAGGATTAGATGTAGCATTTGTAAATCAGCCTCCTCCCAATGTCCGGCTCCTGCTCCCACCCTCCACTCTCACCCCAGCCCTGCTCGGGGCACAGCCAGCACTTAATCCACATGCAAAACATTTCACTCCTCGGGATGAGGTGAGAACAATAAAATGGGAAACAATTTGATTTCGAGCTCAGCAGATGGAGTTTTCTGAGGTTTCCTCCTCTCCTGGTGGATGTGCAGGGCCACAGTGAGCGGGGCTTCAGTTGGGGCAGCAGCAGCAATAACAGCAAATTTTGCAAATTAAATATTTTTAACTCTCAACTGCCTGCTGGAAGAAGGATAAATCCTGAAGCTGAGACTCAGCTAAAGGAATCAAGCAAACATTCAAAAGGCAGATTAGAATCTGCTGGAGTTTCCCACAAAAAGCTTCAGGTCTTCTCTCTTTCTAAAGACTCATTTCAACAAGAAACGAAAAAACTTTTGGCCCAAGATGGGTATTTTTGGGTGGAAAGATTTGGGTTTTCAGCATTTTTAATTTTTTAATGAGAACACTTCTTCATGGGTTGTTTTTTCTTTTTTTCCACTGAAAACAGACACTCCTTGCCAAAGCAGAAAAAAAATCGCTCCTTTAGACAGCTCTGCTCCTTCTCTTTTTTCACCTTGTAAAAACTATTTCACCAAGACATTTTCAACCCACCCTAGGCTGAGGCTGCTAAAAAGCTACAACTTCAGCCAAAGCCAGGCTAGTGGGATGTGACCCCAGCCCATGGCTCTGGAGGGGAGAGGAGCTGCAGTTTCTGGGTCCAAGGAGCAGAAGGCAGGGGTGCAGGGGGGCTGATCCACTTCCACACCAGCCCCAATATCCATCATCCCAACTGGACCCTGGCTCTGGCAGCGAGCTGCCTGCCACGCGCCGCCGCGCCTTGCCCGCCAGTCCCGAGCGGATATGTGTCGTAATAAAGTTCATATTTCTGCTTCATGGCTGGGTTGCAGCAGAAGTAACAGTGTGTTAGGTTGAGGCAAACAAAGGGAAATTGTGAAGGCATGGGCTCTCCTCGCCGGGCCAGGCAACGATGTAGGGGGGCATCCATTGCCCCCAGGCAGCAGCGTGCTCACAAAAGCATTTGCTGATGTCCAAAGCCTGATTCTCATTTACCTTCCTGCTTCTCAGAAAGGGTTTTGGAGTGTGAGGCAGTTGGAGGAATTCCCATCCCTCCCCACTCACAGTTAATTCCTTCCCAGGGCTCTGGTTTATCCTGGCTATCTCCCCATCAAGGGGGTTCCTGGGATTTAGAGGAGAGGAGTATTCTTAAATGGCTGTGGAATCCCAGGGCATCCATAGGGATCCCAGTCCTCTGGGATCAGTACAGGGAGCACAGAGTGAGGAAAGGATGCTTGGGGTGGATCCCATCCCTCTCCTTCCCCAGCTTTTCCACCCCTGGAAAAGGCAGCCCCTGCCCTTCTTTGGCAGTGGTGCCCATGTTTAACTCTCTCTGTCCTTGATGTTTCCCAGGACCTTCCCCACTCTAGCTTTTCCCAGATCTCCTCCCGAGCCAGGCAGCCTTTTTCTCCTCTCTCACCCATTCATCTTTGTTGTCCCCTGTCCCCTCACTCTTGTTGACCTCTCCGTGGCTGGAGCAGACCGAAAACATGATGCTCTTACCCAAAAAACCACAGCCAGATGGTGGGTGGGTGAGTGCCTGCAGGTGGGAAACAGCCATTCCGTGCCTCAGTTTCCTCAAGCAAACACGAGGGAAGATGCTCACTGGCCTTCCCGAGGCACTCTGCAATGTTTTAGGATCAGTTTCCCAGTCGCTTACTCTATTAAACGCCCTTTGCAATTGTCCTTTTCTCATCCCCCTGCCTTCTCGGACAGCTCCTGCTCTTGAAATTTGAGATCGGCAAATTTAAAGACTTCTCCAGCCCCCCACGGCTTATAACAAAAATGGGGCTATAGGAGCTAACAGATACAAAGGTATGTAATAAATATGCTGGTGCATGAGCAGCTCCCTGACTCGCAGGCTATTAGCACAATTTCACAGTTGTTGCAATGGTTTATTGTTGGCGTAATCCACAAAAGCGGGCGAAATGAAGTTTCCTACAGCAAAGGCAACGCTTTGAAAACTCATTTTCCTGAGCTCTGTTTATGACGTAGTGGTTTCTATGTTTCCTCTATTTTTCTTCCCCAATTCAAGGACTGTTCTGAAATAATTGCTGAAAATATGTATTTTTAAAACCCAAGCCCACCTAACAACTCCAGTCATTTCCCTATTGATAACAACATCAATTTATCATCTCATCAAGCCATCTGCCGATGGGCAAAGCTCTCCCAGAGTCTCATCGTGACTGAATGTCTTTAGAATTAAGGAATTAACCATCCTGTAGCATCTGCCATCTCCCTCACAACTGCCTGATGCCTCACCTTGCCCAGCAGGATGGGTTTTCTCTCTAAAACTTGATTCTTCCAACCATTGCATCGCTCCATTCACATCCTACACATGGCAGACTGAAATCAATGTGTACAACAGATCACCAGTGCCTCACAGGCCGATAGTGGAGCTCACAGCACACACAACCACCCTTGCAAGAGTGCATGAGCTTGGGTGAACTCATAGCAAATGTTCCTTGAAAAGAGTTGCTGTATTAATTCAACTTCATTAATTGAATCTAGCAGACACATCCAGCTAAACCGTCTTTCCTCTCACTTGTGTTACTCATCTCTCATTCCACCCTATGCACAACACTGTGTACTCACAGTGCAGCTAAGGGCAGGAAATCAGCGAGGCATGAGTTACGTTATTTTAAATGGCTGGCTTTGATATTTATGCAAAATATTATAGAAATTTTTGCACAATGTCTACTGTTTTAACATGAGGAAAAAGAAAATGCAACAGGCTTTTGCAGATGTTACAGGGCATGGTGTGAGGCTCAGGCAGCAAAACGGGAGCAGAAAAGGGATCTGGGCAGTGCCCTCCTGCTCAGCTTTTCTAACAGCCAAATCTACAATAATTTTCAATTAAAAGGGGTTTTTAAATGATCTGAAGTTGTCTTAGAAGGCATAAGGAGTTGGGTGTTAAGGATGACTTTTACCCTGATGGTTAGAAGTGATGCAGCCGTGCCGCGTTCCTTGCCTGCGCATTTGCTTCCAGTTATTTTCTTCCAAGAATGCAAAGAGCAAAAAGCTGTCAGTGCTTAGAGATGCTCCATCACAGAACCACACAACAGGCAGGGCATGGCATGGAGTCTGCAACCCACATGCAAAGGAATTGATGACAGATGGCGCAGGGACATTGCACGAAGCGGCAATGCTGGGTGCGCGCCAGAGCCTGCCAGGCTGGAGCTGGAGCTGAGGGAGACTGGGAGTGCTGCGGGTGGGTGGTCAGGCAAACCCAGGGACACCAATTACTCAAGGAAGGGCTTGGGATCTCCCGGAGTTTTGAGGTCGGACTGCACAACTGATCTCTGCGTGGCCCCAGTGGGGATTCTGGGGCTGGAGGAGCCCGATGGTGATGGCAATCCCCTGCCGTGGGGGACAGCTGGGCTCACCCCAGCGGGCGCCAGAGCAGGATGCCCTTTGCTCTGGCCGCTACACCAAACCCCTGAGTCCTGCACACACCCCGTAGGTGTGTGGGCTGTCCTGAGAAAGAACAACCCCCCAGACATAGGGAATTTTGCATGTTCGTCTTTTAAAACTCAGAATGAGGCAAATTATCCCCGCTTTCTCACTGATTTCGGTCCAAAACACTGAAGCCCTGCTTCCCATTCCTTCAACTTTCCCTCTGCTCCAAATGATGTTGCAAGTGAAATTCCACATCTGGGTCCTGCAAACCTCCGTCCACTTCACTCTCTCGTGGCCTGCCATAAATTAGGGCCCCGATGTTAGTTCTTTTGATTAAATTCACTCCTGATATTTGCCAGATTATTGGCGCTAAGGTAATTCTATTGG
Source organism: Dromococcyx pavoninus (assembly GCA_033558185.1). Classification (NCBI taxonomy): domain Eukaryota; kingdom Metazoa; phylum Chordata; class Aves; order Cuculiformes; family Neomorphidae; genus Dromococcyx; species Dromococcyx pavoninus. Next base: position 219,270 of record JAUMJL010000285.1, on the reverse strand, counting down.
AAGAGCGATTCAGCAGGATTTTATAGCCTGGCTGTAAAACAGCTCTGCACTTCGGGGAAAGGATTTGCACACATTTTGATGAAAAGATGACAAATGATACACATTATGAATGCACTTGTGCTGAGGCTGCCAGTGTAAACCCATTGTGGACGGACAGGATTTGGATCCTGGAGAGGTCACATTCATTAGGAATCAGTGTCTTGGTAAAAAAAAGGGATTGCCTGCCTCTCCCACGCTGCTGCAGCCCCATGCCGAGCCTGACAGACAAACCCATCTGCGTTGGTGGGTTCTTTAATGACTTGTGCAAAAAACAGCACACACAATCCACCTGGCTTGGACTTGCAAAGGCTGAAGACTTTGACATTTGGTTTTTGGAGACAGTTTTAGTTAAAGCGGAGAGAGGATGAGTGCAAACCCCATGGGCTCAGCCTCCAGTTCTTGATTTAATGGGTGTAGATGCAGGTTTTCTACCCACCTTGCTGTCGCGTTTAGCGTGTGGGGAATAATGCAGCTGATCCCCTTTGGCTTCTTGTGCTGCGTGGAGAGGAGAGCAGAGCCCCTGGAGACAGGGACAGTGGGACGAGCCCCCCGCCTCTCTCCACTGACTATAGAGGGAGCTGCTTGACCAGCTTAGAGCAGAGAGCTCGTTTCACCAGGCTGAAGGCAGGGGAGACGAAGCCTCTTCCTGCTGCCTGGAACCCCACTGAGAAGCTGGGGTGCAGGAGGCAGCTAAGGTAAAACCCAGAGTAGATCGCAGAGGCTGAGGACAGGCTCGCTGCCACCAGTGCCACAGTGGGATCACTGTTGGTGTCCCATGGCCGTGTCTTGATGCAGGACAGGAAGATCAGCCAGCCCATGGAACATCCCTGTAGGTGTCAGCTGTGGTGAGCACCCCTCCAGCCTCAGAGATGTCCCCTGCTGCCAGGCTCCCCAACCCACAACTAAATCAGGGTGCACAAGCCCACAGCTAACTCATCCCGAAGACACAGGCACGGCCTGGCTGAAACTCCTAAACCAGGGCTCCTTAGGGCAGCATGACCACCAGTGGTGCCTTCTGGCAGGACCCCTGTCCCCAGTCTTTCCTTGTCCATAGTCAGTATCCCAGCTAGCAGAGTCCCCAAAGCTCTCTTCTGTCACTGCAGGGACCCTGCCACTGCTAAGCATCAGTGCAGGAGATCTGCCCCTGATGTCCACCTTAGGAGGAGGTGAAGCGCATCCTAAGAGAGATATTCCTCTTGCCAGAGCAACCTCACACTTGATGCCCATCTCTAGTCCAGCTCAGTGGTTTCACTAAGTCCAAGGCAATACTTTCTATGAATTCCCCCAGGGAGTTGTCTTTAATTACCAAGTTTCTTTCCCTTCCTTTTGTCTTTTTCTTCCTCTTTGAAGAGCAGCTGGAGCTACCAGAGCTGTACATGAGCGATGTGCCAGCTCTAGGTGCCGGCAGGGCTTGGATCGAGTTCTTGTACCAAAGCTTGAGCACCTCTGAAAATGACAGTGCTAGAAGAAATCCAGACTTTCAAGGCATTGATCTGCCAAACACTTTGTTTTCTCCATAGGGCAGGTTTTTCCACTGCCGTGAGAAGGCATTCCTAGCTGTATTTCTATCCTGCATTTGTTAGTGGCTGCCTCAGTAACCCCCTTCCCTACAGCCCCTTTATATTGACATTATTTGAAGTGCTGAGCCCTGATTTATGGTTTCTACATCTAAAATTTGGTGTCAGCAAACCCCAGGCACACACAAACCAGTCAAAGACAGTTTATAAGAACGCAGCTTTAAGCTGTACCACGCACGTGGGTCTCTTCATGGAAGTGTCCTGGGACAGAGTAGGAGGCTTCAGCGCCACTGCCACCAAGTGCCACCACCTCCATGGCATCTCCATGGCCCAGGGTAGAGATGCACCAGTGACCCACTTGGGATGGAAGGGTCTCAAAGGAAAGAGGGACAGAGTTATTACAGTAACTCTTAAATTGTTTTGAGTTTTTCATGTGAAGACTTGGAAAAGGAGTAGTTTTTGTTTCAATGAAGGCTTGAGGTCAACATAAAACTTCTACCTGGCCATGCCAGCTCTTACATATCCATGATTTTAATGTCATGTGAGCAGCTGTGACAAACTAAGCATCCACTTCTGTGTGAGTTGGAGCAGGGAGGGTTTGCTACATGGCATCAGTGGAATATTCCTCTGGCGACTCAGTTTCTAATCATTTCAAGACAGATGGGTCTCCATGTGCCAGCCTTCATCCTGCTCTCCCTTCCATGTGTGCCTTCCAGTTCCAAGGACTTTCTAATTAGGTCTGATCTATGTAAGACATCAGCAAGGAACAAACTGAATGTCAGAGCCATGCACAGCCCTTTCTCACAGCCTGGGGATGCTCCACAACCTCCACACAGTGAACCAGGATGGTGCCACACACACATTTAGGGACCACAAATACCATGTTCCACTTTCGTGTTTGTAGCCACTGGTGATCTGAGTTGGTTGGACTTCTTGCTGCTCTGCACGTCTCCCTCTGAAAGTGCTCCAATATTGATTTTAGTTCTCTGCTTTGGTGCAAATTAACTGGGACAATGGTAAAATCCTGTTGTCTGGTTCCCAGAAATTCATCGGTGAATTTCTCCTCTCCCTAAGATGATCAGGGCCATCTCCCAATATACAGCAGCATTTAAAGAGATATTTGCTTTCAGTGGAATATATTTTAGGCAGTCTGGGATTGAAACTCAGGTGCTCGGAGCAAGGACAGGGGACTGGTAAGAGATCCTCTGCTGGGGGATGGCATAGCACCAAAGGGTTCTGCCATCCACATCCCAGTGAAGCCCACGTGCTGAGGCTGTCTGGTTCACTACATCTCCAGATGTTGACTTAGAAGGTAATTAATGGTTGAAAAAAAAAAACAAAAGGAAAAAAAATTTAAAAGGAGAAGGAAGATCAGAGCAAAATCACCTCCATGCCAAAAATTTCCTTAAGCTGCAGCTGTCTTCAAACTCCAAGGAAGTAAATAATTTCACATATTGCTCCCACCCAGGTGTGTTTTGCTGCCTCGTTCGACTTCTCTGCAAGCTTGGACTCTCCTGCCGGGCTGGACTGGTGCTGTGCACCCCAGCTCCACGGCAGTGTCAAGGGAGAGGGGCTGATTCCGAACCTGGAGCATCTGTTCTTCTCTGAAAAACCATGCTGAGACTTCCAGATCCTTTGTCAGCAAAGCTCCCTCTCTTCTAGGAATCACTTTTGGACTTTGTGGAATTGGTAAAGTCTAATTTGCTTTTAAAGGTAAATTTGAAACAGTCCCAGTTTAGGGAAGGCGAGGCGTGGAAGGGGCCTTTGACGTTTAACTTCCAGACTGGAAAGATATCTGGACATAAACAAGGCAGCATCTCACCAGGCAGGGGCCTGACCTGCAGCACAAACCCCAGACCACAGTTCCGACTTGTCCATTCGCCATCCCCAGCCCTGTAGGAGATTCTTCCAGGGCCCCAGCAATGCCCTGCGTGCCATGGGTGCTCTGCCACGAAAGTATCCACTGGTGCTTCTTCCAGTGTTGGATTACGGGTTGGACTTGATGATCTTGGAGGTCTTTTCCAACCCAGATAATTCTATGATTCTATGATCTCCTGGGAGAAGGGCACCACTGGTTTAGGGATGCACCTCTGCTGCAATGGGAAGCCTTCATCACTCAGCACAGGAGGGAGGAACAACACAAAAAAAAAGTATGCAAAGAGCCCCCAAAGAGGGTAAAAGATGTGTAGAACCTGCCAGCACAGTGTGGGGCTTGCAGAGGTCAGGGGAGGGTTGCTCTGCTGACTCCAAAGACATGGGATGGAGGACACTCAGGCTCTGAAGGACGCTGAGCTCTCCATTGCAGAGTAGAAATCTTTCCCCCGCACCTTCAGAGGGGAGATACAGCTCATGACTGAGTCTCGGATCCGTGTTAGACAGTTGGATGATCTGGCTTACTAAGAAAACTGAGAAATGTTGATTCCCTGACAGAAGCGCCGTGACCAGAGGGACGAGGTTCAACAAGGCCAGGTGCCCGGTCCCACACAACCCCATGCAGTGCTCCAGGCTGGGGGAAGAGAGACTGGAAATGTGCCTTGGGGAAAAGGACCTGGGGGTGCTGGTTGATAGATGCTGAACGTGAGCCAGCAGTGGCCAAAAGGGCCAAAGGCATTCTGGCCTGGATCAGCTGTGGTGTGGCGGCAGGAGCCGGGAAGGAATTGTCCCCCTGTGCTCGGCACTGGTGAGGCTGTGCCAGGAACTCTGGGCTCAGTTGTGGGCCCCTCAGTACAAGAAGGCTATCGAGGGGCTGGAACACGTCCAGAGAAGGGAACAGATTTGGGGAAGGCCAAATTTGGAGCAGCTGGGGGACATGGAGGGAGAAAAGGAGGCTGAGGGAAGACCTCATCACTCTCTGCAGCTCCTGGAAAGGAGGTTGTGGTGAGGTGGGTGCTGGTCTCCCAAGTAACAGGTGATAGGACAAGAGGAAATGGCCTCAAGTTGTGCCAGTGGAGGTTCAGATTAGACACCAGGAAAAATTTCTTCACTGAAAGGGTTCTCAGGCACTGGCAGAGGATGCCCAGGGAAGTGGTTGACTCACTGTCAAAAGACGGGTAGATGAGGTGCTCAGGGATGGTTTAGTAGTGAACAGGTAGAGTTGAACTCTATGATCTCAAAGGTCTTTTCCAATCAAACAATCCTACGATCCTATGATTTCTGAAGAGCCCCATCCTTGCAGTGATGGTGCCTGAGAGGAATTCTGCTGGCTAAATCTGGGGCTGACCACCTTCCAAACTGCTTGGGTTTGTTTTTTCAGCAGAAATACACCCGTAAGCAATCCTGAAGGGCAGGTTTGCACTGCCCGTTTCTCAGAAGTGGCAGAGTGCAACACAATAGAGGGGAATTTGCACCCTATTAAAAAAGAAAAACAAACTCCACCGCAGATCTCCATCTCAAGTCTCAGATTAAGAACAAAAGTTGCCAAACTCATTTCCACAGCCAGAACTTTGCATATCTCTGAGACAGAGGAAAGAAAAGGAATAATTTGTCTTCTCCATAAATATTTTCAAACTCTTGAGATAATTTCTGGAACATTAAAACAAAGTTCACTCCCTCTCACCCATGTGCCCTGTTCTGATTTTAAGCATACTGAAACAAAAAAATAAGAGCTGGTCCTTATCAGCCACTAAAGCATCCACATTGGGAAGAGTCCCCCTGAAACCCCAAGCGCCAAGGGAAGGTGGAGACCTCCTAAGGGCATGAATCCATGAGCTGTGATGGTCTGAGGAGGATACGTTTAACTGGGAAATATCTAAAATGTCTCTTTGCGAAGTTTTTTCATAGAATCATAGAATCATGGAATGCTTTGGGTTGGAAGGGACCTTAAAGCCCATCCAGTTCCAACCCCCTGCCATGAGCAGAGACACCTCCCACTGGATCAGGGGGCTCAAAGACCCATCCAAGCTGGCCTTGAACGCCTTCAGGGATGGGGAAGCCACCACTGCTCTGGGTAACCTGTACTAGGGCCTCCCCAACCTCACAGGAAAATATTTCTCCCTAAGATCTCATCTCAATCTCCCCTCTTTCAGCTGAAAACCATTCCCCGTCATCCTATCCCTGCCCTCCCTGATCAAGAGCCCCTCCCCAGCTTTCCTGGAGCCCCTTTCAGTACTGGGAGGCTGCTCTAAGGTCTCCCCACAGCCTTCTCTTCTCCAACCTGTCCTCATACAGGAGGTGCTCCAGCCCTTGGATCATCTCCGTGGCCTCCTCTGGACTCACTCCAACTGCTCCAAGTCCTTCCTGTGCTGAGGACTCCATAACTGGACACACAGCTCCAGGTGGAGTCTCCCCAGAGTGGAGCAGAGGGGCAGAATCCCCTCCCTCCCCTCTGGTCCCACTGCTTTGGATGCAGCCCAGGACACTGTTGGTTTCTGGGCTGCAACACACATTGCTGGCTCATGTCCAGCTTCTCATCCACCAACTCCCCAAGTCCTTGTATTTAGGGCTGAAAAATAAAAGGAATTACTTCCTCCATGATAAAACCCCAAGTCCTGCCAGAAAAGTGGGGAGAAGGAAGTCCCAGTGCTTCATCCCTGAGTGTCTCAACATCCCCACTGCTCTCCCTGGTAGCTTCTCCAGCTCCCCTGCATCACCCAAATGGTGGAGCTCCAAGACAACAGGGGAATTTTGAACAATTTTTGAGCAAGCTTTTCAAGCATTTTGGAAAGTTCTGCCATAATTGTCTTATTGTCTTTATCACTAATGCCTGCCTGCCTGCCCAAAAAGTGGATTTATTCTGTGGTTCAAAGCCCCCTATGGATTAGCGGCAACTCCTGCTCAGTGGAAGCATTGTGGGCCTCGTCTGTTGCTTGTTACAGAGAAGACAAAGACAAGTTCTAATCTGTGAAATTTGGCCCAAAACCACAGGGCGCCAAAGCCCTTGGCTTCCCCGAGTGCCAGTTCAGGAGGAAGAAATGGGAGAGCCCTGAGAAGTGGCGCAGGAGGAGGGACACTGTGAAACACCAAGAGATTATTTGGCTTTGCCTGGTAAAAGGGGGATTTAATTTTCTGCTGGCAAGGAACATTTAAATCTCCAAGAGAATGTGCTGAGGGACATTGTGCACGAACATGATCCTTTGGAGAACTAAATCAGGTCCACAATATTGCAGACAAGCTGATGATCTCATTGCAAAGTAGTTAACAGTTAATATTTAAAGTCATTATTAGTATTCAGTGTTAACACAGGGACATTTCAATCTCTGCCTCTGGTTAGCAAACCAGCTGTGGCCAGGCTGGGTGGGTACACACAAAATATTACAGTTTCTCTTCCCCATGACATAAATATGTGGGATTTTTCCCTCCCATGGTGAAGATGCTTTGACATTAAATACGGTCTCACCCATCCCTGCAGGATCCTGTTCCCGGAGCCAGCGTAGAACTCTCTGCACTGCTCAGGTGCAAAGATAGTGGACCATAACTCACCTTGCTCATGGACAAATATCAGGGAAAGCCTCCAAAGGCAGGAGCATGGCTTGCTTTGAATTGGCACAACCCAAAGCAAAGTGTTCATAGCCCTGGGGGACAACTGGACTGACCCCAGGAGATTCCCTCACCATGCATTCCCCAGCCAGATGTGTTCACTAGAACCAGGATTTAAAGTATCTGATTTACCAAAGACAGTCCAACAGAAAAAAAATAACTACGACTACAAAAAGGGGGTTTTAGGTAGTAATATCTGAACCATATCTGGGATGCATTAGTGATGCAACAGGTAAACTTAAGTTGAGGTTTTTTGGATGTTCTGCCATTTAAAATATTATTAGAATTGAAGTGTTCACACAACAATTATGGAATCGCAGAGTAGTTTGTGTTGGAAGTGACCTTAAAGCCCATCTAGTTCCACCCCCTGCCGTGGGCAGGGACACCTCCCACTGGATCAGGGGGGCTCAAAGCCCCATCCAGCCTGGCCTTGAACACCTCCAGGGGTGGGGCAGCCACCACTGCTCTGGCAAAAGTAAAGTGGTCACGTATTGGGCTGTTAAACCTGGAAGCCCTGTGACCTGCGTTATTACTGCAGACATAGTGTGACCAGAGGCACTCTGAACACCCTGTGAAATCAGCCTTTTTCAGTGGCTCAGTGAAATGGCTTTTTCATCATTCTGAACCTTTCTAAGGAAACAGCTTCCCTGAAAAGAAGAAGGTGTTAATTCTCAAAAACTGCAGGTCCTTTCAGGTACATTTTATAAAAACATCACAGTTGAAGAGAGCTAAGCCTAGAGATTATTCTTCTGTTTGCCTCTCATCAGCCATGTGTGAAGGAAAATGAGCAGTTGGGAACGCCTCCGCCTATATTTCATAGGTGGACAAACACTTGCATTTCTTTCATGCTTATTTGTCAACCTTCAGTTATATCCTAGCAAGTTCAACCGCTCTTCCAGAGCACTTTGCATCCTTTCATACGTGGTTCTAAGATTTCAGGTATATTTCAGTCCCAAAGCAGCTGAATCTCAGCCAAAGCACAGAAAGGCGCCGCTGCCTCTGCTCCAGCAGACGATGCCCTGCCTCAGCAGGTTTGGGTTTATAGTAGTGTCTTGTCTTGGAAGCTTCAGACAGAGATATAGAACTCCACAACAGACAGTTCTGCAATAGTGTGGCCCCAGGGGAAATCTCTTCCAAACTGCAGGCAGTTAGTAGCTGGCTCAGAGTGCTTATATCCATATATATATTAATCCCAGCTAATGTAACTACAGATGTTCTCATTCACAGCCCTATCTAATCCTGTTGGGCCTTTGCCATGGTGTCTCGTAGCATGAGTTCTACGAGTTAATTACGTGCAGTGCAAAGAAGCATTTCCTTTTATCGTTGAAAAAGGTTGCCTTTTAAAAGCGCTGAATGTCCCTTTGTTCCTGTACTTTAAGGACCAGTGAAGAGGAGCACCTGTCTGACCTTCTTGGCTCTGCGCATTTCTTGGCATGCCTCCATCGTCTCTTGGCAAGGCATTTCTCGTCTTTTCCATCACCCTCAGATGGGTGCCTCTCCATGTCTTTCACTCTGCTTTCCCAGCTGAGGATGTACTATTGATTTCTGTGGTGTCATGATATTATATTCAGTGTTTCTCCACTCTTTTCATAACACAACCTGCTATCTTGTTGCTCTTCTGAGCTCTGTTGCAATCAGCCAGATGTTTCATTGACTCCTGGATCTTTTCCTGGAGTGGTTGCAGTTAATTGGGACCCTTCAGCATGTATGAGCCATCCTGTTCCCTCCTTCCAATTATGCCTCCTTCTGATTTTCGTCTGCTATCCCCTCACCCATTTGGCCAATATAGGTTGCACCGAAGTCCTACATGGTCTCCTCATCTCTGGACTAGCTAAACTGTTGATGGTCACCTAGAGATGCCATTAGCTCTCTGCTTTTCAAGTCATGTTGATTATGTAGGAAAAATCAACTTCTGTGGGCAGAGGCACCTCCATCACTGCCCTCACCACATACCCCTGCTCCGTGTTTTCTCCTTCACAGACAGGTTTTTAAGCAGGAAATAACTTCAATTTTCTCTGGTTACTCTGGTCATCTCTGCCACAGACACTCAGTAAAGGTTTTTCTGAAAAGTTTTCTGGAAGACCTAAATCATGACATTTATTTTCCCTCCCCCTGATGCTGTGGGAACTAACAGAATAAGGGCACACTGTTTTCTTGCACCACTGTCATTCCTGTTTGCTCTTCTCACATGGAATCACAGAATCATTAATGTTGGAAAAGACCTCTCAGCTCATCCAGTCCAACCATCAGACCAGCCCCACCGTGCCTGCTAAAACCATGTCCCAAATCACCACATCTACGTGTTTTTTGAACCCTTCCAGGGATGGAGATTCCACCGCTGCCTGGGCAGCCTCTTCCAGGGTTTCACCACTCTGTCAGTAGAGAAATATTTCCTGATATCCCATCTGAACCTCCCCTGACACAACTTGAGGCCATTTCCCCTTGTCCTGTTGCTTGTCGCTTGGGAAAAGAGCACGGCACCCACCTCACCGTGATCTCCTTTCCAGGAGCTGCAGAGAGTGATGAGGTCTCCCTGCAGCCTTCTCTTCTCCAGACTAAACAGCCCCAGGGCCCTCAGTTGCTCTTCATAAAATATCTTACTCCCTGCACCATTGCCTCCTCCTCTATGGAGTTAATCCTTATCCTTTTAAGTAAAGCATTGAGAATACAGAGGATAACTCAGCTAACGATGTCCCAGGCACCCTCTTTTCCTGAGCAGTGATGTTTTCTCAGCTCTGGTGCCCCATGGTCTCTCCTCTGCTCAGTGCAGAGGATGGTGATATTCTGCATCACAGTGGGAGGCAGACAAACACTTCCACCCAGGGCAGTCCAGGCATGAAAACATGTGTTGGAACTCAAAAGGTGAGGCTGCCAAAGGGGTGTTTGCATCAATCACCCTCTCTTTGCGACTCTAGTGCTGCTTTCCTCAATTTGGCATTAATAACCCAAAGGAATTTGAACTGTACTGGAAAAATCAGCATTAAGCACCAGCAGCCCAGCTACTCTTTGACTAGGGAAGGAGAAGAGCCTGCAATTACTGGCTGCAAGTGTTTGCACTGGCCAGGGAACATTGCCTTTAATTTCTCCTAATTGCTGGCACTGGTTCAGTTCCTCTGGGACAGGGATGGCAAACGTACATCTGCAGACACTGCTTAGACCACCTCCTGCCTCCCCATGCCAGGGGAGTTGAGTTGCTGCTGATCAGGAGAGTTTTCAGGAAGACAGAAAAGTCAAAATGGGGCCAGGTGTTGGAGGACTCACAGTGCTGCTGCCCAAGGCAGCTGGTCCAGATTCACAGGGCACTGTGCTGCAAAGAAGAGTTTCGGACCAGTGGCAGAAAGCACATCCCTGCACCCAGAGAGCTCTCAGTGATCACCCAGGGGCTTCCCTGGCAAGGGTCTGGACCAAGGGCTGGCAACACCCAGCTCCCCTCTTGTCTACCCTGTCACCTTGGGCACATCATCCACTCCCATGGGGACACAGCCCTCCCAGCAGCACGGCGTGGGGAGAGAGGAGACCTCAGACAGATATGGCTGTAAAAATAACCACAGCAGCTTTGGACAAGCTATGCTGAGGCATTACCTCATGAGGGAAGGAAGCAGCAGCATCACTATTTATTTATGTGGTGTCCAAAAGAGCACTCTGTGCTCTGCAGCCCAGCCTCCAAGAGCCTGACTCTGTGAATCTTACTCATCACAAAGGCTTTTTTTTCCTTTTTTTCCTCTTTTTCTCCCCCCTCTCCCATCCAAACGGTCCCACTGAATACCGTGTGATCCGTTCGCATGAGGGAGGATTACTCACAGGATGGGGGTTTGCAGGCAATGCCTGAAACCAGCACGCGCAGCCCCAGAGGGGACGCCTGAAACATGAGGCATGTTCCTCCCCATCCTCCTGCCCTTTGCCTCTTCTTGTGTAACCCTGCCCTGATTTTCTTATTTTCATGTTAACTCCTGCCTCTCTGCTTTTCCTTAACTCTACTCCTTCTTCAGGCTCTTAACTTATTTATATTTCCTCTCCCCCAATGATGTTGAAGCCAACTTTTGGGACTGCAGCGTGCAGGTTTTCCCACCTAAACATCACTCTGCATCACTGGCATCACCGATTTAATATTAAAACAGAGCTGTTAAAACTTTTCCAATTAGAACTTGATTTCATAGAAAAAAGCAAGTGTTCCAATACAGGCAGTTTTGCAAGCAGTTTGTTCCCAAAGGCATCTCAAGGCAGGGTGGGAGAGCAGAGTTTTTAATCAAAAACCCCAAACTGGAATGCTAGGGAAGGAGGAGAACAGAAACGGAAGCTTTGTGAGGGGGTTTTTCCTTCCCATGTGAAAAATCGTCAGGTTTTGGCAAGGCTCAGTCTCTTCCCATCCAATGCTGGCAGAGCCAGGGGACGGCAGCAACTTGCTAATGTGTGGGGCTGGGGTACTCTGTGCAGGGAGAGGGGACATCCCAGGGCAGGGGAGCTCCAGGCACCATCCAAACCCCACTGCAGCTCCCACCTGGGAGCTGCTACTCCATAAAGGTCAAACTGGAGAATGCTGGTGCAGGGAGCAGGAGGAGGATGGTGGGGGGGGAGCTGGAAGGAAGATCCAACCAAACACCAAAACTTGAAGCCCAGCACAAATGATTGTGGGACATAGTCTGCTGTCCTCAAAGGAGGTGGATTTAGAGTGTCTCAGAGTCAGGGGGGTGCAAGACAGTCCAAGAAGCATTGTAAGGTCCAGCCCAGATCCTCATGGGAGGGATATGCTAAGTCTCGGGGATTTTGGAGGCATTTGAAGGCCAATCCCTGCCACTGGAGGCCATGGAGACACTTACACTTTTCTTGACCCACAGATCAGATTCTGGGCAGTGAGTCAGATTTTCCCCCAAAAGCAGGCAGCTCCTCCAAAGGGCAGAAGGAGAGCAGGATCAGTGCTCCCCAGGGAGGCTTTTGGCTGGCTCTGCCCAAGGATGCTGCACAAGAATAGGAAAGCTTTCCTGTCTTTCCTTGCCACCGCTCAGCAGGGGCAGACCACAGTCTGGCACAACACTTGCAGCTCTTAGAAATCAGGGCTGTTAACAAATGTGCAAGGCTGTAATCCTTTTGGAGCAGTGATGATAACAAGCCCCGATGCTTTTTTCCCCCTTTTTTTCCCAAACAGCTGCGCCGGTGAAGTCCCACTGTGGGAAATGAGGTGGTGAATGATTTCAAGTGCAGTATTTACATGCCCTGCCAAACCCTTCACATCTGCCCAGCTCTGCCGACAAGGCACCATCCATCTGGTCTGCAACAGCAGGTCCTCCAGCCTGCCTGCATCCCACAAGGGCATTTCCTTCCTGTGCCCATGGTACCAGCTGCCAGGGATGCTGCTCAGCAGGGAAGGGCTTGAGTAAAAGCACTGAAAGGAGGGTGGTGGAGGTTGGTTTTTTTTTTTGTAGTGCACACAAAATAAACTTGCAACATCTCTGCAAGCAATTGCTTCCTGCCTGAGATCTCCTGTGCTGAAGGGTGATGAAATGCTCCTTGATTTTTTTACCTCTTCCTTACAGCCCTGCTGCTGCTCCATGGGGTGTTGAAGATGGCTGGGGTAGGAGCAGTGGGTGCTCCAGCTCCCGGAGTCATTCTGGCAGTGCTGTCTTTCCTGCTCCCCTCTTCTTCAAGCCCTGCAAACTCTTACATGATCGCAGCATCTGTGGGATGAGGTGGTTGCAGAGTCTATGGGTGAGGGTCCTCAAGCAGGGTCTCAGACACCCCATGCTGCCTCCCTGGATCTGTAAAGCAAAGAGCACTCATTGCCCTGGGTGAGATGTCCTGGCTGTAGTTCCACCTCCCCAGTTGGACTGGCTCTGTATGGGCCATCTCCTCTCCCATGCTGTCCCCTCTGTGCCTCAGTGACAGCCGAGTGCACCCCTCCTGCCAATTGCCACCTCTCTTTCAGGTCAGTGCGGTCGCTGCCTGGACGAGACATTTGCTGGAGGTCCAGCTGTGGAGAAGGTGCAGCCTGCAGCACTCACCTTGCTCCCCACCAACACCACAATGCTGCCTGCATCCGCTCTGCTGTTCCTCTGATCCTCTCGTTGTGTGTTCCTCCCACAGAGTGCGATTGCCATCCCGTGGGTGCTGCTGGCCAGACCTGTAACCAAACCACCGGCCAATGTCCCTGTAAAGACGGCGTCACCGGCATCACGTGCAATCGCTGTGCCAAAGGCTACCAACAGAGCCGGTCTCCCATCGCCCCCTGCATAAGTAGGTGGATCACTCTTTTGGTGTTTCTGGATTAGAGATACTGACCTTTATAAACCTACAGGAGCTGCTGCCCGGCCTGGGTGGCTGCCAACCCCACTGCACATGTGCCGATGGGCAGTGCTGGGGGGCAGAGCTGCCGGTGCCCCCACCAGCCTCACTACCCAGAGCAGAGACTTAGAGTGCAAAACTCATCCCAAGCTTTCAAGCAGTTCATCTGCCAATGCTGGGTGGATTGTGAGAGTGCAGCTGCAGCCCAGTCTGCCAGGAACCCCAAGGAAGGTTGTGATTTCACTTTGGAGAGCTGAGGTGCCCCGAGAGCACATTTCCTTTGGGGTACTATGTCAGGATGCTAAGGCACGTTGCTACAAAGAGATTTTTCTCTCCCAATTCGTGCTGTGCCGCGCTGGCACAGAGATCAAACCAGAGGAGCTGCTGGGTTGATGAAGCTACCATCACAGTAGCACACCCCTAGCACCTAGCTTGCTACAGGGGATCTGAGACTCACACAACCCACCCAGAAACGCACGCTGTTGTACTATTTACTTCCTTGGGTTCGCTTTATTTTGTCTTCCCATGGCTACTGTCATCCTCTGCTCTTAAAACAGCAAGGAGGCACCACATACAGCACCCAAAGCCCCTCTGCTGCAGCATTTGCTCTGTGAACACCCACATTCTCCCTTGGCCCCTGTCAAGCACCCACTGTCTAGGCAAAGCATGCTTCAACTTCTCTGTACTGCCTCTTGGGTTTGCTCTTATTGGATGATTCAGCTCATGCACCTTGCAAGAGACATCTCCAGCTGCCATAAGGAAATGAAGCATTAAATTATGGTGCCCAGGACAGGCAGCTCTCATCAAGGTTATGATAGAATCATGGAACGGTTTGAGTTGGAAGGGACCCTGAAGGTCATCCAGTCCAACTTCCCCAATGGATCAGGGCGCTCAAAGCCCCATCCAACCTATCCTTGAGCATCTCCAGGAATGGGGCAGCCACCACTTCTCTGGGCAACCCGTGCCAGTGAAATTCTGGGCTGATTCTTTGCTGCTAAAAGGGGGAAAAAATGCCCAATGAGAGAAGAACAGCAAAGGCTCAAAGAATCAAGTCTTGGTTGAGAACACGGTCCCCTCACAGCATCTGCCTCTCAGGATTGCCATTGCCAAATTCCAGGGCAGATAACCTTTCTCCACCTTCTCCTACTGAAGAAAATATGCATTCCAGGGTGGGTTTTGGTCACTTGAGAGTCATTATTCCCTATGTCGCAATGGGACAGCAAGAACTCAAACCAGACGCTGGTTTCCCCGCGGTGCTGCACTCATGGCTCCGGTATGCTCTGCAGCGAGTATGTGCAAAGGTTTATCATTATTCATTCCCCAGGGCCATGGTAAATCAGAGAGCAGATTGTTCCTTGCATCACTTCTCTTGGGATTTGTTGCACTAAATAAAGACAGACACAGAATTTCCACATGATCCAACCAAGTGTTTGGAGCTGGGCTGGGCTGCCGAACTGCTATGCTTGAGGCTGCCCGCTGGTATGAGCCTGGCAGGGCTGCCCTGCCCTGGCCCTGCCACCCAGCCACTGTTCTGGCACCCGTGAGGGCTGTGTCCAAGAAAAACAGCCTTTCCAAGAGGTCACAGCTCTTGGTTGTAAGGTTTTTCAAGTAACTTTCTGGCCTGGCTACCAAGCCACTCTGCAGTTGTTGAGAGTTTGATCTGTACCTAATGGCTTTAAATTGGAAGGGGGAAGATTTGAACTAGCCATTAGGAAGAAATTCTTCATGATGAGGCTGGGGAGCTCCAGGCACAGGTTGCCCAGAGCAGTTGTGGCTGCCCCATCCCTGGAGGTGTTCAAGGACAACTTGGATGGGGCTTTGAGCACCCTGATCCAGTGGGAAGTGTCCCTCCTCATGACAGGGGGGTTGAAACTGGATGGGCTTTGAGGTCCCTTCTGACCCAAACGATTCCATGATTCTATGATGTTAAAGCAGTTAAAGTGAGGATGTGAGCAACTCACATTTCTCTCATGCTAGAAAAACCCAAACCAGCACATGTTCATCCATTGAAACTGTCAGCATATCCTATGTGTGGGATGTAATTTGCACATATTTTATACCCGTGCAGTGGAGGGCACTGATTCTCCCTCCCTGCCCACAGTGCTCTTCCCACCTGGCCCTGGGAGGGCACTGCAGCTGGCAAAGGGCTGTCTACCTTCTCTGCAAGAGCACAGTCACTCTCGGATTTACCAACTGCTCATGCTTTCCTTGTCCCAAAGACTTAATGGTCAACCAAAGAGACCTTGTATGGAAGGAACAAGATAGAAGTGGGGTCTGTCTGCACTGCAGCCCATGCTGGCAGGCACAAACATCCACCAGCGAGCAGCTTCGGGATGGCTGTGCTGGCAGTTCATGTGCTGCTTGACTCTGCACCACGTGTTTCATGTGGGCTGTGTTTAACTGCATGAGAGTGAACGACTCAACAAAGTCATCTAAAGCTGATTGAACTGCACTCCCATGAACTGCCGGCACTGCAATGCAGCCAAAGCCCAGGAAACCCTGCTTCCAGGGCCATGCAGGTTCCAGGGAGCAAGAGCAGAAGAAGACAGATGCTATCCCCCTGTTCATTTTTAAATTCCGCTTTTAAACCGGGCTGGCAGAGTTTCTTGCCAGGATTCCCAGGGATGCATCAAAATTACAGCACTGTGCCCCAAATACAGAAAAGATGCCAGCAATGAGAGCTGCGTATGTGCGCTGGGGAAAAGAGATCATCTTGCCAAAGCTGGGACCATGTAATGTGCTCCATCTGCAGTCCATTCTTTTTAACATCAACAAACACAGTCAGACTTGGGCATGAAGATCCAGAACATTATGTGGTTTCAGCTACGCCAAGCCAACCCCAAATCAAAACCAGGGGCCATTGCACTGGCACCAGATATGTTTGTGTTTCCTTTAAATGTATAAGATAACTCTTGCATCCCAGCAGACAGACGCAATATTTTACCTGCATTCTATTTCATGCAAGAGGAGTGGCAGCACTGCCTCAGGTGTGGATGGAAGAGACAAGGAGAGGCAGCAATGTTCCCCTTGCCTGGTGGGCGGGGCACAGTGCAGAGGCAGTCACACCGCCCCTCCTGCCTTATGCACCTGCCGAGCCCCTGCAAGAGCATCCCTCACCCTGGGGTACAAACTGGGACCTAGTGATTGCAGCAGATTGTGTCTGGGCACCACATTGATTATTTGGATGAAAATATCTTCTTTTATTTTTAGCCACAAACCAAAATTTTTCATTTAAAAAAAAAACAACCCCTCTTGGGAAGCCCATTTCCCCAGAAAGCTGTTGTACTGGTTTCTAGAGCTCTTGCAAGGCTGTTGGGTGAAAGACACTGTTGGGAAACACCCCTTGCTGGTTGACACGGTTGGGGAGAAGGAGGCATCTTTGGGATCTGAACTAATACTTTCTTCTTTTATCTCCTCTCCTTTCCTGTCTCCTGGCTGTCCTGCACAGAGATCCCCGCCGCTCCCCCCACCACTGCTGCCAGCAGCACTGAGGAGCCTGCAGGTACGTTGTCTCCTCTTTTAAAAAATCTTGATGGTAAATGTCTTCAGAGCAATCATTTGTCTCAGATGAAATAGCATTGAATTAATGCATAAGTTCTGTTGTTTGTACTGGGACAAGTGGTCTCCTTCTATGCCCAAAATATCCAAGTGTTTGAAACAAGTGTGCAACATCTTAAGAGATGGGTGTTTCTAGGAGCACATGGGAGTGGCTGGACTTGATGATCTTAGAGGTCTTTTCCAACCTTAATGATTCTGTGATTTTAAGATGCAAAAAGTTTTCCCAGAGTTGCGAAATCTATAATCACACAGGAGTTATCCACTGTACAACCAAGGTTTGATGGAAAAGGGGTAAGGACTCGAGGTCATGACTGGTGTGTTGTTAAAGGTTAGAGGTTACTGTCTCAAGAGGCTGAGAGAACAGTTCTGCCGAGTTTTTCTGGTAGAGGATGTCTGGAGAACCAAAAATCCTCCGAAAGAGAACAAACAAGCTAAGCATTGCTTAACATTTCCTTCATTGGCCTAAATCCGTGTATTTCTGGCGCTGAGCAGTCTCAGGTGTGTCCTGAGTGTGTTATAGCAAAGTGTCTCATGTCCAGCTTTGTGAGTGCTCAGGGTGGGACACGGCTGTGGTAAATGGCACCCCTTGGGCTGACTGTGTTCAGAGGTGTCTCAAGTGACTGTGAGAGAAGAGGAGGCATTTTAGCTCAAAGCAGGAGAACCTGCAACTCTGAGTCCTGCAGGAAGAGGTCCTGCAGTAGCAGCTGCAGCCTGGAGACAGCACCCAGCCCTGATGGACTTGGATGCCTGTATTTATGTAAGCTGCAGTACAGAGGATTGTTCTGAGAAAGCTTTGACTCATCACAGTGTGTGTCCTCTCAGCACAGTGTCTCCGTGCTGGGGTCTCCTTGCACTGTCGCTTCCCTTGGGAACAGAAGCATTCCCAGCACTCACACAGGCACATCCCTGCCAGAACCTCATTCTGGGTGGATGAGCTTTGCAGGATGCTGTGTGTTGGTGTCAAACAGAACCCAGGAGCCTGAGGAGTCCTGTCCTTTCCATCCAGCACCAGCACCAGACAGAATGACCCTGTCAGAGACTCTTTGCTTGGTGGAAGCCTTCCCACAGGAATAATCATCCCACCCTGCATCTGCCTGCCCTGGCATGCTCTACTGACCCACAGAGGATCATTAGGGATGTGGGGGAGATTCTGGCTCTTTTGAGTCACCTTTGAGTGTCTGTGGTCCTTAGTGGACTCACTTTTCCTTGGGCTCCTTCCTACCAGGGGCCGGGGCACGTCCCACCCAGTCAAGATGCTCCAGCCCTTTCCTAAGACAGGACTGACTGGTGCAGCTCCCTCCCCTGCTTGAGGTCAAGTTGAAGGGCACAGGATGCATTTCTGAGTGAGCAGGCGATTGCTTTGCCCCATCATTGCGGTGGGGCCCATCCCTCAGGTCAGCTTTGCATGCAGTTCGTCCTGCTAAGCTGCCTAAGCAGCTTTGGAGCTTGTGGTAGGAGATGGCCCTTGAGCAGTGTCCCTTAGTCTGAACTCGCCAGAGGGACCCCCTCAATGCTGTTTTGCTGCTGTTCTGACCTCATTTATCTGGGCACTTTCCTGTTCATGAGTCCAACAGGGCTTTTCTGAGGGACACTATTATTCAGAGTATTTTCCCTGTCAGTCTCCTTGTCCTCTTGCATCTTCCCAGAGCGTGACCACGAGAGGGACTGAATGCAGGTAAGGGCTTGGGGGCAGCAGCGTTTATCAACATCTATCAGCCAACATCCCAGCTGAAAGGAAAGAGCTGCTGGAGCCCCAGCTCTGCTGCCCCACGATTCAAAGGTGAGGGCTGGTCTGGGGGGTGGCACACATCACCCCCGTGTGCTCCATGAGGATACCAACACAGCCAGGGAAACAGCTCCTTTCTGTGCACTCCCTGCAATGTCCTGGGCAAATGCCAACTGGGGCAGCTGCATTCAGCTATCCCAAATTCCACGTACCACCTCGATTGGCCACAGCCTTCCTCAGCGCCTGCCCTGAGCTGATGTGCTGTGGCAGTGTGACCTGCAGGGGCTGCGAGTCACGGCCACCAGCCCGGGGCCCGTCACCGTGCCGGGTGGGCTCTTTGCCCCCAGGGCTCCTCGGCCGGCCAGTGAGCAGGGCCAGGGGGTGCACAGCTTCCTTTAGGCAACAAATGTGGACAATTGTGAAGAGCAGGTCCCGGCGCAGCAGGTGAGGAGAGCCCAGTGCTCCCTGCGATTCGCGCATCTGCCCAGGGCAGTGAGAGCCTACAGGGATGGCTGTGGGGATCAGGACATACCCCCCACCTTTGACCAAGGCTTTGGGTAGGTGTCTGAAACACCTTTCAGCCTTGCTACAAAGGGACCACCTCTCCTTGGTGCTGCTGGCAGGGATGCAGCCCCCAGCCCTGAGCGCCCACAGACTAGGGCAGAAAATGGCCCCTTTGGGGAAGGAGCAAATCCCATCACTCTGCATCCTTGTCCTGGAGAGAAGGGTTAGTCAGGGATCTGCCCAAGACCAACTGGGTTTGCATAAAGCTTGTAACTATGAACACCTCAGCAGGGTTAGAGACCGCCCTTCAGCAAGGGGACACCTTGGTGGAGGCTGGGAGAGGGTTATCTGCGGGTTGGGAGCAAGTCAGGTATCCTGACAGCGTGAGAGCCATGAGAAATGACTCGACAGCGTCTCTTGGATTCCTGTGTCACTGGAGGACTGGATCTCCCCACTCCAGACTAGAGGGGTGACTGGGAACCAATCCATCTTGCCATGAGCCATTCGTGCCGCCTTCCTGCGAAAGCCCAGCGGAGGCTGAGCCAAACCGAGAGATCTGACGGGCCCAGCAGCTGATCATAATTCTTCTCAAAGTGATTTTTATTGGACTTTTTAAGCACTCTTTTGTCCAGGCAGCTTGAACTCTCCATATATCATCCCTTTCCCTTGGTGGGGAGTGTCAGGCAGTCCTGGGTCTCAGCATCGCTCAGCCCCCACCACCACCCTTGCCAAATACTTAACTCAGCATGTCTGTGAGCCAGATCTCCCGTGGTACGGGAGCAAAAGTGTTATGGAAATGGAGAATTAGTGGGAGCCTTTAGGTGCAGCCAGTTCTGAGAGAGATGCTGTTTTATTCCCTTTGCCTGTAGCTACACAAGACAGAAAGTGCTTTCCTCGCCAAAAGCCGAGTTCGCATCGCTGCTGCTCTGAGCAGACGAGGGACACATTTCAAAAGAACCCAGGCTAAAGCTGGCCTCGGTACAGGGGGTGGAACAAAACTGACTTTGACATGGGGGATCCTGCCTGGCCCTGCTTCCCTCTCAGAGGTCCAAATCAAACTGGGGAAATGGCCCAAAAATGAATTGTTTAGACGAAATGCATTCATGGTCTCCATTGCCTGGAGACTGGAGGATGAGGAGCCGGTGCTTCTTGTTTTTGTGACCAGACAAGGAAAGATCTTGCTAGAACCTCGTCCTTTTCTGGTCCCATTCAAAGATGCAGAAAAGACCACAGTCAAAGGACAAAAAACAATAACAGCGGGAGGAAAATGTTTACAAACCTGCAAGTCAGTTGTTGTCTTATCTGAATCAAATCCAGATTGGCTTGGAAATGATTGTCTTAGGTGGATGATTTCAGCTCGTGAGTTTAAATAAAAACGGGTGATTGGATTGATGCAACTTTGCATGGTTTTCCCCTGGAAATCAGCCTTCACAGTTGCAAAACCAGTTCTGGACTTTCCAAAAGTTATTTCATAGAATCACAGAATGGTTTGAGTTTGAAGGGACCTGAAAGCCCATCCAGTTCCACCTCCTCTGCCGTGGGCAGGGACACCTCCCACTGGATCAGGGGGTTCCAAGCCCCATCCAACCTGGCCTTGAACACCTCCAGGGATGGGGCAGCCACCACGGCTCTGGACAACCTGGGCCAGGGCCTCCCCACCCTCACAGCAAAACATTTCTTCCCAAGATCTCATCTCAATCTCCCCTCTTTCAGAAGAAAACTGTTCCCCTTTGTCTTATCCCTGCACTCACTGATCAAGAGCCCCTCCACAGCCCATTTGGGCTCAAGGGGTTGCCTGGACCCCTTTGTTCCTGGTTGGTGAGGAAGAGGCTGGATGTAAGCACAGAAAATGGAAAAATACCCAACTTTTAGCGATCCTGGGGCTCCCTTTGATGTGCAAGGGTTTGAAGTAACTCAGCTGCAGGTTCCCAGAGCACACAGGCACCCCAGCACAGAGACGGATGCATGCCATGGTGTGCAAGGATGATTAATACCTTCTGGAAGCAGCTCAGAGAAGGAAGATGGGCAATCAGGTCTTTGCTCTGGAACAATCTGCAATAGTCTTAAGGAAAAGGAAAAAAAATCAAAAAAATTCCCAATCCCATGGGCTGTTTGAGCCTTTCATGGCTGTTCCTGCTTCTGTGTCTCACTTGGAAAAAAACACGCACAAAGATTATGGCTTCAGTCCGGGAAATAGTAGAAAACATTCACTTGGAAACATTTGTTCTCTGGGGGGAGAGCTCCACATCCACCAGTGAGGTGCAGAAGCCCCAGCACCTCACCAGGCATCATTGGGAGCATTTGGGACAAGACACCCATGTACCACGTGTGCCCCTGCACATGCAGGCACCACATAAACATCCCCCTGCAACCTCCAGGGTTCTCCTCACCCCTCTGCCACCCCACATTCATGCCTCAGCTTCAGGAACCCCTCTGATTTCTTCCCATCCTGTGGCAGAGCTGGAGCCTGTGCATCCTTCCCAGGCTGTGGCTGGCTTTTTCACTGCTTACAGGCTTGGGCTTTGGAGTGAAATTCCCAAATCTTAGCCAGAAGCCTCCAGAAATGGGAAAAGTGGCTTCTCTGATGAGTTGGTGCTCCCACCTTTGCATTATATGCTGGTAGTCAGAGTAGCTCTGCCCTGAAGAAAGGATTAGTTTTCATTTGTCTAAAGGAGAAAAGCTTTAATGTTTTCCTGCCCATACCTAGGTGAAACAGGGCACTGCAAGGCCACCCTCAGATTGTCCCCTGTGTTCAGGTACTGGGGGTGTGCAGCAGGAGCAGGGCTCTCCATCCCACGGCAGAAGGACAAAATACACGTTTCAGAGGGTGGCCATGGGCTCACAGCCTTCCTTGTAGATGGACATGGAAGAAAAGGGATTCCCATGACTCTGCTGCCACCAGCACTCTCATCACCCCAGCAAAACCTCACCAGGTCGCTTTTGAAGAGGAGTTAAATCACTTGCTCCCACCGTGGGTACAGGGTTGTGCTTGTATTTCATGGCTCAGGCAACTGGGAGCCTCCTTATTTCCAGCCTCCTGCTCAGTCTGTGTCTGCACATCTCTGTGGGACCATGGTCCTTTTGGTTCAACATCTCCTCTCAAGCCGAGGCTGTGGACCACTGTCCCCCTGCTCACGGTCACATAAACACTGTGATGGTCACTGCAGCAACAGCTTCAAGGGAAAAGTGACATTAGGAAAGGATTAAATGTACTGTAGCTCCTTTTAATGAGCTACAGCAGCTGGAAACAAGGAGTCAACACCACGTGAGCTGCCAGCAGCCTCCGCAACATCTGCGAGGAGTGCGAGGCTTGCTCAGAAAATGACAGCATGAGGACAGGCCACTGGCATTGTGCAGCATCTCCGGTCAGAGTGTGACCCGGGACCAAACCAGTGCTCTCCAGTCCCTTCCCGAACACTGACCTAAACCACTGGACCTGCTCCTTCCCTCGGTGAAGGCAGTGGCAAATGTCTCCCTGGTGTTGTAGCCACAGGGGCAAGGGCAGAGAATGCCATCAGCTTGGCCAAAGAGGACCTGGCTCATCACTCTCTGCTCGGGCACTTGAGCACATCTCTCGGGGAGGCTCTCAGAGGGCTGGAGGAAGCCCCACACCAAACTGAAGTTCACGTCTTCCTTCCTTCCTTCCTTGAGCACTGAGCAAGCAGGGCGGGAAGCTCTGCATCCAGGCTGCACAAAGGTCGTTGTGTTTGGGTGGTGGCACTTGCCCATGGCATCTTGCCAACGTGGGACCATGTGTCACAGGGTCTGGGGAGGTGTCCTTTGAAACTCCATCCCCTCCTGCCTCCCATGGCCTTGGCCCCCATGGAGTGATGGCTGGGTTGGAGTCTCCCCCTGTGCTGTGGGTGGCCCCAAACCAAACCTGCCAATGTGTGCTGAACATTGCAACCCTCACAAATCTCAGAGGAGAAGCTCCAAGCACGGTCATTGCAGCAGGTCCAGGTCTCTGCTCAGCTGGGCTGGCTGGCTCTGAGCCTCAGCTGCAGGGCACCCAGCCTCCTCCAGCCTCCTGCCAGCCCCTGGCTGGGTTCTGTGCTCCCAGGGCTCTGCACTGCCTCAGAAACCCTGCTTGGACTGGGCTGGAATGATCTCCACTGAGCAGAGGAAGCCTCCTGTTGGAGGCTGATCCTTGGGCAGATCCCCTTTAGCAAATGTAAACTGAAAAAAATACACGAAAACTCCCAACTTAAGTAGCACCTTGCAAATTTAACATGAAAGGGTCTTTCGAAAGACGTAAGAGAGAGTTCAGCTTTTGCCAACAGACAGGTACTGAACAAGAAAAGCCTGAGGAGGTGTCTGATTTCAAACTAGATTTATCTCAAGACGAACAAAAGAAAATATGGAATCATGGAATCATGGAATGATTTGGGTCGGAAGGGACCTTAAAGTCCTCATAGTTCCACCCCCCCGGCCATGGGCTGAAGTCTTAACTGCAGGGTTGCCAGCAGAGTGCTGATAGCCTTATTTTAGATTTGAAGTAGCAACACGTCTTGGTCATCACCTGGCTCTGGTATTCAGTGAGAAGGAGCGTGTGCATGTGTGTGCACACCTCTGTTAGTGCTCACATCTGGAGGGGATCAGCAGCACAAGGCACTGCTCAGAGCAAGGCCCAAAGGGCTCCTGGCTGCTGGCTGGAGCAGCCAAGGCTGTGGGCACAGCCAGTTCCTGCTCTGTCTTGGTGAGGATGCTCCCAGAGCCAGGGAAAGGGTAAGCATGGAGGGGGGGGTGCAGTGATGAAGAGAAAAATCACAGCTCTCCACTCTGAGGAAGCATTAACAGTGAACCTGAGCTCTGCAGAGAGCTGGGAGCATCCCACAGGCTGGGAAAAATAGGTCTGCACAGATGTCTGTGGAGGCAAAATTCTCACTTCAGTCACTCTAGCGTAAGTCTGGGCTCAGTCTGGGGGTCTCCAGCTTTGTACCCATCCAAATGAGTAATTGATTCAGCCCTGCATGGGTATTCTCTTTCTTGTCTCAGGCTGTAAGCAAGGTGATGGATTGACTCTGTGATTGATTGACTGATTGATTGGCCACAGCATCCATCTCTCTCCTGAAAAGAGGTTTCTCATGGTGATCCACAGTGAATGGCTCCGAGCACAATAGGGGTGAGGGCCTTCCAGGGAAGAAACTTCTGGTCTCTTCAAAATATTTCAGAAAGTCTGTGAAGGGAAAAAAAAGAAACCCACAAAACTTCTGCTGAAATGCAGAAATGCAGAGAACCTTCATGCAAAACTACGTTGTGTTCTTATAATCCCCATTGCAGGGCTCCATGCCTCTGTTCCTGCATCCCAGTTTCCCTCCATCCCTGCATCTGTGCATCCCTCTATCCCCACATCCCTCCATTCCTCCATCCCCACGTCCTTCATCCCCATATTCCTTCATCCCCATATCCTTCATCCCCGCATCTCCATCTCTGGGATCCTGCCACCTTGGGGACCATGGGACACCAGTGCAATGTGAGTGCCCGGAAGCCCCGGGCACCATGGCCAAACCATCAGCTTCAGTGCAAGGACTTGAAACCCCATTTAAAAAGTAATAATAATAATAATGATAATAATATTGAAGTGAAACAAACTGATTCTCTCCCCTTCCCGGGACCTTTCCCGTTGCTGCTTCCCCCTGGCATACTTGCCCTGAGCATCTGCCGTTCCCCAGGGCCGGAGGTCTGATCTGCCCTGGCTGTGGTGCCATCCTCCCCCCGCATCCCGCACGGTGCCCACTCGGCCAGGGAGCTTCTGTCAAGCTGGGAATTTACAGGGTGGCCGATGCTCCCCAGCCAGTGTGTCCCATGGCGGGGCTCTGGCCCCGGGATGCTGGGAGCCACAACCCTGGAGCCTGGCAGTGGTCGGAGGCAGAGTGCATGAAGGGCCGGGGGGAGAATGAGGCGCTCTCAGCGCTGGCGCCCCCCACCCCTGCCGTGTCCTAGGGCTCAGCGCTGGCTTTGCTGCTGCATGGAGAGGGTAGGAAATGTGCTGCCATCCCAGCTGCTCCCGGGAGAGGAGTGAGGAGGATGCAGAGGCAGGGTTTGATGTGCTGTAAATCTCATGTTTGTGTGGTTTGTAGTTCTTTTAGCTGAGCTGTCCCCACCGTGTCACCAGTGGCTGTGGCCTGTGTCTGGCACAGTTGGGCTGTCCTCACTGTGTCACTGGTGCCTGTAGCCTGCCTGCTTGCTCCCTTTATGTCCAGGAAAATTTGGGATGCTCATGGATGCTGTCCTGAAAAGGCAAAAATTGCTCTCCCACCCCAAACCTGGCACAGGCTAAAGAAACAGGGAGCAAACTCTCCCTGACCCGCAGGGGGGCTCTGGGGGTTGTTCCCCCTCTGAAGATACCAGTGAGGAGTCCCAGGGCTGGACCCAACGGGCAGTGTCCCAGCACCACCCGCACTGTGCCAGGATGCTGCCGGTCCCAGTGGGAGTGGCCGGGGATGGGGACCGGGGCCAGGAGCATCCTGCCTCATCCTGCGCGGTGCTGGTGGTCCCATCGCCCTCCGAGACCCCCGATATGCTGCCGAGGTGGGAAGGGAACTGCGGGATCCTGCGAATCGCCCCGCAGCGGCTTTCCACCCGCTCCAGACTAGAGGCTTTAATCTAATTACATGCTTTATTTGCGCCAATTTGTTTTTCAATCAATCTTGTTCAGCCAGAAGAAAGGAGGCTGCTGCGGGCTCATTTGCACCTCCTTGTTCCTAGGGAGAGATTAATGGCAGTTATCCTCACTGGAGATGCCTGCGGGGCTGTAGACCTGGCCCTCCCCTTTGGCAGGGAGCATCCTGCATCCCAGCACCACGCATCCAGTGCCCAGAAAGGCTCAGAGCAGCAGGAGGATCTCTGGGACACTCTGGCTTGCGAGGAACCTCTGCTGGCCCAGGATGGGGTGAAGAGCGGGGGCAGGGAGGGCTGCGGGCAGGATAATCCTGCCAGGTGGTGCCAGGGATATTTTGGCTGCCCCATCCCTGAAGGTGTTCAAGGTCAGATCGGATGGGTCTTTGAGCCCCCTGATCCAGTGGGAAGTATCCCTGCCCATCGCAGGGGGCTGGAACTGGATGGGCTTTAAGGTCTCTTCCAACACAAACCATTTCATAATTCTATGTTCTGGGACCAGGGAGTCCTAAAGAGCCCCAGGGAGTTCTAGGGCTCTCCTGCAGAGAAGAGTTTGTGAAGGAAGAAATTCTTCATGATGAGAGTGGAGAGGCCCTGGCTCAGGTTGCCCAGAGGAGTCGTGGCTGCCCCATCCCTGTAAGTCTTCAAGGCCAGGTTGGATGGGGCTTTGAGCCCCCTGACCCAGTGAGAGGTGTCCCTGCCCATGGCAGGGGGATTGGAACTGGATGGGCTTTGAGATTCCTTCCAAACCAAACCATTCTTTGATTCTATGATCTATTGTCAGGGATTTCAATAGGGTGCCAGGGAAATTATATCGTCCACAGAGCACCAAAAAAATAAAGGGGTCTGCTGATCCATGAAATTTTAAGCTGTTGTACACATTGTCCTGTCCGTCCTACACTTTTCCTGCCAGGATAGGGCTGGCACAGCTCCCTGTGGCAGTGCTGTGCTTGTACAGGGCAGGGCTGGCCCCAGCGCCCCATGTGCATGCATGATGGCCCAAGGTACTCCTGAGATGATCTTAGAGGTCTTTTCCAACCTTAATGACCCTATGATCCTATGCCTGAGCATCTGCCTCTGCCTTTTCCCGTGTAGGAGACTGGTTACAGACCATCTCTGAGGCTGCCTCAGGAGCTGACAGGGTTGTCTCTGCTCATGGGACAAACCCTTGCCAGCTCCTTTCCCTGGGGCACATTGTGGAGACCACTTCTCCGAGGCCAACTGCCCTGGATCATTTTAGCAGGTGGCCAGGGACAGACAGCAAGGCCGCACAGCCACGTGGTTAAATGCTTGCTTTGCAACAGGACCTTGCACAGACCCATTGAGAAGTAGATCCAGGCCCTCAGGAGCCCCATCTGCAGACTGAGAAAGGGACTGTTTCAAGCCTCGGGAACCATTCTCCAGATGAGTGAGTGACTTGAGCAGCCCAATCCCAGCTCATCCCAGGCCCAAGGCTTGCAGATTATGTGTCTCTCTCTACCAGCTCCTGGCTGTGTTAGAGAGATGGCCAAAACCACCGAGACAGGGCCAAAACGAAGAGCACCGCTTTGCCTGTTCTGTTTGCAGGGCACTGCCAGCTGGGGGGAGAACAGCTGATTTAGTCCTAAGAGACTCCCCTGCTCCGTTCAACTTCCAGACCAAGAAAGGGAATCTGCAGCAAAGCACAGGACAAGTAATCCCACTGCTAAAGTGAATAACCTGGGAGGGATTCTCTGCCTCAAGGTTGCTTTTATATTAAAGCAGCCTGCTCTGAGTCAAAAAACCCCCACTTTAGTCCAGCCCAAATTAAATTACAGCACCAATCCCTCTCAGCTGACGCGTGCTCTGCAAGCCAGGCACATTGCAGCCCCTGCCACTCATCTCCCAGGGAGGAGCCCATCCATGCTCCCTGTGCAAGGAAAGGGCTACTCCAGAGCATCCTCTCCTCCAGGATGTGTGGTCAGCAAAGGCCAGGAGATAGAAGCTCAGAGCAAGCAAGTTTGGCTGGCAGAGCTGGTGCCCTCCGAAATGACTCCAACAGTCATTCACTGGGACTGATGGACATGCTAAAATAATACTTTGGGACAGAAGGAAAGGGAAGCTTCGGTGCTGTGGGAAGTGAAACAGGATTTTGTGATCGTTTGGGGAAATACAAGACCAAAGACATCCCAGCTGTAACTGCTGCAAGACAGCCCTGGAACGGGGTCATCATGTCCTGGTGCTGGACAGCGGGGAATGGCATCTTAACCCTTGTGTTGCCTGGAAGCACAGCCTCCAAAAGCATTTGGGCTCTTTTGAGATGGCTTATTGAAACGTTTTCATGTCCGGTTTGGGCCCATCAAGCACCCAGCTGAGCCCATGCTCAGCCACAGAGCAGAGAGTGATGTTTCTGCCCCCGCCCTCCCCAAAGCTGGCTCCCCCCATATGTACCCCTTCTGTTCTGTGCTGTTCCTCCATGCTCCCAACCATGAACTGAATATGTTGGGTTGCTGCCTGTAAAATAAGCAATGGACATTCATTTCCACAGTCTGAACAGTGTGGAGGAGCACGGGGTTGGGGCAGTGCAAAGCTCTGCCAACCCATGCAGTTGTGAAGCTGTTGTACACTTTGTCCTGTCTATCCTACAAGACTACAGGCTGTAGCAGAACCTTGGAGCACATGGAATCATTCTGTGGTTGCTGGATGTGCTCAAGAAATGCCTTGATGCAGACAGCACCCACACAGGGGCTTTGCTTGAGATCACCATCCTCTCAGCTGTGAGCTCTGGGCAGGGACTGCAGCTGAGAGCTGGGGTTCCTGACTCCTGGCAAAGGGAGCATTCGAGTCCACATTCAGCACTGCTGTGATGCCAGCGCTTGCAAAAATGCACCAGTGAGATATTTCCGTCCCTCCTCATGGGCACTTGTGCAGGTTTTGCAGTGTTGAGCCAACAGTCACATCCCTCGGTGGGGACAGATCCCCCCCTGCAACTGAAGGAGCTATTAGAAAGCTGGTGGAAGCAGCAATGGGGATGCTGGAGCACTGCTTCGGGAATGGCTGCAGAGCAGAGGCTTAACTGCTTTGCACCACAGCCAGCTTTGCCAAGCACAGCTTTGCCCAGAGCCAGTGGTGACCTGGGGGCTGCCGTGGTCCCTCCCGTCACTACTCACTCCACAGCCCCATCACAAGGGGCAGCTCCGGCGCCGGATCCATGCAGGGATGTGGCAGAGCGTGAGCAGAGCCCAAAGGAGGATTTCTGACTGGTAATGCTGGGGAGGAATGGAAAACGGAAAGGAGGTGAAAGCTCTTCATCACTGTGCGTGAAAGGAGATCAAAATATCCCCACTGATCCAAACTGGTCAGCTCTGGGGTACCTGGGACCCCAAGCAGATCCTCACTCCTATTTTCTCAGCGCTGCTGTCTCCGCTGATGGGCTCATAGATGCAGGATTCAACTTTTGGACCTGCACCTTCATTTTGCAGCTCAGTATGGTTGCACATCCCACCCAGTGAAATGAGAGACAGGGACACGCAGACACCCCCCAGCAGAGCCGAAGCACGAAGCGCAGCACCTCGGGGGCGCAGAGAGAAAGCGGGCAAGTGCCTCAACCTGCAGCAGTGCTGAGGCCAAACTGTCAAGGCTGGGTCTCCCCTTCTAAGCCACGACACCTCCACCTTGGACCTCAGCCTGCAAAGGTATTTAGGGCCCTACCTGAGGGAAATCAATAGGAATTTAGCTGCATAAATTGGGATTAGAAATCTGAATCCCCTTGAGGGTCTAAGTCTTATATCTGCATTTTGAGTTAGGTACCCAGGCCAAGAAATGTGGCTTTAATCGTTCTATCATGTCAGAATTAAGGGGCCTTTAATTTCCGTTACCGATATGTGGCTTTCGCAGAGGCTTAGGGCTCATTGCAGAACTGCAAGCGCAGCAGGACACGTTCTCCCACAGCATTTTCTCAGGATGGCTGCTCAGCACCCTGAGCTGCCCCTGACAGCACCTCCATCCTGCCCAGCCCCAGCAGCACTCCATCAGGAGGGGGGTGTATTGGCGAAGGGTGGTGTGACCAGGGCCCCAGCTTTCCATAAGCTTCCAGTTCATGCTTTTGCAGCCCAGCCCTGTTCAAAGAACCCCCTAAAATAAAGAGATTAAAAAATAAATTAATAATAAAATGCAGCTTTTGCAAAAAAAAAAAAATAAGCAAAACAAAGGAGGTGTTTAGCTGTGAAAATTCTCTGCTCAGCCAGAGAATTAGTTATATCAAGGGGATGGACTGAGCTGCAAAGCTGCTGAAGGCCATGATGACACATTTTACTAAGCTGCGATGGACACAAAACAGCCGCCCGCCACCTGTTCCCAGCCCTCTGCGAACAAGTAGCACAAATGGCCTCTTCCTGCATCCCCTCCTGCTCTGTTTGTCCGGGAAATGCAGAAAGTTCATGCTTTCCTGCAGGGAAGCAGCCGGTTGCTCCCAGCCCAGGCGTGGGATGTCCCCTCTGAGGGTCACAGCATATTAGGATGTGGCAGTGGGGAGGGAAGCGCGAGGGTCTGGCTGTGCTTGGGGTTTCCATCTCTGAAATGGGGATTTGCACTGAAATGTTTGTGCAGCTGAGCAAACTGTGGGAGGAAAGTGCTGGGAGCAGGGGGAGGAGGGCGTTCAGATCTCACCGCTTGGTTTCTCCTGAGCCCCAGCGCGGTGGCTGGTGCGTTTGAAGGGGGACTTCCAGACCAAATGCAGTGGGGACCTGGAGAGGCTTCAGGGTCTCTTGAGGGCAGGCAGGTTCTTCTCAGGGTCAGGCAGGCTGAGGGCAGGTTTGCCAGGGAGGAGAAGTAGGGCAGGAGAGCACCGGGGTGAGAACCAACCTTTGTCCTGCACCTCCATGTGCAGGGGGTGTCTGTGCACACCACGATGCAGCAGAGAGCTGGGACTGACCCTGCCACCAGTCCTGTGGGGCAGAGCCAAGTGGTGCCCACCCAGTCACACCTGCAGGGCCTGGATGGGCAGGACCTGGACACTTAGCACCTCATGCCTCAGGTACCAGGTTGTTCCCCATCTCAATGTGGGCTTCACTTCTTCAGGCAGCCTGGTTTTACTCTCAGCCTGGTCACACTCTGGCATCACCTTTCATGGGTGGTGGTTACCCCAGGCTGGTCTTCTGCAGCCTCACAGAGATGGGTGAGAGGTACCTGCAGGACAGCATGAGTACAGGCGTCTTGGGGCTCTGTAGGTTTGTGAAGAGGATCTGGGTTCAAATTCTGCAGGAGTCTCACATCATTTGTGTCTCCTGTACATGTGCAGGAGTCACTTAAACAGCATTTGGAACACTCCAGGCCCCAAATCAATCCTCTCCTCCCATTTCCCTTGCCCAGCCTTTGGGTTTGGCTCTGCTATTCCCTTCCACCAGGGGAGTGGGAGCTCAGCAAACCTCCCCCCAGAGCCTTCACCGCTGAAATGTTACTTGATAGACAAGATTGGAGTCTTTCCTAGGTGTTGGGCAGCACTGAAATAACATCCCAGAGCATCCTCTCCCTGCACTTTCCCTGAGCAAGCAGAGACCTTGCAGCATCACCCAATGTGTGCAGCACTGCTTCCCAGCGAATACACACTCAAGGCTCTGCTCTGAGAAATCTCATTTGTGCTCTTGAAGAGGCCCCCAGGGAACCCCCAAGTCACCCAGGAGGCAGGAAATCTCTCCACATAGGAGACAAAGGAAATGAAGTGGGGCAAATCCCCCACCCATCTAAATCAGCCCTGAAGTCTGGTGATTTACACTGATTTGCACCAGCTGGCTCTGGCCACATTGAGTTCAATTTAAAGCAGCTGAGGCTCTGGCACAAATCCTGGTGCTGGAGGAAAAGAAAGACTGAGGCAAGGCAAAGCAAAGCAAAGCAAAGCAAAACAAAAGGCAAGGGGTTGTCAGACCTGAGCTGTAGCTTGGGTGTCTTGAGCCAACAAACCTGGTTCCACATTTGTACTCAGGGAGCAAGCAGAGGCTGTGGGGCATGGGGTGCTGTCCTCCAGGCTTTGGGAGGCGGGTGAATGATGTCCCATCATCCCCCACTCTCCAAGGCTGGGAAAGGGGTTTCTGGTAGATCTGTCTTAGGCAGACTGGAAATGTCATGGCAGAAGCATAGAAATTGGGGAGCTCAGATGTGGCCAGGGATGCTTCCGTGGGGAGAGGTTGATGAAGGCTCATGAAGACTCAAGACTCTCTCTTGGAGGGCTCTGCCAGCCTGGCTAGTGGAGACCCCCTGGCAGATCCCAGGGCTGAGCTGTGGTCATCGGGGCAGGAGCTGCTCTCCACCCCTGTGTCACTGATGCTCGTAGCCAGATGCTCACCAGCACTCATTTCTCTGACTTGGATTTGGCCTGGGGGGGAGAAACCTGCAGCCAGAGCTCCCAAGGGTTTTCCCTGCTCAGTCGCTTGTGCCCTGCCTGCCCTTGCAGCACCCTCTTCTGCAGATCAGCTGCTGCACAGGGGATGAGACGCAACAGCAGCGGTAAATATCCATAGTACTGCAGGGTTTCTGTGCCAGAGGAGAACCATCACCGTGACTGCCACAGCCGTGGGAGTGTCCTGGAACACTCGGCAACCTGCAGCCGAGCACAACCACACCGGCTGCTCCGTGAATCAGCCCAATGGCTTCTTCTCAGTCCCCTGCTCTGCTGAGCAGGGGGGGGAAAGGCCCCCTGGGTGCTCCCTTGTCACCACATGCACATTTATTTCCGTTATAGACTTTTTCTACTATGTTTATGGCCAGGAATATCTTGCCAAGGTGTTGGATCAGGAGAATTTCTATTCCCTGGGCTCGTTGACACCAGGCAGCCACATCTACTTCCCACATCCTATATGGAGGTATCCCACCACATAGGCATGGCTAGGCCTTTGCTAGCAAATCTCCATCCTCTGAACTACAGTTTTTATGGAATATAGAATTATCTGGGTTGGAAGAGACCTCCAAGATCATCAAGTCCAACCCTTATCCACTCTTTTCCCAGTG
This sequence comes from Dromococcyx pavoninus, assembly GCA_033558185.1. Taxonomy (NCBI): domain Eukaryota; kingdom Metazoa; phylum Chordata; class Aves; order Cuculiformes; family Neomorphidae; genus Dromococcyx; species Dromococcyx pavoninus. The sequence goes on along the minus strand of JAUMJL010000285.1, from coordinate 186,597 downwards.
CACTTCAAGTTCTGTGAGATATTCAAGGTCACGTTAGATGAGAAAAGCCAAGGGGAGGTACTGGCTGCTGGAAAACCTGTAGCATTGGCTCAGCTCCTGGTTTTCCAAGGGTTTTGAGCAATCAGAGCTGGGCAGAGATGCCATGGCTTTCTCTTTTGGCCCTGGTTAGGTCATACTGGAAGACCATGGAGCCGTATATTACTGTGGGTGCTCTTCTGAGGAATGGGAGCAGAGGGGCAAGAGGATGGTGCCGAGATAAGGGGATGCTGTTTGGCCATGCTGGGAGGAGCAGGGCCATGCACAGACTACAGGTGTTCATACTGAGGGGGTACCTGATGATCTTGGGGTGCACATATTCAGCTCTCTGGGTTTTCTTCTGTTGTTGATTCCCCCACTCAAGCTGGAAAAGAAGTTGTTGCTTGACTGAGGCTGGGTTTGGATCTGCTGCTAATGGAGACCATTGGGTTTGGGGGCCATAAGGTCTCTCGGAGCATCTCCTCTCTCCCTGAGGAATCTCCCTGTCTCTCCAAATCCATCTCCCACCCCAGGAGTGTCTGCACTGGGGCTGGTGAGCTGCAAGGGCTCAAAGCACCCTGTGCAGCAAGTCTGGAGGCCTCTGCACTCTCCTTGCCTAGCTTGGCTTTGCCCATCTACCACTGGAGACTACCTCGCCCAGCATGGCCTGGTCCCAAGCTGGCTTTACAACACAGTTCCTGCGTACACAGCAAGTTGGAAGCAGAGCTGTCACCAGGAGTCACTACAGCTGCTATTGCCAGGTAGCCAGCTCCCAGCTCTGTGCCTCAGTTTCCCCTCCCAGTCTGCTTAATGTAAGCTTCCTCAGGAAGGAACAGCTTCTTGTGCCTGTTCCTGCAGTGCCCAAGCAATGGGGCCTCGTGCCCTGCTGAGGCTGTGGCATTTGCCACCTTGGTGTGACACAGCCGTGCTGAGCAGGGGTGCCTGGGGGGTGCTCCACAGCTTCTCCTCTGAGGTTTCAGGTCATGGTCCACTGGAGAGCAAGGACAGGAGCTTGGGGTGTTGCATGGGCAAGAACTGCCAATGTACCCTGGGGCAGGATATGAGCACCTCGTGCCCACTGGCTGTGTGGTGTCAGCAGCGCCTCCCACGTGCCCCACATCCTGCCCTTCTCGCAGAGCCCTGGGGCACAGCTGTGGCATTTCAGCAATTTTTCACATCTGGTCTTCAGTGGTGGCTGTGGAGGAACAAAGGGTGATTGCGAGAGGTGGAAATGACCCAGGGCTGTCACTATACCAAGACTGTGTCCCATTTTCCCTCAAATATGGGGTTTCCATGGTGCTGGGGCTTCTCCGTAGCACCCATTGGTGCTGAGGAGACATGGGGTGAGCCCGGACAGTAGGTCTCTGAGGTAGCCCTGATTCTGGGGCCTACCATGGGGTGGCACATCTCCACCTACCGTAACACTGCCTAGCCTGGTGCAACCAGGCTGTTGCCAGCAGTGGTTGGAGGGCACCAACTGCGTGATACCATCCTTCTGCGTGATGACAGCCATTTGTGGAATGCCAGCCATTCACATGGTCCCATCTGGCCACGTGATGCATCTGTATGCTTGGTCCCATCCATTTGTGTGACCCCATCCTCTCACTTGATCCTGTCTTTTTGCATGATCCCAGATCTTTGGGCAATCCCATCCGTTCGTGTGATCCCATCCATTTGTGCGATGCCATCACATGATGCCACCCAGCCACACCCCACATGGGAGCAGGTCCGTGGGGAGCAGCAGCTACTGGAGCAGGGCTCGGCATCCCAGCAGGCACTGGGGCCCATGGCCCAGCTCCAGCCCCAGCAGTGCTGCCAGGGCTGCTGTGCCAGCACTCCCGCCTGCCCGCGCCCAGCCAGCGTGTCCCAGCAGTGGGGGCCCATTAGAAATGAAATGTTCCTACTGGGGTATTTTATTTGCACACTTCAGTAGAGTGGACACCAAAAGGCTTTGCTAATGCTTCATGGGCTGCTAATTTCCTCTCTGACCCACATTGTCGGAGGGTGACCCCAGCCCGAATCTTGTGGCAATGAATGCCAAAGGCTGACACCGGCCTGGGTTAGGGGTGACAATGGGGCCTCTGTGGGCTCCTTGCAGGCTCCAGTTGGGAGCTGGAGAACAGGGGGAATTTGTGTGGCTCTCAAAAGCTCTGGGTGGCACAATAAGGGAGGCCCTGGGGTCTCCCAGGAAGACAGAGGCGCCCAGGGAAGCCAGGCCGGGGGAGGTGGGCGGGAGGATGGTTTCCTTTGTGAGCAGCTTTCTTTAGAAAGGCAGGTTTTTCTGAATGCCCCCTTAGACGACCCAATCCGGGCCTGGCAGATGGATATCACAGGCACGCTGCTTATTCATGGCAGGCTGCAGCTTTTAGTTGCTCCCTCCCTCCCCCCCAGCCCTTTATTCATTTTCGGGCTAATTTGTTTTGTTAATGTTTTCTTGCCCTCCCCCTCTCTCCTGTGCAGATTGTGACTCATACTGCAAAGCCTCCAAGGGGAAACTGAAGATCAACATGAAGAAGTACTGTAAGAAAGACTATGGTGAGTCGTCCCTCTTGGCCACTGCTTCCCAGGAGAGGCTGCAAAAGGATGCAAAGCAGGAATATCTCCCTCCCGGGGTGAGAGGTTGCAAAGGGATGCAGAGCAGGAGCATCTCCCTCCAGTAGTGTCCTCAAGACCACCCAGTCCAGGGCCAGGTTGCTGGTTGGGTCCCAACCACAGCTGGGGCCAGGCAGCCCATCCTGGGGTGCAATTTGGGGTATGTTTTTTGCTGGATTTGGAGAGTGAACTCTGGGGAGTGATGCTTGGATGGAGCAGAAATGTAACCTTGAAAATATGAGTCCTCCTGCAGATGCAGATACAACCCCCAAATCAGGGTCCATAGTGTCCTCATCCCAAGGTCTTTGTTATGATGACACCATGTCGTGTCTCTTTGCACTGTGCAGCAGCTTCTATAATTTGTGCTTTGCTGTGGGGACAACCAGCAGGTGGTGGTTCATCATCTGGATCCACCTTCTGTAATTCCCAGGCAAGTTCAGAGGGTGGTGCGGCCCTGGGACAAGCCAGGGAGACTGTGTGGTTCCCATCCTCGCTAGTACTCAAGGTCCTGGGCATCCTTCCACAACTCCAGCACATTCCAAGCTCCCACCCCATGCTCTGCTTCCAGGGTTATTTTTAATGTGAGTCCATTCCCAGCGTGGTCACAAGTGGATTCCTGCAGGGGGTGTCTAGAGTGACCCTGGGAGGTGATTTCCTTCAGCCCACCCTAAGAAACCCCTTGAAGTCCTCCCCAGGGCTGAGCAGCCTCTCTCCACCCCCTGCTGGACCATCGCCCACCAGCACTGAGCTGCCTCTGCCCCAAGGATTGCCCTCCTTCACCAGTCCTGCCAGTGCCATTGGGATGAGCCAAGTGTCAGGAGTGGGACTTACCTGGAAAAATCAGGCAGAGCCAGTTAAAACGAGGTGCTCTGTGCTGAGTGATGTTTAGAAATGTTGCTAAGCCTAAGTAGGGGCCGGAAATTATCTCACCTTCCCCCTACAGACTGGAGTGAGGGGGGAGCAAAGCATCTGCAGGAAGGACCAAACACGAGCATTAGGGTTTGACCCAGAGAAGGGGATCGGGCTGCATGCGGGTGAACCTGGCTTAGAGCTGAGCCTTCAAACTTATAAGCAACCAGGGAATTAATTACAAGGCACTGTAGGACAGGGTTGTGATTGCCCTGGTGCCTGCCAGCTCTTTCCCCTCCACGGCAGATGAATAATGTATATACACACATGCACACACACAAATGTATTTCTCTGTGTGTTTATGCTTTCACCAAACTACCAAGGAAAAAACTCCCATCAAGGCATCAAGAAGCAGAGATATCTCCTTCTGCCTTCAAACACACCTCAAACACAGCAGCTCAGCATGTCTGGGAAGTGTTTGTAAGAACAGAACAAATTCCCATTTAACACCCATCCCTGGACAAGGCGCTTCCCGACAGGGCCAGCCAAAGGATGCTCCGCAATGGCTTTGTGCTCTGGCACCTCCCTGTGAGCCCAGGGGAAGACAGAGTGCTTGGAGGCAAATGTTTTGTTTGCATTCCCATTTATTATTCCATTACTCGTGTGGCAAAATGGTTGTGGAGAGCATGGCTTGGCACGGGTAAGCTGCCAGGGCTGGGATGCACTTGTAGTGCCCACCCAGTGAGGCTGTGCTGAGGTCTGACCACGCTCATAGGAGCTGCCAGAGGTTCATCAGATGTTGGAAAGGCCCAAAGAATTTTTCCCTTAGAGAAAAGGGTTAAAGGGTTCAATTGTACCTGAGAAAGTCATTGTTAGAATATGAGGTTATTAAAGACATAAGTGGACTGAGCACTGCACTATTAAAGCCATGGGGTTTCTTGTGGGTGGATTCTCTGCTGGCTAATAAGTTACAAACGCATTTCCCACATGTGGTGTGTGCATCCCTTCATTTTCTCACCTGGCTTCTTCAGCATCTCCTAAAGGCTATGCTCACACTGGAGCATTTGCTTTCTGAAGAGGGGAGAAAGCAGAGCCCTGAGTGCAGTAAACTTGGACCTGGAGGTTTGGAGGATTGTAGAGAGGGAAAAAAAGCCCTGTGCACCTCAGGTGAATCTTCCTTCCCGGCTGAGCAGCGTCATCTCCCACCACTGGAAGTGTTCAAGGCCAGGTTGGATGGGGCTTTGAGCCCCCTGATCCAGTGGGAGGTGTCCCTGCTCATGGCAGGGGAGTGAAATTGGATGGGCTTTAAGGTCCCTTCTAACCTAAACCATTCCACGATTCTATGATTCCAGGTTCTTTCCCTGGGGCTCTCGGGGTGAAGGTTGTGTTGTTTTGGTGGCAACACTTGGGCTTTGCTCAAGGGGCAGCCCGAGTGTGGTTTCACTCTTTGGCCTGTCCAATCTCACTGGGGAGGTGTTTTCTGGGGGTCTGGGTGAAAGCTTATTCTTGGTTTTATGTGAGATTGTAATGCGGGCTCGTGGGCTCCAACAGACCCTGGGGAGATGAAGGCAGCTCAAGAGCTGTCTCAGGCAGGAGTCACCCCCAGAGCAATGAGAAGAGGTGCTGGAAAGGGCTTTTCTTTTCTCTTTTATTGTGCAGCACCACTTCTGTAGAAGCACGAGTGAGCCCAAACTGCTGGGGCTGGCTCGGGGCAAGCAGGCTGTCCCGGTGCAGGTACTGGGTTGCTCCCACCTGAGCCCTCCTGTCCCTGGAGAGGTCCCCACTCCACTCCAGAGCCACAGCCCCATAGCCGTGGCAAATTTGATTTTCAAGGGCAAACCAGCCCGGCAAGGCAGCAGGGGAAGCGATGCCCCAGCACAGCCTGATGGCGCTGGGCAGCCCCCGCTGTCGGCAGGGACGGGGAGAGAACAAAGGGTTGAAAAGGTGCAGGCAGGGATAATAAAGACTTTGGGACTGACACCCCAGCAGGAAGCCAATTAGGAGGCTCTTTTCCTCAAGGTTCTGCCGGCATCGCTGGGCTGAATGTCCTAAAAGGCTCTAATTATCTTGAACAGTGTTTCTTCTCCCGCGGGCTCAATCGGGATGCTATCATCCACCCCGCGCTCCTCAATGGGGCTTTTTAGCTCCCCATTTCATTCAGCAATTCAAAGGGGATATTTTCCCTTATTTATTTTTCTTATCTGTTTGTTTTTGTTGAGTTTGTGTGGTTTCTTTTTTTCCTTTTTTTCATTTTAAATTAGGTTCTTTCCCGCGAGATGGGTTTGGGTGCAAATACTTGGAATGAACCAGGGCGCAGGGAGGGCAGGCTGGGAGATGGAATGGGGGAATGGGGGGGGGGGGGGGGCGCGGCAAGAACAGAAGCAGAAAACTTATTCTGGGTTTGGTTTGGCTGCCTGGGGGAGCGCAGGGGTCACTGTGCTCCCAGAAAACCAGGGGTAGAGGAAGGCATTTGCTGAGTTTGGGGCAATTAGAACTAGCCGAGGGAAGTTGGGAGGATCCCTGCTGAGCCCCACTGAGAATGGAGGTTGCCCCATGGCCCAAAAGGAGAGGGAATTATTTTATTAGAGCAGGTGATGCTGCTCCAGGTGATGTGGGAGCATGCCTTGCTTAGATGCTGCCGTTTCAGCCCCACCTTTGGGGGTTTTCCCACTCTCTGTGTGGTGTGGTTCATCCAAGCGGGATGGGTGACTGCAGTAAAGAAATCCCAGCACTTTTAAATCCCAGTTGCCCCCTCATTCCAAGCTTCTCGTGCTGCAGTGGGGCCCGATCCTACGCAGACGATGCTGGAGTGTTTGCTGGGTGCCAGGCACTGTAGTCTCAGCTGTGGCCCTGGTGCAGCATCAGGGAGGTGACAGGGGGATCCTCGTCTGAAAGGTGAGATCATCTGCTTGCTTTGCCTTATCTTGGAAAAGGAAAGTGAAAAAAATATCCTTCCTTCCGCACAGACTTCACTTAGTCACCCCCTTTGTTGAGAGGAGCTTGGCAGGGGCTGGTGGAAAAAAGCAAGTTGTTTTCAAAAGTCAGCTTGAAAGGAGAGAGGGGGAGAAAAAAAACCTGAATCCACAGAAAAACCAAAGGTGGGGGGAAACACTGTCCCTGGCTCATCCCTGGCTCGCATCTCCTTCCACCTCCCTGAAAGGCATAGAAATCCCATTCCTAGAGCGGAGAAGTGCTGAGCATCCCTCCCCATAACCACATCCCGAGGGAGCGAGCTGGGGCAGCGAGGGCAGCACTGCAGGGAGGGAGCGTGGCCAGGGCGCTCCTCAGCCGGGATTAGGGGTCATAAATCTCCAATATTAAACCAGTAGGAAACTGGCAAACAGAGGCAGGGAGAGCCAGCGCCAAATAAATTAAAAACTCAAGGGGAAGGGGGGAAAATCCCATTTTAACCCTTTGCTTCCCAAATTTGAATGGTGTTGGAGGTCACCTTTTGCTGACGGTTGGATTAAAATCCACATGGGCTCCACTCTGTGCAGCAAGAAGGGATCCAAGCCTTTGGAAAGCCCCAGCTCAAGCTGGGCCAACCGCATCCACCACCGCTGTCTGAGACCCTCTTGTCTTTCCCAGCAAACCACTCTGCTCTCACTGCCACCCCTGTGATCCCGTGGGATCTTTCCCAAACTCAGATGGTCTTGGGATCACCTTTTGCTGCTGGTTGGAGAAAGATCCTGATCTGATCATTTGTTGTGAAAGGACCTGAGCCTTCAGAGAGCCCCAGCTGAGGCCAGGACATCTGCATCTATAAGCCCTGTTGCAAGCCCCCGTTTCCATCTGTCTGTATTAAAGACCCTCCTGTATCTCCCAGCAAACCACTCTGCTCCCACTGCCATCCCCAAGGTCCTGTGGGATCTTTCCCAAACTTGAATGGTGTCAGGGTCACTTGTTGCTGCTGGTTGGAGTAAAATTCACACCAGTTCTGCTCTGTTTGTGTGGTGAGAAGGGATTCAAGCCTTTGGAAAACTTCGGTTCAGGGACTTGAGCCTTTGAAAAGCCCCGGCTCAGGCTGAGATGTCTGCAGCCCTGCTCTGCAACTGCTGTCCCGAGCCCCCATTTCCATCTATCTGTACTAAAGACCTTCTTGTCTCTCCCAAAAAAACACTCTGCTCCCACTGCCATTCCCATGGGATCTTTCCCTGGGGCCAGCGTAGCGCTTCTTCCCTCACTGGGAGCTCCACCAAGCTCCTGCTCCCAGAGCCAGCTTAGCACAGAGGTTTGTCCATGTGCCCAGCCCAGCTTTAGCCGGGGAAAGCTTCAAATCAGGAGACTTCTCACAAACCCCAAGAGTAAATAAAACCAAGAAAATCATAATGTTTTTCCAAACCCACTCTTTTCAGAGCAGTCTCATGATTTTGGGCCCCTGACTCATGGTCTCTGCATGTTGCGAGGCGCTGCTGTTATTTCAGCCCTTACGTGGCTGCCCTCAAACATTTTGTTTTGGGGGTTTGGGGTTGGGTTTGGGGTTTATTAACATCGATTCATCCACCCCTCTGCTTTCGTCTCCAACATCAAACCTTCAGGTCTTTCTTGTGGCTGGAGGATCCCAGCCAAGCCCTGAGCAGTTGGGCAGCATCCGGAGGCCCCAGGGCTGAGCACCGGGATTGGCAGTGCTCAGCACTAGGGGATGCAGGAGGGGACCAGGGACCCTCCCACAGCCTGGAGACCACTTGACCACCTTTTCTTAGGAAGAATCATAATGTAGGGAAACACTCAAAAGCAGCACCTGGACAGGTGTGGCTGATAAGGCACCATCTGGGCAGGATTTGTGGATAAGCAGCATCGCTGTCAGGTGGGATGTGGTTAATGGGGCAGCACCACGTGCTCACCAGGGCTTGGGGGAGACCCTGAAAAATCAATAAGCATGTTCCTCTCGCCCCTCAAGCACCCGTTTGAATGCCTGGGAGATCTCTTGGGCTGATGGGGAGCTTGGGGAGCCTGGTGAAAAATCCTCGTTGCTATGGGGGTATCCAGGGGGTGCAGCCAACCCCAAATCACCCGCAGGGCTCGGCTGCCCACCCAGTGAAGCACAGGGAGGAGCCAGGGCATGGGCAGCCCCATGACGCTGTCATCCTCAGGACCTGGACTGGAGCCCATCCGTGCTGGACACTGGTGTCACCAATCCTGGCTGGAGTGGCAGCACCACAAAAGTTGTGGCTCATTTGATTTTGTTCTTCTCCTTTGGGTCACCATCTGCTCCCAGGGGTTCACAGCATCATCTCCACCACCTGCTCCCAGGGGTTCACAGCATCATCTCCACCACTTGCTTGAGTAACCATCATCCCCCACTACATCCTTTCATGTGGTTGCTCCATAGACACTTTCCAGGGATGTGGTGGCAGGGACAGTCCTGAGCGTGGCTCACCCTTGGTGCGGGGGTTCAGTAGGTGCATCAGCAAAGTGTGGGCAGTTCACACAGCATAGGCAAAGCCAAGCTTTGGAGACAGCAGGCAAAGGGAAACTTCAGGCATGAAAGTCAGCTTTAGCTCCCAAAACATGAAGGAATGCATTTGCCCAGAGAAGTCGTGGATCCATGCAGGTGTTCAAGGCCAGGTTGGATGGGACTTGGACCCCCTGATCCAGTGGGAGGTGTCCCTGCCCATGGCATGGGGATTGGAACTGGATGGGCTTTGGGGGTCCCTTCCAGCCCAAACATTTCCGTGATTCCATGAACTGAAACCTTCTCTTTCACAAGAAACAAGTCCCCAGAGGAGCCAGCTTAGGTACTTCCAAAAATTGCTCCTGGCACCCCTCTGCATCCCTGCGAGTCTCGTGTCCCCTGGGAGATGCTGGAGACCCCATCCCACCACAAAACACCCAGACAAGTCACCGCTAACCTTGGGTTCTGAAACCAGGCTGAGGGGAAACAGCAAATCCTGGATGCAAAGTTATGTGCAGAAAACTCTCTGTGAGCAAAGGCAGCTGCGGCCGTGCCAGCCAAGGCTTCCCCAGAGACTTCACTCCTTCCACTTCATTAAAAAAAGGGGGAAAAAAAAAATAAACAGGGGCCTTGACATCAAAAATACAGACTGTGTTTTAGAGCAGTTTCCTGTAACCACCTCTCTCCAGTTCCTTTTCATTCATTTTCTCCATTCTGTCAGTGGGGACCCGGGCAGGTCAAAGGTTTAAGCTTTTTTGGAAAGATTTGTTTCCAACAAAATAAAAATTGGCTAATCCTCACATTTTGTTACCTTCACACCAGGCTGGGAAATACACAGTCAGAGCTCAGCGTTGGGGTTTTTTTTCTCATTTTAATGAAAGCATCTGGCACCCATGACATGGTCTGAGAAAAACCCACCCCACATATATTTTGCAACGTGTTAAAAACCCTTGCTGGGCTGTGGAGAGCGGCGTCCTCCCACGGCCTGAAATCAGTTTGCACGTTGTGGTTTTAAAGTGAGGGTGATGCTCATCCACCACTAATTCAGGGGGGTAAAAATGGGGTGTTATAGGGCAAAGGGGAGAGTTTTGCCTGTGGGGTCTGAGGTTTTATATATATCTTTTTATATATATTTAGATATATATTACATCACATATGTATATGTTTAGATATATATTTATATTTATGTTTTAAATTTAGATTTGAAAGATTTAGATTGGATTTTAGGAAGAAATACTTCATTAGACATTAGGAAGAAATTCTTCACAACGAGGTTGGGGAGGCCCTGGCCCAGGTTGTCCAGAGAAGTGGTGGCTGCCCCGTCCCTGGAGGTGTTCAAGGCCGGGTTGGATGGGGCTTGGAGCCCCCTGATCCAGTGGGAGGTGTCCCTGCCCATGGCTTGGGGAGTGGAACTGGATGGGATTTAAGTTCCATTCCAACCCAAAGCATTCCATGATTCTGTTATAAGGAAGGGAGGACAGAGGGGCTGGAGGGATGGACCATGTGGAGACCAATCCTCTGGCTGAAGCTCGTGCTGTTTTCCGGACACGAGGGTCAGGAAGGAAACTCTTCCCAAGGCCTGTGGTGCAGCCTGGGACTGTGGCACTGCCAACAGGAACAGGCACCTCCCTGCTCTGCCCACTGCAACGCAGGCTGTGTGCGCAGAGCCTCTGCCCACGCTTGGGCCACCACCCAGGTCTGGAGGCACAGCATCTCCTGGGGATTGCTGCTCCAGGGGAAAAGACAAGGTCCACTGTGCATGAAGCCACCTGATTTTGAAGGACTTTTCCCATCGCTTTAAGGGTTCACAGGTGCTGGGGCAGATGTTGCTGCACCAACAGCCCCGGGGAACTTCTCTGTCTGTGCTTGCTTCAGAGCCACATCCTGGGAGATGATGGCCCTCCCTGGGACACAGAGTGGAGAACGAGGCAACCTGCTCCCCACTGCGTTGTTCTCAGGGCTCCCAGCAGAAGGAGCACCATAGTGGTGTACGGCTGCTCCCAGCCTCTGCTCCCCTCCAGCCCCCGTGGTCCTTGGATAACCATGTCTGTGCCCACTGGGGACCCAGAGGGCTCTCTTTGTGGCAGCAGACCTGGAAAGCGTCTCCCAATCCTATGGTGGTCTTAGTGCCTTTGCTGAGACCCTCTTCCACCACACCAGCTGCTCTGCTCATGATGAATGTCTCGGGGAAAAGGTACTTTCAGTGCAACCACCAACCTTGGTCACTCTCACTGAGGACACAAAATCCCTTCTCTTCACACAGCCTCGTAGCCAGGACTTGAAATTCATTTTCTTCTTGCCAGCTCAAGCTGTAACATCTTTTCCTCCCTTGCCCTGTTATTTTTTTTTCCAGCTGTCCAGATCCACATCCTGAAAGCGGAAAAAAATGCCGACTGGTGGAAGTTCACGGTCAACATCATCTCTGTCTACAAACAAGGCAGCAACCGGATACGGCGCGGAGACCAGACCCTGTGGATCCACTCCAAGGACATAGCATGCAAGTGCCCCAAAATCAAGCCCATGAAGAAGTATTTGCTGCTGGGCAACAACGAAGACTCTCCTGACCAGAGCGGCATCATTGCAGACAAAACCAGCCTGGTGATCCAGTGGCGGGATACGTGGGCTCGGCGGCTCAGGAAGTTCCAGCAGCGGGAGAAAAAGGGCAAATGTAAGAAGGCCTAAAGGAGGAGAAGACAACGGAGCGCGCGAGAGGGAGAGACTGACTGTGCATGCTGCTTTGTGTAGGGCTGGGGCGGGCAGGGCTGGCGGAGGGGGCGGCGGGGTGAGCGTCACACTGCTGGGGTGGGACGGGAGGGACAGCGACAGCGGCCGAGGGGCTGCCAGGTTTGCACCTCCTATTGCGGGAGAAAACAAAACAGGACACAACAAAAGAAATCAGACGTGGGTAGGAGAACAGAGAAGTGTGGGCATGGGCGCGCGGCACCTGCCCCCCAGCTTCTTTCCGCCCCATTGATGGAAGAAATCAGAGACCCCAAACTGCCTTCCAGCTGCCAACATCTGCTGCTGCCAAGGCACGGCACAGGAGCATCAAACCTGTTGGCAACTGATCAACAGCAATGCTGGAAATCAACTCCCCATTCCCAAACCCACATATTCTCAGCTTAGGTTGAAGGAGACAGTTATCAGAGAGGAAGCTAAACAGAGACTTTTCACTGAGGGCAGATCCAAGGATCATCTCATGGGTGGTTTGAAGACTCTTTGGTACCCGACAGCCATAACGTTCACCCGCTGTGCGGTGCCTGGGAACGGCCAAGGTCTCCCGCCATGGCGATGCTCTGGTCCCAGGCTGGGCACAGCAAACAGGAGACAACGTTAGTGGGCGACTTCCATGTGGGGATAACATGGGAAGCGACTCCTTGCTCTGGTCCCCACACCCTGAGAAGAGCTGCCCTCACCAGGCCGAAGGAGCGTGAGCCCACAGGGTGCCCTGGTCCTCCTCCCAGCCACCCATTCCCAGTCACGACGCTCACAACCAGAATCCCCGAGGAAACACCCCGACTTTGCAAATAAGTTGGCATCCAGTTACCAATAGTGCTCTGGAAGTTCTTGCCCAGTGAAGTCTCCAAGTCTCCACCATGGCCACCCCTGAGTCCTCCTGCATGGGCTTGGTCCTCTCTGCTTCTCCCAGCAGGCTGATGAGCCCTCAGATGATAGAAAAGCTGACACCAAGGTCCTGGTTGGCCACTGGTTGCCCTCCCAAACTCGACCAGCTCTCCTGAACACACACAGGCCCAGCCCTTGCTCCCTCTGGAGCTGCAGCTCCCCATAATCCCCGCATGAGGTGGCCAAACCCTTGGGAGATACAGGAGGTGGAACAGTGTGTGCCAAGGGACCATCCCCGTGGACAGCAGGGCCAGTGCAGAGCTCCAAGGCTTGGCCACATCACAGCCAATGCAGGGCAGAGACCTGCTCCAAGGGAAAGGACTGGGTGAGCAAAGTGTGACCCACCTGGAGCTCCCCAAACTGCTCCCCTTCTTCTGCTGGGGCTGAAAACCAGCAAATTTGAACTTCCCAATCTCTAAAGCCCTGAGCAAGGTAGCAGCTCCCTCATCTCCACCTCCCACTCCATGTCTGAGGGCTCAAGCACCTTCCTCCGGAGCACTGGGTGGGCAGGACTAGTTGTTGAGCTGTTTGTCACGCAGACATTGTGTCTCCTGCCAGAGCAGCCCACGAGGACTGGGGATATCTGAGCTCTCCTAATTGATGGAGACAGGCAAAGCTGGGGCGGAAAGGCAGGGAGGGCAGGTCGGGTACCTGGAGGAGAAGCAAACATTAGTCGCTACGAAAAGCAAAACCTCCCTGATATTTTTCCTTTTAGGAAACTTGGAAACATCTCTTTTATGACATTTTCCAGTCATTTTTGCCTTGTTTTATAGCAATTGACAATATTTATATAATGACATAAACCCCCATAAAGAGAGGCAGCCATGTGAATAGGTGTAAAGCAAAGGGCTCCCAGGGAAGCACTGGGCTGCTGGAGACACCACCTGGGGGGAAGTGAGCCCTGCTGAGCCTCCCCCGGCCAACCACAGGGCTCCTCCAACATCAATTTGGGTATTAGGAGAGAAATTCCACCCTGGGCATCAAGCAACCCCCCTTCAGTCTGTGTTTTCACCCCTCAACCAGAAAGGGAGTCTTCTCAACTTGGTTGTCCTTACTTAAGAGCTCAAGGAGAGCCAACAGTTTTATGGACCCAAGCCCCCAAGATCTGAAGAATAAAATCTGACCTCAGGTGTTTAAATGGAGGCTTAAAGCCCCAACGTGGGGCATGGATGCCCTCCTGCAGCCAACATCAACCGATGCCAGGGTCACCCCGCATCAGCTGAAGACATCCTGCCCTCGGTAAGCCACGAAGCCCTTGAAACAGGGGATAACTTCATCCCAAAGCCAGTTCTCCACTTGGAGAGGAGGAGGCGAAGCCAGAGGATGTGGGGATTTGGGAACTGCCCACCAAGCACACACTCGTTCATATTTTCCAACCTTGGCCAGTGCAGCCCTGCTACCCAGCACAGCCTTGACACCCTCAAACCCACCCAGGGACAAGCACCAAGACCCTTCCTCGGTCACGCCAGTGTGGGATGCTGCAGAAGAAACACCAACTACTCTGTCCCGCATCTGAAGCCCCCTCCAGGCACCAACACAACCCAAGTAATCAGAAGGAAATGGAGTTTGCACAAGACATGAAAGAGTCCCACTACAGCCAGAGCGACCCACAGAAACAAATCCCCATCCCTGTCCCACCAGGACCCTGTCCCTTGATCCCTGTTGGAGTTTTGTGTTTTCCAACCAGACCAGAAAAGCCCCTTTGCTCCACTCATGGTTCCCCTCATGCGCTGCTGGTAACCTCGACCTGCTGGAGCAGCTGTGTGACTGGTACGAGCCCTCCTCCACCGGGGAAGGCAGAACAGCCCTGTTTTCGGGGTGTCAGGGGATGCAACCCTTCCCTTCAGCCATCCCTGCTCCAGGACACCTCCTTGGGGACACCTCCCCCCCAAAACACAAACCTCCGTGGCCAAGGGGGCAGCGCTGTTGGGGCACCAACCAGCGAGGAAAGCCCACGCTCACCTGGCGCCCCGGGGACAGGACCGAGGTCCTCGTGGTGCGGCAGAGACAGCCGGGGCAGGGACCGTGGTGTCTCCAGCACCGCTCCAGAGAGCAGCTGCAATGCCAAAAACAATCATTACTCGACGGGAGCACCCGACAAGAAGTCGTTTCGTCTCGTTTCTGTTCGTTCCATCGTGTCCGCGCCCTCTCCCCGCACACCCGCCTCCTCGCCCCCCACAAAACCTGTGTCCGTTTGGGGTTTGGTTTTTGGGTTTTTTTTGATCATTTCTGTTAATATCTTGAACTGTAAATGTTGTTTAGTTACGACCCTGGCACACTGCTTTGGGCGATGTTTCTTTACAATGCATACTAATATATTATGGTTATTATATATGAATATATTTAATGACACGTGAAAAAAGTTGTGGATTTTCTTATTGGTTTTCCAAGTTGTTTCTTTTTTGTTTTGTTTTTTTTTTCCTCTTCATTTGTTTGTTTCGTTAGATTGGCTGTAATTGAACCCAAAGGAGCTTGTAACTGTTCAGCACCCACTCGGTAGAACTAAAGGCAGAAACCAGTTGAATAAACTCTTGTAAACTGTAAACATCTCCAAGGATCTCTGATTCCTCGGCGGTCCCAAGGGATGGGGATCTGGGCAGGGAGGTGATGGTGTGCCCTCCACCTCCCAGGGTCTCCCCTTGGTGGTGCTCAGCTATTTTTGACTGTTGTCAGCACCCTCTCTGCCAGCGGCCGCACGCCCTTGGGGAGAGCAGGGTCACCCCAGGCTCACGGTGGGTGGGACGGGTGCTCCCCCACAGCACCTCTGGGCTTTCTGGAATTGCTCTGTGCTCTGGACATCCTACTGAGCTCCCCATCCTTTTCCTCTGCTGCTGGAGGGACTGTGCCCTGCAGCGGGGCAGAGCCAGGGCACACCACACCCTGCAGGACCTGGGGGGGTTGCACAGGCACGGGGACAGGGGACAGCCAGCACTAGGGTCAGGGGAGCTGCCAATTCCTCCCTGGACCCTTTTCCTGCCCCCATCCCCAGGCTGCTTTGCAGCTCCATCCCTTTCGTCTCCCCTGCTGCAGGTGGTCTGGGTCCATCACCCACCTCCCCCACAGCACTGGTGGTGCCAGACCCTGCCAAAGGAGCCGGCACTGGGGACCGGCCATGGACAGCTGGTGGCACAGACAGGCTGGGAAGGTAGAGATGGGGGGAACTGAGGCAGGAAAACACTTCCAGAGAGAAAAAACACAGGCAAAAGGTCCTGCAAACTCCCAAGGGGTCAGCCCGCCTGACCCAGGCCCTTAGCGTCGCTGGTCATTTATGATTTCCAAAACATCTTGGAGGTCAGAAAGCTCAGATCTTTATTGCAGGGACAAATGGGTCACAAGTGCCATCACCTCTGCTCCAGGGCTGTCACCTGCAGCTCCGCAGAGAAGCAAATGGGTTTCCCAGATCGCTCCGGCTCCGCGTCCTCCTGGCAGGCGGCCAGCTGGCCAAAGAAGATGCAGTGGCTCTGGAAAGAGGGGAAGAGCCTCTCTCCACTGTGTTTGCCCTCAGCCTGGTCCCACCCGGCAGCACGGGAGAGCACACATACACTGTGCCAAGCTCAGCACCAGGAGAAATAAGGACTTGTGTGAATGCCTGGTGGTCCTTCAGGATCATCTTTATCCTGACATAGCAGCCAGGGACTTCTTGCCAAGGACACTGGGACACTTAAGTGCCTCCTAACGCACCAGACCTTCCCCCAGTGCTTGTATTTTTGATGAAGTAACAACTGGAAGCAGCTGAACATCCTCCGAGAGAGAAATGGAGGAGATGGAAGGGAAGGCAAAACCTGGGATATCTCTCTGGGCACATTCCAGCAGAACAGAGAAGACCTTTGCTTGTGGAAGCCACGGCAGGAACATGACTCCAGCAAATTCCATGGGCATCTGGAGCCTCCTTTGCCCCTTGCATGGAAATCTCTTGAAGCTTGACATGAGCCGGCAAGGTGCACTCACAGCTCATGTCCCAGGCTGCATCCAAAGAAGCGTTGCCAGCAGGGCAAGGGAGGTGATTCTCCCCCTCTACTCCACTCTGGTGAGACCCCACCTGGAATATTGTGTCCAGTTATGGAATTCCCAACATGAGAAAGATATGGAACTGTTGAAAAGGGTCCAGAGGAGGCCATAGAGCTGATCTGAGAGCTGGAGCCCCTCTGCTATGAGGACAGACTGAGAGAGTTGCGCTTGTTCAAGCTGGAGAGAAGGCTCTGGGGAGACCTTAGAACAGCTTCCAGTACTGAAAGGCACTCAGGAAAGCTGGGGAGGAGCTTTTTACAAGGGCCTGGAGTGACAGGATGAGGGGGAATGGGTTTAAACTGGAAAGGGGAAGATTTAGAGTAGATGTTAGGAAGAAATTCTTCACAATGAGGGTGGGGAGGCCCTGGCCCAGGCTGCCCAAAGAAGCGGTGGCTGCCCCATCCCTGGAGGTGTTCAAGGCCAGGTTGGATGGGGCTTGGAGCACTCTGATCAAGTGGGAGGTGGCCCTTCCAACCCAAACCATTCCATAATTCTGCGATTCTGTGGTTCTATGAAATTGGGGCACAGCATGGTGAGGCCGCGCTCTCCAACCCCGCTCGCTCAGAGCTGGAATTCAGCTGCTCTGGGGTTTTAACCTTCTTCTCCTTCAGTGGGACAGGGAGACAGCAAAGCTTTCCACAACACAGCAAAATGCTGCCAGACCCTCTTCTTTTTAATAGAACTCCTCACCCCATGACATATTAAATGCTACCTAAAAGGCAACTTGGATAAGGCCTTTGTCAGACGTCTGAACAGAGCGAAGCTTCATGTTTCCACCTTTCCCAGGCAGAAAGAATGTGTTTCAGGACCCAACAGTTAAAGAGACAGCGTTTGAAAGTCTCTGTCAGAGCAAATCCCTGGGTCCCATTGATCAGGATGAGCTACACATCCATCCTGCGCATCCTGTGAATTCAAACAAAACTTCATTTTCCCCCCCTAGAGTCCAGTTTTAATACAAAACCCGAGCCCGCAGCCCCATCCTAATAAAGCCCGCGTTACTCTCCTGCTGTCACCGGTCGCGCAGGGCTGTGCTGGAGCCAGGAGTGAATCCCACAGCAGGGCCCAGGCACAGGCGGCTGCTGGGAAACAGCTCCAGAGCTCTTCCAGCCCTGGTCCCTCCGTGCACGAACTGCAGGAACACACAAGTTTTGAACTTGGCTCCAAAGCCGCCCGTTATTCATTTCCAGCTGGAGCAGATTTGCTCACAGCTCCGTTTCTAATCTGAGATCAAGCAATAAACTAATCAAAAACCTGTTGTGTCCTCTTGAAAACCCATGAGAACATAAAACTCTCTTTTCTTTCCCCTCCCCTCCTTTGAAGGCTGGAAGATGAAGCATCTCTCCAAGGAAAAGCAAGAAGCAAGCACACTCTGGGTTGGATTTTTAAAGGCATCAAGAATTTTCTCCAGAAGAGCACATGGAGAAGTGTGGAAGGCACCTTTCCATCCCCACCATGGGCATCGTTCAGTGTCATTTGCCAGCAGAACTTGGCTCCTAGTGGCCCACCAGAGCCCAGGCCTGGATTTCCCCACTTTGGTGAACACCAGACGAGGACACTGAAGATAGCAAAACACAACCTGCTTTGCCCCAGGACTTCTCATCCCTCCAGAGGATCTCTGGTCTCTCCTCCAGCTCCAACCTTCAATGCTGAGCATCAGGAGATAGGTTGGGTACTGGCACTGAGCCTGTTTGGAGCCTATCACCCATGCTATGAGGCACGGCTGTATCTACTGGGCTTTTTCTCCATCAAGCTCCACTCTCTTCCCTACACTGCATCCCTCCCAGGAGCACATGGACAGAGCCAGCTGAGAGCTGTGACAGGAGATACCACCTTAGGGAAGGACCAGCCCTACCAAGTCTTACAGATCGGCCAGGAAACGATACATGTGAAATGTGACAAGAACCATTTCTTTCCTTCTCCAAATCACCACTTAGGAAATGGAAGCATTGGAGAAATTGTTCGCGCTCCACACGGGACGGTAGGAAAGAATAAACCCCCAGAATAAACTGTATATAAATGGATCAGCTTTTATTCAATACTTATTGCTTGCCCTATCAATGCTGAAATCAAACTGGCACGTATAACAAAATAATGATTTTCTTGGCCAGGATGAAGCCTTCCATACCTCCTTCGGGTCAGTTTTGAAGTTAGTAATCCTTCCTCTCGGTTTTAACAGCGTGTGAGAAGTTACAGAAGAAAGAGGCAGACCTCGGTCGCCGAGATTAGTGCAGGCTGGCAGTGCATCTCCCGTGGTTAGCCTGGCAGAGCACATGGGGAGCGCGGAGAGCACGGGGAGAACATGTGGAGAGCTCATGGAGAGCACACGGAGAGCACGTGGGGAGAACGCCCTCCTCATCAGGACCTGCTGGCAAGGCTTTCCACTCTGACACTCCCGGTTCGAGACCACTGCTGTTCACATTTCCATCCGTGGAGATGAGCACAGTATCACAGTATCACAGTATCACAAGGTTGGAAAGGACCTCTGAGATCATCAAGTCCAACCTATAACCCAACACTAACACCAACCATCATCTAGACCATGGCACTCAGTGCCACATCCAATCTCCCCTTAAACACCTCCAGGGTCGGCGACTCCACCACCTCCCTGGGCAACGCATTCCAATGGCCAATCACCCTTTCAGTAAAGAACTTCTTCCTCACATCAAGCACAGATAACTCTTCCCTCAAGGATCGGGTCTGGCTCATTCACCAGTGTCTCTGCGTATTCCCAGGAGTCCTGTGCCTCTTTGCAGAGCTCCACGTGCACTTGCTTCCCATTGCTTCCCATCTTGTGAGCACCCAGGTGCTGCCATTCCCCAAAACAGCTACTCTTTGCAAAACATAAGCATTTTCATTCTGAAGGAAGGTACCAGAAAGCAGAAGAGCGTTGGCTGTACCCACCAAACCACACCTTTATTTAGGATTTCAAAGCCCTGGGACAACTGACCGCTGGGTAGAAGTGGCCGGGGGCTGGACAGGCAGCACCCCAACACCAGTTTGTGCTCTGACAGATGCAGGGAGAAGCACAACCACTGTCCAGGCAGTCACAGGCTCCCGAGTGCCAAATGAAGGTGGGAAGGAGTCCTTTCCAAGTTCAGACCCTCCACATGAGGCAGACATCAGACACAGCTTCATTCTTGTACCGTGGAGTTCCTGTAAAAGGCAGAAGGTCTCTGCACAACACCAGCTCTTCTCCCGTGCCCAACTGCCCAGCACCAGCTCCCATGGCCCCACAGCCACGTCAGTGCGTCGGCCACACTGCGACCACCGCGATCGCGATCAGCAGCAGCACAATCACCACCAGCATTCCTGAAAAAGATGAAACCACGTTAAGGTTGCTGGTTCAGCTTTCACAATGGGTCTTTTGCATTTCAACTCTTCCTGAGTCCTGGTCCTCCTCCCACCTAAGACTGATATTCCCCCTGCTCAATCCATGCTCACCAGATCCCTGCGTGCTGATGCCCTGAACAGCGCGTGGACTCAGAGCTCATGCTTGTGGACAGCTCTGTCTTCATAGAATCATCTCAGC
This sequence comes from Dromococcyx pavoninus, assembly GCA_033558185.1. Taxonomy (NCBI): domain Eukaryota; kingdom Metazoa; phylum Chordata; class Aves; order Cuculiformes; family Neomorphidae; genus Dromococcyx; species Dromococcyx pavoninus. The sequence goes on along the minus strand of JAUMJL010000285.1, from coordinate 166,585 downwards.
TCATTCAGTCCAACCCTCAGCCCAACCCCACCGTGCCTGCTAAACCATGTCCTAAAGTACCACATCCACACACTTTTTGAACCTCTCCAGGGATGAAGACTCCATCACTTCCCTGGGCAGCCTCTGTCAGGGCTTCACCACTCTTGGTAAAGAAATTTCTCCTGATATCCAGTCTAAACCTCCCCTGGCGCAACTTGAGGTCATTTCCTCTTGTCCCATCACTTGTTACTTGGGGAAGAGCTCAGCACCCACCTCACCACAACCTCCTTTCTGGGAGCTGCAGGAAGCAAAGAAGTCTCCCCTCAGCCTCCTCTTCTTCAGGCTGAACAGCCCCAGGGCCCTCAACTGCTCCTCATAAGACTTGTTCCCTGAGAGCCTCTTCCTTATCCTTGAAGGTATCTTCCTACTTAAACTTTAAACATCTGCCTTGCAAAGATTAAGGGATATTTTTAACTCATAGCAAGGCCAGTTAAGCTTTCCTAGAATCCCTCTATCCCATCCCGTTGGGGTAAAGGATTATTCAGAAGGAAATCCAAATTGCATCAGGAAATTGCTTCTGATACAAAGTACTGCTGCTTTCAGACAAAATGATTTGCAGAGCAAAACCAGGGCTTTTGGGTATGTATGGGAAAAGGAAGATGAGGCTACATTAAAGAGTTGAACAAAGCTTTGCCCCACAGTGCAGCACACGGATCTGTGGGGCCCATCCTACCCCAAACCGCACACGTCAAAATGCAGCAGAGAATCACAGAATCATGGAATCGTTTGTGTTGGAAGGAACCTCAAAGCTCATCCAGTTCCACACCCCTGCCATGGGCAGGAACACCTCCCACTGGATCAGGGGGCTCCAAGCCCCATCCAACCTGGCCTTGAACACCTCCAGGGATGGGGCAGCCACCACTGCTCTGGGCAACCTGGGCCAGGGCATCCCCACCCTCACAAGAAAACATTTCTCCCTAAGATCTCACCACAATCTCCCCTCTTTCAGGAGGGGACACTAACACAATCTCACAGAAGTTTAGGACTATCTTTCAGGCCAGGCACACTGTGTGCTCTGCAGCAGGATGGCATTCAAAAAATAAGAGTTATGGGTACTTTTGAAGCTAGACCCATAAAAACAGCAAAGCAGAGCTTCCCTCTCACCTGAACAACAACAATAAGGCGACACAGCTGTCAGACTCCTGACAGTGAAAACGAATCCTCCTTCGTTTCCCCATTCTTAGGGAGAACTCTCCCCTTTCTCTCCTCTTCCTTAGAGAGGAAAAAACATTTGGGTGAAACTGGAGTGGATCCCCGTGGGCCACTCCATCCCCTCCCCATGCAGCCCCAGTGCGTGAACTCCTCACATGGGCGGTGGGATCACTGAAGGCTGTGGGCACAGGTGACCTCCAGGGTTAAACGCTTTTAATTAGGAGGGTTTGGGTCTGGTTGAGTATCTGCTCACGCTGCCTCCGTCAGAGCTGTGGGAATACATTCGGACTCCAAGAGCGGAAAAATTGTCCCTTCATTTGCTCCGCTTGCAGATGACTGTTACTCAACCACTTACAATATTTACAAGTCCAGCTCATGGCAATTAAAAAAGGATGTATTAAAATAAACTTCTCTTTCCAAGCTGGAAAAGGATATTAGACAGCGCTTTTTGTAAATAGTGTCATGTTTTCTGTGCAGAAACCGCTTCTCTGCCAGGGCTCCAGGATTTTTTTCCAGGGAAATGAGAGTTGCCACCAACAGTATTTTTTTCTCTTAAGCTCAGCTGAAACTGTTTGTGATCTCAAGGGAGCTGGAGCCGCGCGGCACTGGCTCAAGCAGGCTGTGATACCCAGTCTTTCTTTTCCTCGCAGGGAGAGCTGAGTGCAGGCAGAGACAGCAGCAGCTCCCTGCGCTCCTTCGGGAACACTGACGGCATCCATGGGGGCAGGAGGGTTCGGGGGTGTTTTTTTTAGAGCACACTGAGTTTCAGGCTAAACTTGGATGAAACTGCTTATTAATCACATTAAATGGAATAAAGCAGTAAAAACGTGTCCGTGTGTTCCTGCCACTCTCTTTGCACCTCTGGCAAGGGCTTGGGTTTGGCTCCGATGACAGAAGGCACCAGGGCCATGTGGCACCACGCTGACTTCACACTGAATTTCAGCTCACAGCCACCGCCTGTGCTACCATCCTCGGTGGGTGCGGGCAGATGGATCCAGGCTGGAGAACCCCCACCCCTCACCAGCACCAGCCCTCTCTCAGATGAAGTCCTTTGGGAAGCATCCTGGAGGTGGACCTTGGCCCACACACAGGCCACTCATTCCGACCCACCGGAACCGCTGAGAGAGGGACAGTGCCCAGTTCAAAACCTCCGCTGAACACTCAACACCATCCAGCAGCACAAACCAATTAATGCACTGGGAGCACAGGCTCTACTTTTACTGTTCTTCTATGATTCTATCTCACCTCAGAGTGGGGAGGCCCTGGCCCAGGTTGCCCAGGGAAGTGGTGGCTGCCCCATCCCTGGAAGTGTTCAAGGCCAGGTTGGATGGGGCTTGGAGCCCCCTGGGAAGTGTCCCTGCCCATGGCAGGGGGATTGGAACTGGCTTTAAGGTCCCTTCCAGCCCAAACTGCTCCATGATTCTGTGATTCTATGATTCTAGTCTCTTGTATTTTACATCTTCATACATATTTTGTAATTTTCAACACAGCCAGAAGCACACAGAAGAAATAAGATCTGATGAAGCCTCTCCATTCCGATCCTCTGTTATGTTTTGCACTGAAGGGAAAAGTTTTAGAGGGTGCAAATCCTTCGCACGGTTTCAGTGTAATGGAGTTTATGGACTTCAGCAATTAAGAGACAACCAAGACCAGGTGCGTGGGAAATGCTCTATAGGTGTGAATTAGTAATGATACTAAGTGGAGTTAATGGTTTGCAATTATTCTTTGATGACTCCCAAGAAGAACTGCACACAACCATGGCATTCCGACCCAGCAGGAGCTCATAAAGAATTGCTGATGGGCAAAGAGCAGAACAAACGGGAAACCTAAGAGGACGTTCCAGGCCACAAGAGTGGGACAGCAAAATGAAATAAACTTTGTTTTACTCCTGGAAAGGGACTGGTATTAAAAACCTGGAGACACTTTTCTGTTTCCAAAAGCAGTGGTCAAGCACTCACTCCCCTCGTAAGGGAGCGAAGCGGGGACGGCGCATGTCGGAGCGGCGTAAATCAGCACCCCGCCAGCATTAAAGGCTTATCTGATCCATGCAAGATGCACACAAAGAAGAGGACGACATCAGTTGGCAACAGCACACACATTTCCAAGTACCTCCTGCATGATAGAGACCAGATGTTATCCACACTTCCCCCCCTACACCACAGAATAGCAGATTAGAAGGATCTGAGGCTTTTAAACCTGGGTGTTTCACATGTTTTCCCAACCAAAATGTGGATGGAACCTGACAGCAATTATGTGTTCCGGATTCCCTGCCTGCTTTGCCTTTTCTTGCTCAAGCCTCAAAAAATATAAATATTCCCCTCAACAAGAAGTCCTCAAAGAGAAGTTTAGGAATCAAAGCCCCTAAAAAAGTGAACAGGAGTCGGAGAAGGAAAAATAAGAGGTTTCTGCACAAAAGATATAAATTCAAAATGCATTTCTTAGGGAAAGGCAGAAAGTGCAAGCAGGAGTCTATGAGCAAATACGGAACAACTGGATAGGCTGGAGATTAGGAAAAGGTTCTTCACTCAGAGGGTGGTGGAGTACTGGAACAGCTCCCCAGGGAAGCAGTCCCAGTCTGACAATATTCCAGCAGCATTTGGCCAAGACTCTCAGCCCCACGGTGTGAATGTTGGGGGTGTCCTGTGCAGGGACAGGAGGTGGACTTGAGGGTCCTTGTGGGTCTCTTCCAACTCAGGACATTCTGTGATTCTGTTAATTAATGAACACAGGTTGGAGACAACGCAGTGGACTTGAAGCTCCATCTGCTACAGTGTCTGAGCTGGTGCCGCTGTTCCAGCTTGGAGGAGCAGTGTGGAAATGCAGAGGGCACGTTCTGCACGTTCTGCAGTTTCAGAAGTCTCCCCACCATTCCCAGGAGCACCAGCACTCACGCTGCTTACACTGCTGAGATCAGCTATGCCTCTGCTCATCTCCCCGACCCCTGGTGCTGGGCAGCAGTGAGGTTCAATACTCCAAACTCAGGAAAGCCTTCTTGAAAAACAAGTTAAGCTCACGCTTTCAGATACAAGATGGGAAGAAAAGACTACAACATACGTAATTTACCTGGTTGGAGGCTGAGATTGCTCTTTAATTCACCTCCCCACTAGCTGTCCAGTTAAGAGAGAAAAGGATCTGGGGTTCCTGCCATACCCATCCTCCTGTGGTCACCTGGAGTAGCCCTTCTCCAAGTCTCAAACCTATTTCCTGTCCCCAGGATTTATCAGCCTTAAAGCCCACTGATTTAGGGTTCACCATGGACACCCTTCCCACTGCACCCCAATCACTCCTACACAAACAACTTCCCATCTGGTTTTCACATGGGGGAGGTTCAGATTGGATATCAGGAAAAAATTCTTCACCGAAAGAGTGGTGAAGCCCTGGCAGAGGCTGCCCAGGGCGGGGGGGGAGTCCCCATGCCTGGAGGGGTTTGAAGAATGTGTGGCCATGGCACTTTGGGACAAGGTTTAGTGGGCACGGTGTGGCTGGGCTGGATAAGCTGAGAGGTGTTTCCAACCTTAATGATTCTGTGATTCTATGATTCTATTTCCTCCGTGACTGAATCTGCCTAAAGGGGTTTGGGCATCCAGAAGATGATTCTCCATCCCAGTTCGCACCTTGCTTTCCAGGGGTTAAGGATCTATGTAAACACCAGCAATGGCTGAGCACTCTTATTCCCTTGCGCCTGTCCAGCCCGACAGTAATTGCCCTGCCCGGAGGAGATTGTGTGACTTGAGGGTCTGAGCTCCCATGGGAAATGAGACCCCACTTCCAGCCCAGGCTCTCTGGATGCTGCCAGCAATCCCTGGCGACGACAGACACCAGTCACACGGACAGGAATCCAATCAATCATTCCTCTTCCCTCTCTTCATCCCAAACTTTGCTGTTTCCTATCACAGAGCCCAGATGTGGTGGGAGCGGCCCCACGCTGAGCACCCACACCTGGCACCGCTCTGCTCTCGGGGAGGAGCTGTGCGTGCCACAGCCCACCCTTCGCTGCCCAAACCCTGAATGTGCGGCAGAGCGGGAGAGGGCAGAGAAACACAGACTCATGGAATGGTGTGGGCTGGAAGGGACCTGAAAGCCCATCCAGTTCCAACCCCCGGCCATGAGCAGGGACACCTCCCACTGGATCAGGGGGCTTGAAGCCCCATCCAACCTGGCCTCGAACACCTCCAGGGATGGGGCAGCCACCACTGCTCTGGGCAACCTGGGCCAGGGCCTCCCCACCCTCATTGTGAAGAATTTCTTCCTAATGTTCAGTCTAAATCTTCCCCCTTCCACTTTAAATCTGTTCCCCCTCATCCTGTCACTCCATGCCCTTGTAAAACGTCCCTCCCCAGCTTTCTTGTGGGCCCCTTCAGGTATGCGAAGGCCACTGTGAGGTCTCCCCAGAGACATGAACACTTCTGGTGTACACCTCGACGCAAGTGCAGCGCACCGTGGACTAACTCAGCCTCAAATATCTGTTATGAATCACAAATAACACTGATGAATTGGTTTCCTCGGAGAAGAGCGGATCCCCACCATCAGCCAGCAGTTGGCTTTTGTGCTCGTGATTAATCACCGAGGCTCTCCAGTCCCTTCTGCTGACTGTTCAGACGGAGGCAGCTGAGACTCAATGATCTGCACTTTTCTTTAAAGCATTTTTAATTCCTGATGCTGATGATGGATGGAGCCCGGCAGAAATTTCTGCTCAGGTGGAGATGGAGATGGAGAGCCGAGCCCTGACAGTGCCCACCCAGAGGTGCCAATTGCTGCTGGGCACCGGGGGGCTCATGCCAGCTTTCTGACAGGGCAATATTTACTGTGAAATATCCACTTATTGTGCTGAATATGACTCCTGGGAATGTGAGTGTGTCCACGATCTGGCAGGGGTTCAAATGTCTTTGAACAGGCAGGCAGGAACTTGGTCATAAATACATCGCGCTTTGACAAGTCCCTCTTGAATAAGTGTCCAAAGATTTCAGGGCTGCTTCTCTCAGACTATTGATTTACTGTCAAAATCACTGCATGGCCACAAAGCACCGGCCGTTAAGGTGGAATGTGTTATCAATTAGAGCACACAAGTTTCTACAAGGTGTCTGGTGTTACAGCTTCATGCGGGGCAGCCCCTGCACAGGCACTTGCACCTTCCTCCCCAGCATCTTTGCTCCGTTAATGGCTTCATCTACTGGCTTCACTTTAATAAATGTGCACTGGCAAAGTATCGCCAGGGACTGAGAACCGCCTTGTTTAATCACAAAATGGTTCAGGTTGGAAGGAACATCAAAGACCACCCAGTTTCAACATCCTGCCATGGGCAGAGACACTTCTCACTGGATCAGGGTGCTCAAAGCCCCATCCAACCTGGCCTTGAACTCCTCCAGGGATGTTCTCTCCTTTGGGAGAGTTGTAGGGTTTGGTGGGCTCAGTGCTCTTTCTGAATATTGAGTATATTCAGAAAGCAAATGCAATCATGTGCTGGCTACTTGCTTGTTTCTGGATGGTGGAAACTGCCATCATTTATGTCATTTACGTAATTTACATACAATTAAAAAAGAAAATTTCTAAGGCACGTGTGTGCGTGTGGCCAAATCACCTGCCCTGACTCCAGAAGCTGAAAGGTTACACCCAAGTCCATTTCAAGAACTTCTAATTTGCAGCTGGTAAATGCCACCAAACAGATGAGAGGTGCCTATTCGCAATCTCTCCAGCAGTTGCTGAGGAGGAGAGGCGTGGGGAAAGCAGCCCTGCAGCAAGAGTGGTGGAGCCCTGGCATAGGGGCAGTGGTGGGGTCTCCATCCCTGCAGGGGCTCAAGAAACGTGTAGATGTGGCACTTTGGGACGTGGCATGGCAGGCACGGTGGTGTTGGGCTGATGGTTGGACTGGATGAGCCTGGAGATTTTTTCCAACCTTAATGATTCTGTGATTCTATAAGCTCTGAGCACCCTCAGCACCTCGCTGGGGACCATTTCTGGGAGCAGGAGTTTTGCTTGTGTCTTCCCCTGCCTTTCCTGCTGTTTTGGGTATGGTGTCATTCTCAATAATGATGTACGTTCAGCACTGGTGTCTTTTATAGATCATAAAATAATAATAAATAGCATGCTATGACTTTAAAGAGCCTGCTTTTGCATGATATTACCTGGAAAAAGCAGCTTTTATGCCAAGAAAGTTATATTCCCACAGAACTGCCTATCCAGAAGTTTATGAATAAGCCTCTTTTTATAAGTGACACGGAGCGCTAACTTATAAACACATAGTAGTTGTTTTATAGGGTAGGAGGGAAGCAGGGAGAAGATGGGAGTTCCAGTAAGAGGCAGTGGAGTCACGGCTGCTTTCTTTAGGACTTTTAAATGCCATGACTTAAAAAGTAACAACAAAACAAACTTTACCTGCTTTTTCAGTAAGTTAATTTGAAGCCTGTGCTGCCAGAGAGATTGCATAAACCCTGCCCAGAAACCTTGGTGTCCAAGGCAGCAGAGAACCAACTCGGAGGGCTGGCTCCGAGTCCGACACACATACCTTAAGCACTAGTTTAATATGGCAAGCACCCCAAGAAATCCATCTTGCTGTCTTAAAAACCGCCAAACACTTTCTCCTCAAAAGCCGTAAACCCCCCCTTTTCCTTCTAACATTTACCTCGTTCTGAGAGAGCCAGGAGATTCAATTTGTATTGCATTAAGAACCACTTTAGCATAAATCCCACACTATTATGCTGGCTTGCATGTAAATACACTCCCCGCTCCCTGCACCTGCACCAGTGAACCCCCCCTCTCCGGAGGTTTGTGCTTTATTAGTTTTGTGACAGCCAAACATTTTCTTGGGCGAAAGGGGCTGCGTGAAACACCGCGCTCGCTCATCACCCTCCACCCCCGCCCGCCCAGAGGAACCGGGACGTTATTGCTTTTGACCTTCCTTTTCAACCGGTCTGACTGGAGAAATTCAACACTGCAGTTGTACCTCTCGGCTCCGACATCGAAATCATTGGCAGCGCTCAAAGAAATCAAGAGCAGGCTCTGCGAATGGTTATTAAAGGCGTCAAACGCCCATGTGTTTCATTGGGTCTGGAGGAGAGAAAAAAAGAGACGCTTCTCAAAAAAAGCTGAGCTTGTTGGAAACAACAACTATTGCTTTATTAATTCCTTATTTGGAAGAAAGAAAAACGGAGGTCATTCCTGTGTACGATGAAAAAACTCTGATTTTATGAGTTATTCCACATTTGGAGCTATTCATCCATGCCAGGTTAACATGAAACGAGTCAAAGGGATTGACTTTGCTCACATACATCAATTCCTCCATGAATATTATTTTTCATATTAAAAAATTGCATTTTCTGCTTTTTTGGTCACATTGGGTTGGGGCTACAATTCCCTCTTGGGTGTCAATTGTCGTCAATACAAGTCTTTCATCAAGGCATGAAGATACCTCACTTACTGACAGCAAGACCTCCTGGCAGACAATGTGCATCCAAATAACAGCAAGATAAAGCCCACCACTATTGGAAAACCAGCATCAGATCCAGTCCCAGCAGCAGCATGGAGCGAGTTGACATCCAAAATTTTTATTGCTTCAGTGATCAAGTAATCCCAAGCACTCGGGTCCCAAACCACATGCACAGCCCGGCTGAATGAAAGGAAGTGAGATAAGTGTTTCTCTTAATCCATTATTGTTACACCTCAATTTGCTTGTTCTTAAACCTATTTCTCAAGTGACAAATGCACGCAGATAGCATGTGAACAGCTTCCAAGCACAACTGCAAAGAAAACCTGTATTCCTTCAAAAAGTGATGGATGCTCTACAAACCCAACCTCACGTGAAGCACAGCAGTCAGAGGAAGAGCTCAAATGAATCTGGTCGCAACCACTGCTCATGTTGCAGCATCTCTGACATTTGGCTGGTCGGACTGAAGGTGATCTCCTACCTCTGGAAGTGGCCAATGAGACCAAGTCACAGGTCCTGCACTTGGGTCACAACAACCCCATGCAGCTGGCAGAAAAGGACCTGGGGGTGCTGGCTGACAGCAGCTGAACGTGAGCCAGCAGTGGCCCAGGTAGCCAAGAAGGCCACCAGCATCCTGGCTTAGATCAGCCAAGGTGTGGCAGCAGGAGCAGGGAAGGGATCATCCCCCTGTACCCAGCACTGGTGAGGCCACACCTCAAACCCTGGGTTCAGTTTTGGACCCCTCACTACAAGAAGGACATTGAGGGACTGGAGTGCGTCCAGAGAAGGGAACGGAGCTGGGGAAGGGTCTGGAGAACAGGGGTTCTGGGAGTGGCTGAGGGTCTTGGGGCTGTTTAGTCTGGAGAAGAGGAGGCTGAGGGGAGAGTTCATTGCTCTCCGCAACTCCTGGAAAGGAGGTTGTAGTGAGGTGGGTGCTGGGCTCTTCTTCCAAGTAATGAGGGACGGGATGAGAGGAAACGGCCTCAAGTTGTGCCAGAGGAGGTTTCGATTGGGTATTTCTTTACTGACAGAGTGGTGAAGCAGTGAAAGGGGCTGCCCAGGGCAGTGGTGGATGGGTTAAAAAAAGTGTGGCCATGGCACTCCGGGACATGGTTTGGCATGCTCGGTGGGGTTGGGCTGACGGTTGGTCTGGATGAGCTTAGAGGTCTTTTCCAACCTTAACGATTCCATGATTCTATAGTGAGAAGGCTTCGATCCAACAGTTTAAGGTGCCGTAGAAACGTGACTGGGCATCTCTAAGTCTACACAATTCATGAACCTCTTGAATTGCACCAAGAACTGGACTGGAAGAAGGGCAGTTGACAGACAGGTAGGTTTTGTAAGGAAATTAGGAAATCCAAATACATTTTATCCTCTGAGCCTCCAGAAGTGAAGCTCAGAGGCAGGCAAGATATTTGTTTGGATGTAAAGACAAGTCAAGAGCACAGCAAGAACTAAACTGTCACAAGCTTTAACTATCCGAGCAATCTGAGGGAAAGGGAACACTGAGAGCTAAATTTGTACCTCCTTTAAATAGCAGAAGGTAGATTGGAGGGGACAGCCTAGGAGAAATGTTTGACGTGTCCCTGAGATACAATTACTGAACCAAAGGGCTTTAAAGCAGTTAATACACATACCTGAATAACACCTCCCTGTATAAATACTTGATAATAAAATCATCTACTGGACTCATGTTTGCACAAAGAGCAGATGGAAGAGACAACAGCTTACCCAAGTGATCTCCCACCCCAAAACCCCAACATTAACTGCACCCTTGACGCTCACTGCCAAACCAAAGAACAGAGCAGCTGTATTTAACAGGCAATATTCACACTGCAGCAAACTTTGTAAAACCAAAGGATCATGGCATGGTTTGTGTTGGAAGGGACCTTAAAGCCCATCCACCTCCAACCCCTTTCCATGGGCAGCGACACCTCCTACTGGATCAGGGGGCCCCAAACCCCATCCAACCTGGCCCTGAACACCTCCAGGGATGGGGCAGTCACTGCTTCTCTGGACAACTTGGGCCAGGGCTTCCCCACCCTCACAGGCAAACATTTCTCCCTAAGATCTCATCTCAATCTCCTCTCCTTCAGTTGAAAACCCTTCCTCCTCATCCCATTCCTGCAAATGCAGGCTAAGAGAAAGTCCCTGTGGAGCACAAGCTGTCTTTTGGGGTCGATGTGTGTTGGACCTCGCGCCCAGGCCCAGCCAAAGCCAACAGTTTAAGACCCCAGCTCCCCGAGGTCACTGCTGATGCTTTCCCAAAGACCGTCTCTTTGCTCCAACTCAACCTGGGCAGCCTCTGACACCTGTGCCTGATGCCTTCTTCTGACTGGGGCAGCACCAGGTGCAGAGTCCAGAGCTGGGCAGGAGAAGACCCAGCTCCCAGCAAGCCAGAAACTGGAAACACTCCCATATTTTTTCCTTTTGTTCTTGCTCAAGTGACTTCACAGACTCTCCTTGCTTGTCCCCACACTGCTATTATCAAACTCTTTCAAACCCCAAAGGTCATCGGCAGACAGGGTTACTGGATAGTTTTGCATGTGGCTTATTTGTCTCCCCCCCCCCTTTTTTTATTAAACAGGCACACATGCTTTCCAACTTCCCCTCCTCCAAGGTCTTGAGCATCCTTTCTCTTACATAAGCGATGCCAAGAAACAAGATCAGTTGAACGAGGTCCTGCATTTCTGAACAACTGTGTTACAACTTGGAAGGGGACTGGTGAGAGTTTCAAAAACCTCAATGTGCACTGCAGGTTTCCCAGAAGAAAGGAAACAAAACAAACCCAAAAAAGATCACAAATGTTTCACAAATCCCAGTCTTTCAGATGAGGTTCACCCAAGTGAGCCTAACCAAGCCACAGTGGTCACCAGAACCCTTTTTTTCTGGCATAAGCTCAGCAAAAATCAGTGGAAATAGTTTAGCTTGGACGTCCTCGTCTCCGGGCTTACCAGAAGTCATCCCCTCCACATCACTGAGGGTGATGAACAATGAAGAACAGAAGCTGGAGTCCTCAACACAGGAAGGACCTGGCACTGTTGGAATGAGTCCAGAGAAGGTCAAGGAGATGATCTGAGGTCTGGAGCACCTCCCGTACAAGGAGAGGCAGAGAGAGTTGGGACTGTTCAGCCTGGAGAAGAGAAGGCTGTGGGGAGACCTTAGAGCAGCTTCCCAGTACTGAAAGGGGCTCCAGGAAAGCTGGGGAGGGGCACTTGATCAGGGATTGCAGGGACGGGATGAGGGGGAGAACTTGGGAGAAATATTCTCCTGTGAGGGTGGGGAGGCCCTGGCCCAGGTTGCCCAGAGCAGTGGTGGCTGCTCCATCCCTGTTCAAGGCCAGGTTGGATGGGGTTTGGAGCCCCCTGATCCAGTAGGAGGTGTCAGGTGTCGTTGCCCATGGAAGGGGGTTGGAGCTGGACGGGCTTTAAGGTCCCTTCCAGCCCAAACTATTCCAGGATCCTATAACAGAAGAAGTGCTCGGCATAGACCAAAGCTTCGTGAACTGTGGTGGAAAGACCAGCCTGGAACTAAAGGGTGTCTAGGGGAGTCCAGTGAAACTTTTCTTGCAAGAAGGTCATAACTAAGAAAATCCAAAGGTCACCCACCATCAGGTGGGCCTTCAGCAGCACAGTTCAGTGTTCACTAGAGAGATTTCTTGTTGCCTTAAAAACACTGGAGACTCACCCGGCAGTCATAGCGTGGGCTGCAGGGAGAGGCACAGCCTGGGCTGAAGGCAAGCTTAGTCCTGGCTCTGCGGTGTCCTGATGGCTGGTGCTCCTTTTGACAACTACACATCCATGCACCTTCTCCAGCTCAGCCTCTCCCACCAGCCCTTGCTCTAGCCAGGGATACAGAAGCCGCTGGTGGTTTTCCTGAGAGAAAAGGTCTGCCAGGCAGCAGCTCCCCCTGCGCCGGTACCTGCAGCAAGTGGGGAGAAGGCAGGAGCCACGACAGATGATCCCAGCAGGAGACTGTTGTTCCTCCACTGCTTTCTCCCGTGAAAACAAATGGAGAAAAACAAAATCTTGAAATGAAAGGAGGGCGCAGGAGGGGACATCTGCCCGCACCCATCTGCCACCAGCCCGACACCCCCACCTTTGCTTTTGGGAGGGTCAGTTGTCTCCCATTATCGCTCCCTACACCGGGTCAGCAGCGCCTGTGCAGGGAATGGGATGGGAACATGGGGAGAGGGGGCAGGTAAACACCAGCAAATCATCTCTATAGGCTCCAAAATCTCTTGAGAAAGTATTCTCTTCTGTGTCTTTGTTTCTCACTCAAACAAATGCTGACACTGGTCTTGAGGAGCCTGTTCTAGCGGAGGCGTCCCTGCCCATGGTTTGGAATTGGGTGATTTTTAAGGTCCCTTCCGACCCAAACCACTCCATGACTCTACGATTCCTCACTCCCCAGTCAGATGGATATACTGCAGCACCAGAACACTTCTGAAAGGTTTAAAGCATCAACAACTGAAGTTACACGTGAAAAAAAAAGGTGAAATAAAAGTAATCACAGCTCAGATGAGTGGTTATTCCACTCAGGACCAGAACTCCGGTGGTACTGGTCTATCCGGACCTGCATGGGGAACTTCCCCAGCTGGAAAATGATCACAGAGAAAAGGTTATAGCACGAAAAATATCCTATAGTGCTCATATCAAGTCATTTCAGGTCAGATTAAGTGTTCTTGAAGTCTGGTCCATGTGTCTTCTATTTAAGAAAGTGCCCTTCTTGCAGAGGAATGGTAAGAACTTGGGATGCTGGCTCCTAAGTCCCTTGGATGCTTGACCGCGTAGTCAGGAGGGTTGAGATTTACATACAAATTGCAAAGCTTCTAAATGGCTTCCTCAGAGCAAGAAACGGGGGTGGAAACGAGAGCGTATTTAATGATTAGTTCCGTATGGCTCCGGCATTCTTGAAGCATATTTCTTGCAGTCCCTGGAACACTCCTGCATTCTTGATTGCAAAATGGCAATAAGCGATTTCCTTTAAAAGCCTCGTCTTTTATTGGAATACTAAAAATACCCCCCTCGCCCCACTTCCCTCTGCTCACTCTCTTTCCTGGACAGGCACCATCAACCCCAATACACTTGAGTCTGAAGACAGCAATAAACATTTCAGCATGGGCTGTTCAAGCCACTTCAGAACAGATCTTGCATTTCCAGCAGAGCCCCCACCAGCACCATAAATCATCTTTACAGAGTGAAGGATGAGAAACTCTGGCTCAACAACAACATGGAATCCCTTTTTTTCTTCTTAAAAATTAAAGCTGGGTACAAAACAGTCAGGAACTAAATGAGTGCCAATTTTAAACATGAAACTACCGGGATGACTCTGTAAACCAGGGCTGTTGTGATGGTTGGGGTCGCACTGGGTAGCGCTGCTCCCGTCAATTCACTTGACTACCTTGAAGATGATGCTTGGTGGGGTGAAGTCCAGAAAAAATTGTCTCCACATCCATTGTATCTGAACAAACACGGGTTTCAAATCTGGGATAGTCTGCTGTTGCTGATTTTAAAAGCCACAGATGAAGATTAATTACACAGCATGTCTGAACTGGTTACATGCGTCTATTACGCCTTTTGTTCTTCCAGTCTACACTGACTTCAATGTCTGAGCCGTTCCCCGAACTGCTTCGCTCATTGTGTCTCTCTCCATCTGGTCCCGACCTTGAAGAACAGCTCCAAGAGGTAATTCCAGGTACAGGATGAGGAAGCTACCGCATAAACCGCAACTTTATCACTAATGCTGTTGGCTGAGTTGAGGAGCACCTCCAGTAAAAGCAGTGATGTTCAAGAACCCAGACCAGCAGGATGCACCAGCCTTCCCTTGTCCTCAAACATCAAAGTCAAGAGCCGGAAGGGACAGAATTCCAGCCCCAGCACAGGCTCCAAACACTGTCCTGTGGCTGATGATGAGAAGGTTTCCCAAGCACTGATCTGTCCATTCAAAGGTTTGAAAGGACAAGGTGACCAAGGGGCTCCTGAGTCAACCCAGCAGTGTCAGCCCGGGTACGATTACTTCTTCCATATTAAGGGAGTCTATTGGGAAACCAGGCCTCACTGAACAAATCTGCTGCTCACACCACAACTCTGTTACAGCACCTGCCCTCGAGTCGCTCCACAAACCACCTGCAGCTCAGCAGCCACAGGCTGACACCCCATGTACTGGATTAAACACAAGCTGTAGCTTTCACTTGAACACAAGCCTAATTGTTTTTCGTTGACTCATTCCATGAATTCGATGCGGGTGAATCCAGAACTCCAACAGCAAGATCTGGTGACCACAGCAAGGATACGCTCTTTTGCCTCTGGAAAGAAGACAACTGGAGTAATAAATCATAAAACCATGAGATGGAAAGGGACCGTGGCAGGTTCAAGTGCAACCTGCTGCTCTAAGCAGGGTCAAGTTGAATTCTGTGCTCAGTTTTGGGCCTCTCGGTAAAAGAAGGACATTGAGGGGTTGGAGTGGATCAGAGCTGGCAAAGGGTTCTCAAGAACAAGTCATACGAGGAGCAGCTGAGGGACTTGGGGCTGTTTAGCCTGGAGGAGAGGAGGTTGAGGGGAGACTTCATTGCTCTCTGCAGCTCCTGGACAGGAGGTTGTGGTGAGGTGGGTGTTGCTCTCTTCTCCAATTAGCAAGTGACAGGATGAGAGGAAATAGCCTCAAGTTTCACCAGGGGAGGTTTAGATTGGGTATTAGGAAAAATTTCTTTACTGAAGGAGTGATGAAGCCCTGGCAGAGCCTGCCCAGGACAGGGGTGGAGTCTCCATCCCTGGTGGGATTCAGAAAGTGTGTAGACAAGGCACTTCAGAACATCACAGTATCACGGTATCACAAGGTTGGAAAGGACCTCTGAGATCATCAAGTCCAACCTATAACCCAACACTAACACCAACCATCATCTAAACCATGGCACTCAGTGCCACATCCAATCTCCCCTTAAACACCTCCAGGGTCGGCGACTCCACCACCTTCCTGGGCAGCGCATTCCAATGGCCAATCACCCTTTCAGTGAAGAACTTCTTCCTCACATCAAGCCTAAACTTTCCCTGACG
The DNA here is from genome assembly GCA_033558185.1 of Dromococcyx pavoninus. Classification (NCBI taxonomy): domain Eukaryota; kingdom Metazoa; phylum Chordata; class Aves; order Cuculiformes; family Neomorphidae; genus Dromococcyx; species Dromococcyx pavoninus. The sequence goes on along the minus strand of JAUMJL010000285.1, from coordinate 150,919 downwards.
AAGCTTGAGTCCATGCCCTCTAGTTCTGTCACTGGTCACCTGAGAGAAGACTAAACATGGTTTAGTCGTCACGGTGGGGTTGGGCTGACAGTTGGGCTTGATGATCTTAGAAGTCTTTTCCAACCCTAATGACTCTTATGATTCTAAGTCAGGGAGCTGAACTCAATGATCCTTATGGGTCCTTTCCAATCTGAGACATTCTGTGATTCCATGACTCTAAGACCAGACTCAGACTACGTCGCTCTGGGCTTTTGTCAACCCAACTCTTGAAAACCACTGTTTGGAAGGCACCAATGCTGGATTGTCTGCATGTAAGACCACACCAGAAGAGCACATTTTCCCAAATCAGCTGTGCTTATCTGAGAAAGTTATTCCCCAACCCACTAAAATGACTTCAGGAAGAACAGACCAGTAGGGACAACCCCCAGAGGGATCACTGAAGTGCGCAAGTGCTTATCACCTGCAATACAAGGCTGAGAAAAGGGAAAACCCTCAACGTCATTCAGATTGGCTTTTTAAAGAAGATTTTTAGGTGAGGCTTCATTGATTTTAAGGTCAATACCAATTTAGGTGGATGAATTGTTTTACCCTGCTTTCTGCAGAAATGGATGTAAAATTGTTGACGCAGAAATAGCTGCTTTTTGGTTGAGAACAGTGTTTTCACATTTCAAAGAACAATCCTTCTTTTAGAAACTTGCTAAACCTTTGGCAATCCCACCTACATCAGCATTCAAAACTGCAGAAACCAGCAACCAAATACCTCCCATTAATACCATTTACAGCTGTTAACAACTAGAAGAACGTTCTCGAAATGCCAAGGGAAACAGGGCGGGTGAAACAATCCCTCGCAAACAACGGAGCCAACAAACACAGAGCCGTGATAAGAAACTAGGTTTGACTTGCATAATCACTCTTAAAAGGGTTTGGTAAATGGAGTCTGAAGAGCAGGAGGCCGATAAAACAACTGCGTTCAGTAGCAATGCGCAGGTTCTGGGCCGATGAAGCAGGGAATTCAGTCCATGCTGAATTCTTGAGATCATTTAGATGTTAACAGAAGTTTCTTCTCCAAAAAAAAGAAGGCAAGGCATCTCCTAAAGCCCACACACCGAGAGCTCTGACTCCCATACGCTGGTGCGCTACACAAAGCTATTTTGGGTTTGGAAGGCTGCATTGTCTCATGTGTCAGGGTGGCTATTGCACTGCATTTCGTTTTTTAACTTCTGCCTCGAGCAGAGCCAAACCTGCATGATTTATGCATGTACAGTACAAGAGGTCCTCCTCGTTTTGTATAAAAGAATTAAAAAAAAGAGTAAGGAGGAGGAAAAACCACACTATCATTTCACCTCAGCGCCTTCCTAGGACTGGAGAAGTTTCTAAGCTCTTAACTCCAGGTCTCTCCCTTCGTCATCCCACATGACAGCCCAAGGTGCCCCTTCACAGGGAACATCTTCAAAGGCAATGCAAGAATAATTGCTCTCTGGGCAAAGCACAGGGGGAAATCAGGTCTGGGGGACATGAGCGAGGCAGGGCACGGGAACAAACCCTCCACATCCTCACCCACCAGGGTTTGTAAGGGAGCAAGGCAGCAAAACCAGACGCGCACGGGGAGACCCTCCAGAAGGCAGGATGCTTCAGAAACCCATCTTCATCTCATTTGCATCACATTCTCCTGCTGGAGAACATTTCCCTTTGCCAGCTCCTTACAGTCACTACTGGCAATGGGCAGGGGCTGACACAGAGCTAAAATATATACATAAAATTACAGAATGCAGTCTGTTATCAAACATGAACACCAATACTTGGGACAAAAAGAAGTTGACTGATTTACTAAATGAATTTTTTTTCCTTGTGTCTAATCCCCCTGTTACTCACATGGAGCTTATTCCTCTCATGCTTCCAGGGGCAGAAAAAACCCCCCACGCTGTAAAGAGACATAAATTGCCTCAGATCATTGGTCTGAATCACACTCCTGCCCCGCACAAGGGACGCTCCATATGCTTTTGCAATAGCTCTGGTTTGATTCTCTTACCAGCAGTGTCCCGTATTAATCATGTTGCCACTAGAAGTCTCCCTGGAGTATTTGCTGATCCGATACTTTTCCAAACTCTTGCAGTTTTCCCCTAATTTATTAAAAGCTCACTGAGGATGGTCACAGCTAAAGCTGACCTCTGCTACCTCAGAACTGCAGGGAAAAAGGGGGTGGGAAGAGGGGGAAAATCACCTTTAACCACGAATTTCCCTCTATTTCCCCCCAACCAAGCTGCTCCAGTCTTTGTTGCACCTCTGCAACTGGTTCAAGCCATAAAGGCTGAGGTTTCATAGAACCATAAACTCATTAAGGTTGGAAAAGACCTCCAAGATCGTCCAGTCCAACTGTCATCCCAAAATCACCGTGCCTGCTAAACCAAGTCATGAAGTGCCACATCTACACACTTCTTGAACACCTCTCTGGCCTGAAAGATCAAGTGAAAAGTCTGTTCTGAGCCTGCAGGGAAAGACAGAGATCATAGGAACACAAGCCTACTTACTCCACTCTTACTAACCCCCCAGGACACGGTATTCCAACCTCCCTTTGGTTTAGAGATCTCATGGTCAGGTCAGGTGTCCTGTTTTCCCTTTCCAAAACAAACTGACTCCTGTGTTGGAAGAGTTTGGCATTGCGACAGTGGCTTTTAGCAGAAATGAGCTGCCTGATTCTTTGTGTTTTAAACTTGAATGATTTGGAGTTGTTTGGAGCCACTGCTGTCAAAGACAGATGAAATCCTGATAAATGCCTGAACATTTTTGCCAATGTCTTTTCCTGACTACATTTGTATATCATGGAACCTGTTTTCTTCTGCTTTGTGCCACTGCTTGTACTCAGGCAAGAGTAAGTAAAATGCTATTAAGGCAGAACAGCAGTTTCCCCACGTGATAAGAGGGGTCACAAAAGGTAGACAGTGGAGGTTTAGGTTCAAAGTTCATCCTTTTGATCTATTTCGCTATTTAAGGCAGTGATAACATTCAAGAAACACTTTCCTGGATGTTACTATTTGAGTCGAGATCATTGGAAAGAAATTTGGGACTGGCTCAGCCCTTCCATGCCCTGAAATCAATGAGAGCTTCTTATAGCCCAGAAAGAGTTCTTAAAGCCACACTGAAGTGCTGTGCTGGCTGGAGAACAAAGCATTTGGCACCCTGCAGGACTGAACCCTGCTGAGGTGCGAGGCGGTTCCAAACATTTCTAATTAACTAAAAAAAGCCACAATTAAGAAGAGTCGCAGTCATTCGGTTGACAGAATAAAGGCAATGTTTTGCAAAGCATCCTGTGTTCCCCGCTCCGGCAGCTTTCACCCCTACACAATGCCAGACACGGGGAGGAGAAAGGGGTCCAATAGCAGGGGGGCTATAAAGAGCCAAAGGGTATCCGGGTGTCCTTCAGCAGTGGTGCCAAAATCCAGACCCACGTCTGGGCTTCGCCAGGTCCCTGCTTCAAGCCTGGGAGCACTGAGGAGGTGGAGTTGGCCTGAGCTGACCACCAGACCCTGCCCTGCTCCTCTGCATCCTGGCTTTGTTGATGCCACGGATCAGTCCCCCAGGAAAGGTTCAGGGCAGGTTCAGATTAGACATCAGGAAACATTTTTTCACTGGAAGGGTTCTCAGGCACTGGCAGAGGCTCCCAGGACAGTGGTGGAGTCCCCATCCCTGGAGGGGTTTAAAAACTGCGTAGATGAGGTGCTCAGGAATGGTTTAGTGTGGACAGGTATGGTTGGACTGGATGATCTCAAAAGTCTTCTCCAACCAAGTGATTCTATGATTCTACGGAAGCTCCGCTCCCTTCAGGTGTGGTCAGTCCCCATCTTCTCACCTCAGATGTAAACTAGGCTTTTAGGAAGGAAAAGTGGTCCCTCCAGTGCAGAAGATGAAGTTGGGTACGAAAGCTTCAAGACTGAGTACACGTCGTCGCTGGATTTCATCATTGGGAAGATCCTCCTTTATCCCCTGGATTTCACATTGTAGTGAGGACTCTGCTGTCTGCAAAGTATTAACTCAAACCCAATGGCACAATCCTGCTATAATTACACTCTTAAGCTGACCACGTCTTTCTGAGTCAGAAAACAAATGGGCCTTTCAATGCCCTTTTATAATTGCAGGATTTATTTCATTCTTCCTTTCGTCCAGATTGTACAAAGATTCAATAAATTATTTTTCATGTTTCTTTCCCCATGAAAACCACAGATCACCTTGGTGCTTGGGCTTATCCGGGCACAGGACATCAAGGAGAGGTTCCTTGACCTCCAGGCCCTGATCCTGCAAACAGACAGGCACTGACTGACCCAGCAGCCTAGGCAGCATCCATGGATGCACTCATTCCCAGTGGGAACTGGAGGCAAAGCCCCGAAGACCTGTGAGATCTGTGTAGAGGATCAGAGCACCTTCAGCTGGAGAACTCAAGGGCACTGCCCACCTGTGGACCACGGCTACTCAAACTGGAGTCTGAGCTCAACTGGGGGTCTAAGAACTGTGCAGCACGAGAACAGAAGCAACGAATCGTAAAGGTCTCTCCAAAGAGACCTTAGAGCAGCCTCCTAGTACTGAAAGGGGCTCCAGGAAAACTGGGGAGGGGCTCTTGATCAGGGAGGGCAGGGACAGGACGAGGGGGAAGGGTTTCAGCTGCAAGACAGGAGATTGAGATGAGATCTTAGGAAGAAATGTTTTGGAGTGAGGGTGGGGAGGCCCTGGCCCAGGTTGCCCAGAGCAGTGGTGGCTGCCCCATCCCTGGAGGTGTTCAAGGCCGGGTTGGATGGGGCTTTGAGCCCCCGGATCCATTGGGAGGTGTCCCTGCCCATGGCAGGGGGTTGGAACTGGATGAACTTTGATGTCCCTTCCAACCCAAACCATGCCATGAGTCTATGAAAAATGTGCTGGACACCAGAAAACCCAAGGTTGCTCAGTGTTAAGAGGAGGGTGACCCTGAGCAACTACACCGACCTCCGTGTCAGTCTCAAGTTGGAGCCGAGAGCGCAGCTCAAGGCGTCAGGTACTGATCCAGAAGTCCCTGCTGTTCCATGTGCACCTGAAGTTCTCTGAGATGACCTCTCCTCTCCACCACCAAGGGAGAAACCTACACTGTGACTCCTACACCTTATTCCCAGGTAGAGCTGTGCATGAAAAACTCTAAAATAATAGTAAGAGATTTTTTTCTTTCAGGTTCCATCAGATCCTGCCTCAACCACTCTGAAATGTTCAGCCTGCACACGCGGCGTTGCAGCAGGAATAAGTCATCTGCAAATGGTTAATGCAACGCAAATTAAGCACAAACTGCTGGGACTGCAGTAAGAGGCTTGGCAGTGGTGGATTCCAAGCAAGCCACACAACATGACAGTAATTTAAATAAACCCCATCCAGTTTACTCAGAGCTTCCCAGCCCTTTGCTTCCAGCACAGACTCTTTCTCTTTCTCTGCTCCCGGGTGCAAGCTGGCTCGAGCTGACCACTTACCATGGAGCCTATCTCCAAGCAGGAATTTTATTCACACCATTTGGCTTTAGGAGGCAGTAAATTCAAAACAAGAGGTGAAGGGCTGCTTATCCTTGTATTTTTAGCCCAATGAAGGTTTGGGGTGAGGGATTTGGATAAAATTTAGGATGAACAACCCTTCAGCCAACCCTTCTAATGGAGCATCCTGCATTACTTTTAAAATGAAGATGTGGATGCAGGGATTAGGTTTTTGCTTGCAAGGAACTTTTGTTTTTATTTAAACATTGCTTACTGTGGCTTTGATGGCTTTGAGGGGAGATTTTTAATGTGAGCAGCTGCCAGGAACAGCTCCCCATTGGCTGCTTTGGCCATCAGGCAGGAGCTGCCATTCGCACCGCAGTTTGCTATCTGCAAATCCAATAATCCTACAACTCCCAAACATCATTTTCCCCTTGAGATTAGTTTTGGTGGAGAAAAACATTCTTTGGAAGGCAAAGCACTTTGTTTCTAGCATTTCAGCTATCAAAACACACTCTACAGCCTAGAGTAACACTCTCCATAAAACCTGTCCTCCAGCTCTGCTGGCGCCTAGCTTCCCCTGCACATGGGAACTCATTAACACAAGCTGCTACAATTAACTCCCAGCATCTTCTTCAGAGTCTCAGACAACCCCCAGCTACTTGTCATGCAAACAACCTGTGGGATTCATTCTCCTGGTGAGGCAGAAGGAGGGGTAAGTTACCCAGTTAAGTAGATTACTGAGGAGGGAGGCACACTTGCAGCCTTGGGAAATGATTAGACCCTGGGAAATTCATACCCCAAATCCCCAGGTCCTGATAGCGTACATTCATCACCAGCTTCAGGATCAATCACAAACAAGAAGCTCCCTTGGCAGCATTAATTATTCTTTTCCCAATGAACTTCTAGCTTCCACCCAAAAAGGGAAGATTCTGTTCCAAATTTTACCAGGGAAAAGCTGCAGCAGCGCTCGGCAGCTCAGCAGTTTCCACTGCAAAGATTCTATTTCAGAGGAGCATCAGCATTTTTATAGCAATGATGATACCAGTGCTGTCATCAACATAAACGTTAAAAACCACCATCGTGGTTGCTCCATGGGTGGATGTGCCAACAGCAGCACCCAGGGACAGCAGAGGGGTCTGGATCGAGCAGATATCCATCGTGTGCCTTTAGGGTGCCTGATGGAGCAGAGCAGCTTCTGCAACCGAAAAGAGGGGAAAAAAACTTCATAGGGTTTGTGTCAAGAGCCTCCAGGAAAGCTGGGGAGGGGCTCCTGATCAGGGAATACAGGGATAGGACAAGAGGGAATGGTTTTCAGCTGAAAGAGGGGAGATTGAGATGAGAACTTGTGGAGAAATGTTCTCTTGTGAGGGTGGGGAGGCCCTGGCCCAGGTTGCCTGGAGCAGTGGTGGCTGCCCCATTCCTGGAGGTGTTCAAGGCCAGGTTGGATGGGGCTTTGAGCCCCCTGATCCAGCAGGAGGTGTCTCTGCCCATGTCAGGGGAGTGGAACTGGAGGGGCTTTGAGGTCCCTTCCAACCCAAACCATTCCATAATTCTATGAGAGCCGGCTGCTGCAAGAGCGCTGGGAACGGCCTAGGAAGCTGCAGGAACAGGTTAAGACCACAGCTTCTCCAACTGGGTGATGCCCACTTGAGTACTACACCATGATCTGCCAGAGCATGGACTGAGGCTGGGAGATAACTTGCCCAGAGCACTGCGTAAATGGGCAGCAATCGCTGTTTTCTCCCTCGTGATGACATCTGGTGAGGAGCACTGCTGGCAGCAGCAGGTTCTGAGAGAGGATGTACCACAGAAGCTTCAAGCAAGGCTTTATAACATCCTCTTTTGAAAAGACTCCCAGTGGAACACGAGCCTGAACAGCGCTATTCAGCACCCCTCTATTATCTAAAGAATCAAAAACTCCCCATTTTCTTGATCTATATAAAGCAAAGGGCGTAACCCCATCATGCTGGAGAAAGTGAGAGTATGCTGAGAGCTCTCCCTCCCACCTGAGGTATTTTTATCAAAAAGATGTCTTCAAAAATATCTCTCAGATGAAGTCTCTTATGCAAGTAGTGAGACAGTTGAGGACTACAGTGCAGTCAGTCTGATCAAAGGCAACTTCACCACAAGAGACTGTTTCATGCCCTGGTATCCAAAGGAGGCCATGAGGACCTGCAGAAATCCAGATGATCAACCTGGTGAGAAGGGCTGTTCTTCTCAGCTAGCTGACAGGTGTTTGATAGCTCTGAAGAAGCATCTAAGTGATGGGGCACTTGGAACCGCCTTGGGGTTTGCTAAGGCACCAGATGAAGTGCCTCAGATGTATTCCATCCCTGCAAAGGGCAGGTCAAGTCGTCTCACCAAGTAACAAGGCGAGGAGCCCCTGAGCAGGCTCTGCTCAGTAGGGGAAGCCCTGATCTCCTCAGCATCAGCTGTGCCCACACTTCCGTGGGTAAACTTCAGCTGTTAACGCATCATCTCGCCGACCCCGAAAGGCCGCCGCCTGCCGACCTGCAGCAGCAGAGGGTCCCCAGGGAACAGCTTCTCTGGTCTCCTTAGACCACCCACCTCCTCCGTGCTTCCAGTCTGCACGATCGTTTATTCTATGATTCTATAGTAGTGAAGGGATCGTTCCCCTGCACTCGGCACTGCGGAGGCCACACCTCAAACCCTGGGTTCAGTTTTGGGCAACTCAGTACAAGAAAGACCTTGAGGTGCTGGAGCGTGTCTGGAGAAGGGAATGGAGCTGGGGAAGGGGCTGGAGAACAAGGGTTCTGGGAGCAACTGAGGGCCCTGGGGCTGTTTAAGCTGGAGAAGAGGAGGCTGAGGGGAGACCTCATTGCCCTCTCTAGCTCCTGGAAAGAAGGTTGTGGTGAGGTGGGTGCTGGGCTCTTCTGCCAAGTAACAAGGGATGGGATGAGAGGAAATGCCCTCAAGTTGCACCAGGGGTGGTTTAGGTTGGATATTGGGAAAAATTTCTTTACTGACAGAGTGGTGAAGCCCTGGCAGAGCCTCCCCAGGGCAGGGGTGGAGTCTCCGTTCCTGGAGGGGTTCAAAGAGTGTGTGGCTGTGGCACTTGGGGACAGGGTTTAATCAGCATGGTGAGGTTGGGCTGACTGGACTGGGTGATCTTAGAGGTCTTTACCAACCCCAGTGAGTCCATGATTCTCTTGCAGGGCACTGTTCAGCCATTCACAGCTCATCTGAGCAAAGCACAACACATTCCGGATCGCAGCCTCAAAATCCAACTGCTCAACTCCAGCTCCTCCAGTGCTTCAGAGTCAGAGCTGTGCTGGGACGCTCGGAGAGCAGGCTGACAGTGAGAGTGCACCAGGGCCTGGGCACAGCCGAGCCTCTTGCTCTCCGATGGGGACACCAGCACTGCTCTGCTCCTGACGGACCTACAAACAGGTCAACCACCGCAGGACGGAGCCAGCGCCGGCAGCAAACGACAGCCAGTCCTCACGGCAATTGCTCCGCTGTCACTCCCACTTCCTCCCTTCACCCCTTAAGGCCACAGGGTCTTTATAGCACTCAACTCCCATGAACCTTGGCAGAAGAGGACAAACCCTACAGGGAAGGCAGAACTAGCCACACAAGCCCACAAATATGGGAAGTCTGCCTAGAAATATCACATCTCCTGCTGTCCTGACACTCCATTCCTTTATTGATTGAGGCTGGGATGAAGGCTTTAAAAGTAGATGGGGGTCCTTCCTGCTATCTTGGAGTTATGGAGCCAACATGGTGTCTCAGGTGAGCTGGACCACCACTAAACGAGCCACTGAGCAAAACGGAGCCAAAACTGCCCTTTACCTCACACTCGGCTCTCCTGCCAAATTAAGCAAGGAAGCAGACAACTGGAGCTCGAACGTTGTAAAATTGTTCATTATAACCCATAAAAATACCTGAGTGCCCACCTACGGACACGTCGCGGTCACAAACACAGACACCTCTCTTCTGGGTGCTGCCACATCAGTCACACTGCAACCGGCTCAGCTTATTAAGCCACTTAACATCTGAACACTCTGCAGTTCCAAGCTCTGTGATGACTTAACCCCCCCACTTATTGCCAGAATGAGCAGGACAAGAGCTGACCACCAAAAAGCCATGGGCACTCATAGAACCCTAGAATCACCTGGTTGGAAAAGACCTTTGAGATCACCGAGTCCAACCATACCTGTCCACTACTAAACCAGATCCCTGAGAAGACATCTCTCTCCCTGAGCTTCTCATTTCCATAGCAGCAATGGAAAGCCAGTTCTGCTCTACTCTTCTGAAAGGAGAGGGGCTCTTGATCAGGGAGGGCAGGGATAGGATGAGTGGAACAGTTTTAAGCTGAAAGAGGGGAGATTGAGATGAGACCTCAGGAAGAAATGTTTTGCTGTGAGGGTGGGAAGGCCCTGACCCAGGTTGCCCAGAGCAGTGGTGGCTGCCCCATCCCTGGAGGTGTTCAAGGCCAGGTTGGATGGGGCTTTGAGCCCCCTGATCCCATGAGAGGTGTCCCTGCCCATGGCAGGGGGTTGGAACTGGATGTTGGTCCCTTCCAAACCATACCATTCCATGATTCTGTGATCCTTTCCCTGGATCCTTTCATAAACTCTTTGGTTCCTCTGGCAGCCAAATGAGGCATCTCTGCAACAGGAGCCACCTGGATGGCCCAAGAAAGAAACATGCACTTCATGCACTTACCAATTGCTAGACGCCAACGTTCCTCACCTCAAAAGGGCTCATAAAGCATTGAACAGAGCAACCCCCTCTCCTGCAAGCTGCCAAATTCACCAACTCTATTTCAAGCAGAATCTGAAGACCTAAAATGTGACTCTCCTCCTGCATGGATTGCCTCCAGGTTCACAATAGCTCCAAGTTGCAGCAGCTCAGCAGAGACAGCCTGGGCTGCCCCAGACAGCCCAGGGCAGTGGAGGAGTCTCCATCCCTGGAGGGGTTCAAAGAACATGCAGATGTGGCATTCAGGACACGGTTTAGCAGGCACGGTGGGGTTGGATGGGATGAGCTGAGAGGTCTTTCCAACCTTAATGATTCCATGATTCTATGAAATCCAGGCACAGAGAAGTCCCCATGGAGAATCCCATCACAGGAACAGCTTTCCGTCAGTGGGCAAGGGCTGCCCGATCTCAGCTGCTTGTCAAGAAAGTTCCTCCTGCAGACCATTAACTGTTAAGGTGCAGGCACCAAGGTGACACCAGGGCTTTAATGGGGACAGCTGGGTGCACAGGAAAAGGGAATTATTCACCTACAGAACCACACCCAGCCCAAAGCAATCAGCATCTTTGAAATAGTAAAATGATGGTCAAGAACCATAAAGCACTTCAGGCTGTGGGAAGGGGGACAGAGGACACAGCAAAGCAGCCGTGCACCCAGTGGAACTATTACTTGTGCTGTTATCACCCCAGGAAACAGCAAAGCAGAAGCAACAATGCTGGGACAGATGTGCAGAAATGGAAGAATTTTAAAGTCTGCAAAGGGCTGAGGTGCAACGTGAAGGCTGAGAACCCACATCCCACGTTGTCTCCTGGCCAAACCTCTACCAGAAACTGGAGGTACTGGGCTTCCGAGCTATTTGAGCATTTTCTCAAACACTGCTCCCCTAGATCAAGTGTTTCATGAAGCAGAAAGCATGGAATTCAACATTCACAAGAAGAAATCAAACACTCTCAGCTCAGGGACTGGAAATGTTACTGTTTATAACACTGCACTCCCCGTAAAATCACGCTGTAAAACACTATGAATAACTTGGCACTGCTGGTGTTTTTGTAGAAGGCCTAAACATTGGGCTTTTCTACCTCACTTCTGAGTCTTTAATTCAATATCAAGGTGGGAAATTCATATTTTTGCATTTTACTTAAATGCCAGAAAAACATTTGCAGCTTCTCTTGCAGGAATGAGTCACTTTGGCTCCAGTAAGGTGCTTTTCCAAAAGTTTTTGCAGTGGTGTCACCTTGCTGAATACAACCCCATGTCTGCTGGGATCCCTATAGGTACTATAAACCCTGAAGTAGTAAAAAGTACCCAGCCCTGCAGGAGCTGGAGATCATCCAGGGCTAAAGAAAACCACTGAGCACAGGGAGAAGCAATAAACCTGGGAATCTCTTTGGTTCTGGAGATGTTACACTCTCCAAATTGCCTGAACTTGGGAGACTTGGGGGAGCTATGCAGATGTGTTATGGTAAAACTCTAACCCTTATGTTTTGGCATCACATTGGGTAAAGTTCTTGTCTCATGGGCAACCACAGACTCGTGGAATGGTTTTGGGTGACAAGGGACATCAAAGCCCATCCAGTCTGAACCCCCTGCCATGGGCAGAGACTCCTCCCACTGGATCAGGGGGCTCCAAGCCCCATCCAACCTGGCTTTGAACACCTCCAGGGATGGGGCAGCCACCACTTCTCTGGATAACCCGGGCCAGGGCCTCCCCACCCTCACAACAAAACATTTCTTCCCAGGATCTCATATCAATCTCCCGTCTTTCAGATGAAAACTGTTCCCCCTCATCCTGTCCCTGCACTCCCTCATCAAGAGCCCCTCCCCAGCTTTCCTGGAGCCCCTTTCAGTACTGGGAGGCTGCTCTAAGGTTTCCCCACAGCCTTCTCTTCTCCAGGCTGAACAACCCCAACACTCTCAGCCCGTTTTCATAGCAGAGCTGCTCCAGCCCTTGGATCATCTTTGTGGCCTCCTCTGGACTTGCTCCAACAGATCCACGTCCTTCCTGTACTGAGGTTATTTTGGGCTGGTTCAAAGCCAGGTTGGATGGGGCTTTGAGCCCCCTGATCCAGTGGGAGGTGTCTCTGCCCGTGGCAGGGGGTTGGAACTGGACAGGCTTTAAGATCCCTTCCAACTCAAACCATTCCATGATTCTGTGATTCATTTTATGAGACACACTTTGAACTGGAGTGGAAGAAACGCTTCACTGGACACTTGTCAAGCCCTGCAAAAGTGCAAAGACTGAAACCCTTCATTTTAGTAGCCCTGCATTTTCTGCCTCAGCTGAACATATTTGTTCCTTATTTTGAACCTCATCGGCTGCCTCCGTAGTGCAGGAGCCTCACTCAACCCCAGCCTCACTGCTGCTGCCTCTGCCTGCACTGAAGTCTTCTCCAAATACCAGACAGGAATCAAACCAGTGTTGACCATCATGATCAAGAGATCTGAAGATGATGTATAGTACAAAGGACTCTGGAATTGATTTGCCAACACACTGGGCAAACAGGTGCCAGCAGGCATGTTTGCTGTACCCCAAACTCGTAAAGAAGCCCTCACTTTGGGTAGGTTCAATGCTTTTAGGTGATTTCCAAGGCTGTCAGCATCAGCCACCGCTGCAGCCACCCCTCCAACAGGCAATTGTCCATCCAGCTCATGGAATTTCCAAGTTGCTGTTCCTCCCTGTGTCAACTTGCACTGAGGCATCAGCTACTTAAGGAACAGCATATGCCCGTTCTTGGTGTAACCTCCACCCCCTCATTAGGGCAGATAAAGGACGCTGTGGGGCACACACAGAACATCCCTGCCCTCCATGAATTATTGCTGTTTCCCCATGCAGGCGGTGCAGGGAGCTCAGACGGCTTCGGCTCTACCAGAACGGCTTTCTGCAGCGTCGCTGCCGCACACAGGCACTGACCTCAGTCAATGCCCACCTCGCTCTCACTGCTGCATTCAGTTTGGTCACACAGCACAAAAGTGGCAACTACAGGTGTCCCCTCCCGCCCCAGCCCCTTGGAGACCTTAGAGCAGCCTCCCATTACGGAAAGGGGCTCCAGGAAAGCTGGGGAAGAGCTCTGGATCAGCGAGAGCAGGGACAGGAGGAGAGGGGACAGTTTTAAGCTGAAAGAAGGGAGACTGAGATGAGATCTTAGGAAGAAATTGCTTCCTGTGAGGGTGCGGAGGCCCTGGCCCAGGTTGCCCAGAGAAGTGATGGCTGCTCCATCCCTGGAGGTGTTCAAGGCCAGGTTGGATGGGGTTTGGAGCCCCCTGATCCAGTGGGAGGTGTCTCTGCCTATGGCAGGGGGTTCGGACTGGATGGGCTTTGAGGCCCCTTCCAACCCAAACCATTCCATGATTCTGTTTGATTTTGTTTGTATCCCCATTCCGTTGCAGGAACAGAACTTAGAATTGTTTTTTTCTTTGATCCCTCCTGGAAATGTTAATGAGACTAGAAGTACTAAAGAGCTCTGCAGACACGGCCCTTCTTTGGAGAAGGGTGGGCTGAAACGCAGACCCTCTGGAGGGTTTCTGACACACAAGCAGCCCCTTTGTTCCCTCCTCTATAACCGAAGACATGTCTAAAATTGGAGGGAAGATGAGAGGAGGCTGAAGAGGCTGGGCTGGAGGCGCCGCGCTCCCCATTTACAAGAGACAAATCTCCGCCGGCTATTAACACCACGCTCTGATGGGCATCGCACTGCCCGCGTTTGAAGTCCAGACTGAGGGTCCTCTGAGGATGTAAGTGGGATGTTTTTAGGCTGTCTTTCACTTCGACTTAATTAAGAAACTGGCGGGCTTTGTCTGGAGGGGCCCGTTAACGTGTGAAGCCCAGGCCCCCCCATGCCACAGGGCCGAGGTGGGAGGACACCCATGGTCACCGTTTTTGTGCTGCGCTGCCAAACTAAAGACAGCAGCGAGAGCGAGGTGGGCACTGCCCGAGGTCAGCACCTGTGAGTCACAGAACGCTTGGGGTGAGAAGGCACCTCAAAGCCCATCCAGTTCCAACCCCCTACCATGGGCAGGGACACCTCCCACTGGATGGGGGGCTCAAAGCCCCATCCAGCCTGGCCTTCAGCACCTCCAGGGATGGGGCAGCCACCACTGCTCTGGGCAAACTGGGCCAGGGCCTCCCCACCCTCACAGCAAAACATTTCTCCCTAAGATCTCATCTCAATCTCCTCTCTTTCAGCTGAAAATCGTTCCCCCTCACCCTATCCCTGCCCTCCCTGATCAAGAGCCCTTCCTCAGTTTTCCTGGAGCCCCTTTCAGTACTGGGAGGCTGCTCAGACACCTTTCTGCCTAGACACCTTTCCCTGATCCACTGCATTATCAGTAGATAATTGTCTGTTCTTGAAACCAGCTTCTATTCCCACTGGATCCCATGCAAGTCTCTGCTGCTCCATCCCATCAAGGCCCAGCTGCCTGGTACTCTCTCCATCATCAGGGCCGGGTTGCTTGGTGTTCCTCCCAAACAGAACCCAATTATTCCCTGGCAGTAAAGTCACGACGAGCAGGAATTGCTGTGATTTGGTCCCTTTGAGCTGCTGCTTGGGCTGGGCTGGGCCATGACTGTGGCCATGGAGCTGGGATGAATACTAAAGCAGTGCTGAGGCATCGCGTCCCACGCTGGGGGAGACAGGGTAGGGTTTTTTCCTTGGCCAAAGCAATTCACCGAGCTTTACGTGTCCAAAATGAGCCTTTTTCTTCCCTCTCCCTGGATATTTGCATGCCAAACCTGCCCTCCGTGAGATGAGCAAGTTTTGGGCATGGGATGACCGGAGCACCTCGTCCCAGCTTGGCCGTCAGTGCTGGCAGCAGGAGCCGTGCCGGTCGCCTCGGCCCCATCGCCGCGATTCTTCCCCTTCTCATTAGAGATGCCCAGCAACGTCCCACGGACAAAGGCACTGCAAACAAAGTGTGGGGAGAAGGGGGGAAGGGGCCAGAAGAGGATTTTTCTTCCCTTTTTTTTTTTACAAAAGAAAGGAGTGCGGAGGAATTCGCCATTCACGGATCTGTCGAATGCATTAATATCCCAAGTGTTGGCACAGCCTCCGATGCTCCGGGGACCAACAATGCAAGCAATGACTCCGAGTCTGGGATCTTCAAATAAACCTCCCCTGCTGTCATGGCCACCAGGAAAGAGAATAACAGCAATATTAGCTGACCTTCATCTCGTTGTTTCCCCAGCTCTGACTGCTGGACCTCTGTTTGCCTGTTACTAGGATTTCTTGGCTCAAAAATGTGAGCATTTCCTAGACGATACAAGAGGCAGTTTATTAGGTAAATAAACCAGGCCCGAAGCAGTCACTTCTGCTTGATAATGAGGAGGGAAGGGAAGGCACAGACCTCCCCACAGCACCTAAAATAACCCCAATCAAGGCTCCAGAACTATCACCGCACGCATATTTTTCAACGGCGAGTTAATGAACAAGAGAAGGTCATTTCAGCCCAGCCAACTCATGAGCAAATCCATTTGCTCAGAAAACTATAGGCCATAAAACTCACAATCTGGAGGGTATAAAAGTGTCCATCCACGGAGGAGAAAGATGTTTACAATAAGCCCATCCTTTCAGACTGCTGACAAAGGAAAGCATCGAGGGGCAATGTTTAGAGAAGAGCCCTGCAAGGAGGACTGGGAAGGGTGTGCAGGGGACACCTCACCCTGCTCCCTCCTCAGCGGGTCCCTAGGAACCCCAACGGCAAATGCAATTAAATGATCAGGCAGAAAGGAACCCAGGGGTGACAATTCAGGGTGATTTGGGAGCCGACAGCACCTCCTGTAAAAAGCCACTGCACCAAATGAGAGGGGAGTTTCACGTTTCCCAGCACGTCTCCCAGATCAATGCAATCACCAGATGGGTTTTGAAGGTATGGTTTGGAAAATGAGGCTTCCACTAAAAACCACCCAGTGCCCTGCCCTCCTTGCCAGAAATGCAACGTTCTGTTGCATTTTTTGATACACAGAAGGTAAGGATGTCACAGCAGCTCCTGTGTGTTACAACCCAAGCAGGGACAACTGCAACGCATTGGAACCCACACCAGGCACAACCTCACACCCGCAACTCATCTCGTGATCCCAGTCCTCACAGAAACACAGAATCATAGAATCACTTGGTTGGAAAAGACCTTTAAGATCATCGAGGCCAACCATACCTGTCCACTACTAAAACAGATGAGAAACTCATGGGCCCATCTTTCAAACACCTCCAGGGATGGTGACTCCACCACCTTCGTGGGCAGCTGTTCCAGTGCCTGAGAACCCTTTAAGTGAAGAAAATTTTCCTGATGTCCAGTCTGACCCTGCCCTGGTGCAACTTAAAAGCCATTTCCTCTCATCCCATCTCCTGTCACTTGGGAGAAGAGACCAACACCCACCTCACCACAATCTCCTTTCAGGCAGTTGTAGACAGGGATGAGGTCTTCCCTCAGCCTCCTCTTCTCTAGACTGAACAACCCCAGCTCCTCCAGTCCCTTCCCCACCTTCACTGCCCTTCTCTGGGCACACTCCAGCCCCTCAATGTCCTTCTTGCAGTGAGGGGTAATCTCACAGCAGAGTCACCAGCACAAGCTCATCACCCTGCAGCAGAAACAAACCCCTTCCTTCCTTCTGCTCCGCCAGCAAACAATTATTGCAGAAGCGGGTGAGTTGTGTATCGGAGCAGCGAATCCCACTTTGCTGTGCACAGGAAAGCATTCTGTCCAACAGCATCCCACTTGGTTTGCAGACAAGTGTGATGCTGTGGTGTCACATCTTTGTTTCCAAAGGTTTAAAAGTCACTTCAAAGCCCAGCTCCAATCCCAGGTCAACAGCGTGGACTCGAGCCCTGTATCACCTCTGTGTGATGCCCAGCAGTGTGAGCCGAGCAAAGGATGCAAACCCCACCTGAAGCCCTGGTGAACAGCCATCCAGTGCTAAAGCTGCCTCACAGGCTACTC
This sequence comes from Dromococcyx pavoninus, assembly GCA_033558185.1. Classification (NCBI taxonomy): domain Eukaryota; kingdom Metazoa; phylum Chordata; class Aves; order Cuculiformes; family Neomorphidae; genus Dromococcyx; species Dromococcyx pavoninus. The sequence continues at coordinate 133,787 of JAUMJL010000285.1, read as the reverse complement.
CACTCACACCTTCCAGCCACACCTGAGTGATGTTGAAATCACGAACTGGAATCTGTAAAACCTGCATTTAAATATAGTGTTAAAGCTCAGGCTGGTTTATTAAGCTCGTAACTTAAAACCCTGCTTCACACGCTGATGAGTTTGGAGAAGCCAATTAGGCTGTGATGGCACATTCCACCAAAAGGTGGATGATGAAGCACCTTCCTGAGGCAGTGGGCACTCCTGGACCAGCTCTGAGCAGTGCTTCCAACATAGCTCACTGTATCCAGAGTTGCACAATCATAGATGAGCTTAAGGCAGTCAAGCAGCTCTTCCCCTGCAGCCTCTCCAGGAGGGTAGGTGCCATTGGTGCTCCTTCAGACTGCACCTCGCCCTCTGCTAAGAAGGTTCCAGAGGGGCTGGTCACATCTAACCCACTGCTCTCCTCTGCTCTGGATCCAGTGACCCCACAGCCACAGAGCAGACCCAGCAGAAACCTCTGCAGCTCACCCCAGGACACGAGCGTGGGGTTCCACTCAGGGCAGGCAGCAAGACAGCTGGAGGTGTTCCAGGTCAGGCTGGATAGGGCTCTGAGCACCTCGATCCAGTGGGAGGTGTCCCTGACCACAGCAGGGGGTCAGAACTGGATGGGTTTTGAGATGCCTTCAAACTCAAAGCACTCCATGACTCTATTTGATTTCCTTTCTTTCAGGTAACCCCAGAGATGTGGCCCATCCATCAGCAGAACTGATAACACAAGAAGGGTAGGGGTATCTTATTCCCCTTCCCCTTCCCTTTGCCTGAGGATACTTTTCCTCCAGCCAGTTAGCACAATTGCAGAAATCCTACTGCATTTTTGCAAAACAAGATAGATTTGAGATCATAGCCCCTGGCTGATTTACATCTCCAATTTCTGGTGGATCAGCACCCTCTGTGCATCTCGGAAAGCCCTGAAGAACCAGCAGCACTTGGTTCTTGGCAAACTAATTTCTCCATTGACCACATCCTTTGTGCATCCTTGTGTCCCTGGAGCATCTGGGATATGGGATCCAGATGCTGGACTCTCTCTCAGCCCGGGCACCGTGTTCAGGGCAACCCCTCTGCCGGGGCTGGGTCCAGGGGAAAGAGACCAAGAGAGGCTGAAAATACCTTGCTTTGTATTTGGAGCCAAAGATTAAGGCAGAATTAAAGGTCTAAAGAATTATTACAAACAGTTAACCCAGCTAATTTCCTCTCTAATTTAGCTTTATAGTGGCACCAAATCCCCCAGCCCAAGCACCAGTGTAGTTCAGTTCCAGAGCGGGCAGAGCAATTATTGTGTCACTGAGCACATCAGGAAAGAAAAGGCAGAAGGAGGCAAGTTTCAGCGTCTTTGGCAATGTACAAATGGCCACATTTCAGCACCATTTTCAGAAATATAAATTAATGATTTAATTCTGCAACATGTAGCCTTGGAAACCGAGTTGTAAGCAGTCACCTTTGGATATTTCACACCATTCCAATCTTTCTCAATAGTCAAACACAGCTAATTGCTTGCCCTTTGCAGTGATGGACAGCCTGGGTGAACAGGGTGTCCAGGGGATCCTTTTGCCACCAGATTTGTCCAATGCTGCGACGTGGGCTGAGAACAGCTGCTCTGAACCTCCTGACAGGTACGAACCAGCACTGATGAAGTTCAGTATGTTTGAACAGCTGCATATGCAAATGTAATTAAGGAGATGTCTCTGTCTCCTGCCTTTTGCTCTCCTCTCCATGGCCCCTCCTCTCCCTCTCCCCGTACTGCGTCTCCTCAAGGGATGGGAAGGGTTGCCATTTCATAACTTCAGACCTGAACCAGTGCCTGATGCATGCCTTACAGCCAAGTCCCAGAGATGCCACTCTCCAACTCCCTCCACCATCCTCTGAGGTGTCCTTAAATTTAGGGCTCAGCAACTGAACAGCCAAATATTTTGCAACTCATGCAAGAACACACTTGAAAAGCAACCACCTTGTTGTGGAATGGTTTGGGTTGGAACTGACCTCAAAGTTCATCCAGTTCCACCCCTTGCCATGGGCAGGGACACTTCCCACTGGATCAGGGGGCTCCAAGACCCATCCAACCTCGCCTTGAACACCTCCAGGGATGGGGCAGCCACAGCTCCTCTGGGCAACCTGGGCCAGGGCCTCCCCACCCTCACAACAAAACATTTCTCCCTAAGATTTCATCTCAATCTCCCCTCTTTCAGATGAAAATCGTTCCCCCTCATCCTATCCCTGCACTCCCTCATCAAGAGCCCCTCCCCAGCTTTCCTGGAGCCCCTTTCAGTACTGGGAGGCTGCTCTAAGGTCTCCCCACAGTCTTCTCTTCTCCAGCCTGTCCTCGTACAGGAGGTGCTCCAGCCTTTGGATCATCTCCACGGCCTCCTCTGGACTCACTCCAACAGTTCCAGGTCCTTCCTGTGATGAGGATTCCATAACTAGACGCAGGGCTCCAGGTGGGGTCTCCCTAGAGTGGAGCAGAGGGGCAGAATCCCCTCCCTCCCCTCTGGTCCCAGTGCTTTGGATGCAGCCCAGGTCACGGTTGGTTTCTGGGCTGTGAGCACACGTTGACAGCTCATGTTGAGCTTCTCCTCCCCCAGCACCCCAAGTCCTTCTCCTCAGGGATCTTCTCAGTCCAGTACCACACAGCAAAGTGTTTACCCCCAACATCAGTTTGTGATTGCCCTTCATCCCTTATTTACACCGTCCTTGCTGTGCAGCCTTCACTGCACCATTTCTCTTGTGCCTCTATCTGCAGGAATTACCCAGGGAGATGCTCCAGTGGTCACGGCGGCCAGAAAAAGGCACATGGAAGGAGGTGGTACGGGGGCAGAGGACCCAGCTGCACCTTCAGTAAGCGATCGCTGGTTGAATGCATCAGCCAAGGGTTTGGTGGGAGGATGGAGAAGGCTACAGCAGTTCTGGAGGGTCTCGTTGCCACAGGGTGAACTTATTAAACAAAGCATGAGGGTTCATGAAGCCAGAAGGGTTGATGTACTCAAAGCTACAGGTTTTTCCTTTCAAACTGAACGTTATCTGGGATAACGTTCTCCTCCAGAGAGGAACAGCAGCAGCTGCACAATCGCACCATGGAAGGGTGCCTGACTGACCCTGGAGGCTCGAGAGCCAACCAAGGAGAGACTCATGAAAACATGAAACTAAATTTAAACAGGGTGGAAAACAATGGAACGGCATTGAAGGGATATTCGATCAAACAGAGCCAATCTGGATATTAGGAAGTATTAGTTCACCAAATGGTTGTCAGGCACTGGCAGAGGCTGCCCAGGGCAGTAGTGGAGTCACCATCCCTGGAGGGGTTTAAAAGCCGTGGGAATGCGGTGCTCAGGGACACGTTTTAGGGGTGGAGTTGGCAGTATAAGGTTTACAGCTGGACTCAGCGGTCTTTCTAACCTAAATGGTTCTGTGATTCTGTAATCAGGTTGGCCCAACAAGATAATGAATTTTCTCAACAAAGGAAGCGCGACAGAGCCCATCCACACAGATTCCAGCAAAGCATTTGATACAGAGCCATGTGGGAAACCATGGAATGAAAAAGATGTGGATTAGCAGAACTGTTGGGCCAGGAAACTGGTGGAAGGGAAAGCGGTGCTGAAAGAAGGATCAGAATGGATGGAGGCCACTGGCGGAGCTCCTCATGGAACAGTGAGGAGGCTGATCTTATTGAATATTGTTATTAATGACCTTGGCACAAAAGGTAAGTGTGCTGATGAAACGTGCTGATGACACAAAGTTGGAAAGCAGCACCAGCACAGGGGGAAGCTGGGACAGCAAGAGGGAGAAACCAGGCAACTCTGAAGACGAATGGAAGAAGGTTGAAACTCAATGGGATGAAAGAAGAAACCACGTGGCTGGGACAAACAGCATTTTCTGCTATGAGCTGGAAAGAAAATGAACTTTGGTGGGGAATGTCCAAGAATGAGAAAGGCCCAAGCAAACAGCTCAACACAGAATAGACTGAAGCACCAACATGCTGTGACTGAAACATCTCCAACAGCCAGAGAAGCGCTAGAGCCTGCAGGCAAGGCGTAGTGGGAACACACCGGGGATGCTGCAGTCTGACCTCCATGCCAGAAAGAGATGTTTAAGGAGGAAGAAGTATATAAAAAAAAAGGGCTTATCGTAAACCACTGTGATGAATTTAGGAGGTTAAAATGTAAAGACTCTTGTTCAGCCCCACAAAACGAAAGGGGGGAGGGAACACCAGGTCATCGCTTGGACACACACAGCTGGGGGAGTGAAATAAAAGGCAGAAGGAACTATTCAAGACACCCGAACAAGGGTTGCACGTGGGCAAAATGAAGTATCCCTGACATGTTCAGGCTGGAAATAAGTTTATGACTACTGCAGTGTTCCAATAGGAGTAATGGGGGGGAAAAAACAAGTCTGTTCTCTGAAATCGATCTTGAAGGGATCCTATGACCCAGAAGGCTCTTCCCATCCTTTCCCACTAAACACACAGAGCTGACACCAGCAGTAAGGGCTGTGCCCCTTACCTGGAAAGGAACTCATAAAGCAATGCCAAAACACCTTGTTTATTTAAAACAAAGAGTTTATAACCGCTTAGGTGCAGCTTCTTCCATCAGTTGAACCCATTTCAACATCTCAGCACAAGCAATTCCAAGGCGAGCACTGAAGCTGTGAGCACAGAGGGCACAAGGTGGCCAGAGGGGACCGAGGCACCAGGGGAGCGAGTACATCTCGATCACAGACGGCATCACCTGAGCACCAGGACTGCCCTTTACACACAGGGTATTTGCTGAATCAGCAAGCACCCGTTGGGATGTTTCATCTTGGGAGCAACTCGCCTGCACCCTGGGGGCTCAGAGCAAACGACACAGAGGAAAAGGGTTTCATATTATGGGGAATCAAGAGGGCAGGAGAGCAAATTAACCAGAAATCACAGATGAGCAAAGTATTGAAACTCCTGGACCTGTCTGCTTAGAAGCTGTGCTATTAACATAATTAATGAAGCCACATTTCCTGCAACATCCCTGAGCTAATCTGCTCTGAGGCTCCTCCGCTGCCTAATGAGACTTGAGCTCACCCTGCCTTTCCCCCTCAACAAGGCCCTTATTTGGGTCTCTCTAATGAGGAGAGATGCCCAAGCACTCTCGCAGTGGCTCCTTATCTTTGTGACCTCTATCTCCAACTAATGTGAACTTTAATTAGCCAGCAGGTTCAGAAGTCAGTGGAGCAAGGTGGGAAGAAGAGCACAGCCACACACTCGAACCATCGGCTTCTCCTGCCACCAGGCTGTCCCCCGGCAGACCTTGGCTTCCCCGGGGGGCAGCTGTACTGCATCCTCCTGGAGAAGGAAAAGGAGAGTTCAGGGAGTTCAGAGGAGAACTACAGCACAGGGGAGGAGATGTGCAAGGCAACAAGACTAGGGGAAAGCTACAGCCTGCAGTGGGACGTGTTGGACTCCTGGGATTCCCCTGAAAGCTGGCGGGACATGAGGGCTGTAGGAAACAGCAACAGGAGAGAGAAAAGCCCAGCTGGAATTCCACTGTCTGTTCAACCACTGACAGCTGCCCCTCAGCCACCTCCCTGGACTCCTCTGCTCGCAGGAGGATGGAAGCATTGCACTGAAGACACCGGTGATCACAAATGCAAGCACCAATCACCGGCTGGCAGAGAATGGATTGGGAGCAACCCTGAGGAGAAGGACTTGGAGTGCTGGAGGAGGAGAAGCTCAACATGAGCTGTCAACGTGTGCTAAAAGCCCAGAATCCAACGGTGACCTGGGCTGCATCCAGAGCAGTGGGACCAGAGGGGAGGGAGGGAATTCTGCCCCTCCGCTCCGCTCTGGTGAGACCCCACCTGGAGCCTTGTGTCCAGTTATGGAGTCCTCAGCACAGGAAGGACTTGGAGCTGTTGGAGTGAGTCCAGAGGAGGCCACGGAGATGGTCCAAGGGCTGGAGTACCTCCTGTACAAGGAGAGGCTGAGAGAGTTGGGGTTGTTCAGCCTGGAGAAGAGAAGGCTGTGGGGAGACCTTAGAGCAGCCTCCCAGTACTGAAAGGGGCTACAGGAGAGCTGGGAAGGGCTCTTGATCAGGGAGGGCAGGGACAGGAAGAGCGGGAACGAGCTGAATGAGGGAAGATTGAGATGAGATCTTAGGGAGAAGTGTTTTGCTGTGAGGGTGGGGAGGCCCTGGCCCAGGTTACCCAGAGGAGCTGTGGCTGTCTCATCCCTGGAGGTGTTCAAGGCGAGGTTGGATGGTTTTTGGAGCCCCCTGATCCAGTGGGAAGCGTCCCTGCCCATGGCACGGGGTGGAACTGGGTGGGCTTTAAGGTCCCTTCCAACCCAAACTGTTCTGTGATTCTGCAATCAGTGAAGAGGCAGCGAGGAGCTCAATTCAGCCAACAGGTACATTGTTCTGCTGCTAAAGCTTCTTTTTAAAGCTTCCTCACAGGGGTAAAAGCTCAGAATGAACTTTTCACCAAACAATTTCTTAAAATGGTAGAAAAAAAAGGAAGGCAAAAAAATTGATTTAAGAAATCAGGAAAATATAGAACTTGCCCAGCCAAGAAAACTCCCCCGGCAGAAGCAGGGACAGGTGACTCAGGCAGAGCCGTTGTTGGAGCAGCACTGGGAAGGAGCCTCGGTGTAGGTTCTCCAAAATGTGGGCTGCAGGAAAGGCTGATCTAATGGCACCAGTGTCTCCTCTGCACTGAGAAACATCAGCGGAAGGGGACTCGCTCATCTAAACACCAGCCCACGTCAGAGGAACAAACCCGAGCAACTGCCATCCATAATTTATAAAACAAATCAAATCCATTACAAAAATAACCAGAACGTACAACATCACCATCACAGAATCTGGCAGGAAAAGGCCCCTGCATGAATCATTATTTTCTAGAGGAAACCTTATACTTTGTTTTAAAACCTTCCAAAACCTCCAATTAATAGGTTTTCCTTTGTTTAATTCAGGTATTTTAGTTATTTGCTAAGATAAAATCCCTGTCTGGTACTGACTAAGGTTACTGGAGTCCACACCCTGCTCTCAGCATCACCAGAAACCTCAGTGAGGAGGGAAAGGGGAGCTGAGAGCGTCTACCTGGGCCAGCAGAAGGCGATTAGATTGCAATGCCATCTTGTGGAACAGGAGAAAATGAAGGATGGAAAAATCACCGCTCAGCTGCCACTGTGCAACTGTAGATGGCAAAGATGCTGCCCCAGCAGGACCTGTTCAGCAGCTGCTTCTCATTTTCCTCCCTTATCTGATGGTTAGAGGGATGCGCGCAGTGATAACAGCAAAGCCATGGTCTGCTGCCCTCACTCTGCTTGGAAGGGGATGGACTTGTCTGACAGAAATGAGTTTGCTCTTTTTTGCTTGTTTCTACTACAAAGGGATAATCATTATTTGGATACATAATCCTAACGTGGAGCTGTTGGAGTGAGTCCTGATGCCACGAAGATGATCTGAGGGCTGATGCACCTCCCATACAAGGACAGGTTGAGAGAGTTGGGGTTGCTCAGCCTGGAGATGGCTGTGGGGAGACCTTAAAGCAGCCTCCCAGGACTGAAAGGGGCTCCAGGAAAGCTGGGGAGGGGCTCTTGATCAGGGAAGGGCAGGGACAGGATGAGGGGGAACGATTTTCAGCTGAAAGAGGGGAGATTGAGATGAGAAAGACCCAGCACACACTGAAATCAAACAGTGCCAAACAGCGAGCAAACATTGACCTGCAGAGGAATGATGATTTTCAAAAAAAATTTCATAAATGATCCGATCTGAGTACACCCCATGATTGTTCTTCCATCGCAATCCCTGAAGTTCCCACTGACCCCAGTGTGGGTCTGCCTGGGGCCACCAAGGGAGGGGGGCTTCAACCCAAGCAGCCTTCTTGGGGCAGAAGCAAGGGGTGAGATTGTCAACAGGTCCCGAGTCATACGAAACAGCACTGAAAATAAACTGCAAATCATGGAATCATGGAATGGTTTGGGCTGGAAGTGAACTTAAAGCCCATCCAGTTCCACCCCCTGCCATGGGCAGGGACACCTCCCACTGGATCAAGAGGCTCCAAGCCCCATCCAACCTGGCCGTGAACACCTCCAGGGATGGGGTAGCCGCCACTTCTGCCCACTGTGTATGTCCAGGTGTGCACCGCGACGCTGGGGCCCATCAGGCAGCACCGAGGGACCAACAGCCACGCATCGCACGGATCCTGCTGGTTTCTGGAAACAACTCCACAGCTTGAAATGAAGTTTGCATGAGAGCAAGATGTTCAAATATTGATTAAAGTTGGATTTCATCAGCGATACTTTGATTTTGTTATTACACCGACCACCGACAAAGCCCCTCCCATTAATGCACTACAGTTGTGCTTGTAAAAGGGTGATTATTGCACTCTTCACACCAGGCTCCACTTGTATCCACAGCCAGTGGCTGCCCTACAGGCACTCCTCAGAACAACAAAAAGACATCATGATTTCAAAAACGAGGCAAAACCACAGGAACAGGCACATGCTGGAATAACGTGGAGGCTGGCTGCAAGCAAACGCCTGCATCCCGGGGCAGGACAGGGGGGCAAGGGGCAAGACCAAGCACTTCACCCCAGTTTAAATCCAAAGGAACCTGATGAAAGCAAAGAGTTCCTAAAGATTTTATCAGTTTAAATGAAATGTTGGAGGGTGGAAAAGGAGCACTTGGAAAAAAAGCACCTAGCAGGCGTCGGTTTTCCAACTGCTTGGCTTATTCAAGGAATAATTGTACACGGAGGGGTTTCTAATCTCAACATGTGAATTAACGTTCAGCACCAGGGGTGGGGTGGAAAAGAGATGGGAAGAATGTTGGGGAAGCCTGTGCCTTCCAGCTGCAAAGCTCAGGCTGGGGCAGTGCAGCGGCAGCACAGGCGGTGTTCGCATCTGCCCAAAGGGTGACGCAAGCAGAGGACGCCTGGCTGGAGCAGAGGGAACGGCACCCAGAGGCAGCTTCTCACCACCCCTTGTTCTTCTGTGTGAAAAGGGTGAGAAAGGTCACCCCCAAGGAATGCAGCCCAGCATCCTCCCAGCCTTGGCCTCTCTTGTCCTCCTCTTCCTCCCCTCAAATTCCCCAGCGCAGGAAGAGTGGGCTCTGGAGTTAAAGGGACAGGATGGCTCTGCAGGGACACGAGCTGGGACTGCATTCCTGTGAGGGACCTGCACCAGGAAGGAGGGAGAAGCTGTCCTGTCTGGAATGGGATTGTCTGCCTGCCCTGCACCAGCTTTTTGCCTCACTCTTCCTCACATTCGCGCAGAAAATGCAACCATGGAAATCAAGGGGGGACCCCACAGGCACACGGGGTGCTCGGAGCCATTCCAGTGCAATTATTTTTAGATTAAATCCATCTTGTGCCAACATTAAAGATCTAAAATACAGAAAACAGCCATGAACTCTGGAGTCACCTTTAATCCTGTCTGTAGCTGGTACAACACAAACCATCCACAAACACCTCTGACCAGTCAACCTCAGCCTCCAGAAGCCACAGATTTCCATCAGCCTACATCAACCAAGCTTTCAAAATCAATTCCTGATGGAGACCTAAATAAACCCCAGTGCCTTAAAAACACCTCACTGTCGGTCTGAGCTCAGTCCTTGTGCTGCTGGATCATCACTCCACAGAAGAAAAGCTCTCCACCAGCCATAAACCTGTTCGCCACCCAGACATGTTACCAAGTCAACTCTAAGCTTCTCTTTACTGAACTACTTCAGCCAAAATGTCATTAACTTCTGGCTAGAAGTCAGATTTCTCCATAGCATAAACGATTCTTGTTAGCATTTTGAGTCCTCTACTGTGCCGAAAACAAATGACAGAATGGTTTGGGTTGGAAGAGACCTCAAAGCCCATCCAGTTCCACTCCCCTGACGTGGGCAGGGACACTTCCCACTGGATCAGGGGGCTCCAAGCCCCACCCAACCCGGCCTTGAACACCTCCAGGGATGGGGCAGCCACCACTGCTCTGGGCAATGTGGGCCAGTGTCATCATGGACACCAAAAGTGCAGATGTCATAAGATGTCAAGTGTGACGAGAAGATCTTGCTGCAGGACATGCCCAGCAATGTCTCCATGGCATCACTCCCTGCTGTGATCAGTTTGCAGGAGCTGGTAGCTGCTAAGTTTTTTAAAGCCAATTAACAAACTCCACTCTCACCTCATTCAGTGCTACAGCTCCCAGTCAGAATATTGTGCAATGTTGGAGTCAAACAGCTTAAGGGACTCAACTGGATCAACACAGAGTCCCGCACTGAGGTAAGACTGGATGTTAGGAAAATCTTCTTTACTCAAAGAGTGGTGAAGACCTGGCAGAGGCTGCCCAGGACAGGGGTGGAGTCTCTATCCCTGGAGGGGTTCAAAAAATGTGCACATGTGGCACTTTGGGGCACGGTTTAGCAGACTGATGGGGTTGGGCTGATGGTTGGACTGGATGATCTCAAAGGTCTTTTCCAACCTTAATGATTCGGTGATTCTACAATTCTATGAAACCTGCAACATCAGCTGAAGGCACACTGGAGTTTGGAGAGATATTTTTTTATTCCCGAGGGGAGCACAGCCTCTGAGGGCCAAGCTCCTTTCTCATCACTTAATAACAGTACAGGATTCGTGCTCAAGCCATTTCCTACCACAAGATGTTGATTTCTTGTCCACCATCTTCACGTGCCGTGTCTGGTTGCGAAGTTTGTTGTCTGTATTCTCCACTAGGTTAGTGAGGTCGTCGATGATCTCTGGAGAAAGAGAAACACAAGCACTAATCTCTGAGCCCTGCAGCATCACTGCTCAACGAGCCTGGAGGCTCCACAATGGAAACCAGCTGCACCCCTTTATTTTCCACCATGACCAGTGCTCTGCCGAGGTGCTGGGGGAGAAGGAAAGTGAGCAACATTTCTCCTACCTCTGTTTTTACAGAGGGGAAAGGAACATTTCAGCCCAACCCACCCCAACCTCATGCAAACGATGACTTCTAACTTTGCACAGAAATCAGACCAAGTAAAAGGCTTCATTTAAACCAAGAATTGTTGGGTTGTTTTTTAACACTGAAAATTAAAAGCCTCATCCAGGCATCAAATTTCCTCCATGCTGACTGTTCTGCTCTAATTTCCTTGAGAGACGCAGCCAGTGTTCCTTGCTGTGTGCCCGAATGCACCACGTCTCGAGCTGCTTTCTGCTCGGCAGGTAGGGATGGGGTTGGCTGTGCCTGATTAACCACGAGCAGGACAGCAGCCAAACCCTGAACGCCGCTGCAAAGCCCCTCACCCTGGTTACTCTTGGAGCACTCTCCCCACCACTGATCACCATCCCAGCAAACCCAGCCTGCTGTTGAGACCACTCCTTTGCACCCCAGATGCTTGCCCTGCATCTCCCTGAGGCTGGAACTGCAAGTTTTAACTTGTTAGAGCACAGTGTTCAGTTAGCAGGTTGTCCTGGTCACTTTTATCCACCACAAGTCTGCAAGCATCCTGGATGAGGATCAAAGAACACACGACCCATCAACAAGACACAGCCCTCTACACTCCGGCTGCATTCCTTCAAACAGGAGACTTCCCAAAACACTCTTCTGGATGAAAATGAAGAAGATACTCCTTGTAGAATCATGGAATGGTTTGGGCTGGAAGGGATCTTAAAGTCCATCCAGTTGCAATCCACCAACCATGGGCAGGGACACCTCCCACTGGATCAGGGGGCTCAAAGCCCCATCCAACCTGGCCTTCAACACCTCCAGGAATGGGGCAGCCACCACTTCTCTGGGCAACCTGGGCCAGGGCCTCCCCACCCTCACAACAAAACGTTTATTCCTAAAATCTAATCTCAATCTCCCCTCTTCCAGATGAAAACCCTTCCCCCTCATCCTATCCCTGCACTCCCTGATCCAGAGCCCCCCCCCCAGCCTTCCTGGAGACCCTTTCAGTACTGGAAGCCTTCTCTTCTCCAGGCTGAACAACCCCAACTCTCTCAGCCTGTCCTCGTACAGGAGGTACTCCAGCCCTTGGACCATCTCCGTGGCCGCCTCTGGACTCACTCCAACAGCTCCAGGTCCTTCCTGTGCTGAGGATCCAAAACTGGACGCAGGGCTCCAGATGGGGTCTCCCCAGAATGGAGCAGAGGGGCAGAATCCCCTCCCTCCCCTCTGCTCCCACTGCTCTGGATGCAGCCCAGGACACGGGTGGTTTCTGGGCTTTTAGCACACATTGCCGGCTCATGTTGAGCTCCTCCTCCCCCAGCACCCCAAATCCTTCTCCTCAGGGCTGCTCTCAAGTCATTCTCCACGTGTGTTTGGGCTTGGGACTGCTCTGACTCATGTCTACGGTTTGTACTTCCAAAGTCTCCCTGTGACTCTAGAATAAAATCCTGTGCCTGTGAGTGTGGTGCCAATATGTGGCAAGAGTTCTTGCAGCTCCTCAAGACACCTCTGCTGTCCACACCTTCACAGCAGCGCTGGGGAGGGACGGGGCCCTGCGCATTCACCCACCTGCAGCACAGGACGGCAGCTACACAGGGTGCTGGTCCTCAGCACTTACCAAGCACAAACATGCCTCCACATACAGAAAGAAACCTTGTTTGATTATGCATATAGAACACAAAAAGAACATAAAATAAAGTTCTGAAGAAACAAAGGAAAATTTTAAGGCATCTGTAGCACGGAGGCTTTACTGTCCTGAAGAGTTGGGAGTCTGAAGCATCACTCTTCCAATCCAGGCTTTTTAATTTGCCCCATATGGACTTGAACTGCTCCAGTAAATCCCTGTACAAAATATCAGCATCTAAAAAACCTTGTACTTTGAACATAGAATCATAGAATGGTTTGGGTTGGAAAGGACCTTAAAGATCATTCAGTTTCAGCCCCCCCATGCACACCTTCCTTAAACCAACCACAAGCTCCTGATTCAGGTTCCACAGCTTCAACCATTGACGGATTCACATGAAGGGAGGGCAGAGGGGAAACATCAAAAAATTCTCTGTCTGCAGCCTCTGTTTATCCTACAGATCCACCTCTCCTGTGGTTACCCAGCATCACCCACCAACGCTGCCCTGTTCCCAACACAAACTCCCCTGGTTGTGGAGCTGTTTATAACACTCAAGCTTTTATTGTTCACCCCACACCAAATCACCTCTCCCGAGGGATCAAAGCAGGTACTTTATTTGAACCTTGTAAGATGTGTCCAGTTCGTATTCAGATATTGGCTCTCCTCCCACCCAGCGTTCCCAGGTCTCACATCTGGAAAGCCAACAGCATTTTGGGGAAGCTTTATCTGCCCTGCGTGCCCCAGCACATGGGAAAGCTTGTCCAATGCTGTTGGCGTTCCCACGTGTGCCCCAACAGGACAAAAAGTGCTGAACATTCCCATCGTTGTCAAGGACAAAGAGATAAGCACGCTTGGGAAAGAAGAGACTTTCCTCTGCCAACACTGACCAGACCCTCCCAGAAAAACATCCTGGTGACCAAACTGTAGCTAAATGAGAACAAATGCGAGCAGGAAAATGTTCTGTCATCATTTCAAAGCCCAGTCTGGAGCCTCTCCATTCCCATCTCCCTGCATAAGCCATTCCCATCAGACCAACCAGCAGGAAAACTGGACTGCACAGCTCGGGAGAACCGTGGACATGGTCAGGTTTCAGGGAAGCAGCCATGAAAAGAACCGGGTGCTCACGGCACAACCAGGAGATCTGAGCAGGGCCTCCTCCTCCACTGGAGCTGGCGTGGAGAGAGCACAGGGAGGTTCTTACCCCATCACCAGCCACATCAGAACTCCAGCTCGGCAGGTTCCCCAGGCCCAGGTGCTCCTGCAACCACCAACAGCCTGCAGAGAAACATCCACTGCTCTACATCCATCACACACTGTTGTGGTGACACTCAGGTTCAGGGCAGCTCCTGACCTTCAAGAGGACCTGGAGGTGCTGGTAACAGTGGCTGAACATGAGCCAGCAGCGGCCCAGGTGGCCAAGAAAGCCAACAGCATCCTGGCTTGGATCAGCCATGGTGTGGCAGCAGGAGCAGGGAAGGGATCGTCTCCCTGGACTCGGTGCTGGTGAGGCCACACCTGGAATTCTGGGATCAGTTTTGGAGATGGGGAAGAGTCTGGAGAACAGGGGTTCTGGGAGCGGCTGAGGGCCCTGGGGTTGCTTAGTCTGGAGAAGAGGAGGCTGAGGGGAGACCTCATAGCTCTCTGCAGCTCCCAGGATGGAGGCTGGGGTGAGGTGGGTGCTGGGCTCTTCTCCCAAGTAACAAGGGATAGGATGAGAGGAAACAGCCTCAAGTTGTGCCAGGGGATGTTTAGACTGGATATCAGGAAAAAATTTCTGGAGGGGTTCAAAAACCAGTGGCTGTGGCACCCAGGGACAGGGCTCAGCAGGCCCAGTGGGGTTGAGCGGACGGTTGGACTGGATGAGCTCAGAGCTCTTTCCCAATCAATGATTCTGTGATTCTATGATGATGATTCATACAAATTAAAGATGTTCTCTCCACTCTACAGCAATGGAAATCCGTGCTGTGTAAGGCAGAGCTGAAAACCAGTAATGAATTTCCAAGGAAAGCAAGAGGTGTTGCCAGAGAAAATTAACTCCATGGCTAAGAAAGCCCCAGGAGCACCGATGACTCTGTGTCGGCAACCGGACGAGGTTCATCTCTTCTGACCATGACCCATTCGCAAACCCCTTCCTGCTGGCAATTACATTCAGGATGAACACCTTTCTCTCACCTCCCATTTACCTGACCATGCAAGGGCAAACTAGAAAAAAATAGAGAGAAACTTAAAAAAGGTGAAGGATCGAGGCTTCCCACCGCGAGTGAGCAGAAGGGAAGAGCAGGCTGAGTGCTGAAGGGCTGCCAGTGACCTTAGGAAGGACATTTCTGTAACAAGGTCTGCAAACCACACTGAAACCCACAATGCAGATGTAGCCAAAGTCTTTTTTCACAGAATCATGGAACAGTTTGGGCTTGAAGGAACCTTAAAGCCCATCCAGTTCTACCCTTCAAGTTTGCAGATGACACCAAGCTGGGTGGCAGTGTTGATCTGCTTGAAGGAAGGGAGGCCCTGCAAAGAGATCTGAACAGGCTGGATCGATGGGCTGAGCCAACAGGATGAGGTTCAACAAGACCAAATGCCGAGTCCTGCACCTGGGACACAACAACCCCTTGCAGTGTTACAGGCTTGGGGAAAAATGGCTGGAGGAGAAGAACCTGGGAGAGCTGGCTGACAACCGGCTTAATATGAGCCAGCAGTGTGCCCAGGTGGCCAAGAAGGCCAATGGCATCTTGGCCTGTATCAAAACCAGCATGGCCAGCAGGACAAGGGAGGTGATTGTGCCCCTGTACTCGGCACTGGTGAGGCCACACCTCCAGTACGGTGTTCAGTTTTAGACCCATCAGTACAAGAAGGATATTGAGGTGTTGGTGTGTGTCCAGAGAAGGGCAACAAGGCTGGTGAAGGGGCTGGAAAACAAGACCTATGAGGAGCGGGTGAGAGAACTGGGGTTGTTTAGTTTGGAGAATAGGAGACTGAGGGGAGACCTCATCACTGCCTATGGCTGCCTGAAAGGAGACTGTGGGAGAGCGAGTGTTGATCTCTTCTCTCCAGTGACAGGTGATAGGAGAAGGGGAAATGGCCATAAGTTGCACCAGGGTTCAGGTTCAGACTAGATATTAGGAAGAATTTCTTTACTGAAAGGGTGGTCAGGCACTGGCACAGCTGCCCAAGGAGGTGGTTGAGTCACCATCCCTGGAGGTATTTAAAAAAAGGATAGATGAGTTTTTAAAGGACATGGTTTAGTGGATAATGGGTATGGTTGGACTCGATGATCTCAGAGGTCTTTTCCAACCGGAAGTTTCTATGATTCTATGATTCTATGATTCTGCCATAGGCAGGGACACCTCTCACTGGATCAGGGGGCTCAAAGCCCCATCTAATCTGGCCTTGAACACCTCCAGGGATGGGGCAGCCACCACTGCTCTGGGCAACCTGGGCCAGGGCCTCCCAACCCTCATAAGTCTCAATAGCACTACATTTTGCTGCTGTTCATTTCTGGGGTTCATCCATGCACATGTGAGTTCAGGACTGCACTGACAGTGCCCACCCCCACATAAAAACCTTTCCTGACATTGCAGTGGAACAACAACCTGGCAGCAGCAGCAAGGCTGTATTTATACACATCTTTAAAATCCCATCTGCTAAGAGCTAGAGCAAGCAAGATTTATGCCAAGGACACCGACAGAAGGCAGACAATAACAAACTGAGTAGAAGAAATCATATGTAATCCTAGGAATTTTTTAGAAAAAAAGCTCATTCTTCAGATCCTTTTTTCTTCGAAGACCTCACTGCTGCCATGAAAATCAGAACCATTCTGTTTTAATTCGTAAAACCACTGGTGCCTTCCGTTAAAAGCTGATTCTGCTTCTCTCCAGCCACGGCGTGGAGAATTTCCAAGCCTCCTATGAGACAGGAATCCCCCCAGCAAAGCCGTAAAGTCATCTCGCCGGGCAATGGCCACACATCTCGCCCCAGCTGGTCCCTCGCTTTAAGGGCCTGTGCGGGATGGGAAAGCAAACCCAGCACTGAACCCCAGCACTGGAGCCGCTGCTGTGTCCGAACGGAGCCTTTGGCTCTTCTCCTCTATTCCTCCTCCAAAAGCTGCAGGCACTGGACTCGCCGGCAGCCCCTGGAGCAGCACACACAGAGACCACAGGTCCTCCATCCCCACCACCATCTGCCTTTCCCATAGCCCAGCTCTTCTGTTGACATTTCTAACAACGCTTCCAAAGGGTCTGCGCTGGGACTGCTCCGGCAGCCCCATCTTCTGAGGCAACTCAGCCATCAAGTCTTTCTACAGCTGGTCAGAGATTTTCCAAGGGAACAGTTTCCACTGGCAAACTCTTTGACAGATGACAAAACCAGCACATCCCAGAGCGCTCTGCACGCCTCGACCTTCACTGTTTCACCTCCTCAAAGACACCCTTCATGCTGAAACGCATCCCTGATCAGCCTGAAGCGAATCACCAGCTCTCAGCTTCCAAATGAAATTCTCAGCTTTGACAGCAAAACCAGAAGTCCAAATGTTTCCAGAGAGCAAAGGCCCCTTTTCCAGCCCATTCAGTCACTCCATCTTCCCCCCCTTTCCAACCCCAGTGCCCGGCCAGCCCCACAGTGCTCCAGTTATGCTGAAGACAGAGGAGTAAGTCAACTGCTGGCTCATGGGATAACAGTAAGGACACAAAATCAAGGTTGCATCATTCTCTGTGGGGATGGAACAGCAGCGAACGGCGCCAGAGCTGTGGCACACATCAACACTGGACATCTTAATCAAAAAAGGCAGAACTTGTGAGATTATGAAGTGCAGCACATGAACACAAAGGAGATGATCCTACCCTGCTGTTGCTCTCATCAGCAGAGCACCACGAGCCAAACCCCAGGGCTCTCCCTGCTGCTTCTCCTGTTAAGGAGCTGATGAGAGAGAACGGCGGCTTCGTAGGGAGAGACGTGAATTGGTGCACGAAGAGAGCGAAAGCCAGGTGGGGGCAGAGCCAGAGAGCTGGGCCACTCAAAGGAACATCATTTTATTACAGGTCCTGCTTGACCAACCTGATTCCCTTCCATGACCAGGTGATTCACTTAGTGGATGAGGGAACAGGCTGCCCAGGTGGAGTCAACATCCCTGCAGGGATTTAAGAGCCACATGGATGTGGTGCTCAGGAACATGGTTTAACAGCAGAGTTGGCAGAGTGAGGCTTATAGTGGGACTCAATGATCTTAAAGGTCTTTTCCAACCTGAATGATTCTGTGATTTGGCAGGAAACCATGTGAGTTTTTTCCTACTTATTCTCCACTCAAGAGCTAGAAAACAAACCGGTTTGCCTTTCCACCCTCCTGTCTGCCCCAGTCTCTGCCCCTGCCCTGTGCAGCTGCACCGATGTTCAGAAGGCAGGGGATTTTTTTCAATGATTCTGAACCACACATGGGGTCCCTAGGAAAGATGAACCATAGAATCATGGAATATTATGGGTTGGAAGGGACCTCAAAGCCCATCCAGTTCCATTCCCCTGCCATGGGCAGGGACACCTCCCACTGGATCAGGGGGCTCAAAGCCCCATCCAGCCTGGCCTTGAACACCTCCAGGGATGGGGCAGCCACCACTTCTCTGGGCAACCTGGGCCAGGGCCTCCCCACCCTCATTGTGAAGAATTTCTTCCTGATGTCTCATCTAAACCTTTCCCCTTCCAATTTAAAGCCGTCCCCTCTCATCCTATCACCACATGCTGATCTCAGACAGGCTCCTTTGCAGGCAGAGCTCTGCTTTCATATATGACTCTGCACTAAATGATTTTCTCTTTCATTTAAAATGTGTAAAAAGCCTCATTCACTCTTGGCAACTCTGCCCTTGAGTTGCCCTCACTCTGCCTGTGGAGCGAGAATCCCAAAATCCAAGTGCAAAGGGCCACGTGAAATACAGTGCAGGCAGAGAGAAACAAACCTGGGGTTTGGTTGCAGTTTAGCAGAATGGTGTTGCTGTCCAAACACCTCCTTGAGATTGTTCAGATTTTCCATGGATTTGAATTTACGGATCACTCCATAGTTTTATCAATGAGTAACGTGTCTCCATGGTCCAACCCCACCAGGAGTCACGGAAGGCTGCTGTCAGCAGTATGGAAAACACAGAACCAAAATCCCTAACGCTTTATGCTACACAAAACCATCCCAATAAGGCCGGAATTCGGTGGAGAAGCCAAGCAGGCTTCCCCTCCCTCCTCCAGGTCTCCGGTGCCTCAGGAAAAGAGCAAGATACCAACAAAATGAATCACACATTGAATGCCAACCTCTATACGTCCAACCCCAGTAATTACATGTTAATAAGAAGGCGAGCATTGTTCCAAATTCCAGGGGTATAGAATGAAGATTGCAACGAATGTGAGCACATCAGAACCTCAAGAGCCCCAGCACGACGTGCCAGCAGCAATGTGAAGGCAGAGTGAAAAGAGAAAGATGGAGTACCAAACACAAAGCCAAGAGCCTCGGTTTCCCTCCATCACCGCCGGCCGTGCCCGGTTCCCACAGCTCCCCACGCCACTGGCCACACGCCAGCACAGTCACGGGCTTCTCCTCACCGTCCAGCTCCAAGGTAACACCCAAATCCCACTGGTGCTCGTGCTGATCCAGGCTCTGTGCTGCCCGGGATAGCGACACTTTCTGCTGTGAAGAGTTTTGCATTCCAAGCAAAGCCCAAGACTCCTCCCTGCGCCTTCCCAAATGTGGATGATGACATTTCATCTCTTCTTTGGCAGAACTTCATACAAGTCTTGTATTAAAAACCCTCAAAATACTAACTAAACCAACTCATTCCTTTATGTTTCGGCTGTCTCACTCTCTAGCTCTTCTAATTCACAAGGGCTTTATGGTCCTTGGAGACAGTCAGGTTCAGAAGCCTTCTTCTGACGTCCTGTCGGGAAGGTGTTTTGCAATGTGCCGTGGGCACTCGGTAGCCCCAGCGGTGAGAGGGGATCTCACCTCCGCCACCCCCCGGCCGCTCTGCCTGGGCCCAGACAGCACGAAGGTGTCACTTGCCCTTCTCTGCATGATCCCTATGAGCAGAGCAGGAGCTGTCAGACCTGGTTCATGCCCAGGAGAACAGTCAGGGAAGGAAGGTCAGCTCTCTCCCTCAGCCTGCCCTCCAAGCACACTTCAGTAGCTCAAGGCTACTACATGCATCGCAGCAGAAGGTCTTCTTTTTCCCAAGACTCCAGGCCATCCTGAGGAATCCTTGCAGAGGAACAACTCCTTCGGGACCAGGATGCTTCTGATTCCCTGAGTTTCTGACAGCACAGACTGGAAAGCACAAAGTGCTCCAGTCCTGCGACCTCTTCCAGGCCTTTGGGAAGTGAAGAGCAGCTGGTGTGCCAAGCTCAGAAGGACAAGGACCAGCACATGCCTCCAGCAAAACCTTGTAGCCCTGGTTCACCAAATCTTCAGATCTTTAAGGCTAACGCTGCAACACGAGGAAGCGATTTGTTCTGCTACAGAAAACCTTGCCATCTGCTCCAAGGACTAAGAGGACATGTCCAAGGACACTGCTGCCACCACAGCCAAGTAGCCTCACTCATCCATCCCAAAATCATATCTGGGTCAAACTTCGATCCCCCCAAGCAAAACAGAACTCTTCATCCTCTGGGAAGCAGGTCCAGAGGCAGCAGATGGTGATGTAGAAATGCCTGGTGGTGACACAGAACCGTCCGAGGCCATCGGTTGGGTGACCCTCATCACATCCTTCACAGCGAAGGAGCAGCACCGGGAACACAAACATAAGCAGCGGTTCCAGCACACACAGTTATTAGTTAGAGATGTTATTTTAAAGGCACACACTGAGAAGTTTTCCCTTTTCCAGCTGCTTATTTGGTTTTATTTGAACAAAACCCATGGACATTAATTTTAGCTGTACTTAATTGAATAATTTCCCTGGGGAACGGTTCAGAGAGAGCTGTACGGCAGCGCGGTGCCAAGAGCCATTACCAACTGGCACAGCCACAGGGTCAGTGTGCCAACCAAAACACTGCACTCTCATGTGACTGGAACTGCTCTCTGGCCAGATGTGCTGAGAACCCGCAGTGATATAAGGCAGGCAGTGACTCTCCGCACACGTTATCGAGTTTAGAGTATCCTTTCCCACCTATCTGGAAGGAAATTACAGTCTCCTTCACTAGAGGTGCTCCAGTGTGAGGCCAGGCCATTTCCTCCTCCCCGTGATGCCTAACAAATGACCTTTCCTTTTATTTACTGTCTGTACAGCACTCTGGCATAGGTACCTGTTAGCAAACAGACATTGCTATAAAACTCCAACAAACTCCTTGCAGGAACGATTAAAGGTCACTTCCAGTTCCAGCTGTTCACTGTGCTTGGCACTGCCATCCACCCAGTGCTCCATCCGCCATGGCAGCAACCAACCCACTGCACGTGCTGCCTCCTTGGACCCATAACCATCTCTTATTTTAATGAAATCCACAGTCTGGGTGCTGCAGCCACACAAATATGGGGATTTTTTCAGCCAGACTATCAAAACTTCCAGCCAAATCTTCAAGTCAGAGGGTCAACATCATTCACCTGTTTCTCTACAATCCAAGTCAGGAGAGAAAGCAAGGAAATATTAGAATCACAAAAATGTTTGGTTGCAAACGACCCTTGAGGTCACCAAGTCAAACCATATCTGTCCACTACTAAACCATCCTCAGCACTTCATCTACCCACCTTTTTACTCCATCATCTCCCTGGGCAGCCTCTGCCAGTGCCTGAAAACCCTTTCAGTGAAAAAACTTTTCCCAATATCCAATCTAAACTTCCCCTCGTGCAACCTGAGGCCGTTTCCTCTCATCCTATCACTCACTCCTTGTGAGAAGAGGTCAGCACCCACCTCATCACAATCTCCTTTCCAGGAGCTGCATGCAGAGAGCAATGAGGTCTCCCCTCAGCCTCCTCTTCTCCACACTAACCAGCCCGAGGGCCCTCAGCCACTCCCTGGGCTCCAGACCCTTCCCCAGTTCCGTTCCCTTCTCTGGACGCACTCCAGCCCCTCAATGCTAATATAGCTGACAGATAAAATAACCATAAATCCTGGTTCTCCAGGAAAGCCCAGAGCACTGAAAGCCTGGAAGCCTACTTACATTTGTATAACAAAACCCTGCCAACCAAAACACCTATCCTGTTAGGATATTTGTTTTCGGCAAATCTATAGGAAAAAATGAAAGGACAGAAGCTATCTCAGACTCCGGATTTGTTTGTTTTCCCTTTATCCAAACCCTAAGCAGGATTTTTAAAATACTGCCTTCAGAAACTCTTCATGATCTTCACTCCTGCTTTTGGTAACTCTAATTTTTCCCAAGTTCGTACAATTGCAATGCTTCTCCAACGCTTTAACTACAAACACACACCAGCTTACAGAATTACTCTAGAGTAGAAGGCAGAGCAACTCATACAATCATGGAATATTATGGGTTGGAAAAGACCTTAAAGCCCATCCAGTTCCAACCCCTGCCATGGCCAGGGATACCTCCCACTGGATCAGGGGGCTCAAACCCCATCCAACCTGGCCTTGAACACCTCCAGGGATGGGGCAGCCAACACTGCTCTGGACAACCTGGGCCAGGGCCTCCCCACCCTCACAGCAAAACATTTCTTCCTAAAATCTCATCTCAATCTCCCCTCTTTCAGCCGAAAACCTTTCCCCCTCATCCCGTCCCTGCCCTCCCTGATCAAGAGCCCCTCCCCAGCTTTCCTGGAGCCCCGTTCAGTGCTGGGAGGCTGCTCTAAGGTCTCCCCATAAAACACCACTTGGCAAGTTGAGGTTTCTAGTTCATTTCTCACACGAAGAAAAAACACTCCAGGCAGCTGTTGTCTCTGCCAGAAATACCTGCCAATCACTGCTTCTACACCCCTCAAACTGTGGTCCCACCCCAGCACAGCAGTGACATCAGACAGCCCACACAGGACACCTTTAATGAACGCAATGCTTGTGCATTCTTTGTATCACTGACAAAACAGTGAGACAGAGCATCTCATGCACTTGGGTTACAACCACCTTCAGCCTGATATCCACCTTTCTTTCATGAAAGAAACATCAATTCTGATCCATTCTGGCAACCTCGAAGCCCGCCACAGTCAATACCTCTACAGGAGCACTTTTAAAGCCAGCGCGCTGCCTACCAAAGGTTCACTCACAAGAAGTGCTCCATCCATCAGCCTAACAACTCATCTTGCCTGTCCGGCCCCGCGCTGCCAGCGAAAGGGGCTGTGAATGTCTCTTTGATGAACTGAGGCTGTGAAGGATGCGGCAGGGACGCTGATGGATAACCCTCCAAGGCCTGCTCCTGCCTCCTGGACAAAGGCCCCGTCACTTGGGAGTCCCAGCAGAAGTTTCCCAAGCACCTTTGAAAGAAAACCCCCTCATTTCTCAAAAGGTGCGTGCGAGACAGTCCCGGCTCGAGGGCGGCTGAGCGCGATGGTTACAAATGGCTGATGTCACTTTGTCCCCAGGAGAAAAATCACTGAATTGTTTGGCGCTGCTGGGAGCGCGGCAGAGCGGAATCGCCTCGCTCCGCGGTGAGCGGCGTCAGGGAAAGCAATACTGAAATTCCTGAGGTGTCTGGTGGGCTGCACAGGATGGATAAACCCATTCCTGCTCAAATGAAGGGAAACTCATTCCAAAAAGCAGCACCGAATCACCCCTGAAGCAGTGACGGTGCCGCCATTCCCAACCCACCAGAACGCCCCACATTTTTCACATTAAAAAACTTTAAATTAGTGAAATGCTTAATTGCTGCTGTGGTGCCTACAACTGAGAATTATCCAATAGCTCCAGTTATCGAGCAGCTGAGGCATCTGGGGCTGTTTGGCCCGGAGAAGAGGAGGCTGAGGGGAGACCTCACAGCTCTCTGCAGCTCCCGGAAAGGAGGTTGTGGTGAGGTGGGTCCTGGGCTCCTCTCCCATTTAACAAGCGATAGGATGAGAGGAAATGGTGTCAGGTTGCACCAGGGGAGCTTTAGATTGGGTATCAGGAAAATGTTCTTTACTGAAGGAGAAGCTCTGGCAAAGGCTGCCCAGGGCAGTGGGGGAGTCCCCATCCCTGGAGGGGTTCAAAACCCCTGTGGCTGTGGCACCTCAGGACACGGTTTAGCAGGCTCGGTGGGGTTGGGCTGAGGGCTGGACTGGATGAGCTTAGAGGTCTTTTTCAACCTTAATGATTCCATGATTCTATGGCTTCTACCAGCCCACAGGTGCTGCCAGTCCCCTCCCTGTTAGACACCCACTGTTATACCTCTTCTGAAACAATTTAGTCTTCCCTGAGCTTTAAGAGACTTATTCAGTTCTGTTCAAGACACTTAGAGAAGAGGAAAATGCAGAACATGTATTAGTGAGTTGTCTCGCCTGCAAAACCCAGCTGCCATTTTAATCAACATCCAGGTTGTTAATAAGCCCAGAGCATTCCAGTATTCACCAGAAGAGCATCATGCTGTGGACAGCTGCATGGCATTATCCTCTTGGATGGTAAAGGAGGAAGAAAACCACTTTAGAATTGGTCTATCAATCAGGGGAGGAACCATAAAACTTGCAAGTGCTTCATGGTTACAGTATTGAAAGCAGCTGATAAAGCTAAGGTCAGCCCAGGCACCTGGGACTAATCTCCAGCTGTCCTACTTCATCAGGCTCTCCTGGAATCAATGGCAAATTGACTAAATTAGCAGGAGGAATACATCATCTCCCAACGTGTTCCGAGCTGAGCGAATGCCGGGAATCAGAAGAGCTGCAGGGAAGTCACTCCTCAGATATTGCTGGAATTACTGCGTCCTACCTACCCCGTCATCTGCCCACAAGTCTGAAACAGCCCAAAAGCAGAGAAAAACATCTCAAGCCAACGGCTCAGAAATGCTCCATTCTAAGTGTGCAGTCATGGAAAACGCTCCCATTACTCAGAGAAGTGGTTAAAACAACAGCAAGGGTGGAAGAAGAACTTCCACAGAGAAGACGAACTCAACTCTACGCGTCCCAGTTAGCCTTAGCTAATGATTTTCTCTCTTCCCACTTCCTTCCACCAAAAGTTGTGCCAACTTTCCACATGCCCTCCCATGGATTCTGTGCAGATGTGGCTGAACATTCGCTGTTTAGTGTGCCTCCGTGCCCACGGATTTCTGCAGCGCAAGGAGAGGCTGTTGGGCAGAGGGAGCCCTTACGCAGCTGCTCCACTCCTCTCCCATTTTCTTCTTTCCACAGCTCACTTGTTGGAAGGACCAGAAGTGATTAATTGGCAAACGCTCACCAAGCTGCGGGTTTAGAGCCACCGCACGATGTGTCTGTGAGACACTTCAGAAGACCGTGGCTAAATACTGGTTTGATCTCCATGCACGAGTTCTGAATTCCAGCGTGACGAACTCCAGTGCAGGAAGGAAACCTTAAGCCTCCACTTTATCAAGCTCCCCAAAGTCAGGGCTATCAGACCAGAAAGATTTCTAGTGCTCATTGTGCTCTGCTGCTCCAGCTCTGCAGGAGCCGTCCCACCGCTCTCAAACACTGCCCCACTGCAGCAGCGAGGGCTCCTTCTCTTGAGCCAAAGTCCTCTGCTTCCAAAATAAAAAAGGGCTGGGAGGGGGAGAACATGAACATATACCGGGCAAAAACTTAACTCCAACTTGGTGCATGTGTTCTCCAATTCATTAGGTTTAATTACTCACAACATCCCACTTTAAAAAAAATGCACTGACGCTACAAAACCCGCTTTAAGTCCTGGGTTTGGTGTTTTATTCCTGATTTTTAACTAGGAAAAATGTCAGTCGTTTTCTGTCATTTAAGCCCATTTCTTACTGTACTTGTACTCATCTGCTGTTCCACATCATGGTACAAACGCAAAGATGAACTGAATGTAAAAAATGCACCTCTTCCACTTGCAAACTCACTGGTCTACAGAGCCTTCCCAACTCTGATCAGAAGAGAACACCAATCGGATTATTAATCCTAAACAAAAAGCCACAAACCTTTTAATGAACAACTCCAGCTTTAATAAATCAGGATGCAAAGCTCTGCCATCTCCATCCCATCCTATTTCTCAAGGCAACTCAAGAAGATCTGCCCTAAGCTCTGCCCTTTTTAACTTGAGAGTGAGAGGCCAGGAGCTCTGTTTTGAGACGTCTGGTAGCAATGGCTCCCAACACCTCTTCTTCCCATATGGGCTGGGAGAGTTAGAGAAGTTTTCAGCTTTTCTTTCAAAGGACAATGAACTCTTGCTGTATCACTTCCAACCCAAACAATTGTGAAGACCAAATGGATATGAATTGATAGATGCATTGTACAGATCTTCACGAGCACAAAAGAGCAGATTAAATGGCCTGGCTGAAGCCATTCTGCTTCTCTCCAAACATGTGTTTTGAACATTAAACACCACTATTATGTCCTTCTCCAATTCGGTCACGCCTTGGAGAACCGCTGTACTCTGGGCAGACCCTTCATCCTGCAACAGGGACAATGCGAACAGCCGCTGCAGCAGATCTGCATTGGCCAGGCCTTCCTCCAGCACCCTGAGAACAAGGATCACAGTATCATGGAATGGTTTGGGTTGAAAGGGACCTCAAAGTCCATCCAGTTCCAACGACCTGCCATGGGCAGGGACACCTCCCACTGGATCAGGGGGCTCAAAGACCCATCCAACCTGGCCTTCAACACCTCCAGGGATGGGGCAGCCATCACTGCTCCGTAAAACCTTGGCCAGGGCCTCCTCACCCTCACAGCAAAACATTTCTCCCTAAGATCTCATCTCAATCTCCCCTCTTTCAGATGAAAACTGTTCCACTCCTCCTGTCCCTGCAATCCTTGATCCAGCTTTCCTGGAGCCCCTTTCAGTACTGGGAGGCTGCTCTAAGGTCTCCCCACAGCCTTCTCTTCTCCAGGCTGAACAACCCCAACTCTCTCAGCCTCTACTCGTACAGGAGGTGCTCCAGCCCTCAGATCATCTCCACGGCCTCCTCTGGACTTGCTCCAACAACTCCAGGTCCTTCCTGTGCTGAAGACTCCAGAACTGGACACAGGACTCCAGGTGGGGTCTCACCAGAGCGAAGCAGAGCAGCGGGGCAGAATCCCCTCCCTTCCCTCTGGTCCCAGTGCTTTGGATGCAGCCCAGGACACCGTTTGTTTCTGGGCTGTGAGCACACGTTGTTGGCTCACATTGAGCTGCTCATCCACCAACGTCCCAAGTCCTTCTCCTCAGGGCTGCTCCCAACCCAACAGGATAATCCTGTTTATAACCCCCCCGGCAATTAAACTGGGGTCAGTTTATCAAACCAGAAAGCCTGAGCTGTTATCTTTACCGATGAATACTGAGGAAACGGTGCCATTTCCGAGCGAGCACTCACAGTCCCCACATCAGCACATGTTTCCCCAACCAATCTTTACCCTCCACTAACTGCATGGAGATGCATAATTTGATTATTTGGCATTTTGTAAAGTCTCAGAGCGTTTAATGTGAGCAGTACAGGTGGACCCAAAGCCCCACGGCCCCGGCAGCCTGGCCAAAGATGAGACGCTTTCAAGTCTCTGGATTTTGAAGTCTCCCATCCCAGGCTCACAGTCATATTTCAAGACTTCAGATGTTAGATTCTGGGCCTCAAACTTAAATTATTTTTTCAAACCCTCTTAAAACACATTTAATCCTTTGTTTTCTTTCTGAGAAGAAAGGTTTCACATCTGGACTGTCAACCCGCATTCCAAAGCATTAGCCTGGCAAATTAAAGCAGCTGAGCTGTAAATCTCCAAGAAGAGGACTTGTCATGGAAATCACAACTCAGCATTAACTGCGAGCCCAGTTCAGCAAGAAAGCCAACCAAAAAAGCCCAAACAATGCAGGCAGCCCTGAGACAACTTTGAAAACGAATCCTACTGTCTGACAGAGAGCGAGCGAACCCAACCCAACCAACCCAGGCTTGTCGCGGCATCTCTGTGCCCGGCTTTAATCCGAAACAGTTGCATAAGAGCCCACTGTGAGCAACCACGTAGCTGGGTTTTGCAGATGGTTTTCTACAAACAGCACCCTGGTTTGATGTGATGACTGAGGATTTCAAATATGCCTTGTGTGAGCCGAATGCTCATCCCCCATGGATTCCAAGACAGATGAGGTCCTCATTGCCTTGGCCTGCCACCTCCAATGGTTCTCTTCTGGCTAGGAATCACCCAAGCAAGGGGACAGAAAGCAACAAGATACGTTCCAAAGAACTAAGTTCTTCCAACCAGATGTCAATTCCAATGCCAGCAACGCAGAGGCAAAGCGGAACCAGCAGCGCAAGGGTGCAGAAGGGTAGAAACAGAAAAATCAGTCCCCGCAGCACCCCAGGATAACGACACGACACTGGAGTGTCACAGCTGACGTAATAAAGTGCTAACATAACATTTTTTGATCGCTGCACCACTTATTCATATTTTTACGTTTATAACTTAACTGCTAAAAAGAACTCAATTTTTGCTATTAATTTTCTTTTTACCTTTACAAGGAAAACAGTTTTGGAAAAAAAACAACTTTAGGTTTAATTCATCTCTAGAACAGCTTGGACGAAAGGACTGGCCAACCCACAGAAGACATCTCAGCAATAATGGCCCAGTTGGTTAACTCTTCTGTCAACATTCATTTCACAGAACACTCCACAGCCCGACTCAATTACTCCTTATACTTTCTACCGAAGGACTTTATTAAATCTCCCTTCCTACTAAACATACAATGCAGAGCTTTGTGTGACGGGCTCTTAATTTCATCCTTTCAGCTCCAGCTCCCTGACTCCTTCTCTCTTGATCTACATTACGCCAAATACGAGCTCATCTCTTCAGTGGTGAACACCACATCCGAGTTCTTTAACTTTATCCAAGAACTGGGCAAGCACTCTTCATGATCAACTCAAACCAGTTCTGTAGCATTAACAGTGTTAGCGTAACGCTCTGTTGCTGCACGAAGTCTGTCAGAAAATATCCTGATCCTATAACGACCGTAACGGTAACACAGGCAGCTCACATAGCCCCTTACTAGAACCACCTGGAGTCTCTCCTGTCTGCCTCCTGAATGATCAAGCAAACACAATGACATCCTGCTCCAAACCAAGACAAGCACTATGATAAAAGTTCTGATACCTATATATCAATACCTGAAGGAAAAACCTTGTGTAGGAGCACGTTGTTACCAACACACATCAGTGCTATCAGCAGCCTGGGTCACCAGTACAGCTTCCTTTACTGGTTTTGTGATACAATCTTTCCCTCTCCATTCCCCCTCTGGTCCCCTCTGCCCTCTGTGCGTTGACTCCATAAGCTCCAGGTTAAACGTGTGCATCCATGTCCAAACGCTCCCGAGGGCGTCAGAAGAGAGAGGTCAGGGGCAAGAGACAACATACGCTGCACCTGACTCTCGCCTTCCCTGAGGTGATCCTGCTCTGACAACGCTGCGCACATCCCTGCTCGGGGAGGTGCTGGAGGATTACCCAGTGCCTTCTATCATCTGCAGACATTTCAACAAAAGACACTATTATAAGATTAAAACCTAGTTGAAGTAATTGTGTATGGAAATTCCTTTTATTAGGGCTGTGGATTGAGTCTTATCAGGTTTCACGGCTCGGAGTGGGCTCTGGCAGCCAGGCCTGTTTGTTAATGGCTATTCCAGCTGCAGCCGGCTATTTCTGCTCACCTGCTTTCTGTCACGGTGAAACAAGACACGCCACTGTGTGCTGTGACAGGTATTTTTGTTAGAGTAACACATTTCTTCTTCATCGCTTAATATCAAGCGCTTAATATCAAGTGCTCAGCGTAATTAAATCGGTGAACACAACACCTCTGCTACTTGGCGTGCACAGGTACCCCATTCACTACCCCTGACATCGGAGAGCTGGGTCTTGCTCCTGGCACAGCTCTCAAATGGAAAAAAAGCCAGATAAGCCACTAGAAGAGTGCCTGCTCCAGCCTACAGCCCAGGAGCTGCTATCCAAAAGCCCAAAACAACGCTTGAAACAGGGCAAAAAGCATTACAAAGGGCAAAGGACAATGAACAAACAGACAAGAACTTGGCCAGACAGTGCCAAGGTCACTATGGGGTTACGTTCCTGTATCCAGCACTGCTGCAGCCCAGAGTCAAAGAGGCTTCATGGAGCCCTCCAGGTCAGGACAGAGCATTTACATCAGCAATGACCCCTCTGTAGTGGCATTCAGTGCCCAGCTTGAAAACTCGTCATTGCCACATCAACACACACTGCACTACACAGGTACCTGGTGGGTTCAGACCGTGCCACAAGACAGAGACTAAGGGGACAGAGAACAGTGACAGAAACATGGAGAAACCCAGAGGTTTGAGGAGAGCTAACGTGCTGCTAGAAAGAAAAGGGATGGCCTGGCAAGCTGGCACAGCAGACCTGTCCCCGAAGGCAAACTCAACCACTCAGATTGGCTCAGACGTTTTGGTTTTCTACCTCACGCTGTGATCACAAGGCATCAGCTCCTTCTCACAGAGGCTTAAACAGAGCACTGAAAACCCACCTGTCAAGCCTGACATCCTCATCCTACCAGCGTCTGAGCACCCGGCTGGCCTGAAACACCTTTCTCCTAGGTAATACCCAATGCAGGGTGAAACCTCGGCTGAACAGCTCCTTCAACTCGCCAGCTTCCCTTTCCTCTCCTGCTGCCTCCTCTTATTTTCCAAATTCCAAATGCCCGGGAGATGCTGCTTACAAGAGAAGACACACAGAAAAGCTATTGTCCACTGCACTGCTCTGCTGTCAGTGTTACAATGGCAACACAAACACCTACAAGACCACAGCCAGAAAGGAGATGTTGCTCTTCTCAGGGTGCTCAGCAAGAGCAGACTTCTTTGAGAATAACTGCACTGAAGCATGGGAATTTCTTCTATTCCTGTTCTAGTCCTCAGTACACTTAGAAGACGTCCAGTCTGGCTCCTTAGATGCCATTGTCACTGTCATGCCTGGGTCTGAGCTACCTGAAATGCTTTTTAAAGTTGGTTGTTCTCAATTCTAGAGAGTTCCTCACCCTCTACTGCAGCTGAAATTTAAAGACACGGGGAGGAACAGCACACACAACCTCACACAACCCGGTGGGATTCAGCGCCTAATAACCTTGTAGAAGAAGGAGGCAACACAAGCCATGCAACGATCCTAGAGTTCACCCCACAGAAGCTCCGAAGGCCAAACCAAACCTGCTTGGTGCTGTGTTAGTACTGCAGACGGATGATAACTGCTGGCACCACAATGGAAGGGTGGCTATCGCTGACACACGCTGTGCACCAGCACCCACCCACCACTCGGAGCTGCACTCACCCCCAGTCAGGCTGAGGAAGCTGGATGCAGCAAGTTCTCAGGTTTTACGCTCACCAGCACAAGCCGGGGCACCCCTCACTCCATCCAGCCCTGAATAACAGACCCACGCCCTTATGGGTTTAGAACTGCAGGTGTTCAAACAGTCAGCAAAATATCATACATGCTCTAAAAGTCCTTCTTCCTTCATGTTTTCTTCATCCCCGTGGCCAAAGGAGAACGATGGATGCACCTGTGGATGAACAGAGCCCCCAGTCAGCTCAGCACCCAAGCCATCTCCCAGGCACCTCCTCTGACAGCACTGCTCCCATCGGCATATCCCAATTCCAAAGGAAATGAAACCCAAACGCTACAACGAGGGCTCCTTTTCTGCCGTTTATTGGCTGAGGTAACGACTCCGAGCCGAGAACGCTGCGATCGCAGGGCAGAGCATGCTGGCTTCAATGGGAGCTTTTGAAGTCCAGGGAGGAAAAAAAACAAATAAAGAGGGTTTTGTGGGTTTGTGTGTGAGGTTTTATTCCCTCCCTTTCTCTTTTTCTGAACGATGTGATACAAACGAGCTCGATACACAAATCAATGGTGACCTCACCAGGCCATTAGCCCGGCGGAGGCGAGCCCATCCCTAGCGAAGGGACGTGCAAAGCATTGGCAAGGGGCACAAACGCAGCTTCATTACACAGGCAAGGCAGGGTCCCCGCTCTCAATCCACCGCAGATGCTGCATTGAAAAGTGGGATTTCAGAGCAGTGTCCCACACTCACTGCTCCGGCACCAAGGCACAGGCTGTGGCTGCCTCGGCCCCTCACTGGATAGAAGGAAACAACCTACTGACTCGGCGTGCATCGCTGGTTCGCGCCAAACAGAGGCCTCGTACAGCGTCAGCCCTGGAAGGAGGGAGGGAATCACTTGAAAATTCAGTATGTGCTATAGAAGCTTTCGTCTTTCATTGCTCATAAACTAGAACTCCACCAAGTCTTTCTACCGAGCCTCTTTTGATTTCTTTGTTGTGGAACGAACAATGCTTGAAAGCTACTAAAGTCCCGTTTCGAAGATGTTTCTGTTTTCAATCGAGCAGCAGAACTATTTGTTTTCCTACCCGGGGACGGAATTAAACAATTTGTCTTTGAAAGCTCTATAAGCCTTCACCCTGACAACCCCCTCATCTGCTTTTCAGATTAAGGTGCTTTGATTTTTACCAGCTCAAGGTTTATGAACTGCTGTACAAACCCAATTACTCTCACAGTAAATTATTTAAAGCTTACATGTTATTTGTTAAACTTTTCCCCATGGAGCACTCAGGAAAGGGACGGCTCCTGAGGGCAGTTTGAATTAAATACGCACAACCAGAAACTGGGAATAAAATCCCCTCACCATACTTAAGTGAGGATGAGCCCTACCCCAGGAGAGACTTTGCAGGGTAGCGCTGTTAAAAAGAGGAAAAAAGCTCCACTGCAGTGGGAGGGAGCGCTTTTAAAACAGATTAAGTTTCATCAGAGGTAGAATTGATTCCTTCGCTGGGCTCTGCCTCACTTCCTGATTGAAAACAGGGATAGGAAAGATCTCCGTGTGCTCGCTTTGGATGTCATCAGCAGAAAACTCATGGTGGACGGGGCTTCACTGAACAGGAAAGCTGTCCCGCGCTCGCTCCCCTGCTTTAGCTATATCCACCATGGGCAGGCTGAGTCCCAGTTGGGTTAACGAGGGGCCACACGGAGCATGGGATGAGAACTGGGCCTCCTGCTGCTTCTCAAAACCAGGACTGATCTAGGAGAGAAAACTCCGAGACCCTGGCAGCATCCACAACATAACGCCAGCAGGAGCCAATACCTGCATGGTCACCAGCTCAGGGACAACTTGTGGTGCCCAGTGGCAGAAAGGGGCAGGGCAGCAGTACTGCTCCCCTTATGGATAAACTCCTGACCCCGAGCCCAAACCCTCCACCCTCTGCAGAAGCTTCTCTCCACTCAGGCACCGAACTAAGCACGACACCGCTCATTTCCAATCACCCTGCTTTAGCAAAGCTACAGGAGGGGAGATACTTGCTTGGCTATGATATGAAACACAATTATTTGGAGACCACTAGCAAAGCACCTTCACCTTCTAAGGAAAGCTCTCTGTAGCTCCCGGAAAGGAGGCTGTGGTGAGGTTGGTCCTGGGCTCTTCTCTCAAGTAACAAGTGATAGCACGACAGGAAACGGCCTCAGGTTGTGCCAGGGGAGGTTTAGATCAGGAAAATCAGGAGGTTAGGATATTAGAAAAAGAGTCTTAATTGAATGACTGGTGAAGCACTGGACCAGGCTCTCCAGAGAAGGTGGTGGAGTCTTCATTCCTGGAGGGGTTCAAAAAATATGTAGCTGTGGCCATGGTTCAGTGGGCTTGGGCTGATAGTTGGACTGGATGAGCTTAGAGGTCTTCTCCAATCTTAATAATTCTGTGATTCTATGAAACCCCCCCACATTCAGTCATTAGATTCTTAGTTTTAGGACAGTAACTGTTCTGATAAATCAATATCTGTCACACACAAACACACACAGCCGTAGCCCTGGGCAAGTTAATAGGAGTGACTGGAGTCACAGAACCTCAGAATGGTTTGGTTTGGAAGGGACCTTAAAGCCCATTCAGTTCCAACTCCCCTGCCACGGGCAGGGACACCTCCCACTGGACCAAACAGCTCAAGACTCCATCCAGCCTGGCCCTGAACACCTCCAGAAGCTGACAAGAAGTGTCCCTTCAGGATGCACTCGAGCCGGAGCACACAAAGGGCAGGAGGGAACTCCCACTTCCAGAACACTGGCATTCACAGCCGTTTGTTCCGCACAGTTCTCCTCCTGGTTCACTTGGTCATTTCTGTGCTCCAGCACCAAGAAAGGTGCTAGAACAGCGTCAGAGCAACGCCGAGCAATTCCCTCACTACAATTCCCCCGTGTGCCTGCAGCACGAAGGCCTGACGTGCCCAGCACCGCTGCTGCCCAGCGCCCCACCCTGCAGGGCCCTTCTGCCACCCGCACAGCACAGCCAAGCAGCAGCCAGGGGAAATGCCTTCTGTATCCAGATTAACTAATTAGGGAAGAGCAAGACACAGCACTAACTCCCACAAGTGTGACACCACTAAATCAAACTGATTCTTTTAGAGCTGGTGGCTTCCCTGACGCTCAGCAGGGCTCTCCAGAGGACCAGTGCCATGTCCTATGCCAGGGAAAGCAGCTGGGACAGCAGTTCCAGCACGGAATGAAGAGTTTCTCAGGATCTCCTCACGGCGAGAGTGGCCCCTGCTGTCAGAACAGCATTAATGGATTTCAGCTGTGGATGGGGACCCACGGAGCAGGGTGCTGAATTCAGCTGCTGTGGCTTGTTCAGAGGGAGCACAGCCACTCCAGCGCCGGCCAAGCCCTGCAGAGCTGCCTCAGGTGGGGTAAGGTTGGAAAAGCCCTTGAAGATCATCCAGCCCAACCATGAGCCCAACCCCACTGTGTCTGCCAAACCATGTCCTGAAGTGTTTTTGAACCAGGAATGGAGACTCCACCCCTGCCCTGGGCAGCCTCTGCTAGGGCTTCACCACTCTGTCAGTAAGAAAATTTTTCCTAATATCCAATCTAAAC
This sequence comes from Dromococcyx pavoninus, assembly GCA_033558185.1. Lineage (NCBI taxonomy): Eukaryota > Metazoa > Chordata > Aves > Cuculiformes > Neomorphidae > Dromococcyx > Dromococcyx pavoninus. The sequence continues at coordinate 99,384 of JAUMJL010000285.1, read as the reverse complement.
CTCCTCTGGTACAACTTGAGGCCATTTCCTCTTGTCCTATCACTTGTTACTGGGGAGAAGAGACCAGCACCCACCTCACTACAACCTCCTTTCAGGGAGCTGCAGAGAGCCCATCAGCAAGGCAGAACAAGAAGGGATTTTCAAAGTTGTCCCTTTCATAATGCAAGGTGCTGGTGTCCAGATACAAAGGAATTGGAGGAGAGGAGTTACAGCTAAGAAGGAGAACTCCAAACAGTGGCCAGAAGACAGCCGTGAGCTGCAAGTACAGAGACAAACCCCATCGCATTGAGATGGTATCAAAGGTCCAGAGGAAGAGAGCAGAGTTCACTTTGCAACTCCTCCTTACAGAAACTACCTAAAAAAACCCAAGCCGTGCTTCCCCAGGGTGGTTCCCAGAGCATGATAAAGAACAGAACAGTCTAAAAGGCCTCAAGAGCACAAGAAACCCAAGAGAGCAGAACCAAGTTGACGCTGCACTGGGGCTGCACCGCGCCCTCCCCAACACTGCAGGTCCCTCCCCCGCTGCCTCAGATGCACCAAACCCCAGCCCATCCCGGCCACTGTGACCACCAGATTCTGGGGTTACTCAACTGAAACTCAGCTCACATTCCCAATCTGAGGGGTCTTGTCTCCTCTCTTTAAAAGCATGCTTTTTTTATTCTTGGAAAATGGAGCATTTTGGTACACTTTCTCCCTCATTTCACCTGTCCCTGCTACACACCCTTGGGCTCAGATCTCCCATTGCTACCAGGAGTCAGGGCTCATGAATTTAGGCCGCCAACAGAATTCAATACTTGTCCAGGCCAGGAAAGTTGTTGATGGCCCTTCACCCTCTGAGCCCAGCACAGATCCACTCCAGATTACATGAGCTTTGCTGCCTGGTTCACCCCATGGTTCCCAGTCTTTCTGATGACAAGGACATGGCTGCATCCCCAGATTTCAATGCTTCTGCGGAACACTGTCCGTGCTTATCACACTTGTAATAAAATCATGAAGTAATTTGTTTCCCAGAGTGGCTGCAGCCCACCTGCCTGCCAGGCCCCACAGAGAACCAGGGCTCTGCCTGTGCCTGGGCCAGGTCAGTTCCATTAATTCTGTATTTTCAGTAACACGGAGTTTCCAAGAGATCGTATCATCAGGTTCTTGAAACTCGGAACAAATAGAAGCCTATGGAATCACAGAATCACAGAATCATTAAGGTTGGAAAAGATCTTTAAGCTCACCCAGTCCAACCCTCAGCCCAACCCCACCGTGCCTGCTAAACCATGTCACAAAGTGCCACAGCCACATGTTTTCTGAACCCATCCAGGGCTCTGCCAGGGCTTCAACACTCTGTCAGTAAAGAAAATTTTTCCTAATATCCAATCTAATAATCATTAGTATTTCTTGTATGTAAAATGCATGGGATCAGGGTTTTCTTTGGTTGTTTGTTTTTAATTAAAGACTGGAATGGCTGTTGGTTGCACTTCTCTCAGCCATGCAGGATCCCAGGGATTTATTAGCCCCTCCCACACTGTCCTGTTTTGCAGAGATCCTCTGCTGTTTGCATCCTGCCCTGAAGCTCCCAGGCCGGGCAGAGCTATCACTTGCCCTCTTGCATGCCTCCAGCACCAAACCTTCCTCCACCTTCAACCACCTCAGAGGTTGCTTTGCCCTTCAGTTCTTTTTCCTGTTTGGAAAAGGGCATTTTCTAAGCAAGATGTTTCAATTCACATTCCCATTCTGACATCTCACTTTCAGGCCCACCAAAACAGCCTGGGGAGAAGGTTGGACGCTGGATAACAGCTTTACATTAAGCAGCAATTGAAAACAAGCCACGTCCCACGCTGAGGAGACATTAATGAGTCTTTCAAGTTGACACAGACCTAACTCACTTTTTAAGACTTTAGGTTACAAATTTTGATTCAGCTTTCACAGCACAAATAGCCACAAGAAAGCAACCCAAACCCTCATCTGCTGAGTCAGGAGTATTCAGCACGAAGGTCGCTTCCTCCAGCCCCGGGCAAACTGCTCCAAATCCTCTCACAAGCAGAAGGGTACAAGGAAAACTTCTATCGATTCTAGGATAGGAGATACAGGTCAAAGACCAAGCGCACAGAAATAATTCACTCTTCTAGAGAGACACAAACCCACAAAACACCCAGAAATGCCCTGTGCTGGCATCAGGGGGTGCAACCGGTGATTTATTATGGCAGATTAATGCACCCACAAACCTACAGCGTGAAGGCAATTCTGACCTCTCCGGATCGGCTGCCAATATGATAAAGGTCCAAAAGAAATCACCCTGCACTGCTGTGACACAACAATAAATCGGCTTCCTCAAACACAGTGGTTAAGGAATCCAGGTTCCTGACCTTGCCTGTTTTCCTAGCAGAGAGCTGTGCTGGAGGGAACAATTGGGAAGACATTTGCTGAAATGCGGGGGATTTATGATATAATAGGTTGTACACATGTGCCAAAAGAGAAAAAAACTCCTCTTAAATCCAAGCAAATAAAGATTAATTAGCTATTAAAACAGCTACAAGAACACAGTGCAGTACAGGTGGCACAACAAACCGCCTCGCCTTCAGTGCACGGCGACCACGGTGATTCCTGAGGTCGCGCCGTGCGTGTCTCTGCGATCGCACTCTCACTGGGAAAAGCAGAAACTGCTGCTCCTTGGTAAACTCCTGCTCTTTGTAATTCTGTAAGGATTGTGCTTTCATAAACAAACATTATACAGGCCTTTTGTAGGAAGTTCCACTCAGTCCACAGGAAAACCCCATCCTGCCTGGCTTTGATCAGCAAGACAGACTGAAAATTAACTCCGGTGTCTGCACAGCGGGTGAGGACGCGCCGCACACGCTCACCTCCGCGCTCCATCATCAGGTTCACTCCAACTCCTTCCCTCCTTTTACCCAGCACACTGAATTTTGGTTTAATTTCTGCTAATTGCAATTAGAGGTGTTCAGAAACCAACAGACGGCCGATGCCCTAAATGCTGCCGCACAGCCCGGTGTCTCTCCAGCAGCGCCTGGGTCATCACAAAGCAAACACACTCCTGACATCAGAGCAGCCTGACTTCTTTTTCTCCTCCTACTGCCCCAGGATTGCGAACAAGTTGTTAACACCCTGCAATCTGCTCGGTTTTACTCTTAATCCCCATGTTAACCAAGCCTCTCCTCGCAGGAGATCAGATCAATGTGTCCTCAGCAGTCCAACAATGCGGGAAAGAGCCAATGTTATTTTGAGCCCGAGGTGGAACGACTCCGTTCCCAGCAGGACATCAATTTGTACAAGGAACCAGCGAGTTCTTCTCTAGCAGGGGGAACCACTTCAAACGAGCCAGATGCCCTGTGACAACAACCACTCCCCGCGACAACAACCACCCTCGCTGGGCTCTGCTCACCGAGCAAAGGCTCGACACAATGGTTGCCGTCCCCTTGCTGGAGGTCAGGAGAGCGAGGCACGCACACCTCCCCTCCTCCTGCACAGATCTGCAACCAAGACACCTTTCCATGGCTTTCCACACCCTGCAGGAATCTCTTCACACTGGCCAGGGACTGTGTCATGGGAAAAGATGTCTTGCAGCTGTGATCTTTGTCCACATTAACTTGCAGCCTGGAAATCCAAATCTATTCCTCCTTCCAGGTCCTTTCACCCTAAGGTTGTTCTTCTGCACCACAGTAGACTGTCCATGGAGTTTATTATCACACAGTTTTCAGCAGCTCACAGTTCCTCACCGACTTCACAGTTAAATCCTGAGACTTTCCCAGCACTGACAGCAACACATCCCCAGGGCTCCACACCCTGGGTGGTACCTGGCCCAAGAAAGCAAACAGAACCAACTTACGGATATGTCTGTCACACACCCACATTTGCCTTTGTTTGTTACATTAACCCCATCCTGGAAAAAATGAAATTGATGACAGATAAAACAATTAATATGAAAATAATTACAGAGCATATTGACTTGTTGGAGATGCCAGGAGGACCCAGCACAGGAAGGACATGGAGCTGTTGGAGCGAGTGCAGTGGAGGCCACAGAGATGATCCAAGGGCTGGAGCACCTCCTGTACGAGGAGAGGCTGAGAGAGTTGCGGTTGTTCAGCCTGGAGAAGAGAAGGCTGTGGGGAGACCTTAGAGCAGCCTCCCAGTACTGAACGGGACTCCAGGAAAGCTGAGGAGGGGCTCTTGATCACAGAGTGCAGGGACAGGGTGAGGGAAAGGGTTTTCAGCTGAAAGAGAGGAGACTGAGATGAGATCTTAGGGAGAAATGTTTTGTTGTGAGGGGGGGAGGCCCTGGCCCAGGTTGCACAGAGAAGTGGTGGCTGCCCCATCCCTGGAGGTGTTCAAGGCCAGGTTGAATGGGTCTTGGAGCCCCCTGATCCTGTGGGAGGTGTCCCTGCCCATGGCAGGGGGTTGGAACTGGATGGGCTTTAATGTCCCTTCCAGGCCAAACCAGCCCATGATTCTGTGATCAATGGGCTTGTGTGGGACATGCTGTGCCCTGCCCTGAGGTGGAGGTGTCTGGAGGCTGAAGGGATCCCACCTGAGTGACCCCTCCTGGGGTCCGCTGACCACAGAAAGAGCTCAGGGAGATGGTCCAGCCACCGGGCGAGGCAGGGATGTGGAGCTAAGCCAGGCTGGACTCACCCAGCCTGCCTGAGAAGCCTGGGGAGGCCCTGGCCCAGGCTGCCCAGAGAAGTGGTGGCTGCCCCATCCCTGGAGGTGTTCAAGGCCAGGCTGGATGGGGCTTTGAGCCCCCTGATACAGTGGGAAGTGTCTCTGCCCATGGCAGGGGGTAGGAGCTAGATGGGCTTTGAGGTCACTTCCAACCCAAAGCATTCCATGATTCCCTGACCCACTGCTGCTGCGCCCCTTGGGTGCCAAGTCAGTAAAACCTGAGCAAGAGGAAGTCCCTGCACTGAAGTCTCTTCTCTCAGCTGTTTATGGGGTATTTGAGGTCTTTGTTAAAGACTCAACACCTTTTTTCACTTCACAGAGAGTGGAAGAATGGCTTTACCCTCTCTTGCAGGTACGAAGGTACCACCCTGAGCACACCAGGACTTGGCTTACACAGGAAATCACTGCTCCCAAGTGAACACCCTGATCCCAGCTAAGAACACCGACAGACAACTCAGCACAGCGGAGCTTTAAATCCTCACCTAAACTGATTCCTGTAAAGGTTTCCCTGCTCAGGGAATCGTGACAGGGATGCAGTCAAACCAAACCCCACTCCATCACCTGAATCTTTTCAAGCCACGTTCTCATCGCGTTTTGTTTTTCAAGAATACAACCCAAAAGCAATGGAGAATTCCCCCCCGACTCAGGTGACCAACAGTGGCACCGACACCCTGCGATGGCGACGCTGCTCCTCGCTGAACTGATGGACGTATTAATTGGAGCCAGCTGCAAGGAAACATATCCCGACGATATGATTCATTCGTTTTCATAGAAAATTAGAGCTGCTCAGGGCCTTCCAGCGAATCATCCATTCAGGGAATTCTGGGTGTATTAAATTTAAACGCAGCAATCAGATCCGTTGATCTGCAGGACGAGGGAAACCAACCAACACAGCAGCAGAACGCGTGCTCACGTCGGTTAAAAGTTATTAATGGGCATCTCCTTCCCCCCAGTGCTTGTAACGAGGCTGCACGGATTTCTTCAAGGTGGCCTGGGCTGCAGTTTTTGCCCTGGGTGCATCTTTATGCACTACACAGTGCAGCAGCCTTTTATATAACAGAGACATCTTTTGCTAGAATAAATCAATTAAAATAATTGATGCTTGGGTTTGCCACTCCATAGACTCCAAATAAAGCTGATTTTTTCCATCATCACCATATTATACTTTTAAGTTTAAAACATGCTTTATTTGTTACTTTGAAGGACCAGCACACATTCTCAGACAGAAATCCCACAGAAACTCACAGGTCCAGGTTGGTTCCCTTCCTATCAACTCACAAACTCTTCAATAAACTGAACTCCACCTTAAAAACAGATAATTTTTTGCCCATTTCTTCTACTGAAAGCTACCCTGGAAATACCTACCTCTCAGTTGGGAAAAAAAGAAAAAAAAAAGAAGTCATTTTCTTGTCTGTACTATTTATGGTAAATTTATTCCCATTTTTTCTTGACCCAATACTCCTCTTCAGCTTCAAAAGTTGTTTCCCCCCCTGTATTTTACTGTCAGCACACAGATAGAAAGCAAACCATCGCTCCTATCCACCCACACCCGGCCACCCCGCACAACGGGAGCACAGAGTCTCCCTCTGCGCTATCCCCCTGCCCTCCACTGCCTTCACTGCTTCCCTGGGGATGTCCCTCCTCAGAATTGTTTCTCTGGACAGAACCTGAAAATTAAGAGAACTTTCTTTCACAAAGCTCTCTGCAGATGCCTGGGAGCCCCAAACACACATGTAACCGGCTCCGCCCAGGCCAAGTCAGCACTTGGTTGCATTCGGGAGAAGCTCAGGACACAGTCAGCCAACTGCTACAGCTCACTGGGTCAAAGATAAACTCAGGGTTTCATCCTCACAACCACATCTGAGAACTCCACAATCATCAGACGATGATCTAAAAATGGGAAGGATCACAGAATCATGGAGTCATTAAAGTTGGAAAAGACTTCTGAGATCACCCAGTCCAACCATCAGTGCAAAACCACTGTGCCTACTAATCCATGTCCTGAAGTGCCACGGCCACACATTTTTTTAACTCCTCCAGGGATAGTGACTCCACCGCTGCCCAGGGCAGCCTCTGCTAGGGTTTACCAACTTCTTCAAGGACGAATTTTTTCCTAATATCCAGTCCAACCCTCCCCTGGCACAACCTGAGGCCATTTCCTCTTGTCCTAGAGAAGCAGAGAGTGATGAGGTCTCCCCTCAGCCTCCTCTTCTCCAGACTAAACAGCCCCAGGTCCCTCAGCTGCTCCCAGAACCCCTGGGCTCCAGCCCCTTCCCCAGCTCTGTTGCCCTTCTTTGCACATGCAGAAGAAGGATCAGGCAAGAGGTATCTCATGGTGTCCCAAAGAACCCCACAGGATTTTAGCAAACCACCTCCACACAGACTTCAGAGAAAAGGAGCTGAGGTTTAGAAGCACTGTAGCAGGGGAAACACCTTTTTTGTGGGATCAAGAAGCAAAGAGGAAGGGAGAGCTCCCTGCTTGAAGACACAGACTAAGTCCTTGGGCAAGCCAAGGAGGAAGTCCCAAGGTGAAAGCCAAGGAGAAAGTCCCAAACTCCAACCATCAGATCATAACTATGCAACAGCCACCACAAATGGAGCCGTTCTTAGGTGTACAGGAAGGAGCACCTTCAATACCACAGCTTGGGTTTCTCTAAATCCACGTGCTGCAGCTGAGAATCACAAATTAATGTGCAACTCAATACCTTCTGCTTTGGTGAAGCTGCACCTACGCAGTCGTATTTTTCCTCACTGAGGTTTGGGGGACAGGGGTTGCTTCATGGAAGCTGGAACAAATTAATATTTCCCTGCGAATTATTATTTTAAGAGAAGGAACCAGCAGAAGTTAAAAGGTAAGCCAACATCTTCTATTTTCTTTTAGTTAAGTGTCTGACAACACCCAGTATATTTTATCCGGGATCTGGGCCCAAACCCTATGCGGTGATAAGCTCCTCGTTAGGCACACACTGTTACTGGAAACCATCCCAGGCTCTACAAAAATGTCCCAATTTTTGCAGTACCTATGAGCTTCACACCCGTGTCATAGCTGTGACCTGGAAAAAGAACTTTCCCACAGACCGGCATTTGAGGTCTTTGCTCACCTCTCCTGAAAACACATCGTTCAGCTTCAGCCAGTGCAGCACTTGTTTGTGTAACTGGAGAAGAGTCAGGCCTCTCTTCCCGTGATTTAAACTCCTCCAGTGTTAGAAAGAAAACAAAGAACAAAGCTGCTGAGATATCCATCATCTCACACAGCGCCCACAGGGAGCAGCTGCAGGAATGCAGCACGCCACGATCCGCCGGCCTTGCTTCCAGGTTACCGCCTGCTTGGTGCACGCAGACTCCCCTTCCTGTGCATACAGAGAGGACTCGGGAAAGAATTCACCTCAATGGCTCTTCCAGGCCATCCAGGGTTCCTCAAGCCCAGGAGAAGCTGTCTGACCTCTGCCGCAGGACCACAGCATTCCTGGGCACTCCGCATGCAGGCTGCACAGGCGACTCTGGCCTCCACTGCAGAGAAGGCAGAGCCGTGCTGTGTGAGTCCTGGGGTGAATTCAACAGCTTGAGAACAGCAAATCCAAGGGCCAGAGCTATTTGCTGAGAAGGGCTGTAGTTACTGAACGGAGCAACCTGCACAAGACATTTCTCTCTTGTTCTCTAAATTTGGAGGTTATGGAACCATGGAATGCTTTGGGTAGGAAGGGGCCTCAAAGTCCATCCAGTTCCACCCTCCTGCCAGAGGCAGGGACACCTCCCACTGGTTCAGGGGGCTCCAAGACCCATCCAACTTGGCCTTGAACACTTCCAGAGATGGGGCAGCCACCACTGCTCTGGGCAACCTGGGCCAGGGCCTTCCCACACTCACAGGAAAACATTTCTCCCTAAGATCTCATCTCAATCTCCCCTCTTTCAGATGAAAACCCTTCCCCGACGTCCTATCCCCGCACTCCCTGATCAAGAGCCCCTCCTCAGCTTTTCTGATCACATACCCACAGTTTACTGCCACTAGCCACACAAATGCCGAGAGGAGAATTCATTCTCAGTGAAAATTAAGATATGAACTTCCCTCTTGCTTACTGAGAAAAGGAAGCACAAGCGGGGAGATAACTAAAATAAACCAGATAAACTCAAGATAAACAGGGCAGTGAGCACACCAAGCGGAGTAGAACAGGGGTCAAACTCTGTCCTTGGTAACCTCAGCATGAGAGGGCTGTGCCAAGCACAGAAATAGTGCTTGCAAGGAACGAGGAAACCCAGGCACAACCACCCGGTGCTTGGTGTCCCTGCCAAAAGGCACAGGAATGACTGCACATCTCCTGGTCAACGACTCCTGTTCCCCATCAGCAGAGTCACACTGAGCTGAGGGCAGTTCAAATGAGAAAACATGGATGCAGAGCATTAGTCTTTCTCTTATTTACTTGATTGCTTTTGCTCATCATAGAAGAATTCAATGGCAACAGTTGTAAGAGAACTTAAGGCTAAAAATAAAACACTTGGGACCATTTTCAGGAGCAAGAGGCTCAAGGGAGCAGAGTCCTGCTCCTGGCAGAGCTGAACCACAGCGCTGGCGAGAGACACGGCTGTCATAGCAATGGCAAAAGTTTGGCTCAACACCTTGCAAAACCTGAGGTGCACTGAGTGCTTCCCATTGCCAGGATGGAGAGACCCAGGATAAGACTGGAGGGAAGAGACTTTTCATGGCCGAGTAGTGGATGTGTTCGACCTGCTGAGACTCCTCTGCCACACAGCACTGCAGCTGTGACAGAACACTTCCATCTCCTCCTCCTCTCCAGATTTGTTTTTAAACAGTTGGGCAATTGTATTAAGGAGATGTCTAGGAGGGAAACAACACATTCCTCTGGAACAGTATCCCGGCCAGGCCTGCAGGATCATCCAACCTGCAGCCACTTGCTGACCCCATGCTTAAAAAGCACCTCAGAAATAGCACAAACACACCATTTTGGGCAGTGTTCAAAGCAGAAGGAAAAGCAGAGTCTTCTTTTTACAAGGGATAAAATATACCTTTGAATTTCTAACTCCGCACTTTAAACGGTTTGCTCTGTGCTTCTCTCCCACATGGAAAGGATGAAGAATTATCAGGGAGGGCAGCAGTTCAGGACAGTTTCAGTGTGCACGAAACAGCTGTTGACTCTCAGCACACCCCTTGTGCTCCAGCGATACCGCCACAAACCCCTGACATCGCTCGTTTGTTCAACAATGTCTCATGAATTCCAGCTGGAGACTCCTTTTTAATTCCCCCAGGGCCAAAGGGAAACTCACTGATATTTTTCACGTTTAGGATGGGGGGAAAGACACACAGGAACATGGAAACGTATTAAATTGTTGGATTTCTCTTCCCCCACTCCCCCACTTTTTAGCAGAAGAAGGGAGCCTTCCAATCCCTAAAACAGGTCAGAAAAGCAGAGCACGTGTGAACAGCACTGGGTTCATTCACCCCTAAACCCCTGCTCACCGTACAGGAGTCACCACACTCACAGCAGCGATTGCCAGCTCGACTCCCACCTCCTTCCACCTGAAGGAGGAATTACACATTAAAGCATTAAACAAGAATTTTAGTTTGGGAGAAAAAGAACAAGAGCCTCCACCCCTCTGCGGGACAAAAGGTGGAAGCAGAGTGACATGACCCCTACGGCCTCGGGCCAGTTTGAGGCCATCTGTATCAGCAGACAATGGGTTTCCAGCTTCAGGCAGAAAGAGTGGCAGCGTCTGACAGCCACTGCCAGCAACGACATCTCCTCCTAACTGCCCAGGGACCTTCTGAGCAAAGCCAGCACTGGACCTTTCTGTGGTTTGCACCGCTCTTTGACCCAGACCCACCTGACGGAGCAGCGATGGGCGACCCGGTCTATCGAGGACGGCCGGGCAGGACCCGAGCTGTGTGGTGCCTGCAGCTCATTTCCATACAGTAACTGTCTGCCAGAACCTCTGCCAAGCTTCCTCCCTCCACAAACCAAACCTCCCGCTGAAGTCGACAGTGCCGGTCAGTTTATGAAACGCTTGTATCCCACAAAGCTTTTCTGTGGCGTTTGTGTTTCGGTGACATCAGTGCCTTCGGTGACTTTAGGCAGACAACATCAGCTGCTTTTAAAGCCCAGCTGCTCTGTTTAATCCCTGCTAAGACTGGTTTTCCCCCACAATTTTCATTAAACACTGTATTGAGAAACTTGTTTAAAACATATTCCTTAAAAAGGCTCCTGGCAGCTCTGAAGTCAAGAGTGGTTTTCTACCAACTTCAGAGGATGAATTGCTCAGTTGTCACAATCTAAGAGTGTGGACAATGTTAATGAGGTGGACAAGAAGCCAGAACAGACAATTCCTGAGGTCCCACACTGCTCCCTTCCACATTCATTCCAACAAGGTCTCCTGACACGCTCCAGTAGATCAAGTGCTCCCGAGTCCTGCAGATCAGCTGAGCATCCTCAGTCCAACAGTCGGCCAGCAAGTATTTACTAACTCATATCTAATTAAGGTCCTCTGAACCAAGTACGTGGTGTGAGCAAACTTCCACTGGGACTCAGAGAGAACAGAAAACAGTTCCTAGGCATTCTGTGCATGAAACTTTACTTCTCTTCCTAGAGGGACGTTTCCAGTTTCACAAGGAGGGTCATGCTCACACCTGCATTTCCCCTGTGCAGGTAAGAACGGCGATCGTCCTTTAGTTCAGTTTCCCATCAAATACATCAAGATTTTTATGATACAAACTAAACATAACCACTTGTAAAAAATACTAAAGGGGCAGAACTCCCCACACATCCTAAATGTTCTCATTGAGCTTGTTATCAAGTTGAAACAGTGTGAAGTAGAACAACTGGGTAAAGGTTTGGACCCCTCACTACAAGAAGGACATTGAGGGGCTGGAGCGCGTCCAGAGAAGGGGTACGATGCTGGGGAAGGGTCTGGAGTCCAGGGGTTCTGGAAGCAGCTGAGGGACCTGGGGCTGTTTAGTCTGGAGAAGAGGAGGCTGAGGGGAGACCTCATCACTCTCTGCAGCTCCTGGAGAGTAGGTTGTCGTGAGGTGGGCTCTGGGCTCCTCTCCCAAGTGACTACTCAAAAGAAAGCAGTGAGAAATCTGCCTTACACTTACAATAAGGCAATAAGATTTCATTTAATCAGCCATGACTATTACATTTCTGATCTGTTTGCCTCTGAGGGGTGCAACCTTCCACCACTTAACAGAACTTCCCTTGCCATTCCCCTCCAAAATGAACTCCAGTTTGATATAGAGCCAGCTGGGAAGCACAGAGCAAATTTGGGGGTTATTTCCATCTCAGAGAGTTCCCTTACGCTATTAAGTGAAACAGAAACGTTTCTCTTCAACACCTCCCTCAGTGCTGGGAGACAAATCACAAGGTTTGCTGTCCTGAACATTGGCACTGGTCAGTGCAAATGTCGACTAAACACACTGGATTCCTTTCTCCAGCACCTTACCTGGAATGGAAAAGCTGTGCCCTCAGCCCCACGGTGTGAATGTTGGGGTTGTCCTGTGCAGGGACAGGAGTTGGACTCAATGATCCTTGTGGGTCCCTTTCAACTCAGGACATCATGTGATTCTATGATTCTGTGATAAGGCTTAAGGGAATGCGGAATTGGTCCCCGACTCAGATGTCAGGCTCTGGGCCCCAACCCACGCGTGGTTCCCTGGAGAGGGAAATGAGGTTGTTTTCTGCCAGGAGTGTCCCAAAGGCACAGCAAGCCCCAGAGGTTGTCATGACGTCCCAGAAAGTTTCTCCTGGCCATGTGCTGAGATTGAACAGGCAGCAGCAGAGCAGTTCTCCTCCCAGCCATAACTGCCCAGCCCACCCCAGCCATGCTGCACCCACACAGCGCCAGGCTCCGGTCCCAACACCTGGATGCTGAGCAAAGACTCTGCAATCACCCGGCCTGCCCTAGAGGGAAGCAGTACAGAGCTTGGGATGGAAAACCAATGATCAGGCTAAAACTGTCATCTCCAGCTCTGGTGAGCACAAGAAAACTTGTTTTCAAAGTTTCAGCGAGCAGAGAAGAGAACGGGAAGGGAGGGATTAGACAAGGCTCTGGAATGACAATGAACTGGGGAAGAACAGGAGGTTACTAAAAGTCATTTACTAAAAGTCACTGTCAGTTGGAGGGGTCACATAGCCACAGTCACTCAGCACCACAGCCGGATGTGAAGAACCTCTCCTGTTGGTGCTTTACCTTCTCCTCCAGGCTCAACACCACTGAATGGTCAGCCCTTAAGACTGAGCACAAACACGGGGTCGAAGTCTGGTAACAAACAGGAGGAATACACAGATTTTATATCCAAACCTCCAGACCTTCCCTTACAAAAGCCCTGTGGTCTCCAGCTATGAAAGTCATTTTCCTTTCATTGAAAACACTCCACCCACACCACCCGTAAGCAAAACTATTGTAGTTCCTGCTGTAACAGAGCATCAAATGGAGTTTTTCAGTAAGATGCGAAGTCACAACAGCTTCACCACTGGAAAGTACTCCACTCCAGCTAAATGGGCTCTACTCGAGTTTAAGCAGCACTAAAATTACCTCTGATTAGTGAACAGCCATAAAACAGTGGGGAAAACTCAACCGGTCACCACCAAGCCCAGATGACATGTGGATGCAGCGCTACCAGCAAAGGCAGAGCGCAGCCCAAAGTCACCCAGCTCTTTGATCACTACCACAAAAATGTGCACCACGCTACAGTCTTCTCTCTGTCCACAGGCTGGTGCTCTCAGGCACCTTGGACCCAATAATAATTTCCAAGTGAAAACACTTATTTATCACAGAATCCTGGAATGGTTTGGGTCAAAAGGAACCTCAAAGCCCATTCAGTTCCAACCCCCTGCCATGGGCAGGGACACCTCCCACAGGATCAGGGGGCTCCAAGACCCATCCAACCTGGCCTTGAACATCTCCAGGGATGGGGCAGCCACCACTACGCTGGGAAACCTGGGCCAGGGCCTCCCCCCCTCACAGCAAAACATTTCTCCCTAAGATCTGATCTCAATCTCCCCTCTTTCAGCAAAAAGCATTCCCCTCATCCCATCCCTGCACTCTGTGATCAAGAGCCCCTCCCCAGCTTTCCTGGAGCCTCTTTCAGTAGTGGGAGGCTGCTCTAAGGTCTCCCTACAGCCTTCTCTTCTCCAGGCTGAACAGCCCCAACTCTCTCAACCTCTACTACAGGAGGCGCTCCAGGCCTCAGATCATCTCCACGGCCTCCACTGGACTCGCTCCAACAGATTCAGGTCCCTCCTGTGCTGAGGACTCCAGAACTGGACACAGGGCTCGAGGTGGGGTCTCCCCAGAGTGGAGGAGAGGGGCAGAATCCACTCCGTCTCCTCTTGTCCCACTGCTTTGGATGCAGCCCAGGACACGAGTTGTTTCTGGACTGTTGAGTACACATTGGCAGCTCATGTTGAGCCTCATCTACTCTTAATGGGAACTGTTACATACAAAGCAGTCGACATCCCAAGCTCAACCAGAAGGAAGCTTTCCTCCCAGCTTATCTGATTTGCTATTCATTTAAAATATCACATTTCGAAAGGCCACCTTGGAGTTCAATTCACACTGCTAATTTTCTTTGGCAGAACCCCATGTTATCTACAAACATTGGTAGCAAACCCAATTACAGTAATGTGATACCCACACCCTATTGCTTAGCAACGGGATAACACAGGGATATGGAAAATGTTGATATTCCAAAATATCAGCAGGTAACAGAGCGACTTCCTAGCTGCGAGGAGAGCTACGTCACGGGATGCTCAGGTGGGATGCACGAGTTCAAGAGGCAAGGAACAGCAGAACTAAGAGGTGCCGATCCAGGCGCCCAGGTTGCCCAGGGCACTGTCCCCACTCCCCCAGCCTGGAACCAACCATCCTTCTGACACTGTCCCGGCTTGCAGCTCATTCTCTCCACAGCTCTCTGAATCTTTAATCTTCCGGATATCTGCTGGGAACTTAACACTGCTGAGAGGAGGCCGTCCAGGATGTTCTTAGAGTGTATTGAGCACTATTTCTGTCGCAGCTGGTGAGTGAGCCCACCAGGGGTGAGGCTCTCCTTGACCTGCTGTTTACAAACAAAGAAGGGCTGGTGGGTGATGTTGCTGTCGGAGGCTGTCTGGGGTGTAGTGATCATGAGATAATTGAGTTCTCTCTAAACAATGTAACAAGAAAAGCCAGGAACAGAACATCGATGCTGGACTTTCGGCGGGCAGATTTTGGATTATTTAAGGAACTGGTCAGGAAAGTACCCTGGGAAATAGTTCTTAGTGGCAAGGGGGTCCAGGAAGGCTGGATGCACTTCAAGAATGAAATCTTGAAGGCACAGGAGCGGGCTGTCCCCATGTGTTGTAAGAAGAGTCGTAGAGGCAGACAGCCGGCCTGGATGAGTAGGGAGCTTCTGAAGGAACTAAGTAAGAAAAAGAGGATGTATCGCCGTTGGAAAGAAGGGGACGTAAGCCAGTTCAAAGATGTTGTTAAGTCGTGTAGGAGGAAAATCAGGGAAGCAAAATCCCAGCTGGAGCTCAAATTGGCCACTTCTGTTAAGGATAATAAGAAGAGTTTTTATAAATATATCAATGGTAGAAAGAAGGGTGGCAGCGACCTCCACTCCTTGTTGGATGTGGGGGAAAATATATTAACCAAAGATGCAGAGAAGGCTGAGGTACTTAATGCCTTCTTTGCCTCAGTTTTCAACAGTAAGGATGTCTGTTCGCTTGACAGTTGGCCCTCTGAAGTGGTTGATGGGGGCAGGGTGAAATATGGCCCTCCTGCAATCCATGAGGAGGAAGTTAGAGACCTGCTGAGCCCCTTGGACCCTCATAAGTCTATGGGGCCGGATGGGATCAACCCTAGGGTGATGAGAGAGCTGGCGGATGAGCTTGCTAAGCCGCTCTCCATCATCTTTCAATAGTCCTGGCTCACCGGAGAGGTCCCGGAAGACTGGAAGTTGGCCAATGTGACGTCCATCCACAAGAAGGGCCGTAAGGATGATCCAGGTAATTACAGACCTGTCAGCCTGACCTCGGTCTCAGGTAAAATCATGGAGCAGATGATCCTGGGTGAAATCACGCAGCACCTGCAGAACGGCCAAGAGATCAGGCCCAGCCAGCATGGGTTTAGGAGGGGCAGGTCCTGCCTGACCAACCTGATCTCCTTTTATGACCATGTGACTCGCCTGGTGGATGAGAGGAAGGCTGTGGATGTGGTATACCTGGACTTCAGCAAGGCCTTTGACACTGTCTCCCACAGTAGACTCCTAGAGAAGCTGGCAGCCCGTGGCTTAGATGGGAGCACTCTGTGCTGGGTTAGGAATTGGCTGGATGGCCGAGCCCAGAGAGTGGTGGTGAATGGTGTCTCATCCAGTTGGCGGCCGGTCACCAGTGGTGTCCCCCAGGGATCGGTGTTGGGTCCCGTCCTGTTTAATATCTTTATTGATGATCTGGATGAGGGGATTGAGTTCATCATCAGCAAGTTTGCAGATGATACCAAGCTGGGAGGAAGGGTTGATCTGCTAGAGGGTAGGATGGCCCTTCAGAGGGACCTGGACAGATTGGAGAGATGGGCTGATTCTAATGGGATGATGTTTAATAAGTCCAAATGTTGGGTACTTCATTTTGGACACAACAATCCCATGCAGAGCTACAGCCTGGGGACAGAGTGGCTGGAGAGTAGTCAGGCAGAAAAGGACCTGGGAGTGCTGATTGACAGGAAGCTCAACATGAGCCAGCAGTGTGCCCAGGTGGCCAAGAAGGCCAGTGGCATTCTGGCCTGCATCAGGAATAGTGTGGCAAGCAGGACCAGAGAAGTTATCGTTCCCCTGTACTTGGCACTGGTCAGGCTTCATCTTGAATATTGTGTACAGTTCTGGGACTCCAGTTTGGGAAGGATGTCAGGATGCTGGAGTGTGTCCAGAGGAGGGCAACGAAGATGGTGAAGGGGCTGGAGCACAAGCCCTATGAGGAGCGACTGAGGGAGTTGGGGCTGTTTAGTCTGAAGAAGAGGAGGCTCAGGGGAGACCTCATTGCTCTCTACAACTACCTAAAAGGAGGTTGTAGTCGGGCAGGGATTGGTCTCTTCTCTCAGGTGACCAGTGACAGGGCATGGACTCAAGCTTCGTCAGGGAAAGTTTAGGCTTGATGTTAGGAAAAAGTTCTTCACTGAAAGGGTGATTGGCCATTGGAATGCACTGCCCAGGGAGGTGGTGGAGTCGCCGACCCTGGAGGTGTTTAAGGGGAGACTGGATGAGGCACTGAGTGCCATGGTTTAGATGATGGTGTTGGTGTTAATGTTGGGGTATAAGTTGGACTCGATGATCTTGGAGGTCCTTTCCAACCTTATGATACTGTGATACTGTGAAAGGAAGTTGTGCTAAGGTGGGTGCTGGGCTCTTGTAACAAATGACAGGACAAGAGGAAATGGCACCAAGGTGCACCAGGGGAGGTTTAGATTGGATATTAGGAAACACTTTTTTACCAAAAGAGTGGTCAAACATTGGAACTGGCAGCCCAAGGCAGTGGTGCAGTCTCCATTCCTGGAGGGCTTAAAAAAATGGAGAGATGTGGCACCTGGGGACAAGGTTTAGCAGGCTCGGTGCATTGGGCTGATGGTTGGACTGGATGAACTTAGAGGTCTTTTCCAACCTCAATGATTCCGTGATTCTGTGATACATTCCTGCCAAATGGCACAGTGCCAACAGGCATCTCCTGCTTTCTCTCCACCTGGTGAGCCCTATCCCAGCCTCTGAACCCTGAAAAAGGGTCAAGTTCTACTTACCCCCACAAGTCCAAGGCAAAGTTTGCTCAGGGAAACAATAGCCAGAGAAAATGAAGTGCACAGACAAACAAGTTGCTATGAGTACCTTCAAGGAGACTTCAGAGCTCAGCCAAGTCCTGATGGATTTTCCCTCAAACTAAGGACCAGGGCAGCACCCATCCCCTCCAGCATCACACATCTAGCAGAGGTACCAGACCTCTGTAACATAAAGGCAATCAGAAGAGTTTCAGCACAGTAAAATCATTCACAAGCTTCTCCCCAAAATCACCATTATTCCCACAATAATTCTCTTGCACGCACAAAAAAATAAAAGCCCATGACAATCAACCAGTAAAAAAAAGAAAAATCCCCTCTCCACCCCCACAACCGAGCCTTTCCCTGCAGCCTTTGCCCACAGAGGACCTGGACACTGATCACCCCTCCCCAGTGCTGTTCCAGGGCATCACAACCCTGGGCATTTGCTGCCAGGCACCAACCCAGCGATCGGGCTGGCTGTGTTGATGGTCGCTGCTTGTCTCGTGTCGCTGTTCTCTCCAGTCCCAAACCCGAAGAACCCAAAGTACCATGAACACAAAGGGCAGAGTTATTTAGTTACATACATCCTCATTTGGGGAGTTTATGCCAAGTGTTACCTTATTTTTACAACCAAATCCAACCTTCTCAAACCTCTGGCTGTACTTGAAACCAATATTCCAACATCTCTGGGTTCCATGCACCAGGGTCAGCTGAGTGGCTACAGGGAGCCCTGGAGTCTCTGGTCCTCAGCTTCATCACCAGGCATCCTGCTTTGGAACTGGGAACTGGCCCTGGCCAAATTCATCACTTTATGACAGACAAAGGCTTCCCTTGAATCCCTACCCTGAGCCTGGACAGAGGCCGCCAGCCCCAGATGTTTCAGACTAAAGACGCTGGACTCAAACCAGGATTTTTCAGCAAAACTTGGTTCTATAACAAAATTTCCAATAAAATTTTGAGATCAAACACTCTGGAGTGATTTCAGAACAATGTGATCCATGCAGCCAAATGACACATCCGACAGTGCCCAACTCACAGCACGGCTGCTTTTATCAAACACCCAATTTACTCCCTTCTTACGAAACTCTGTTGGGAGAGAGCGAAGAGGAACCACGTCAGCTCCCATATCCAAGACCTGTCCTGCTGTCACAGAGCAGGATCGTTCCAGCTCTTGATGTCCAAAAACAGTGGTTCACTGGGGCAACAAGCAGATCACACCCACACTCAACGCTCAGCAGGGCAACAGAGAAGGAGCAAAGTCAGGTAGCAAGGCAGAGTCCCTTCTGACCCAACCATTTCACAATTCTATGAACATAAGCACCAGAGATGTAACATACCCTACCCAAGAAAGGAGGAGAGAAACAGCGAAGACAGTTTCTCCATGCAAAGCCAAGATGAAAGATGAGCTGGAAGCACCCTCGGAGGTAATGGGAACCCCAGTAGACTCCTTGAGAGCGCGCTCACCAACCTACACGGCAGGGAGGAAATCCAGGTCAAAGCACTCTTCAGATTCCAGCAATACCTCACAATTACAATTTGCCTAGAAACATGGGTTTCTTATTCTCTCCTGTATTGTAACCAGTCAGGTTTTGACCCTATGAGTTTTCTGGGAAATGTATTAAATCCTATTCAGCATCCAGCAGCTCCATCACCGCAATGCAGGAGCACACAGCTCCTACCAAGGTGACTTTCTTTTAAGCATCAGCACCATCTTCTTTCCAGCAATGCAGGGGCAACTGAGTAATTGAGCGATGCGGGACAGAGCAGAAATCACAGAGTCACAGAATGGTTTGAGTTGGAAGGGACCTTAAAGATCATCCAGTTCCATCCCACTGCCATGGGAAAAGACACCTAAAAATAGGCCACCCCAGAAGGGACACAAACCCACAATCCCTGGCTTAGGGATCCTCAGAAACTCCTCTGAATAGCAAAGGAAACAGAGGAAGCACTGAAGGCAGAGTCATCTAAAGTATAAGCTGAAGTATAAACTCTCAAGCTGCATTTCACTGCCACAAGTAGCAAATATTTAAAAATAAAACATTATTTTTAGTCAAAGTGGTGCTTAAGGATTTGGGAGTAAAATTTTGCCCAGAGACAGCGATAGTCCCTCATCTGAAAACACTGCGGCAGCTGCATCCACACCGAACACCAGCTCACAGGGAGCAAGGCAGAAAGGATTCTGGGACCCTTCTCTAACATGGAATTAAAACCTTGCCTGATTCAGCCAGAAAAGAGAAGGGCAGTGCTGAAGCAGAACGAGCCAGGTATCGCTACCTACAAGGGTAAAAAAAACCAACTCATGCAGCAACTCCAGTGGCAGTTTCCTAGATCTTCCGGCAAAGGCTGCTCTGCACGGGACAATTTATGTCCTGCAAGCAGCAGCCGTAAGGTCAGGATATTCAATTCCAGCTGCTCCCAGGCAGGTATGTGATTTCCCAAGAAGGGACTGTAAAGGAGAACAGAGCCGGTCTGTGCCTTACTGCTTCATTAGGAGGCACAACAGCCACCCTGAGCAAGCAGGAAAACAGGTTGGGAAAATAAATCCCCTCTCAATGGTCTCAATTTGAGATTCTTGAACGTCGGGAAAAGCTAAATTAACACGGAAAAAAATCATCAGAGTGTTGAAATATCTACAATTACAGCTTGGTTTTGTTTTCTTTTTAAACAGTTTAAACGAAATGGCTGAGGAGCAGATGGGAAAAAACTCTCTTTTAAGGATTATGTCCCTACCAGGGCTCTCTGTAAGCCCTGCTAGAAAATTAAAGAGGGAACTTAACAAATAAGATGTTTAGGATCATAATTCTTATTGAGAAATCCTGAAAAGTTTAAAATCAACCAGAAACTCCTTTTTCTTTCAGGGTAACGCCTCCAGCACTTGCAATGGCCACAAAGACGGCTGCAGGCAGGCAGCTCCCCCTCCCCACCGCGGTGCGGGTGAGGTAGGGACTGAGTAACTGTGGAAAAAATCCACATGATTGAGAAGACAAATGGTAATCAGTTATTTTATGGCTTGAACTACTGAAGGAAAAACGCTGACCGTGCCAAGGGGCCAGGCCGAGGCATCGTGTGAGTATGCAGGAGCCCGGGCCCACTGCAGAAGGGCAACGCCTCCATCCTCACCCCGCCTGTGCCGCGCTGGTTCATCTATTTCTGGAAGCGCTGCCTCGAGCTGTAAAAAACACTGAAAGAGAAAGCATCATCTCCCAGGATTATGTGTACACAGAGCATCACAAACACACGCACGGCCCGCTACTGAGGCCATTTGTTGCCTCTCCCATGAGAAGGTTCTATTTTTGGTTGCTTAAAATGATGAAAAACTTTAGCAGCTCAGGCTCAAGATTCCCAACTTGGATGTTTGCTTCCAGATGAACTTAAAAAAAGAAAAATATTAAAGTTTCAGCCGAAATACCTCAGCCATTTCAGAGGAATGCTGGTTTCTCCACCTTATGGTTGTCCAGCAGCCTCAGCAACTGCAGCACCCCAGCGTTCTCACATCAAGGCAAGTGGGACTTGGAAGGAGGAAAAAAGGTTGCAGAAGGGGATCTTGTTGAGCAAGAACGCTGGAATACTGATGGGTGGTTTCAAAAGTGAGGATTGGACAGTCAGACAAGGAGATTAAATAACAACTCGATAAAAGCAGCAGAACAAGAGGTCTGAGGGAAGCCAATTTGTAGAAGATAGGTAAGAACAAGCTAAAGAGGGGCACAACAGGGAGTAAAACATTGGCTGCCCCACCTACTGCACAAACTCAGCTCAAACTGTCAGGAACAATACACGTTCTTAAGGACAGCCACAACGGGACTGCCCAGCTTCTCACTGCCGCTGGAAGGATTTTCCTGCTGCATTGGACCTCAGATCAGTGCATAGTCAAAAGTCTTGCCTCTTCCCTCTCAAACCAGCTGGTTTCATTTTTCATGACCCTTGTGTTCCTATCTCAGCCTTCTCTTCTTCGAACGTCCCTATCCCAGCGGTTCACCCTCCCTGGTGGGTCACACCTCATCATCTCAAACCACACTTTCACCTTCCCTCTGGACTCTCATCCCTTGGGCCAAGTGACCTCGAAGAGTTCTGGCCCAGCCCACGTGCTGCCCCTCTGCAGGGCCAGGTGTAAGGAAGGATTACACTTTCTCCAAACCCCACGGAGCCTTTTCCACAACACTGCACTACATCTTCATGTTTAAGAGCCAAGCCTACACACATCTTTAATCTGATTAAACCTTACAGCAGAGTCATCCTCTCCAGGCAGCCCAACTGAACCCCACCCTCATTTCTCCAGACCATTTGGAGGACTCCCAGCACCGCTCCCACTGTAGCTGCAGGCCCTGCCACCTTCGTATCACACAGGAGGTGAGTTAGCCCACGGTGGACTTCACCATCCCTGCCCTTAACAAAAACGCTGAACAGAAGCAGACAGACCTTCAACTCAAGGCATCTTTCCTTCCAACTATGAATGGTCAGTTCCTAATTCCTGAGTATAATCATCCAAACAGTGCCACATCTAGCAAAGATCATTCATGTGAACCCACACTTTCATAGACACCTTACAAAAAAGCCTCATGAGACAGCATCCAAGCCATTCTTAAGTCAAAATGACACCAAATTCTTTTCCCCTACTCCTAAGTCTCCTCGTTTGATACAACTGACTCTTCACAAGGACTTAGTCAACAGCCACTGTTGACCTGTCATCTCATCGATATTTTTTCTGTACCAGGGTCTGAATGCTGGAAACTCATCCCAGCAGAGCCTGAAAGGGAGCACAGAGAGGCTTGCTCCTTATTCTTACCTCTGCTGTCAGCAACCGCTCGTGAAGCCCACAGGCAAGACACCTCACACCTCTTTCCTGCTGCTCCACATCACCCAACACCAGTAAAATTACCCTGTCAGCCCAGGTTAGGAGGTCCCTGTGTAGGTGCTCTCATCCGGCTGCTGACCCAGGCTCAAAGACAGATCTGGACTGCAGCGGCTTTCCTGGGTCCGCAGTTTTCTTTTAACAATACCAGAAAATTTTACAGATAACAAACACTGGAAACACTGAAGCAGCAAAGTTATGAACTTAAAAGATTAGGAAATGCTGCAAACAATACTATTTTGTGCCCATTTTTTCAATCCAATGCAGACTCAGTGTGTGCTTGGTTGTCACTACACAGCTCTGTCAGCCGGCAGTATGGGCAGGCAGCAGCTCCTTGGCACATTTGGAATATTCTGTTTAATCCTCATCACCCAGCACAAGGCTTCATTCCTTGTGGACTGCACACAACTCCTAACTCAAGAGTTAGGGCTTTTCTCCCAGACCTTCCAACAATGGCTCTCCTTACAGTAAATATGAGTGTGTTTCGATTTTGAGAGCCTCCTTGTCAGACAAAACACTGTCATCCCAAACCAAGAACAGAAAATAAGACAACTAATATTTAAGTTTTGTTTTGGATGTTCGGTAAAAGAGAGTTTGCACCTCTATTTAAAAAGCTGCATAAACATAAACCTTATCTCTCCTTCCACACAGTACTTCATATATTTCACATATATCAAACACAAGGCTCAGTAGTGGACTTGGTAGTGTTAGGTTTATGGCTGGACTCAATGATCTTAAAGTTCTTCTCCAACCTGAATGATTCTATATTCCCCAGTACCTCATGGGGATGGACCAGGTGGTCCTCACTGGACCCTTCTTACACAAACCATTCCGAGACTCATCACACCCAGAGCACAGCCTGCACCAATTTCTGTTAAATGCCAGGGCTCAAAACTTCTACAAACCAGCCCCTGGATGCCAGGCAGGGAACTGAGGGGAAGGGAATCACACACAGAAGGGAATCACTTCTAAGAAAGCTTGGTTACGATGGGTTAACCACCATCACACAGAGCTCCTGCTTATAATCCCTACCTCACTCACTAAACATTTTACCCCACCTGGAAAAACCGAGGCAAGCTGATTCTGTCACCCTGCATGGTAAATTCAGCCGCAGAAGGGATCGAGTCCTGCGCACAAAAGGAGGCAGGACCTGCAAAAAATGCAGTGCAACTGCTGTAAGTTTGGAAATACAGGAGAGAAGGGTCATCAGACCTCGATTCTGGCATAAGTCAACTTCTGAATGTTCACGATCAGACTGGGCATTCCACTGGTTAGAATCACAGAATCATGGAATGCTTTGGGTTGAAAGGGACCTCAAAGACCATCCAGTTCCACCCCCTGCCATGGGCAGGGACACCTCCCACTGGATCAGAGGGCTCCAAGACCCATCCAACCTGACCTTGAACACCTCCAGGGATGGGGCAGCCACCACTACACTGGGAAACCTGGGTCAGGGCCTCCCCACCCTCACAGCAAAACATTTCTCCTAAGAGCTCATCTCAATCTCCCCTCTTTCAGCAAAAACTATCCCCCCTTGTCCTATCCCTGCAGGCCCTGACTAAGAGCCCCTCCCCAGCTTAGCTCACTCATGACAAATGAAATATTTTAACACAGGTGTTAATTTTTACCCCAAGAAGGGTTAACTCCAACTTAACACCACACAATGAAGACAGAAGGTTTCCCCAATGAAACTAAGGCCGTTTCTATTCTGTACAAGAAGCTCAGGAAGCAAAACACAAACCTATCTGCACTGTATGAGGTCAGTCAGGCTATGGATGGTTATTTTAGATCAGAATACTGAAAACATATGCTTCTCTGTAGAGGTTTTTAAACAACCCGAACCTGCTGGCACTCAGCCTTTCCCAAGGAATGTCGAACACCTTGAAATCCCAGCGACCAGAGGAGCGGAGCCACCTCAGAAGGGGCTCAAAGCATGTAGGAGTGTAACTCTATAGGAAGTAAACGTATATTGTTTAGACAAGATGATGAACATTTTTTTAAATTTAAAGTTTCATCTTTAATCATTTCTTATTTACAAACGAATCCTAACAATGAGGTAATACAGCCCTGGCCCCGGCAAGTTGAGCCTCATAACTCAAACATATTCCATGCACGATGCTAATTAGTTTGTATTATAGCAAAAACGTTCTCAGTAAACAGAAATATGAAACGACTTCAGGGTTCCTTTTTGGATTTGAAATACCCATGTAAAATAACCTTCAGCAGAAGCATTTCACTGCACATACACCAACGGGGCTGCCCGCACGCGGAGCGATGCGCTGGTGGTCAAACACTGCCCTGGGAGGGGTGAATCGCATTCCTGCTGCATTGTGATTCCTGATGAACAATACCTGCACCCCCATAAATTTCACAAGAACGCTCCTTTATGTGTACATAAAGCAGTAGTAGAACAGGGCTTCAGCCTTGAGTGGAGCCTCTAAATCACATTTTGATGGAAGTGTGTAAAAAATTGTGAACTGGGCAAGCTGTAGGCTTTGGTCATGGGACTGCACCAAACGGAAGATGGATACGAGTCCTCCTTGGAGGTCTCTGACCAGAGGTGACACAGTTACCTTTCCTTCAAAAGCCATTAAAAGTAAAATAAAATACATAATGCTTCAAGTTTTGGTTGGTTTTAGACATTAGATTTACACAATGAATTAAAAATGTTACATAGCCATGTCATTAAAGAATCATTATGATAGATCTGAGGGCTGGAGCACCTCCTTTATGAGCACAGGCTGAGAGAATTGGGCTTGTTCAGCCTGGAGAAGAGAAGGCTGTGGGGAGACCTTAGAGCAGCCTCCCAGTACTGAAAGGGGCTCCAGGAAAGCTGGGGAGGGGCTCGTGATCAGGGAGGGCAGGGACAGGATGAAGAGGAAGGGTTTTCAGCTGCAAGAGGGGAGACTGAGATGAGATCTTAGGGAGAAATGTTTTGCTGTGAGGGTGGGGAGGCCCTGGCCCAGGTTGCCCAGAGAAGCTGTGGCTGCCCCATCCCTGGAGGTGTTCAAGGCCAGGCTGGATGGGGCTTGGAGCCCCCTGATCCAGTGGGAGATGTCCCTGCCCATGGCAGGGGGTTGGAGCTGGATGGGCTTTGAGGTCCCTTTCAACCCAAACCATTCCAGGATTCTCTGACTTAGACAGTGGTCCATTTATAAACAGATTTATACTGTGACTCAGATTTTCAAGGAGAAGCCAAAGACTCCACCCTCGATGGTAAATACCAATGGAGAGCAATATGGTAAAAGACCCAAGATGTGCCAATTTTGCAAGGTACTAAGTGCTGCCTTCCACCACTGAGAGTCTGATATTCCCATCAAGAATGCCACAATGAGAAAATACCGTCTCTATCAGGGTAAAACAAACAGCACCCAGAATTTTTAGAAGCATTCTTCCAAAGTTATTGCGCTAGATCAGATTGCCTCACCACCAGGGCCAGAGGCCATTTACACCATTTTCTTTCTTTTTATTTATTTTTATGTAACAGATGAAAGGATTACAGAACGTTTTCTGGGCCAAATTTGGAATTAATGATGGGAAAATTCTTGTGCTAATCCCCCATCTCTCCCACTAGGAGACTCTTGAGGCTGGAAAAAAAACAATGTCTCCTGGTACCCTGCTTCTGCATCACTCATCAGTGCAAAACACTGGGCTGAGGGGGTTGGAAAGGACCCTGGGCTTTCACAGGGCCATAAAATGTCAAGAACTGAGCTATACTGAAAATCTGAGTAAAGAACAACACCAGACTCTAATTAGAACTTGGATGTGTTGTGATGAAACGAAAGGATGGGACTCATCTACTCAGGGCAGATGTCTGCAAAGCAGCCACCTCCATCAGAGCTCAGGCTCCTTTCCGATCGGCAGGGAATCAAAAATGCCCAAACATATCTCTCTGGCTTCACAAAACAAAAAAAGGGATTGCATAAACCTCTCATTTTTTGGTGAGACCTCAGCCTGGAGAAGAGAAGGCTCTGGGGAAACCTTAGAGCAGCATCCCAGTACTGAAAGGGGCTCCAGGAAAGCTGGGGAGGGGCTCTTGATCAGGGAGGGCAGGGACAGGACGAGGCAGAATGGTTTTCAGCTGAAAGAGCGGAGATTGAGATGAGATCTTAGGGGGAAATGTTTTGGTGTGAGAGTGGGAAAGCCCTGGCCGAGGTTGCCCAGAGCAGTGGTGGCTGTCCCATCCCTGGAGGTGTTCACGGCCAGGTTGGATGGGGCTTTGAGCCCTCTGATCCAGTGGGAGGTGTCCCTGCCCATGGCAGAGGGTTTGGAACTGGATGGGCTTTAATGTCCCTTCCAGCCCAAACCATTCCATGATTCTGTGATCAATGGGCTTGTGTGGGACACGTTGTGCCCTGCCCTGAGGTGGAGGTGTCTGGAGGCTGGAGGGATCCCACCTGAGCGATCCCTCCTGGGGTCTGTTGACCACAGAGGGAGCTCAGGGAGATGGCCCGGCTGCCGGGTGAGGCAGGGATGTGGAGTCACCCAGGTTGGAGTCACCCAGCCTGCCCAAGAAGGACCAACTCCTCGGGGAGCAGCACAATGATGGCCGCAGCCACATCTGTTTGCAGGATGCCCCCTTACAAACCCTGAACGCTACTCCCAGCACTGCCTGTCAGCCCATCAGAGCAGGAGAAGCAGCCACTGCCCAGGAACCACCCTTTCAAAAGAGAAGTTTAATAGTTTTTCAATCATTTAATGAAGACAAAAGAATTCTCTTGTACCAACTCTACTGGAGAAGTAAACTTTGCATAATCAATGGAGATGCCTCCAAGACTTGAGCATCTGCAGATGCACAGCTACCCCAACTGGCACCCGAGGGAAAATGCCTCCGGCCACATTGGAGAGCAGGGACGTGCAAACATCTCAGCTGACCAGAGAGCTGGAGTTGCAGAGGAAGCAGAAAGGCAGGGCTGAAAAAGGGTCAGGAAAGTAAGTACAGTTACACAGCTCCCTAAAGTCTGTTTCATTAACTATCGGTCATTAGCAGCTACTTCCAAATTAAACCATATTTTATCGTAACGCCAGAGCAAGCAAGCGGTTCCTAATTAGTTGCAGAAGGTGGGAACGGCCTAAGCAGGTCAGGGAACTGGAAGTCAGGCTTGAAACAGGCAATTAGATGGAAAATTCGACATAAATAAAAAGAAACATTGACGCAGCACTTAATGGAGATGAATTTCCCCCATCTCCCAACGCAGACGATGCCACTATCACTCAGAACTAGGAAGGAACGAGATTCCGAGTGAGGGGGAATCACAGGGCAGTTATCACAGAATCATCAAATCACAGAATGGGTTGGGCTGGAAGGGACCTCAAAGCCCATCCAGTTCCACCCCCTGCCATGGACAGAGACACTCCCACTGGATCAGGGGGCTCAAAGCCCCATCCAACCTGGTCTCATCACCTTGCCCACCTAACAGTGACATGAGCTTGGCAGAGCACCCCAGAGGTCTGTAGAGAGTAAAGCACAGGGCATAAAATAAGATGCGCAAAGGGAAAGTAGCCTCTGAAAATATTGCTAGGGATTTCAGCTTCTCCGGTGTGCCAGGGGCAACAAAATGCCTGACCATATACCCCTGTATCCACAAAAAAAAGAGAGATTGCATAAACTCAGAGACAACACGGGAGTTTCACTTGCTCAGTAGTGATGAAGCTAAGTGCTAAGTGATCCGGTCGCCCGCCTGTAAGAGTCAAACTATCCCCCACATTCTCCAGTCAGCTCCAAGATCTAAAAAGGACACACTCTGTGCAGCTGGCAGGTTTTAGTCTTGTGATTCTTCCCCCTAAGGATCAGGCTGGATAGGGCTCTGAGAAACCTGATCAAGTTGAAGATGTCCCTGCTCACTGAAGGGTGTTGGACTTGGATGATCTTCATAGTCCCTTCCAACTCAGACCATTCCATGATTCTACGGTCTGGCCCACAGGCAGCAACAGGCAATCCTCACCACTTCTTATTCGGAGCACTCAGGAAAGATTCCATCCTTTGAGAGAAAGTTCCCTGTAGCTCAGTAAAGAGCTCACATAAAACCATCAAGAGTTTTGCTCTAGGCTGTGTAACTACAGGCATTCTTTGTAAGAAGAAGGGTTAAACACGTTCCTGATCTCACAGATGTTTCGAGGCTTCGCTGCTAGCGAGCGTCTGGCTCAGTCACGCAGAAATGCGATGGCACAATACACAGTACCTTCAGGGTCCCAGAAACATAAAGAGTTAGGGAACCATCTCTACCCCCAACAGACGGAAATGGGACACAGATCATGTATTTTTCTGATGAGAAACGAAGGTTTCACAGAGAATTATTGAACACATAGAATCATGGCACAGAATCATAGAATTGTAAGGTTGGAAGAGACCTCTGAGATCATCGAGTCCAACTGTGCCTGTCTCCCTACTAAACCATATCCCTAAGGAACCAACCATATCCCCAAGAAACTAACACGCTCATGCTTTCCACTTGTTTTCCATTTAGGGAAAAAAACCACATTTAAATTGACTTTTAAACAATGGTTAATAGAAGAAACTTGGGAAACCCAAGTTTCTAACTGAAAATGTCTTTACTCACACAAGGTAAAGAATCACAATGTGACAAGAGCATTAAATCATAGAATCATTGGGTTGGAAAAGACTTTTGAGATCATCGAGTCCAACTGCACTTGTCCACTACTAAACCAGGTCCCTGAACAACCTCTCTGCCCATCTTTTAAACACCTCCAGTGATAGGGACTCCACCACTGTCCTGGGCAGTTGTTCCAGTGTCTGAGAACCCTTTCACGAAGAATTTTTTCCCAATATCCAATCTAAACCTTCCCTGGTGCAACTTGAGGCCACTTCCACTTGTCCTATTGTCTCTCACTTGAGAGCAGAGCCTAGCACTCACCTCACTATAATCTCCTGTCAGGGAGTCGCGCAGAGCGATGAGGTCTCCCCTCAGCTTCCTCTTCTCCAGGTTTAACAGCCTCCGGTCCCTCAGCTGCCCTTCATAAAACTTGTGCTTCAGCCCCCTCACTGAGCATCGCTTCTCCCAGCTGCACAAACCATTTCTTAACAATCTTAAGATTAATAAACACAGGCACATCCCAGCTTTTCAAATCCCTCCTGGACTGAGCCGTGTGCACAAGGCCTTCCTCTCCCTCCACGCAGCCGGAGCAGAGCTCCCAAGCAGGACTCCGCGTTCCGTGACTGCCACCATGGGAGCCTCCTCCCTCTGCACAGGCATGGGGAGACAAACACGGGTCCAGAGAGAAGCCGATGTAAACGTATCATTTATTAGCAAACAAAGGACGCCCACCTCCTCGGCGGGCGAGTACCACACAAGCCAAGGACAAACCAGACCACCGGAATCTCTGTGCAAGGCAGCAGGCTGGCAGGGCTCCAGGGCTCTAACTGAACCATTACTGTGCCATAAAAAATGGAAAATCAGAGACTAGAGGATCAGCTCTCCTAGGGACAGCTGATGTCATGTGAACAATTAAGCGAGCAGCAAAGCGTATTTAACAGGAGAGCTATTTCACCATCTGGATACTGGCTCATTTTAAAGAAAACAGGTACTTTTCTAGTTGAATATTGCACTTAATTCAATCCTACACTCAGTGCAAAGAAACCTTCAAAATCCAAGTCATCTGCAGCAAACAACAAAGCGCTGTTCTTTTCATCACTGGCACAAGACTTCTCCACTTGGCTAATAAAGACACAGAATCACTGCTCAAGTGAAATCCAGGAACAATAAAAGCTTACCATAAAAGCTGCCATAAAACTGAAAAATGCAAAAGATTGAGTACAAAATTAATGTTGTGCTTTGCATAATCACCAGTCCTTCCTTGCAATAGGCAGGCCTGATGACAATATACCAGGAGAGGCACAGCAGGGTATGCGGCGAAACGCAAAAAAACAACGGAGAGATCGCACCTAAACCTTTACAGCTTTGTCGTGTTCCTTTGTGGGCACAAAGCAGCACAGCTGTGTGAGCAGTTAAAAAAATAAATCACAATTTGACAGAAAGATAAGGCAAAATGAGTGTCTGAGAGTCTCGTTCTTACCATTCTGTTCATCCAGCTCGTTCCCGATTTCCCGCCCCATTTGCTTTTGCCGGGATATGATTGAAGAGAGAGCATCGAGTCCAGCATCTTGCTCTGCACCACAAAAATACATAAGGATACATGAAACAAATTGCTGGTGGGCCAGGCTGGGTACCACAAAAGATGCAGAAGTAAAGAAAAAGGTCTACTCTGTGCTTAAAGAGTTAAAATGTATTAAGAAAAATACACCAATGGAACATGAAAATGAATCCTCATGGCAACAGCACTCTTAAAATAATGTGAATGATGGGCAATTAATTTGTCTGCTCTGGCTGGGAAACTCAGCTGAGGGTCTGCCCCCCCCCAAAATAAATCCAAAAATCCAACATTCAGCTGTTAATCATAAATGCAGGAGATTTTCTGGCACGCGCCGAGATCCCTGATTAGCTTCTTTAAATTTTCCAAGAAACTTTTAACATGAATAAAAGACAAACAGGTGACGCAAACGCCAAAGAACTCAAATAGATTTTTAAAGCTGCAAGAGGATACAGAGCACGTGGAAGAGAGCCTGTGAGAGGGACACGGGGAGGGCAGCTGCAGTGGATGTGCCTCCACAGCTCCACAGACGCTCCTTTATCACCTCTGCTATCCCAGTTTGCAGGTACCACACAGTCTCTTGTGCAGCTCTCCTTGTCCAAAGCTGACCAGAGGCAGAACAAGAGGAGATGCTGGAGGCTGGACTGGCTGTGCCCGGACGAAGTGCAAGGCAGAGGTGCTGCACAGAGCAAGACTGGCAACCGGATGCACTCCAGGAGCCAAAACCTGTGTCATCCAGGATGGCAGAACCCCTTCCCTTCACCAAGATGAAGGTCGGGCCCCAGTACTTCTCTCATCCTCTCTGAGCGACACCTGGACCACCCCAGTTCACACCATTCTCCTCAACCTTACCCATAAATGTTGCTTCACGTGCAGACTGAAGTGGGTTTCATCTGGAGACTGATTTCATTTGATCAATTCCAATACTTAAACTGCATAAAATTACCTCATTAACCACCTGATGGCCTCAGGCTCAGGTTTTCCAGCATTTCCAGAGTCAAAGATTCCTTCTGGATGCTGAGGGCCAAACTCTAAAGACACGCTTTATGATGAGTTAATTCCTACCTCGCTCCAACTCAATAACACATCTAATGCACCCCAGCCTGAAGTGCAACAGAAACATCACTCCTCCCGTGCAATTAATGAGATTCCCACTGCCAACCACAACCATGGTCAAAATCAGGGAAGCCCTGCAAGCTCTTTTAAAGCTCAATTTAAGATTCTTCCTGTTAAGAATATCGCAAGCACAATACTACTCCTGCAAATTCGGAGAACGACCACCTGGAACTACGAAGTTTGATGCCTCCAGACAACCAAACTGCAGCACAGGTTATTGCAGTGACTCTCTAAGAAGGGCTCCTCTCAGATGTTTATGAAAACCAGACTCTCGTACCTTCTATGATCCTGCGCTGCTGCTGCCTGAGATCGTCAAAGCCAAGCCCTCTGGTTTCCTCGGATTCTTCCAAGAGCCATGGGTTGGTTACACCTCGTTTGACCCCTCCCGTCATTAGGCTGGACCTGAAAGTAACATCAGTAAATGATTTTGAACACAAACTCGCTCACTGTATAATTTGTGCTTGTGAGATCGGCTGAGAGACGGAAGTGTATGAATTTATTGCCCTCCATGGGATTCTCTGCAATTACAAAAGAAATTAGGCAAGAAGAATCCAATGATCTCCAATCACAGAGACATCTCGCAGGCTCCGTAACACTGCCTCGACGTGGTAAAACGGGGAGAGAATTAGTTTTGCAGTGAACAATTAAGCTACGTGGTGAAAAGTACAGCACACACTGTAGGACAGAGTCACATCAAACAGAGTTTGCACATAGAGCACACGGCACCCAGAATTGCTACCGGAAGAACAGGGTCACTGGGAACATCCATGTTATCCATGTTTTCACTATTGTGAGCAACACACAAACTTATAAAAGCACTGAGGTGCAGCCTAAGTTTCCAACAGTAAAAGGATCAACACATGAACCCAGATGGAATCAGATGAGACTGCTCATCTTCTGCAATCCTGACCAGGCCTCGAAGGCAGCGTTCCTGCACGTAAGGAATGGGAGGTGGGAGTCAACACGACTACTCCTGCATTCCCCAGTCTGGCATAAGCATGGACAGGCAGCCAGGCACACACGCTTTTAAACGTGGGGGTAAACAAGTTATGGGCTTTCTTTTAAAAGAATTACAGCCTGAGGTTGTTTGCGTTATAGATCCTTCCCTGGTGACATCAAAAAAGAAGGTTTTCACGTCCAGGGCACATAAATTCAAGCAGTAAAATGAAATGCCACTGAAATATTTTTTTCAATAGCTGATTTCTGTTTTCTGCCTTTCAGCTTTTCACTGATGACAGAGTGGGAGCCACAGGACCCAACACAGCAACTCAGACTTAGGGTAAGAGGCACTGCAGGGTTGGTGCCTCAAGAGCAGAACAGAAGTGAGAGCTGTTGCTTTCTGCTATGCTTTTTGCAAACTCCGTATTTTATTCTCATTTTCCCTTTGCTTTGTTTGGTTTTTTGTTTATAATTGAGTCCAGGTCTCCTCACTGGGAGATTCACTGCAACACTGGATGGTGCACATCTGCTCAAAATCATTTTATGGCCCAAACCCTGTACCAAAAGCAGCCAGACTCTGTCCAAGTCTCAGCAGAGCTCGGAGCTCCCACACCCGGCCAATAAGGTGTTCAGCCCTGTGGAGTGAGGACTGGACTCTTCCAGCCCTTGGGTATTCAAGTAAAACCCGAACTTGTCTCTAGGAGTTCCTTGAGGAATCCTGGTGAGCTGGAGACATCTCCTGGCCGTGAGAGGAATCAGCACTGCTGAAAATTCACACGACGATGGTAGTTTCAGGGCATCCATAAATGACAGGCACAAACGCTGAGCGCAGCGCTACACACCTCACCTCACCTCACCTCACACCACAGCCATCAGAAAGCACTCTCCTCCAGCTCATTTACAGTTCCAACACTGTCACAGAATCTCAGAATCTGTTTGGGTTTGGGTTGAAAGAGACCTCAAAGCCCATCCAGTTCCAAACTCCCAGCCACAGGCAGGAACACCGCGCACTGGATCAGGGGCTCAAAGACCCGTCCAGCCTGGCCTTGAACACCTCCAGAGATGGGGCAGCCACCACTTCTCTGGGCAACCTGGGCCAGGGCCTCCCCACCCTCACAGCAAAACATTTTTCTCTAAGATCTCATCTCAATCTCCCCTCTTTCAGGTGAAAACTGTTCCCCCTCATCCTGTCCCTGCACTCCATGATCAAGAGCCCCTCCCCAGCTTTCCTGGAGCCCCTTTCAGTACTGGGAGGCTGCTCTAAGGTCTCCCCACAGCCTTCTCTCCCCCAGACTGAACAACCCCATCTCCCTCAGCCTAAGAGAGTTCATTCATTCAATTCCATCTCAAGGTAACGTATTTGTCAGAACAAAAAAAAACCAGGATTTATTTCACCACAGGACTGAGAAGTGCTTGATGTGAATC
Source organism: Dromococcyx pavoninus (assembly GCA_033558185.1). NCBI lineage: Eukaryota > Metazoa > Chordata > Aves > Cuculiformes > Neomorphidae > Dromococcyx > Dromococcyx pavoninus. The sequence continues at coordinate 65,495 of JAUMJL010000285.1, read as the reverse complement.
CCAACTCCTCACTAAACCATCCTGATGGTGCCAGATCACTGCTCCAGAGCAGAACCTGGACAGCTGCACTGTGCCAGCGACCAGCTGGCTGTCATGGGTAATACCCTAAACAGAGCAGCTGGGATCCTTCTGTATTCCAATCCCTAAAACTTACATGTATTTATCAAGTAAGGCATAAGGCTTGGTCAGACGAAGATGCACATGGCTGAAATACAGTTTAAACCATTACGCAGAGTTCTCCATTGCTCTGGGGGATTAAACCCCCTTGTACGACATGGATTCACATCGACTGCCGCCAGCATTAACTTCCGAAGATGCAAAGATCATCCAAGTCCACCCAGCTCAGCAGTTCCATTAGCAACAACACGAAAGCCAAGGTTACCAATACCTGACAAAACTATTTAAACAGAGCAAACGGCACATAAAGCTCTTGGCTTGCCAAAAGAGCACAACTATTGCTATTTTTAAAAAAAAGCCAAGGCCAGCAAATCTGAAATCATTTCCACCTCTCACTCCCCCCAATAATCCACCCCATTCCTGTAGGTTGGGTCATGACAACCGGTCTGTTCGTTACAATAATCTTTTTGACATGTTTGGTAACTGCCTTCCCACACAACTCAGCACAACTTCCGACTTCCTCTGATTCCCCCCTGTTTGCCTTTGCTGGTGTGAAGATTAAAGCTTATCCAATTAGCCACCCACTGCCTCCGCCACGTTAATCACGCAAACCTTTGAAACCGTCACAGAGCAGTGGAGTGTGCGGATAGCTTTTGATTATAGGAGCAGATTTAACTAATTACGAGGCTTAGCAATGCGTCCAAGTATAAAAGATGATGGGGTTTAAAATCGGGGAGCTCTGTCACTGCTTAACAAGGGAGGGCTTATCTCCCAGAGGGCATTGTTTCATCATCGCTCTTACACAGCTCCCCAAGTAGCTCAGATTAGTCACCCAGCACTCACTTCAGACCAAGGCCACACAGCACGGCTTACGGCTTTAGAAGGCTGAAGAGCAAGACGGAACGTTAAACAAAACCCGGGTCATATGACAATTGGTTGCATGATCACTTGAACATTCCCTTAACAACACGGAGGTAAAGGGAGGCTCTTTGAAGCGCAAAGGGCACCTCGGCTGGGCTTCCCTGGACAACTCCGAGGCGATGGCGAAGGAACGGGGCTGTTCTCTCACTTATGGTTACACGGCTCACACTGGCAGCGTAGTTTAGGAAGCATTGAGCTGGTAAATAAAACAAGTTAATTTTAACAAAACCCCTCTCCCCCTCCAAAACGCCCAGGAGAAGCCATAGGAGCACAAGCAACTCCAGGTTTAAAATCCCCTTCCCAGGTGGAGACTTCCCCACAAGAACTGCTCCCAACCAGAAGCCTACAGAAGAGGTAGCATTCCCTGAGCTGGTAGAGGACTTCCCAGATCCATGACCGCAAGGATCCAGATGAGCTTATCTCATGTCCACGGGAATGCCATGCTGCTCCTGACACCACTCACCTGTGGTTCCATAACCTGGTCCCACTGGATTCCAAGACTAGAAACCACAGGTGCCAGGCAGGGTGCTGGACAGCTGGTTTGCAGAACACAGCTTTGCAGCACCTCCAGGATCAGCAATTCCTGCCCACAGCATCAGCACGGCACCTTCTCCACGTGCACCACAGAGCAAGGGGCTCCGAGCCACCCACAGCAGCAGCACAAGGCAAGCATCAAGCTGGAAGCGTGTCTGCACCACTGTAAGGCTGCACTTATCTTGGAATAACATATTCCCTCACAATGCCAACTGTCTGGGTGACAGAGCTTGGGCAAGAAACAACACAGAGGGCAAAACCCCACACCAGGGGAAGCGTCCCCAGGGAAGTTACTCACATAATGACAGCTACACTTGTATTTTTTTTCCCGGCAGACTCACTCTCCTACGCCAATCCTCACAACGCACGTGGTGATAAACACCTCCATCAGAGACTAATTTTGCTGTCAAACTTTGCCATCTTCTTTCCACACCACGCATGGCTTTCTACACAATATTGGCTATCGCATGACACTAAACATAAAGCAGCTTAAATAGTCTCATGGACACAGTCTCTACTCTACAACACACTTGCTCTCCTCGGGAACAAGAGAACTATAAAAATGGAGAATTCTTTCTAGAAAGAATCACAGAATCATGGAATGGTTTGGGTTGGAAAGGACCTTAAAGTCCATCCAGTTCCAACACCCCTGCCATGAGCTGGATCAGGGGGCTCAAAGCCCCATCCAACCTGGCCTCAAACACCTCCAGGGATGGGGCAGCCACCACTGCACTGGGAAACCTGGGCCAGGGCCTTCCCACCCTCACAGCAAAACATTTCTCTCTAAGATCTCATCTCAATCTCCCCTCTTTCAGGTGAAAACCATTCCCCCTCATCCTGTCCCTGCACTCCCTGATCAAGAGCCCCTCCCCAGCTTTTCTGGAGCCCCTTTCAGTACTGGGAGGCTTCTCTAAGGTCTCCCCACAGCCTTCCCTTCTCCAGTCTGAACAACCCCAACTCTCCCAGCCTGTCCTCATATGGGAGGTGTGAGAATCTTTGTCCTGTGAGACTCTGCCCTATTCAGAAAATGACCAACAACTCCATTACCTGTGACTCCCTCTCTGCATCCAAGGCGAAGGACTCAGTGCTACTTAGAGGCCTTTTTTGGGGACAAGATATGACATGAGGTTCATGCCTGAACCTCTAGCTCTGCGCAGCAGCTGAGCTCTCCCAGACCACAAACAGGACTACAGCCGCTGGGCAGGGCCCAGCTTGGCATCTTCTCCCTGCAGACCCAGCAAACCCAAGCCACAATCGCACAGCGACTCTGCTGGTACAGAAACAACCTTGGGCAGGAACCTTCTGGTAGCTTTAAGCAAACCCAGGAGGCAAAACACAAAGCACATGGTGAGCCTTGGAAGCTGCCCTCCTACTGCATTCTTCCTGTGGCCAGTGATCAACGAGCTTTAAGCACAGGCACAACCTGGAGCACAATGCCTACAATGATGCGTTTGACTTTTTGCCGTTGTGTTTAAATATCCATCCTTTGCTACTCCTTACAAATGCAGGTACATGCAGTTTTCTCAAAACCACAGTCCTGACTTCAGTGAGGTCCTTAAGGAACCTCTGGCACACTCTGAAGGGAGAGAGATGCAAACTGTCTCCTGAACACAGACCAAACTGAGGAGACTTCACCATCTTACTGGAATCTTCCTTAAGTGTCAGGTGGGCACAATCACCTTTGGGTTTTGGGGCAAAACAGGCACTGTACCTGCTGCTTGCATGAGGACACACACACACCTGCAGATGCTGTAACCTGCAGAGCACTCCCAGGTGACAAGCGGGACGGTGGGACACAGTATAGAGGATGAGGAGGGTGTGGAGACAATCACAGCCATGTTGGCTCATGACTACACAACCAAAGACATAGATCCTGGAAAATGCTGCCCCAGACCCTAGATGTGTTCTCAAGACTCAAGCCTCACGCATTCTCAAGCATTGGTTTCCACATGGAGAAGTCACCTCTTCTTCCACCCTTTCCACTGATCCCTTAGACACAACACTAATCGCATCTGACGTCAGAATGCCGGAGGTGCGGCCAGGAGAGCTTCCAGCAGTAACCAGTAGAGAGGAAGGAAAGCAGGAAGGAGTTTTAAAGGCACTTAAACCACTATTTTTTTGTCTTACTTTCCAAAGACCACTTGCTCCTGCATAAACAGCAGCCAGGTTCACAAAAGCATCTGAGCACCTAATGCCTTATGGACTGAAGCCATGCACCGATGTCCACTTGGCATTAGGCAAACACCCGTTGGGAACAAGACCTGAATGCCCTTCCCTCTGACAGGAAACTGCTTAAGCACAGAAGAATGATAACCCATATCAAAAAAGGAAAAGAATACGGTCTCTTCTCAAGGTTACCCAGGGTGACAGTGACTCACGGTGTCCGGTGTCCCACAGCTATCTTTAATTTGGGGAAAATCAAAGAGAAACCAAGACGGGCAGTTAAAGCACCCACTGCTCATTTATCCACTGGTGACTGAGAGGTACTTCCACACCCTGACCACCCGGTCAGGCAGGAGGGAAAAGAGCCTGATTCCTTTGCCTCCCCAAATGTTTAGAGTCACACAATTTTGATATTGAGATTTCCAGAAGGTCAGCATTTCTGGTTGCTTTTTCCACTTCTTTCTTTCAAGCAGTGCAAAACCATGAGGATTTCTACTCCGTTAGTATTTCTATCCTGTTAGGATAACCTGTGCAGATTTCTATTCAAGGAGAAAAGAGGGGAGAAGATATGGAAATTGCCTATTGAAAAGCAATTAAAGAGAATTTAACTGGTGCTCAAGTAGAGTCACATAAACAGCACAACCTTTCCCCTGGAAAATTCCAGTTGCATCTTAATTAAGGCCGACAATGCCGGAAGGGAAACTAATGCTGTCCTGAAGTACTGCAAAGTCCTGCCCCGTGCTCCGGCCGGGTTGTCACTTAGGATAAATACCAAGAGCATTAGGGCACTGTACTTCACAATCAGCAACAGCTTTGCAGCCGTTTTCAAAGGATGTAAAACTCACTGAATGGTGACCAAGTATAAACGAAGATTAATTCTAGTAAAACCTTCACAGTTACAGGCCACGGGGACAATAAATATGTGATCAGTGGTGCAAGAAGGTTAATGAAAGGAATGACTGCTGGAAAGAAAGACTTCTGAAAATGCGTGCTGTCACCTCGGCGCTGGATTAGATACGGAAAACCAATACAAAACCAGAGAGAGGTGTCACTGCTAGGACTTAATCAAACAACTTGGACTGATTTTTCTAATGCAGTGGGAAAAGCTGACTTTCAGACTCCAGACACTGAGGAGTGGCCTTTGCCACCTACCAAAATCCAAAGGAGTCTGCGCCCGAAGTCTGGAACGATTTTAGAGAAACCCAGGGCTGCAAACAGCAACTTAACCCTCCCAGCAGCTGCAGCCTTCACAGAATCATGGAATGGTTTGGGTTGGAAGGGACATCAAAGCTCATCCAGTTCCAAACCCCCTGCCATGGGCAGGGACACCTCCCACTGGATCAGGGGTCTCAAAGCCCCATCCAGCCTGGCCTTCAACACCTCCAGGGATGGAGCAGCCACCACTGTTCTGGCCGACCTGGGCCAGGGCCTCCACACCCTCACAGCAAAACATTTCTCCCTAAGATCTCCTCTCTTTCAGCTGAAAACTGTTCCACCTCATCCTGTCCCTGCACTCTGTGATCAAGAGCCCCTTCCCAGCTTTCCTGGAGCCCCTTTCAGTACTGGGAGGCTTCTCTAATGTTTCCCCAGAGCCTTCTCTTCTCCAGGCTGAACAACCCCAACTCTCTCAGCCTGTTTTCAGAGGTGCTCCAGCTCTCGGATCATCTCCATGGCCTCCTCTGGACCTGCTCTAACAGGGTGAGCCTCTGTCCCCACACTGTATGACAGGCAGGGCAGAAAGATCCCTCCCTACAGACCAAGGTGTGGGCCAGGCTCAGGAGAGAGGGTAAAGGTTTGGGTACCTGGCACAAGACTCAGACCCTGGCTACATCTCTGCCTGCACTGCTGCAAACAAGACCTACAAGAGAGAATATGGAAGGGGTGTGAAGGCAGAGAATAGTTGGCAGAGTTTTATCCATTTTTAATTAAAGAACTTAAAAGAGAACTGTAAAACTTCAAGCCTTGCAACACTAGCAAATAAATCCTGTCTCTGATGTTATCTTGTGCTGGAAAATACTGGTTTGTCTGATCATTTCTATGGGAGCTTGAAATTATCACGCGATTTTGATGTTTTCCTCGTGTCTGCCTCTACACCTTCTCACCAGAACAGCTCTGGGTGAATCCTCACACTCAGCTCCAGAGCAGTAACCAACAGCCACTGCTGCCACACCACAGCAGGGACAGCCACGCTCCAGAGAGTCAGAAAACCTGTGAGTTGTGCAGAGCAGGCGGCACACAGAGCCTTCCCACATCACGAGGAGGGGCTCTTGATCAGGGAGTGCAGAGACAGGATGAGGGGGAACGGTTTTCATCTGAAAGAGGGGAGATTGAGATGAGATCTTAGGGAGAAATGTTTTGCTATGAGGGTGGGGAGGCCCTGGCCCAGGTTGCCCAGAGCAGTGGTGGCTGCCCCATCCCTGGAGGTGTTCAAGGCCAGGTTGGATGGGGCTTTGAGACCCCTGATTCAGTGGGAGGTGTCCCTGCCCATGGCAGGGGGGTGGAACTGGATGGGCTTGGAGGTCATTTCCAACCCAAATTGTTCCATGATCATGAGTCACCACAGACAGTCAAGTCCTTTTTGTTTCCTATCTTTCAGTTGACTCGGCAACAGATATAAAAGCCAGCACCACTGCATCAACCAGATCCTCACTGCACTCTGGGGAACACAAAGCCTGGAACAACCAAAGGACTAGATTAGAGCCTACAGTCCCACCATCCACAGCAGAAGCTGCACTGACAACCTCTCGTTGTCACAAAGACAACAAACCATAACGTGGAACACGTGCTTTGGCTGTACCAAACGCCAGCCTGGAGAAGAACAGCAAGCAGAAACCAACCCGTACACCACATTACTGAACAGGCCCTCACAAAAGACAAATACACACAGGAATAAAGAAAACTATCAGTTACACTTTGAGTGTGTCCAAGATACATAAAGCAAACCAGGAAGAAATAAATTGCCTTATTTCCAACAGTTAAGGTAGGACACAACGCTCATTGGCACCAGTTCTACCCAGCAGCTTCAAAACTGCCTCTGCCTTTTTCAGGAGCAGAGCGCTGAAAAGAGACCGATTCTCCAAGAACAGCAGCAAAAACAGGAAAGGAGGTTGTGGTGAGGTGGGTGTTGGGCTCTTCTCTCAAGTAACAAGTGATAGGATGAGAAGAAATGGCCTCAAGTTGTGCCAAGGGAGGTTTAGATCAGATATCTTTACTGACAGAGTGGTGAAGTCCTGGCAGAGGCTGCCCAGGGCAGTGGTGGAGTCTCCATCCCTGCAGGGGTTCAAAACAGTGTGGCCCTGGCAACTTGGGACATGGTTCAGCAGGCACAGTAGGGATGGGCTGAGGGCTGGACTGGATAAGAGGTCTTTTCCAACCTTAGTGATTCTTTAAAGAAGGCTCAGGTATTTCTTCAAAGGGGCAGAGAGTCAAAAGCAGATGAAGTTTTGTTCTGTTCTGAGGCCTGACACATTCCAAAAATGTGAGGAGTTTCCCCAGGAGGGCTCTAATGCTCCATCCCTACAGGTAACCTCACAGACACTGGGATAAAGCACAACGCTGTGCACTTGCCACAAACCTGGTGAAGGCTCTAGAGGGGAAGCTGTATGAGGAGCAGCTGAAGTCACTGGATCTGTTCAGCCTGGAGAAAGGGAGGCTGAGAAGAGACCTCATGGCCGTTTGCTGCTTCCTCACAATGGGATGAGGAGGAGCAGGCACTGAGCTCCTCTCTTGGGTGACCAATGACAGGACCAAAGGGAATGGCAGGAAGATGCCAGAGGAGGGTTAGGTTCGACATCAGGAGCAGGTTCTTCCCCCAGAGGGTGGTGGAGCTCTGGAACAGCTCCCCAGGGAAGCAGTCACAGCCTGACAATATTTCAGCAGCATTTGGCCAAGACCCTCAGCCCCATGGTGTGAATGTTGGGGTTGTCCTGTGCAGGGACAGGAGTAGGAGTCGATGACCCTTCCAACTCAGGACACTCTGTGATTCTACAATTTGCTACAGAAAAGGTCCAGTGACTATTGTGCACTACAAAATGCTGCTACTGAGAAGCACAAGCCAGAATTTTTTAAAAATCCTTATTTCCAACCCATGTCCACACTGGAGAAGCCCAGTTGCAGTTCTCAGTGCAGATCTCACTGCACCCAGGCCAGCAGAGGTGAGGAACTCGGCTCAGCCCCTCCGTGTGAGCCAGCCCACCCAGGCAGCGCTGCTGCGGCTGCCAGGGCAGAGCGCGGCCCCTCGCGCGACCCCACCGCCTTGGAACCCTGCGCCCAATGCTTCAAAGCCTCCCCCACTGCAGCACAATCGGCGCCCGCGCCCCAGGGCTCTCATTCATATGAAACTTCTGAGAATGTGTGTTCACTTTTTAAAAACTAGAAGGCTTTGAAACAAAGTTTTAGCCACAACCATCTACACTCTTGAGTAATCTCACAGAATTCTGCAGCTCTGCTTCTCTTCTGCAGCACAGATTACCTGAATATAGAAAGGAAAAGGAGGAAGAGCGAATGCAATTACCTGTGCAGAATTTACCCCAAAAAGGCCATTCGCCCACAGAGCAGCACTTGGTGCCCTGCGTGGGGCTAGGAGACAGGGCAGTCAGTCTGTCACAGCCAAGCTTTTCATCTTTTGCAGGAATGTTGGCTCAGGGCTAACAGAGATACAAGCACATCGCTCAGTGGATCCTGAGGATGCTGCCCCAACACACACCACTTCCATTCCAGTGCACCACAGCGCTCAGTCTCAGCTAAGGAGGAAGATCCACCACCCATTGGCTTGCAGAGGAAGGGGGAAATGGCATCTTCATTTTGTTGTCTGTAGCCTGGCTGCCAGCTGAGGAACAAGGCTGATTTACTGCCATCCCTTTTCTCCTTGCTGCCCTTCTGCAATTAATTCCTTGGGCAGTTTAAAGGCATTGCAAGAAAAAGGAGTCCCAAAGAAAACCCAACTGTTACTACAGATGAAGAGAAAGAAGCGACAGCATCTCGTCAGCAGGGGCAGAGCTCCAGGCTGGACTCAGGACACTCTCCCTTGACCAGTGGGGATGTCACTGAAAACAGAGGGGAAGAGGAGGAACAAGGTGAAAAGGGAGGCTGGGGCACAAATTTGAATGGGGAAAGGCAGGAAAGGAGGAACAAGTTGACAGGAATTGCTCCATTCTGCTGCCCAGCGAGCATTTCTAACTTGGTATTTTAGTGAGATGTAAGAGCTCTTGGATGTAAAGCAGTGCAAGGAGCTCCTCAGCACAGGATGTGCAGAAACCACAACTACCAAATACCCTGGAGCACAGCCAAGGGGGGCAAATACTGACATAGGCAAAGCTGCTGCTGACCTAAGTGTAAACAGACAAAATTCAAAAGGCCATTAACAAAGCAGCAGGAATAAAACAACCCACCCTTCCCTATCCTACCACACACAGAGTCTGTGGGGCTGCAACACCTGCAGGAACAGAGGAATTTTATACAATTCTACACCGAGGCTGCACCCAGAGTGGTTTGGCTGGTACAGCCACAGCGTCCCAGGGCCTCCCACCAAACCCTGCTCACCCTCTGCAAACAATTCATTAACACGGGCAGGAGGCCTGAACTCCACCCTTCAGGAAAAGGCTCTGCCTCTCTTCCTGATCCAACAGAGACACCAAGGATGGATCCTAAGACTCCGTCAGAGCTGCCAAACGTAGATCCTTCTCTGGGCAGGGGCTGTATGAGAAGTGCATAAGGAGAGCACAGCGTGCAGGGTAGTGACCAGAATTATGTTTCCAAGCTGTGAAGGAGACCAACATGGAAACTGAAGTGCATTCCAGTTGCAGGCCCCCCCCGAGTTACACAGTGTGATCACCAGGGACTGCCTGAAGCTTAAATCTCATCCTGACATTTCCCTTCCAATAATTCCTGCAGACCTTCTACAGTAGTGCCCACCAGTCCAACGAGGCGACTGACTTCTGCATCACTCAGTCAGCATCACCTCTTCCCTCTGCTCCCCAGCTCTGCAGACAATCACAATACTGTCACTAACAAAAGCACATGAACTCTATGCAAAAGAAACCACAGTTTGCTCCATGCAGAGGTAAAGGATTTCAACAGAAGGGTTTAACATCACCACCAGACACAGTCAGAGCACAGATCCCACTGTTCTCTCGCGGTGACAATGCCATACCTTATCACATCTGGTTCTGGGCCTTCGTTCCTGTAAGAGGCCTGAAGTTGTTTCTGTCGTGTGAGGAGGTCATCCACCAAATTCTGCCTCCTGTCGCCCTCCAGCTGCGTGCTGATGGCACTGGGTTAAGGATCAGAATAAAAACCACTCTAATTTTAGAGAGGAGTACTGTTAATTTAATTACATAAAATATAACTGTTATAAATTCCTATGATTAATCAGACCTCCTGGTCATCAAAATTAACCAGAGTAATTAACTCAGGGGAAGGCTGTAACACCCACAGAAGGACAGGTCACACATTTCTGAATGAAATCTGCTGTTACTTTAAACGTGTCTCTGATGTTTACATATCTTCAAGAAAAGTCTCATACAGTGACCACAGCAATGTCCAGGTCATCATCTCAAAATCCTAAGAGAACTGGAAAGTTACTTATTGCCAAAGTAGCAAAAGTATTAAGAATAGCATTTTCCCCTCCAAAATCCAACATAACTCTTTCACTTATTGCTAAGAAGTCCTACACAGTTGATCTCTTCTGTAACTCAGAATCATTGAGTGGTTTGGCTTGGAAGGGACATCAAAGCCTATCCAGTCCCAACCCCCTGCCATGGACAGGGACACCTCCCACTGGATCAGGGGGCTCAAAGCCCCATCCAGCCTGGCCTTGAACACCTCCAGGGATGGGGCAGCCACCACTGCACTGGGAAACCTGGGCCAGGGCCTCCCCACCCTCACAACAAAACATTTCTCCCTAAGATCTCATCTCAATCTCCCCTCTTGCAGCTGAAAACCCTTCCTCTTCATTCTGTCCCTGCCCTCCCTGATCACAAGCCCCTCCCCAGCTTTCCTGGAGCCCCTTTCAGTACTGGGAGGCTGCTCTAAGGTCTCCCCACAGCCATCTCTTATCCAGGCTGAACAACCCCAACTCTCTCAGCCCATCCTTGCATGGGAGGTGCTCCAGCCCTCGGATCATCTCTGTGGCCTCCTCTGGACTCACACCAACAGCTCCAGGTCCTTCCAGTGCTCAGGACTCCAGTTTAAAACATGAAACAGCAGAACGGACCACATTTTAGCGGCAACATCTTGGACTGAGGGAAAGCCCCCACCTGCATGGCAGAGTAACCACAGCAGATTTTCCACCCTCTCCCACATCACAGAAAGGTCAACGAGTTGATGTTTACGCAGATACATTTGGTGTGTTGATACAGCCCGAAGCAGTAACTCCTTCAGCTGATCAATCTTCTCACCGAGGTTCTGCAATGACGATCTGATAATCACATTGAGCTGAAAGGGAAGAAAGAAATTGGGTTTTGAGTCTGATTTATATTTGCATTAAATCTCTACGTGCAAGCGGCCACGCACTTCACTGTGGCAGAGCTGTTTGCAGGACTCCACTCTGAACCTGCCTCAGACCGCAGCGGGAACGGCACCGCTCAGCACTCTGCTTACAAAACAACGAGACAGGAGATCCACCAACAGAACCCCAGCGTGTTAACGCTGTTTAACAGGGAGAGCTGCTTCCCAGTCCTCATAAACACACTGTGTTGTGTCGGAAAAATATTTCAGCACATTTGAATATTTTCCACTCAGTTTTCCAGCTCTTTCCTCTGATCTCTGACATAAACACAGGCACTGGCTTCTTCTGCCACCAGGTTTCTTTCCCAGCCTCCAGGATAAGAGGGAAGGTTGCTACAGGTTCAGTCATTCCCTCCACTGAACTTCTCCACCTTTAAACTAAAGATCCCAAAGAAATTTCAATCTCTTCCATTTCCCCACTCCACAGCACCCAGGACTGCTGATCCTGTCTCAAAACCATGGAATCACAGAATGTCCTGAGTTGGAAGGGACCCACAAGGACCCTCGAGTCCAACTCCTGTCCCTGCACAGGACAACCTCAACATTCACATCATGGGGCTGAGGGTCTTGGCCAAATGCTGCCATTTGGAATATTGTCAGGCTGTGACTGCTTCCCTGGGGAGCTGTTCCAGGGCTCCAACACCCTCTGGGGGAAAAACCTGCTCCTAATGTCCAACCTAACCCCCCACCTCCGCATCTTCCTGCCATTCCCTTTGATCCTTTCATTGGTCACCAGAAAGAGCTCAGCACCTGTTCTTCCTCCTCCCAGCGTGAGGAAGCAGCAAACTGCCATGAGGTCTCCCCTCAGCCTCCTCTTCTCCAGGCTGAACAGACCCAGTGATTTCAGCCACTCCTTACACAACTTCTTCTCTAGACCCTTCACCAGCCTTGTGGCCTCCTCTGGACACTCTCCAGTCGTTTGATGTCCTTTTTATCCTGTGGTGCCTAAAGTTGAACACAATACTTGAGGTGGGGAACCAACCTGCCAGAGACGCAGACACATCTGTTCCTACTAAAAACGTAGTTAAGTTGTTCATACTTTTGCTGCAAGCAAGCCTGAGGTTTGTGGGAATCCTCCTCCTCTCTCCCCACCCCTTCCCAAATGAGGCTGACATTATCCTCCAGGCTTTTTCTCCTTAAATGTTATTTCTTTTCATCCTAGTTATGTACAATGTACAGGGAAAAGACACTGTAACTGCAATTAACTATGCAAGCCATCCTCGTTAAGCCCTCATGTGCTTCTCGTTTACAAGACATCAGCCCCACCGCGCGGTTTAATGGGCAGCAGCCTCATCCACTCCCTGTGATGCACTGGCAAGAGAAGGAATATTTGCTTTGGCTCATTTCTGGAGACATGGAGGCAGCAGCCAGAGTCCAGCGTCCCACAGAGCGGCCGCCATGCTGCAGGGGTCCTGCCTGCAACGAAACTGCGCAGGGATGGGGCAGGAGAGCCCAAAGTCCCCTGACAGTGTCAGGAGTTCAAAGCTCTCTGAGTGATCTCAAACCCTGCTGAACACTGCAAGGGAGCAGCCACAACCGCGCTGCAGCAGCCTCGAGAGCACTCAGCCAAGATCCACCCAGCAGCCCAACGCGATGGCGATGTCTCCAGAAGCAGGCTGGGAGACAAATGGTCTTAGGGAAGCCCTATCGCCGCATGTCCTCTGGCTCTGCAATCAGGTTATAAAGGGTCTTTTCCCTTCCCATGTACTTGTGTCCAGGTGCAGAGTGCTGCACTTCACTGACCCAAGGTGTCCCCTAACACACAGCGCCCGCTGCTACTCCAGCCAGAAACCACAGGGCTGTAACAGTGGATTTTCATTAGAGGGAAAACCAGCAATGGAAGTTTTAAGACCAGTTCAGCACAGCAGAGTTCACAGACACTGTCTTGAAACCTTTTCCCCACAGTTTTTTTTCCCAGTTTAAATTGTTTGCTCTATTTTTTGCTTCACATTAAGTTTTTTTAGCCACGCTAAAGGCAAAATACTATAAAAATAAAACCTTGTTTACATCCTCCCCACCTGGCAAATATTGTACAACGAGTTTTTCCTCCATTAAAACACCCAGGAGTCACAGAGCAGAGGGCTGCTCAGCTGTGGAACGTGCGTTTCTGTTATGAAAACAACTCTTTCATTGTTGGAAACTTGTTTATAGTAGAATCAAACACCACAGAATAGTCATCTTTAACTGTTAATGGATTAAAGGGAAACTGAGCTTGGAAAACACAGGGCATGGAACAAATGATTTTATGAAGAAGTCAGCCAACTGTGTAATGTTTCCCTAAAACACAACCCAGGAGTGGGACGGTGCAAGACGAGGCTGTCCTGGGGATTTTGCAGCAATACAGATAGAGAACTTTGTCCTCTATAAATACAGGTGGATTAAGCAGCGACCTCTTTATTGGTCTTCTATTGCTTGAGCATAATCTGTACAATTCCTAATACTTTATCATTTGAGAGGGAGGTGAACCATCACTGCTATGCCTTCCTCTCAGTCCTACAGACAGAGAAAGCACCTCTCAAGTTCCACTTTTTTCAGTCTTCTGAAACCCCTAGTTCATCCCTGTCAGATTCCAGTCAGTAGTTAAACAGCATGGATGATTGTACAAAGCCCACACGACTCTCCTCAGTTCCACTTGGAGTCCTATGTCCAGCTCTGGAATCCCCAACAAAAGAAGGATATGGATCTGTTGGAGCGAGTCCAGAGGAGGCCACAAAGACGATCCAAGGACTGGAGTACCTGTGCTATGAGGACAGGGTGAGAGAGTTGGGGTTGTTCAGCCTGGAGAAGAGAAGGCTGTGGGGAGAACTTCGAGCAGCCTCCTAGTACTGGAAGGGGCTCCAGGAAAGTTGGGGAGGGGCTTTTTATAAGGGCCTGGAGTGACAGGATGAGGGGAAATGGATTTAAACTGGAAGGAGGAAAATTTAGATTAGCCATTAGGGAGAAATTCTTCACAATGAGGGTGTGGAGGCCCAGGTTGCCCAGGGAAGCTGTGGCTGCCCCATCCTTGGAGGTGTTCAAGGCCAGGTTTGGAAGGGCTTTGAGGCCCCTGATCCAGTGGGAGGTGTTCCTGTCCATGACAGGGGGTTGGAACTGGAGGGGCTTTAAGGTTCCTTCCAACCCAAATTCTATGACTCTATTTCTCCAAAGGAGACATTCCAAAAATGACATTTTGTTTCAAAAGCTATTTTTATGTTTATTTTACATTTATTTAAAGCTATTTTACATTTATTCCAGCAAAGAGACAGGCAGGGGACATTCAGTGATTGCACATCACACTACAGCCCTGCTACAAAAAGGGGCCCAGTCTGCAAAATAAACCATTCCGTAGCTTTTTAATTATGCAAATGACTACAAAAGACTAAGTCAAGGGCTTGCACACTCATCTTAACACAGTTGAGGGAGAAGTTAACAGCAGGATCCCTCGCATGTGTGATCGAGGAGGCTCCTGTGCTCCTTGAAGGGAAGGACAAGGCTTTCAATCCCACAGAACACAGCCTCCTGAGAGCCTTTTTATTTTATCTTTTAAACAGGAAGTGTGAAAAGAGGAAGAACATAATATTCCTGGGTAACCTTCAACTTCTGCTGATCAAACATATTTAACTCTGCTCTTACGCTTTCTTAGAAATGTAGCTTAAAAAGGTCGCAAAGTTCATATTTCATCTGACTACAGCCACTACAGAACGACATAAGCAAGTCAGCTGTGTGGGGAAGAAAACACCTATTCAATATTTACACAGAAGCTGACATGTCAGTTAGAACCTCCTCGACTCAGGATCTCTGAACACAGCTCTGTCCTGGCAGTGACAGCCTGGAGCAGTCGGCAGTGCCTGCCCAACACTCCCCCACTTCTCCCTGTCTCCCTCCGTAACACCACCGTCACTGCATGCAAAAAGGATTCAGTACTGTGAAATCCAAGGCTGTTTAGGTGACACTGAGAAGCGACCGTTAATTTAGAGATTGTGTTCTTGTTCTCTTTGCAGAACCCTAAGGAACACAGGGCTGATACTGGGGCCCGGCCGACACGATTTGCAAACCATAGCACCCACAGCCTGAGCCAGCCCAGCCCCAGAGCCAGGCGGGCGATGGAGCCCCAAACCTCCCCCCAGCGCTGCTGCTCACCTTGACCCCCAAACTCTGACCCCAAATCCTGACCCAGGCCCTCTAACTCCGACCCTCTAACCTTGACCCCCACCCTCAAAGCCTGGCCCTAACCGTAAAACCCAAACCCCGATAAAAAACCCTGACGCCAATCTCCAATCCCTCACCCCAACTCCCAAACCTTAGCCTTGATCCAATTCCCGACTCCGACCCCCAAAACTTAACCCCAACCCCCAAACCCTGAGCCTCAAACCTTAACCCTGACCCAATCTCTGACCCCAATCTCTGAACCTCAACCCTGACCCAATCCCTAAGCCCCACCCCGAAACTGTGATCCCCAAACCTTAACTCTGTCCCAAACTCTGACCCCAACCTGCAAACCTTAACCTTGACCCCAAACCTCCGGCCACACCCCCCACCCACAGCCAGACCCTCGGCTCCCACAGCTCCATCCCTTCACCACCACTTCGAGCAGCGACAGCCAGGCCCCCGGTGCCCGCTTTGGCCGCACCTTGGCCGCGCTCTCCCCATTCCGCTGGTGCCGGTGCCGCTCGCGGATCCTCTCGGCGATCTCCTGGGCCAGCTGGCAGGCGGTGTCGTACAGCGGGAGCCTGTGGACAGCAAGGAGTGCGCTCAGACCGGCCCGCGGCACGGACAGGGCCTCAGCCCAGAGCCCTGCGCCCCGGGCAACAGTGACAGGGGTGCGGTACCACCGGGGCCCTGGAACCGGCGGGATCCGGTACCGCCAGACCCTGGAACCTCTGACAATCCAGAATCACCAGGATCCGGTACCGCCGAAGATCCAGAAGCATCAAATCCGGTACCACTGGAGTGCTGGATCCACCGGGGTCCGGTACCGCCAGGGCCTGGAACCACCGGGATCCGGTACCGCCGGGGATCCAGAACCACCGGGATCCGGGAAACCGAGCAGCCCCGAGCGATCCCGGGGGCCGGAGCGGAGGAGCTGGGGACCGGACCGGCACTCACCACGGGTCTGGAGCCATCGTCGCCGCCGCCCGGAAGAGCCCGCGGTTCCGGGTCGCTCCGCGGGGACGGCGGCCGCCGAGGGACAAACTGCGCCGCGCGCAGCTGCCAGCAGCTGGGACTGGGAGGGGCAGGGCGGGGCTGAAGGGTGCAGGGATTCAGGGGTACAAGGGCGCAAGGTGCAGAACTGCAGCGATTCAGAGATGCAGGAGTGCAGGGGGTGCAGAGATTCAGGGGTGCAGGGTCGCTGGGGTAGAGGTTCAGGGGTGCAGGGACTCGGGTGTCCAAGGAGGCAGGGATTAAGGGGTTCAAGAGTGAAGGGTGTGGGGTTGCAAAGATCCAGGATTCAGGGATTCAGGGATATCGGGGTGCACGGTGCAAAGATACAGGATGCAGGGATGCAGAGGTGCAGGGTGTACGGTTCAGGCTGCAGACGTCCATGGGTGCAGGGCTGTAGGGGTGCAGGGCTGTAGGGGTGCAGAGATGCCCAGTACGGAGCTGTGATTGTCCCCAGCCCTGCCCTGGCCCTCCTGCTGGCTCTGCCCACGGCCCTGCTAGGCTTGCCTCATTTTTCTCCGCCCCTCCTTTCTTCCTCCTTCCTTCCCCTTTTATATTTCTCTCCTCCATTCTTCCTCTATCCATCGTTCCTCTTCCCTTCCTTCTCCTCCCTCCCTACCTTCCTCCCTCCTTCCTCCCTTCTCCTTGCTTCTCCCTTCTCCTACCTTCTCCACTCCTTCCTCTCTCCTTCCTCCTTCCTGCCTCTCCTCTTCCTCCTTTATTTCTTTTCTCCCTCCTTCTTTCCTTCCTCCTTCCTCTCTCCTTCCTCCATCGGTCCTCCCTCCTTCCTCCTCCCTCCCTCCCTTCTCTCTCTCTCCTCCCTCCCTTCTCTCTCTCTCCTGCCTTTTTCCTCTGTCCAGCCTCCCTCTCCCCTCTCCCAGCCCACCTTCAGGTGACAGTCACGGCCTCCCCCTGCCCTGTCGCCCTGGTCCCCGTTCCCTTGCCAGCAGCAGCAGGCAGGGCCGGGCCGCCGGGAAGCAGCCGTGACACCGGGTGGTGTTGACACTGTCAATATTTTGCCTGCCAAGGGCTCTGCAGTAACCGGCGGCCACAGCAGCCTCCATCTGAGCCCAGAGAGACTTTTCCACACCTGATCCACCAGGATTTGGCCTCTCCTGTTTTTTTTAAGGCGCGGATGATGACACAGATCAATGTGAACACAAACATGGATATGGGTGCCTGAAAAGCAGCACCAAGGCTCTGATAGTGCTATTTTATTGCCCTCACAACCTGAGGCTGCTGCGGCACTGCTCTGAAGTGTGATAATGAGCGCATCCTCGTCACCACGGTTACGGGGGGCACTCGGATCTGGTGCTGAAGCCCCTTGGCTGGGGCAACTCTTGAGTGCGGAGTGAGAGGGCGGCACTGTGGTGGAGGGGCTGACACCAATGGTCTCGATTCCAGTGCTCGGGATGGTGCGGCCATGGTTAGGATGGACCCACTTGAAGTGTCCTGGGCACCACGCGAAGCACTGTGGGGCAGCTCAGGGAGCCCCGCTGGCCCCGGTGTGGGCTTCGTACGCGGGGACACTGCTCGTCTCTCCCTCTCTCTTTGCACATCCAAACCGGGCTGGCTCCTCAAGCAAGCAGTGAGCATGAAACATTGATGTCCTCCAGCTGCGCCACTCGTCTGGAGCCAGTGCGGCCTCTACATATTTAATTTTTTCTCCATTAAAACCACATGAAGCCATGATCCATTTTGCACTTTCCCTAATTCCCTTCCGTTCCCTGTCTCGGAGTGGAACATCTGCCAGGGAGCAGGTGAGTGGCAGGGGGAGCTGTGGGAAGATTCAGGGCTTCAGCCTGTCAGGGAGAGGTTTTGCTGTCCTAGGAAAAGCAAACGAGGAGCAAGCAGCCAGCAAGGTCCAGGGAAGAGCACCAGGACAAAGGATTTGAGTTGGAGAGAGAACAAATAACTCCATGGCACTGAGAACTGGAGCAGGATGCGGCACCAGGACCCTCAGAAGCCCCTGGAGTGTTTCTGGGGACCATCACTCACCCCTTTGGATGTGGCATGTGGAGCAGAGCCACCCATCGAGTGTGCAGACAGGCTTAGGGTGCAGAGTTAGAGCTTCCCACTGTGGCTCAACCCTTGTCTCCCACCCACACAGGACCCTGGGCTCCTTTTGCTGACACAGCCCTTCGCCTCCACTTCCCCAGGCCTTCCCCAGTTTGCCAGAAGGAGAGGGGTGGCAGGATAGCCATGCTGCTCCCATCAGATTTTGCCATATCATGGAGGGAGTGCTTTATCCAGATAGGAAAGGGTCTGCAGAGGGACAGCTCTCACCTGCCCCAAGCCCACTGCCATCAGCAGATGCTCAGGCATGCACTGCAGGGGCAGGCAGACCCTGCAGACAGCAAGGCAGGAACAACCCACAGCTGCAGTTAACACATGGGGGAAAATTCAGATTTTTTTAAGGGAAAAAAAAGTTAAACAATTTTAAGATGCCTATAAAAATGCAGCCTGAACTGTGGGTTCTCCAGGTCTCAATGTCAGACGGGTGCGATTCTGCTGGGAGCATCTCTTAGCCGTTGGAGGGTGCTTTTCCTTCAATTCGGCTCTTTTGCATATAAATAAAACAGATTGTAGTTCTGCAAAGCCTTTTGAGGCAAGAGCCGATCGATAAAGGCCATTTCAAAGGGACAGACTGGAAATGCTGAAGCACCAGAATTGCGCCTGCAAACGGTCGCATCCTGTGCTCCCGCTGTGTGCGGAGGAGGCATGGGGTGCTGCCGGCTGCACAGCGGCATCGCCAGATTTCGTCTGACGGGAGTGAAGAACACGTCCAGCACAGTCCCAGCGCACCCATCCCTGAAAACCATCCCCGTGGGCGCACGAGGCGCTCATGGAAAGGCGTCACCCCTCCCCTGTCACCCGGTTCCTGGCACTCGCTGCTCGCGTGCTTCTCTTTCCGATCCCCGAGGACCATCCAGCGGGAAGCGGTTGCAAACCCAGCGGCTGTGTTGATGTTTCCTTGGTTCAAGGACAGGCGATCGCGGCAGCGGGCGGTTCGGTGGCTCCAGTCCTCTCTCACCCCGTGATGCCAGCAAAGGGAGTAACCCCACAGCGGGAAAATGAAGGTTATCCTTGGAGAAAATAAATGCTTAAGTTTAATGGTCGTGTTGTTTGATGGTTATCTCATCCCCGGGGGCTGTGTCCCCCTCAGTGCAAAACTGGGGCAGGAAGGGGCGATGCGGGTGCAGGAGCTGCTCCACCCCTCACCCTATTTACACCAAATAAACCTCCTGTGCCAGCAGGCTGGCGTTTGCCTTAAAAGCCGGGACAGGGGACAGGGACAGAGGGGACGCGGCAGCGCGGTGCTCCGGAGGGCGGCACATTGCTGCAGGGAGAGCTCACCCTGCCCGGCTCCCCCGGGAGGGCGGCCGGTGGCCTCCCCATGGCCAAGCCAGGCAACAACACGGGTACCGGGCAAGGTGAGTGAGCCGCAGCCAGGGACGTCTTGCTCTGGGGCATCATGGAATCATGGAACGGGTTGGGTTGGAAGGGACCTCAAAGCCCATCCAGTTCCCATCCCCTGCCGTGGGCAGGGACACCTCCCGCTGGATCAGGGGGCTCCAAGTCCCATCCAACCTGGCCTTCAACACCTCCAAGTATAGGACAGCCACCACTTCTCTGGGCAACCTGGGACAGGGCCTCCCCACCCACACATCCAGCAGAGGAGAAGGGCTGGAGCAGACCCACTTTTCCATCCATGACACCCCTGGCATGTCCTGGAGTGGGCAGAGCTGAGGTTGCTGGGGCAGCAGCAGCTGTATGGGCTTGGATCGATGATCCTCAGAGCAGGGCTTTCCTGAAGTAGCCAGCTGCCAGGACAAGGTCAATTTGGAGACCACAGCAGTAAAAACAGCCTCATTCCAATCCCAAAGTTCATTTTAGCCTGGTTTCTCTAGTCAGAAGCCCATCTGTCTGCCCTCAGTGTCTGTCTGTCTTCAAAGTAGGGACTCAGGCTGAGCAGCGACCGGTTACAGCTGCTGCCCCTTCCCTGATGGGAACTGAACCTCATCTGCTGGGTTTGATGAACTTGAGCAGGGGCCAAGCCGAGCTGGAGAGTAGGAGCCAGCACCAGACCCAGGATCACCCCAGGCGCTCAGACCCCCTCGAGGTGCCACCACGAGCTGCCACATGTACAGCACACAGGGTCAAGACCCTGCTGTCCCCTCGAGTCCCCTTGGGGCGGTGGCAGAGAGGTTTGGCTCGATGCAAATCCATCCTGGGCTCCACATCCCAACTGAGCACATCCAAGACAAATACATCAGAGAACTTGTGTGCTAATTGACTTTATCCTTGCCAATTAACTGCTGTCCAGCAGAAGTCACCCATGCAGAGACAACTTCCATGTTTCTTCCTACAGGGTTCAGAGCTGAGCCCTCTGCAAACCCCAGGAAAATGCTGCTGATTTCTCTCTAGGAGGAGCCCAAACCCTGCTCTTCCCAGCCCGGTGCTGCTGGCTGGCACAGCCCTCCTATGATTCTGGTGGTGGAAGCCCCTGCAAGAGTCACTGAGGAACGTTGGGTCTCCAAGGGTCTCCCAGATGCTCTCCAGCCCCTATGTGCATTCACCTGGATGGGGTCTCACCGGGTGCATAGGGGAGACAGAGGCCCTTTGGCACCTCACAGACTATGACCCCATGCTTGGCGAGCCACTCGCACTACAGCATCTTCTCCTTGCACCTTCTCTCTGGCACCCAAGCAGCTGGATGGCACCAGGACACTGGCAGGAGGCACTAAGAGGGAGAGCAACCACCTGAACTCTGCCTGGGGTCATAGCAGCCTGGTCCTGGGCTGCCAGACCTGGACAGGACAGGACGTTGCCTCCTGCCCTGCTCTGCCCTTGACAGGGGACATGATGCAAATGGTCCCTCTCGCTGCCAGTGCCCCTTGGGTCCTCACTGGCTGTGAGGTCCCTCCTCGCTCCTGCACACCTGGGCTGGGACGGAGCTGCTCACCGTCCTTGGTGCTGTGACAGTGCTGTTCCACAGGCAACCCTAGGGGACAGAGACCATGTCCCTGCTTTCTGCACCTTCCTCTCTGCAGGTCATGGGCTGGGAAGTCAGGAGGGGTGCAAAGCCCCTCATGTGTGGTGAAGCAGCCCCAACGCCCAGCTGAAACCTGACCCCACATCTCCCTGAGCCCCAATACCCAGATGGAGCCTGGCCCCACATCTCATCTCCCTGAGCCCCTGGGCACTGGTTTCACTGGAGGGGCTGAGCTTTTGTCCCCCAGCCCCGTGGAAGCAAAGCAAGTGGCTCCAGCCAGGCAAAGCCTCTTGAAACCTTTCCCTTTGGGAGGGGGTGGGGGGTGGAGAATAACTATTGAAATACAAGATATCACTTCAAAGCGCCGTCAGCCAGGGTGAAATGCTGTCAGGTGGTGCGGTGAAGTGCATTGAATAAAAGTTCTTTGTCCTACAGAGACTTTCGGCTCCTCTCCAGTCACCGTCGTGATCACCTCCGAGGTGGACACCTGGGACATCGACACCTCCTCTTGTCTGGGCTGTGGACAGTTTGTGGATTGGGACAGGCTGCCAGACCCCAAGCAGCAGGCAGATGTCCCCCGGGACATCCTCCACAGGCCCCCAAAGGAGCTGAAGAAGCTGGCAAGGGATGGCTACTGGGCGACAAGTCATGCTCTGAGAGCCCAGGTGTACCACCAGCTCATCCAGCAGGTCACCTGCCGGCTCGTCACCCCCGATTCTCTCGTCTACAGGGACGTGGTGAGTCGGCTCTTTGGTAAGCTGAGTGTGAGCTCCCACCCTTTGCCCGAGTTCCTGGAAGGGTGCTCCATGCCCACGTACTGCCTCAACCTGGCAGGGGTCACTGCTTTGAAGAAGATCCTCATCTGTGTTGGCAATCTTTTCCCTGACATAACCTACAGCCCAATCCTCCCCTCGCTGGTGGCTCTGCTCCTGCACTACAGCAAAGATGAAGCCCAGTGCTTCGAGAACATCTCTCGCCTCATCGCCAGCAACGCTCCCCACACCAGCTACATCGACCAGTCCTTCCTGGCCCACCAGGCTTCTTGCATGACTTTTGGAGATCTGGCTAATAAGCACTGCCCAGCAGCTCACAAACTCATAGCCAGCACTTCTGAGAATGTCTTTGAGGTCTATTCTGAATGGTTATCGTGGCTCTTTCACGACCTCCCCTTCAATTACGCCATCCGTGTCTTTGATGTCTACCTGCTGGAGGGGCAGAAGGTCCTCTACCGCATCGCTCTGGCCTTGCTGAAGCAGTACAGGCTCTCAGCCACCTCTGCTGAGCTGGAGGGGACGGACATCAAGGCAGACCTGCAGGCTTTTGTGCAGAACATTGCTGAGCATGTGACTGTTGACAAACTCCTCGAGAGAGCCTTTGGCATCCGGCTGTTCTCCCGCAAGGAAATCTGGCTTCTCCAGATGGCCAACAGGAAGGCATTAATGGAGAGGGGCATAACCATGATGCAGAGCAGGTAAGGAAACCTCTCTTTTTGCCAGCTTTTGGGGCTAAGCAGAAAAAACACCTATTACAGTGAAGATAAAAACATGGGGTGAGCTTCAGCTTGGGCTCTGGGGGGTGCCTCGCAGCCCCTCATGGGGTCCCTGTTAGGAGGCACTATGCAGTCAGAGCTAGCAATGCTGACAGAGAGTTCACTAAGCCAAAAGCAAAATAAAACCTGATGCACTGGGGCTACACCACTAAAAGCATATGGGCACCCCGGCTCAGCACTAATGAGCGTCCCCCTGGCACAGGCAGTCCTTCCATCTGGCTGTGGACTTGCAGAACTTCAGCTCCAGCATTGTAACAGCTCAGGAGATGCGCATCATCTGGTCCTGGATCCCTGAGCGCTTCTCCCTCTTCCCTCCACTGCTGCTCTTCTCCACCTCAGAAGATGGGTGCAGCCTGCAGAGGTAAAGTGTTCCCTGCCCGTTGGGTCAGGTCAGGTCAGATGGGCCACATACAGGGGTTGGTGGCACAGAAAAGAGCAACACACAGTGTCCATGGGGTGTATCTGAGGCCTCCTGGGGATCTTCTTAGGCTTGATCCAAGATATTGAGTGTTTCGTGGGCCAGTGCTGGCTGAAAGGGAGAGGGCTGAGGCTCAGCCAGATGGCAGTTGGCACCTTGGTACTGCATGAAAGGTTGAGCCCTGCAGATGGACCTCCCCATGATGAGCATTCTGTGGTTGGCCAGGTCCAGCTAGCATGCCATTCCTGGGGCACCAGCTCCCTCCCAGCAGCACAGAGCACCGAGCAGCTTCTAGACACAGCAGCCAGTGCTGTGGCTCCAGATTGAGCTGGAAAATGAGTTTGCCAATGACTTCCCAATCCATGAAGAGCAGAAACCCTTCACTGATCTGAGGCTGCCTTCACAGGAATGTGTTTGGGCAGTAACCCAAACCCTGCTCCTCTGTAGGAGCACATTAAGCTGAGAGGGACCACTCAGAGAACAGGCAGAGCTCAGGACAGCGGCAGAGCAGGTAGAGACATCCTGCAATGGGGAAGACATCAGACTCTCTAAATTCAAGTAGAAGAGCCCAAGTTTCATGGCCAATGCCCAAAATTGCAATGGAAAGACCAGTGTCATCTCTGGAGAAAACCTAAAGGCCCAGTGACAATGGTCAATGGCCACGGAGCAAAGAATCATAGAATCTGTAAGGTTGGAGAAGACCTCTAAGCTCACCCAGTCCAACTGTCAGCCCATCCCCACCCTGTCTGCTTAACCATGTCCCCTGGTGCCACAGGCACACGCTTTTTGATCCCCTCCAGGGATGGAGACACCACCACTGCCCTGGGCAGCCTCTGCCAGGGCTTGAAAACTCTTTCTATGAAGGAATTTTTTCTGATATCCAATCTCAATGTCCGCTGGCACAACTTTAGGCCATTTCCTCTCATCCCATCACTTGTTACTTGGGAGAAGAGACCAACAGCCACCTCACCACAACCCCCTTTCAGGAGCTGCAGAGAGCAGTGAGGGTTCCCCTCAGCCTCTTCTCCTCCAGACTAAAGAGTGCGGTGGGAAGCAGGGACACCCCTGCAACGCTCGGTTGCCAGGGAGCTTCTCTACAGGGACAGCATCTCAGCACCAAGCGGGAAGGGAAGCCGAGCTCTCTGAGGACACTGCCCATGCCGACCATGCCCCATGGGTTTCAGGGTGATGTTTCAAGGTGGGGCTGTGATGGTAGCGGCTCCATTAGCACCAAGAGTGCCCCAAGCCCACGAGAGGCTGCAGTGGTGCAGCCCTGTGCTGGGAAGCTCAGCGCTGCGCCTTCCCAAGGCAGCAACGGGGTGCAGAGCCCAGATTCCAAAGCACAACCACATTAAAAGTGAGTTTGTTTGACAAACCGCCCCACAAAGTGTTTCCCCAGCCTGGAGCCTGAGGGGGGGCTAGGGTGGGGACAAAGTGTTTGAATTTATCAGAACTATTACCTGCTTCACCAAGCCAAAATGATGTCTCAAGATGCCCCATCAGCCAGCCCTCCTGCTCCCGCACCAACAGCTCTGTGAGTATGACTTTCTGCTGATCTCCTGCCACTCAACAGGAGAAGAGTCTCCACCACTCTCTGCTGTCCTTTACAGCCTCGCGCTTGTCGCGTGCCTGGGCTCTCTGGGTCTCAAACCCCACCAACCCAGCCTCCTTGTTCACCTGCACAGGTTCTACACATGCTGTGAAGGCTATGAACCGACAGTGCTGCTCATAAAAACCACGGAAGGGGAGGTCAGTATTTCCCAAGGTGCGCTGGTGCCGACGTGGGGAAGGGGACAGGGGGGTTGACACCACTGGTGCTTCTTGGCGCAGCCGTGGGACTGCATGGTCCCTCTCCTGCCCTGCTCCAAAGCTATCCCAGCTCTCAGGAGAGGACAAGCAAGAGCGACTTTCATCGCAGGCTGGTCCCAAGGGTGCTGCTGGGGGGGACAAGGGAGGAGCCAGTGGGATGGAGAGGCCAGGAGTGACCACGAATTTTATTGCAAATACAGACTAAACCATGAATCTTTGCTGAGCATGAAAGCAGTCTTTGCTCTCCTGAAGTCAGCAGATGCTTTGCCTGAGCCAGGATGTGCTTTCAATGCATAAATAGAAGGATCTCTCTCTGATGGGAAGAGCAGCCCCACGAGGGAAATAGAGGAGAAATAAGGACAGCATCTTCAGGATTTGAAAGCTGTGAAATACCTGCAATACCAGGCTCCTCCCGGGGACTCCAAGAGGGGCTTGTAAAGCTGTGTTTTATCTCCCCACTCTTCATGGAACAGTGGAGGCGAGTTCTGTAAATTGCTCAGGCATCCCAAAGATTTATTGATCGACAGTCCTGGTTCCCCCAGCCTGACATTTCAGCGTGGTGCGGAGATAAACATCCTGCCACCTCCCAGGGCCTGGGCAGTGAGGGAAGGTGACATACAAAACTTGTTCTCTACACATTTTAGCTCATTTTATCCCTTTTCTCATACCAAGGACAGGCACCATTTCCCTCCTCTCAGTAGGACCCTCCAGCCATGGTCATGTCAAGGACATCCATACCAGGATCAGCCTGATCACGGGTGGAAGGAGTGGCCAAAACACCTGGAGAGCAGGGGCTGATCCTCCCAGGTTTGGTTCAGAGCCCTGTAGGTAAAGAAAAACCTGTTACCTGAGTCTTTGTTGTTTTGAAACACAGTTTTCCTAAAGACTCATGGAAGAGGTGACCACCTCACCCGGGGCCAGCTGAGGGCAAAGGACTCCTTGACCAAAGTGTGTTGTAATGCTGCCATAGAATCACAGAATGGGTTGGGCAGGGACACCTCCCACTGGATCAGGGGGCTCCAAGCCCCATCCAACCTGGCCTTGGACACCTCCAAGTATAGGACAGGGGCCTCCCCACCCTCATTGTGAGGAATTTCTTCCTAACGTTTCATCTAAATGTTCCCCCTTCCTGTTTAAAGCCACTGTCCATACAACCCTTTGAGCCATGGAGTGGGCTTGGAGGTGGGAAGCACAGGTCCTGACCCCAAGCCCAGGCCGGAGAATGCACTGGCACAGCCAAACTGGCCCTGCTCAATCAACCTCTGCTTCAAGACGACACCACCCAAGTCTCCCAGAGCCACCCTTTAGGTGCGAAATGGAGTGGAGTCACCTCCAGAGCAGCAGGGATTGTCAGGGCAGGGTTTAGCTGGTGCAGCAGGATTTGGCTCTCCAGTTACCTGGGTATCTCATGGATCTCTCATGGAGCCCTCCTCCCCCAAAGGCGATGGCCAATGTGCCCTGGTTGTTCCAAGCCCATCTGTTCCCCCACTGACAGCTCCTTGTGCTCTCTCCTAAAGGTGTGTGGGGCGTTTCTCTCCTCCGACTGGAGCGAAAGGAAAAAGAGTGGGGTGACATCAGGCTTTTTTGGGACAGGGGAGTGCTTTGTGTTCACTGTAAGTCCCATTTTATTTCTCAGTTTATGCTGATGGATTTGTCTGTTACTTTTTCCTTCCTCTCTGACAACTTAGGGCACGGTGGCACCAAGCTGCTCCCTTACCATGGTCCCTCCGCTGTCCCTTAGCTCTGGCAAGAGGCAGCAGCATGGAAACTGCTGTGCTGGAGCAGAGCAATTGGAGAGCAAACTCCTGCCTTGGGGTTGCCAGCTTGTCCCGAGCCCCCGAGCCAATGTGCAATAACCCTGAATGGGTCTTGGAGCACCCTCCTGGGATGAGAGCAGGGCAGGTTTCTAGAAGGCGCATTCCCAAATCAGTCCCGGTGTCCCTGTGGAGGCAGCAGGCTGAGTTGGTCCAAAAGATCCTGTTGGCAAAGTCCAGCATCCCTTCGGTATCCGACCAGCATCCATCCAGCACCCACACAGCAATGTTGGCAGTGCAGGTTTGCCCATCTCCAGCAGCACGTGGTGAAGACAAAACCAATTTCTCAGCCACAGCCACCTCCAGAGCAGCCCTGGCACTGCCAGGATGCTTTGTTCACTCCCTGCCCCAGGTCTGGACCTGGCATGCAGAATTTGGCCCTCACACCACCTGGCCAGGCTGGTGGTCTTCCCGCAGTGATGGGGAGATGTCCCAGAGGACAAGGCTCACAACGTTTCTCCTCTTTCCAGGTGCGCCCTGACACAGAGAGGTATGAGTGGGTGTTCATCAAGAAGCCAGAGCTGGCCAAAGCCGTGCCACGCTCACGCCAGCGCTCACCTTCCCCCTCTCCCACGTTTCTCCTCGGCTCCTCCCCGGATGGCCGTGGCACCAGCTCAAACCATCTCACTGTGCCCACGCCGCAGAGGAAGAGCCATCTCTCCCCATTTCTGGCCATCAGGCATTTCCTCCTGCCCTCCAAAACAGCCTCAATGTTCATGTCTGGGTCTCAGGAAGGGATTATTATCGGTAATTACCGAACAGCAATCACGTGCCCACCAACACACAGCGCCAAAAGGGGCTTTACTTCAGATCAAAATCTGAAAAGATCTGGTCAAGGGAGATTAAGTCATCCCTCTCCTCAAATGAGCAGGCGAGTGTAAAGCTGCACAAGCCCCTGGGGGCTCTGCCGGCTGAGGGGGAGCACTGCAGCCCAAACCTCCCGGCCAGGTTTGCATCCCTGGGGCTGCTGTGTCCTTTCCCAGCCCTTCACTCCACTTTGTGTGGGATGGAGAAGAGATGCAGGTGGAGATTGGCCTGGGGCTGGGCATGGTCACCTGGAGCAGACACAGCAGACGCCTGCCCATGCTGCCGTCAGGCTTGGGCTAAAGGTGAGTCTGTGCCTCACCACTGCCAGGGCTGGTTCAGACGGGGGAACCACAAGTTAGAAACTCCTCCATCCTTGATGGCTGCACCTCCCTTCCTGCCCTCAGCAGAAGAATCAGAGCAAGCCTGGCTGTGGAGGTGGAAGGAGTTTTCCTTGTTCTCCAGCTCTCCGAGCAGTTTAATAATTCAGTTTGTGCTGCCAGGGCAACCTCTCGTGCTGGCTCTGGGAGCTCTGCCTCTGCGCTGACATCCCCAGGAGCACAAACAACAGCTCAGGGCATCCCCAACCCAGCCCCACGCTGCGGCCAAAGGATAGAAAGCCGAGACAGGTGCAGCCCTGAGCGACCTCCTTGGCTGGACCAGTGCTCCTGCTCGAGCAGCGAGGAGGGCAGAGCAGATCCCGACCATCTTGCTTGCTTTTGCAGGTGGAGGGGGAGGCCAAGCTCTGTCCCTCGATGCCAACCTGCTCTGGGGACGCACGGAGCACTGCGAGACCTTCGACAACCCTCCGCTCTGCCAGGAGAACTTCCAGGTGCAGCTCTTGGAAGTGTGGGGCTTTCAGAACACCTAAGTCCCGTGGGGGACAGCCCCTCACCGCACATGGACCCCTTGTTGTTGCTGGTTGGTCCCCAACCCTCCTGCTGAGGTCTCTGCCAGCAGCACCGGGGGCATCTCCACTCCCCACCCCCCCGCCATGGCTGGATGTTGTGGTGGTGTGGAGAGAGGCTGGGAATGGGACTGTGGGCTCTGCCTTGGGGACATTTGAGGTCTCCTCCCATATTGTAGACTCAGCCTGCTCCACCCAGTTTCTCCCAGTTTAGGATTCTGGAGAGGCGGTGAACCCATCCAGCATTCCTCCCTGGACTGACTGTGGCTTGGGACTCAGCAGAAAAGCAGCAGTACCACAGTGCAGACAGACTTTATAGGATGTTGAGCCTAGGCAAACCCCTGCACCGGGATACAAAGCTGACCAGGAACACTCTCACCCCCTCCTCCCCATGGTCCCAAGCCCAGAGTCACCCTTCAAGCCATACATAGATTTTTGGAGCTTCTGCAGACTACCAGGACTGCCCTGGGATCATGGACTGATCACCCTTAAGCACAGGGTGAGAGACTCTGTGTTTGTGGTTGAAATTCCTCATCAGCAATTAGCAAAGATTATAGAATCACAGAATGTCCTGAGTTGGAAGGGACCCACAAGGACCCTCGAGTCCAACTCCTGTCCCTGCACAGGACAACCCCAACATTCACATCATGGGGCTGAGGGCCTTGGCCAAATGCTGCCATTTGGAATATTGTCAGGCTGTGACTGGGGACTGTTCCAGGGCTCCAACACCCTCTGGGGGAAGACCCTGCTCCTAATGTCCAACCTAACCCTCCTCTGGCCCATCTTCCTGCCATTCCCTCGGGTCCTGTCATTGGTCACCAGAGAGAAGAGCTCAGCGCTTGCTCCTCCTCCCCCTCCCCATGTGAGGAAGCTGCAGTGATGAGGTCTCTCCTCAGCCTCCTCTCCTCCAGTCTGAACAGACCAAGTGACTTCAGCTGCTCCTCACAAGGCTTCCCCTCTAAACTTTTCACCAGCTTTGTGGCTCTCAAAGATCTACCCAGTGTGGGCACCTGCAGGCAGTGAGAGCCCCAGCCGTCGCCATTCTGTTTGGAACTGCAGACTCTGCTCACCGCAGAGGGTCGATGATGTGGGACTGGGAGCAGGGCACACACCTGAGCCTTCGCCAGCGCTCTGAGTGCCAGGGATCAGGACAACCGGAGCTGTGCCACTGTAAATCACGGATGTGACCATGTGCGTGTAGGTTGGTCGGACCAGGTAGCCCTTGCAGGAGGGCTGTAGGGACATCACCCGGCTGTAGCATGAGGAAGTCTCCCATGTTCAAGTGTACTGTTTGCTTGTGGTTTTATCTTTCATTTATTGCACTTCTCAGACTTTTCAGGGCAGGAGCTGCCACTGCCTCACTGCTGCTCCTGGCACTGGCAGGGGATTGTGGGCAGGCCAAGGCGAGGGCAGTGAGCTCACAAGCACCAGCGCTCAGAATGTGTGCAGCCCCCTGAGGGTGTCCAGGTGGGAGAGGAGGTGAGGCACAGCCTGGCCTTTGCTGAAAGAGAACTGCAGAATTACTTCTTCCCTTCAATTAAAAACTCTGCTAGGGTGTCCTCAGTATTCTTTCTTTCCATGATCACTTACTGGACTCCACCCAGCTGTAAGTTCCCATGGGATTCCCTCTCCCTTCCCAAAAGGAGTTGGACTCAATGATCCTTGTGGGTCCCTTCCAACTCAGGTCACTCTATGATTCTCTGATTCTATGATTCTATCCACTTAGACATGGTAGGGATGCAGGAAATGCCTGGAAACACGACGTCATCATAGATATACAATTCTATCACAGAATCACAGAAGCCTTTCATTGGCAGCCCAGCCCGTCCCTGTCAGCAGTCTTCGGAGCATCCCAGCATCCCAGGAGCACAGGGACCACCCCGTGTTGGTGGGCACTGCCAGCCCAGTGCTGCCCATGGCTGGGGCATGGTGCTGGGGTGGTTGTGGCACAGTCCCATGGGCACCTTCACCTCCCAAAGGGATGCGATGCTCCTCTCTTCCAACACCATACCCCAGCCTGGAATAAAGCCCAAAACCCTGGGAGAACAAACCCACTGGGACCTCGGGGACCTCGGGGACCTCCCGCCATGCCCACTGCCACTCGACTGCAGCGGGGACCGCGGCACCGGGCAAAGCAGAACCGGACGGGGGCGAGGGGCAGATCCAAACCCCCCTTCCCAGCCCCGCCAATGCTGGTCCCAGCCCCATTCCTCAGCCCTATCCCATTGGTACCCATGCTGGTCCCAGCCTCTCTCCAGCCCCTGTCCCGCCAGTACCAGTACAGTTTCCAGCCCTGCTCCCACCCCAGCCCCGCGGTACTAGTACCGGTACTGGTACCAGTCCCAGCCGCACCAGTATCGGTACCAGCCCTGGAACCGGTCCCAGCCTCAGCCCTGCCAGTCCTGGCATCAGTTCCAGCCTCGACCCACCAGTACCAGGATCTGTCCCAGACTTGGTACTGTTCCCAGCCTCAGTCCCGCGGTACCGGTACCGTTCCCAGCTCCAGCTCCAGCTCCGATCCCAGCTCCAGCCCCGCGGTACCAGTCACAGCCCTGCTCGCCGCCGCAGTCCCCCTAGTGTCGGTCCCAGCCCCAGTACTGTTCCCGGCGCCTCCGCCGGTCCCAGCGCCTCCTGCCCGTACCGGTCACGGCGCCCCCTGCCCGTACCGGTCACAGCGCCCCCTTCCGGTACCGGTGCCGGCGCCCCCTGCCCGTACCGGTCCCGGCGCCCCCTGCCGGTACCGGTCATAGCGCCCCCTGTCCGTACCGGTCACAGCGCCCCCTGCCCGTACCGGTCCCGACGCCCCTGCCCGTACCGTCGCGCAGGCGCGGTTGCTATGGCAGCGAGCGCCGCCGTTGGGGCGATGGCGGCCATCGGCTTCAACGCGGGGCGCGGGTACGGGGGGTGTGGGGCATGGGGGAGCTACCGGGGAGACACTGGGCATCGGGGGCGTGGGGGGCAAAGGGGGACAATGGGGCACGGGGGGCAATGCGGCACCGAGGGGACACGGAGGGGTATGGGGCACATGGCAGGGGGGCTGAGGGAGGTGCAATGGGGCCCCGGGGGAGGGGGCATTGGGGCACAGTGGGGGAAGATATGTGGGGGTTTGGGGCACAGGGGGGGTACCAGGGGAAGTGGTGCAGCGGGGGGAAGAGTAACAGGGCATGGGGAGGGTATGGGACATTGGGGGGGCAGTAGGGCACGCGAGGGGACACGGGGATATGGGCATGGAGGGGGGACACAGAGAGGTTATGGGGCACAGGGGTGAACATAGGGAGTCAGAGGGCACGGGAGAGGTGGCATAGGCATAGGGGGGCAATGGGGCACTGGGAGGAAGGCACCAAGGGGGCAGTGGGGGCAATGGGGCACCGGGTGGAGCCACACGGTGGGCATGGGGCACAGAAGGGCATGAAGCACCGGGGTGGGTGGGGCAATGGGGCATCGGGGGGGACACTGGAGCCAAGGGGCACCAGGAGGGCACAGGGGTGATATGATTTCAGGAGGGTATGGGGCACTGGGGGGGCACTGGGGGGTATAGGGCACTGGGGTGGAAACAGGGGTTATGGGGCATGGAGGGCCGTGAGGAACCGGGGAAGGCTTGGGGTGGGTATGGAACACCAAGAGGCACAGGGCGAGGGGGGCAATGGGATGCAGAGTGGGCAATGGGGCACCAAGGCGATTTGTGGTGTACAGGTCACCAGGGTTATGGGGCACCGTGAGGCCCAGCCTGGGTTGTATGTGGCACCAGAAGGGCACACGGGGTTCTGGGACCTGTGAGGGCGCAGTGCCCCGTGGGGCAGCTCTGGGACAGGGCCATGTGCAGGCGGGCTGGGGAAGACAGCACACGAGGGGGCAACACACGGGGGGGGCAGGTGTGGGGCAGCTGTGAGTCTCATGGGGAGGCGTGGTGTTGGGCTGAGGGGGTGCGGGGTCCCTCCTGTCCCTTCTTGGGCCCAGCACCCCAGGGCAGTGTCCCAGGAGGTCACAGTATCACAGTATCACGAGGTTGGAAAAGACCTCTGAGATCATCCAGTCCAACCTATGACGCAACAGTAGCAGCCACTCGTCATCTAAACCATGGCACTCAGTGCCTCATCCAATCTGTTTTTAAACACCTCCAGGGACGATGACTCCACCACCTCCCTGGGCAGCTCATTCCAATGGCCAATCACCCTTTCAGTGAAAAATTTTTTCCTAATATCAAGCCTAAACCTCCGCTGATGAAGCTCGGGTGCAAGGCTGGGAATGAGAACAGTCTGACTGAGTTGCAGGATGGTTATTTTTTCCCAAATATCCACCTTACCAGAATGAGAAGAATTTACATCCAAAATACTGTCCACCCCACCCCTACCCCCCCTGCCCCCAGTTGTGTAAAACATCGCAAACCATCTCTTTTACTGTCCTAAACTATTCTATGACTCAGGTAGGGCCAAGCATCAGGGCTTCCCCAGCCACTCACCTTTTCAGGAACGCGTGGCTCTGCAGCTGGTTTGGGGCAGGTCATGGCAACAGGGATGGAATGGCCTCCACAAGTCCCGTGGTGCTCCTGGAGAGCCGCCGGTGCCGAGGGGCTTGGGCCTCTGGGCTGGTTAAATCTCCGGGGAGCTGTAGGAATCACAGCATGGTCCAACTGTGTAAAGGTTCTCCAAGAGTGTTACACGGGGTTGTTCTGCTTGGAAAGCTCTTGGGTTTGCTCTCCACGTGAGAGAAACCTTGGAGATGAAGTGATTTCCCCTCGGGGAGTGCAACAGACACGGAGGTGTTGGGGAGAGGTCAGGGCTGCGGGGTTCAGGCTTTGGAGGAGGATTTCCTGGCAGCACCATGCCATTCCCAGCCAACAGCTCTTCCACTCCATCCTACAGGACACACCCACTCTGGCGTGACCATTTTGCACATCCTCTGTCCACTGGGTTGGATGGTGATGGTGGTTCAAGACCTGGGCAGCCAGAAGCAGACTTTCTTGTCTGGCCACACAGATAACATCTCCTGCTTCAGTGTCTCCAGGGACGCACTGTACGTTGCTTCAGACAAGTCACTTTGCTGGGCTTCAAGGTGAATAACCCTGTAGTTGTCACTGGAATATGGACTAAAGGAACGGGAGGTGGCTTGGTAGCAGTGGGAACACCTTTCATTTATATGTTCTTCTGTTGGAAGGCAATTGCCTGTGGTGGGGGGAGGTTGCAGGGAATGGGAATTGTGGCTGCTCCGTTCCTGTATGTGTCTTTATGTTTCTGTAAAGCATTAAGCATTCCCCTGGGACTGGGTTAACTAGATTAAGAGGTTCCTTCTGTTGCTTTTTCATTGAATCATAAAATCATGGAACAGTTTGGGTTGGAATGGACCTCAAAGCTCGTCCAGTTCCACCCCCTGCCATGGGCAGGGACACCTCCCACTGGATCAGGGGACTCAAAGCCCCATCCAGCCTGGCCTTGGACACCTCCAAGTATAGGACAGCCACCACTGCTCTGGGCAACCTGGGCCAGGGCCTCCCCACCCTCACAGCAAAACATTTCCTCCTAAGATCTCATCTCAATCTCCCCTCTTCCCCTCATCCTGTCCCTGCCCTCCCTGATCAAAAGCCCCTCCCCAGATTTCCTGAAGCCCCTTTCAGTACTGGGAGGCGGCTCCAAGGTCTCCTCAGAGCCTTCTCTTCTCCAGGCCAAACAACCCCAATCTCTCAGTCTGGCCTTGTATGGGAGGTGCTCCAGCCCAAACTGTTGTGGACACGTGGCAGCCTAAATCTCAGTAGACATTAATTAATAAATACTGTTATACGTAAAGTGAGACTTCAGTTTCAGAGCTGCTTGGGGTTTTCAAAGCCCTTGACAGGTCCCTGTCTGCACTTTCAGACCTTTGAAGTTCTTAATGGTTTCATTTCTGCCTATTTGAAATGACTGTGAGACACCTGGAGGAACCCAGTATCAGCATTTTCTGTGTTTTAAAATCTAACTCAAATTCTCGGTGACTCGGGGGAAGTTCCCATTCTGAAATGTAGCAGAGTTACTTAATGAGTAAACTGGAATAGCGCTGCTTCCAGCACCTAATCTGGAGTGATTTTGTGTCAGTAGAAGCTGACCTCAAGCTGGGCTCCTCTAGCAACTTCCCTGCCAGAGAAGCTGTTCCATCTCTTCCTGCAGGTTCTCCCTGATGCTCTGGCTCTGTTCACTTTGCTCCTCAGGTGGACATCATCCTGCAGGACTTCCAGTAGGAGGAGTTACTTGCCTGGCTGTCAGTGCACAATGGGAGAATTGAAGGACCAGCGTTTTCTCCGAGCAGCCTTTATCTCCTGTCCCTGCGAGGCCAGGACAGCAGCACTGACTCAATTTCCAAAAAGTCTTAGGGCATCGGAAGCTGTTGGGAAATTCGCACTCCGTCCATTCCTGGCAGTCCAGCTCTGGCCCCTGTGCTGTCTCTCCTGAACACTCCAGCTCCAGCTGATGAGAAGCGGGGAGGGTAGTGCAAGCATAGAGAGGGTTAGGGGGAAGGATGAAGGCTGCAGCTGATTTTGGAGCTGTCGTGGTCAGCCGGAAGCCGAAGGTAGCCTGCATGTTGAGGTGACTCTGTGCACTGTCCTGGAGAAGCAGAGATTCCACTGAGAGGCTGCTTGGACACTCAGACAGGAAAGACTGGGGTAAAAAGTTATTTGAAATCAGGTTCTACAAGTGGCATGAGATATGATTTGAGTCTTGCTCAGCAGAAGGGAATACGCCAAATGGAATCATGGAATGGTCTGAGTTGGAAGGAACCTTAAAGCCCATCCAGTTCCACACCCGCCTGCCATGGGCAAGGACACCTCCCATGAAATACACACACTCTTGAGATGGGAGAAGGAGGAGTAAACTGCAATTCCACACATTTGTGATGAGGCTTTTGGGTAAAATCTCTGTAATGATTTTTGTTGTGTATCCTGCTGGGAACAGACTGTGGCAAAACAGGTTTTGTCTTGCTTTTGGTTTTAAGTGATTTGAGTTTAGGTATTTAAAGCTCTCCTTCTGCTGCGGGGTGGCCGTGTGGCACGTTGGTAAGCGAGAGGCTCTCTGGCTGAGCCCTGCCACCCCAAGCACCACAGGAAACATGACTGTCCTGGTATGCTCCAGCTGCAGAGATGAAGTCTTTGTTACTGTTGGAGAGTCAGGTTTTATTTAGATGAAAGAAACGAGAGAAATAACCCACGGACCTATTTCCTTTTACAATTTACTTAAATACAAGGAAACTTAGGCAACCGTGTGCTCCTTTTTGCTCTGAATGGACCAGGGAATATCGGTCACTTGTCCCTTTGAGGCATTTCTGCTTGTTCTACACAGAACAGTATGTTTTCAGAGCAGCACACAGAGACCCACATGTGTCACTTCTGTTCCTGATAGCAGGATTTTGTACTCAGCATCCCCGTACAGGGTTTAAAATATTTACTTGCCAGTGTTTACACAGGAAAAGCAGTCAGAGAATGGCTGTGAACAATGGTTGATTAATGTAGAAACAACAATATCTTACAGGTCATTGGATCATCTCCTGTCCTCACCAGATGCCATGTCCATTGGTCACTGGTTTGTAACAAAAGTTTGTACAAAAAGTGACATTTTGCCTGGATTTAAGGCAGTTGCCATTTATCCAGCTGATAATTAAAAATGCTGAGGATCCACACAGACTCCCTTCTGACCTCTCTGATATTGTTATTTTTCTTCCTTATTAAAATTTCAGAGTTAGGTAACTTTGTTTAGAATTCACCTCGTAGTGGATGAACTCGGCTGTTTCTGCATATATGGATTCGATCCCACTATGTTCTCTTATAGTGGGACTGTTTGAGTATGGGAACTGGATCCAGTGAATAGGAAACTCCATCCGACAGAGTGCCAGACAGGGCATCTGAGTGTTCACCTGTGTTAAGGTAAATTTCACCCAGAATGACTTGGCTGAACTGAGAAACTCTTAATAGAGCAGAGAAAAACCATGAGCTTTTATGGTTGTACTCGAAATGCCCATCACAGCTGCAGGGTGGCAGCGCGGTTTACCAAGTGTTGGCTCACAGCAGATGGTCTCCCATAGTTTCTTTATCCTGGGAAAAGAGTGTTTCGAATGCTTCTGAAGAGAAGCAGGATGTGCTCCAGGCAGAGGCTCCAGCACCCAGAGAATCCCACTTCTGCTTGAAAATATTATCCGGATTTGGTTAGAAAATGTCTTGCATTCAGCAGTGTTGTGGATCTTTGAGTGTGGCAGCATGAAAAGATTAGATATCAGGAAGAAATATTTTGCTGTGAGGGTGGGCAGGCCCTGGCCCAGGTTGCCCAGAGAAGTGGTGGCTGCCCCATTCCTGGAGGTGTTCAAGGCCAGGTTGGATGGAGCTTTGAGCCCCCTGATCCAGTGGGAGGTGCCCCTGTCCATGGTGGGAGGTTGGAACTGGATGGGGTTTAAGGTCCCTTCCAATGCAAAACTATTCCATGATTCTGTGATTCTAAAACATTGGCAGAATCCCCTCAGATTAAATCCTGGCAATACTCTGAAACAAAGGTATTTCTGCAGCCCAGTGCTGGGCTCTGGACAAGCCCTCGCTCTCCAGACAATGATTGCATTTTCTGTGCTTCCCTCCAGATGAAAACAGTTATTTTTATGTTGGCACAACAAGTGGTGATAGCCTGAAGGTGAACACAAACAACAAGACCATGGCTGGCTACGGCCCCAGAAGAAGCATTTTAGCTCGGTCAGTAGCAGCTCCGTGACGAATTTTTTCCTTATCCTCCTTTGTCAGTAACTGAAAGCAGGGCAACCTCCAGGAGAAGCACTGCAATGGTGATTCCCAGACATGAACCCTTTTTCTGTGCTGTTAGTTCCTTGTGAATGTCTCAATCTTGATGCTGAAGCCTGAGAATTTGGTTTTTACCTGAATCTCATGTGTTATCCCACAGACTCTCTCTGAATCTAGTATAAAAGTCATAAAATGTGAACAATAACTGTAAAAAATGGAGTAGTGCCTGAGTTGGGTTTTTTTTAGGGAGATGTCAGCTGCAGAGAGACAGAGGATGTTCCTAGGAAGACCAGAGCTTATATGAGAGGCTTTCCCACCCTTTCTGCTGTAAGGTCTTGTATTCAGATCTTACAGATTTATTACATTGCCTGGGCTGACATTTTCCAACACCACTGTTTGCCACATGAAGATTATTTTGGAAAAAAACACTATGATTGTTCTTAAAAAACCCAAACCAACTGCCTAGATGTTTCCGTGTTTGTTCCCCAAACCACTCGCCACGCTTCCCTTCAGGTTGTCCTGAAATTCTGATCCTGCCACCAATGGGGCAGGGGGCTTCCTGAAAAAGGCAGTGTAGATAATGTAAAAGTTCATTAAATTAAATTAATTAAAGATTTCATTGGAATGCACATGCACAATTGAGACAAAGTGAGGTTCCACAGGGTACATAGAATCAGAGAATCACAGGATGACCTGAGTCGAGGGGGCCCACAAGGCCCCTCGAGTCCACCTCCTGTCCCTGCACAGGACAACCCCAACTCTCACACCGTGGGGCTGAGGGCCTTGGCCAAATGCTGCTGGAATATTGTCAGGGCTGTGACTGCTTCCCTGGGGAGCTGTTCCAGGGCTCCAACACCCTCTGGAGGAAGAACCTGCTCCTAATGTCCAACCTGACCCTCCCCTGGTATCTTCCTGCCATTCCCTCGGGTGCTGTCATTGGTCACCAGAGAGAAGAGCTCAGTGCCTGCTCCTCCCCATCTGAGGAAGCAGCAAACGGCCATGAGGTCTCCCCTCAGCCTCCTCTTCTCCAGGCTGAACAGACCAAGTGACTTCAGCTGCTCCTCACGCAGCTTCCCACCCAGACACTTCACCAGCTCCGTTGTCTCCTCTGGACCCTCTCCAGCAGCTTTAGATCCTTTTTATCCTGTGGTGCCGAGAGCTGCCCCCAGTGCTCCAGGTGGGGCCTCCCCAGTGCGGAGCAGAGTGGGACGATCCCCTCCCTCTCCGGGCTGGTGATGCAGTGCTGGATGTGACTCATTGATTCTATTGCTTTTTAATTTCTGAGTGCTTAACTTCAAAACCCAAAACTACTCTTAACTTTCCTTATTTTTGTCTATAATTGGGACTCGTGGGTTTGGTGTGGGAATCCTCCAACTGGAGCATCCCCTGAATAAGGAGCTCTTGGCCCTTTAGTGAACAAGAATTCTGATGCAGGGAGCTGTGATGATGAACAATGCACACTTTTCTTGATTTCTCTTTATTTGTTGCTATTAAAGACTTCTTGTAGCTTCTCAGTTTATTCCCAGTAGAGGGAGTGATACTTAAGGAATGCAAACACTCTTTGCATAAGGTTGGATGTATTTTGCAATTCTCTTAGCAACCGTGGGAACCAGCACAGCAGGGGCAGCAATGCAGGTGGAAGTACCAAAGGGGTGTTTGGGCTGCCATGGGGACGCTGTCCTACACAGCAGCAAATCTTATTAGAGAGCAAAACCAAGGCTAACAAGAGCTGTAAGGAAAATTCAGAATTAAATCCCAAAGAACCAAACTGCTCTGGACTTGTTTCTCTAAAGCTCCTGAACTTTGCTTGTACCAACACACATATGTACAAACCATACATGTTCCTGTTCAAAACATAGTGTTACAAAAGGAGACACATATCATAGAATCATAGAATCATGGAGTGGTTTGGGTTGGAATAGACTTCAAAGCCCATTCTGTTCCAGCCCCTGCCATGGGCAGGGACACCTCCCACTGGATCAGGGACTCAAAGCCCCATCCAACCTAGCCTTCAGCACCTCCAGGGATGGGGCAGGACGGGTTCCAGGGCTCCAGGAAAGCTTGGGGACTCTTGATCAGGGAAGGCAGGGACAGGATGAGGGGAAACGGCTTTAAATTGGAAGGGGAAAGATTTAGATGAGACATTTGGAAGAAATTCTTCCCAGTGAGGGTGGGGAGGCCCTGGCCCAGGTTTCCCAGAGCAGTGGTGGCTGCCCCATCCCTGGAGGTGTTCAAGGCCAGGTTGGATGGGGCTTGGAGCCTCTGACCCAGTGTGAGGTGTCCCTGCCCATGGCAGGGGGTTGGAGCTGGACAGGCTTTGAGGTCCTTTCCAACCCAGACCATCCCATGACTCTAAGGCAGTCGTGACTGCTCCAAAGCATGGGCTTCTGGGCCTTGCACTGCTGTCCCCAACCAGGCATCACCCTGCTCCCTGACAGTAAGGGTGGCCGCACAGCGTCCAGTGGTGACACTGGTCCAGGCTCTCTCCCTGTGGAACCGTTTTAATCACTTCACTGCAATTCTGTCTGAAAAGATGGGTATTCTTGAATGAATTATCCTGTATCTCTGAAAACCTTGTTCACCGGGGAGTTCTGAGCCAGTGGCAAACAACAG
Organism: Dromococcyx pavoninus; assembly: GCA_033558185.1. Classification (NCBI taxonomy): domain Eukaryota; kingdom Metazoa; phylum Chordata; class Aves; order Cuculiformes; family Neomorphidae; genus Dromococcyx; species Dromococcyx pavoninus. The sequence goes on along the minus strand of JAUMJL010000285.1, from coordinate 25,465 downwards.
AAGTCTAAACCTGGAACCCACTGCCACCCCTGGATGGGCACAGCTTAAAAGAAAGAGTTTAGGTACTGATTGGGTGAGGAGATGTTTATTGAAAATAAGTTGGGTCAAACTTAAACGAACTTTGCCTTTAGATGTATAAGAATGTGTTTACTGTATAGACAGGATCAGAAGATTTCTTTGTTTGTGTTTTGAAGAGGAGTGGCAGAACAAAAAGTGATAAAGCAACTTGTTTGCCATCTACGTGGAATTCAGTGCATTCCTGTAACGTCTGTAAATACTGGAATACACAGTAAAATTAGGTTTTGTCCCCATTACAGGTATTAGGAGCTACAGGGCACCCGTTCAGATGTATGAGAGCAAATGCATTTTCAGGAATAGCTGGAGTGATTTACAGTGTAAAAAAGAGTTCATAGAAGAACTTTGCAAGGATCAGAATGGGCCAAGGAGCGAGCACACCTGCAGGGAAGGGAATGGCCAGGCTGGAGTTTTGCTTTCGCTGGTATTTTTTTTATAAACACACTTCAAAGCAGTGGTTTCTTCTCATAAGGAGTAAATAATGAATGGTAATATTTTTAACCTCCTACATTAGCCTCTGCATTTCATCTATGAGAGGACTGGCAGTATGTAAAATTCATATCCGTGCTAATGTGAGCTGCTCAACTCCAACAGTAACAAGTGTTTACTTGTGGTGCTTCACGGAGCAACTGGACAGGGAAAAAGAACAATTGTCAATTTAAGGTTGAAGTGAAACCCTGATGATTTTGAGAGCCTGGCACTAAGTCCTGGCCACTTTAAGGTCATTTTTTCTGTCTTAATAATAGTTGCTTGCTTTCCTCTTGAACTGAAGAACTGAAGAGGATTCCTTGGAAAAAATCAAAGCAGTCTTGGCAGCAGCTTGAATTATGAGCCAGCGGCAGGGAGCTGTAATCAGATAAACACACTGGTAGGCATGGGTTTAATTCCAAATGCCTGCCTGAAGGTAAACCTGAAGGCATTTGAGGTGAAAGCCTTTTGCAGCAAAACCTGCAAACCAGGAGATCAGGAGATGAGCCTGGGATAACAGGGGACTCGCAAAACACTGCCAACACCTCATAGGAAATCTTTGAAACACTGTTCAGAAACAGTTCTGCTCATGGATCGCACCTCTGATCCAAAAGAATCCCTTTGTTCTCGTGCTTTTGCTGAGGATATTTGCATGGAACCTGGCTTCCCCCCTGGTGCTGCTGTGATAGTAGGGGATAAACCCTCTCTGGAGGCGGTGTCACAGCCATCAGCCCTGGTGCTACAGGAGACTCTGCATTTGCTGCTGCTGGAGACAGACTAGGGAGGAAATCCAGCGTGGATAAACTGCAAATCAGGAACTTTTTTTTCACTTTTTTCCCTGCAATCCATATTTGTTTGATCCTGAAATTAAACTGATGTGTAGGAAGGTGCGAGGCTGCCAGGAGCAGCAGTGCTGGAATGTGCAGTTATGGATATGATGATCTACACCATACAAGGCTTTAAAAACAACCAATCAATTCTATTTGGTTGGAAAATTGTACCAAAGTCATTTTTTCAATTTTATCAGACCTTGTCCGTGACTTTTGTAACATCCTTTCTGGGCCTGAATAGCTCAAATGTCAGTTCTCCTTTCTTCATTCCTCCCTCGTCTTCCTTAGAGCTTCTGTCCTTTCTACTCTTTTCACTCTTTTCATTCTTTTAAACACTCTGAAAGTGTTTAATCCTGAAAATTTACAGGGGTTTAGGCCAAGTTAATGCTTGAAAAGAGCCAGAATGCTGGGAGGTGCTGTTTAGATGTCCAACTTGATCTTGAAGTGCTGACACCTCTATTTGTTCAGAAATCACAACCCAAGCACACAGCAGAGGTTTCTTCTCAAAGAATAAATGCAGAATTATTAAGCTTTGAGAATTCATTTCTTCACGCTTTCACAACACCAAATCCTAGAAGTGGAGGGTTTTTTTTTCCTAGAAAAAACTCCACCAAATAGAAATTGTTATTTTCACATAATGGCTCTGGGTTCAGGCTTAAAGAAAAGCTTTAATATTGTGCAAGAGCTGGTGCTCCCACAGCAGTTGGCAGTGCTGCTGCTTAAGCTGGGTGGTGGCAAATGTGGCTGGAGTCTGTATTGCAACTTCAAATGTCAAGCTCAGGAGATCCCTCACAAGTCACAGAAGCCTGGAGGTGCTGCCAGCTGTTCTGTCTGAGTGGGAACAACACACAGCAATGGACTTCTGTCCTCTCAGTGAGAGTGGAAGTGCCTCCTGCACACTTCATGGCATCATTAAGGTTGGAAAAGACCTCTAAGTTCATCCAGTCCAACCACAAGCCAAACACCACTGTGCCCACCAAGCCATCTCCCGAAGTGCTACGGCCAGGGATGGAGACTCCACCGCTGCCCTGGGCAGCCTCTGCCAGGGCTTGACAACCCTTTGGGGAACAATTTTTTTCTAAAATCCAGTCTAAACCTCCCCTGGTACAACCTCAGGCCATTTCCTCTCATCCAATCTCTCATTCCTTGTGAGAAGAGCCCAGCATCCACCTCACTTCAACCTCCTTTCCAGGAGTTGCAGAGAGTGATGAGGTCTCCCCTCAGCCTCCTCTTCTCCAGACTAAACAGCCCCAGGGCCCTCAGCCGCTCCCACAACCCCTGTTCTCCAGCCCCTTCCCCAGCTCTGTTCCCTTCTCCAGGTGCGCTCCAGCCCCTCGATGTAGCAAGAGGAGCTCATGTTGTGACAGTGAAGTTTTCAGCCCAGGTTTTGATGGCATAAAGCTTCTTTATTTCCTGTTCTTTCCCCTTTCCATTCCACTTATGCATGTGCTCCCTTGGGCCAATTAGGATATTTTTCTGAATAAGAATGGCAGGATTTAACCCCAGAGAAGTCATTTCACCCCTCTGGCTGCCTCTCTTGGAGTCCCATGCAGATTTCCAAGAATTAATCTCGTCTTGTATTCGGAATTGTAACATTGCTTCCCAGGTGGCAGAAGGGAAGCAGAGACTGACTTTTTCTGTACTTGGGATTTGGTGGCGAGGCTCAGGACAGTTTCTGTTTATTTATCTGTTTGCTGATGCTGTTGTTTTACTGTAGTCTGGTACTTTATCCACCAAGATGCATTCCTCCTTTTCCTAACAGCTGATGTCCTGTTGATCCACTCATCTCAGTTAATGGCAGAAACCCACAATGCCCACAATGTTGACTAATTGCCAAAGCTTTTTTATGACAAATGTGTTTTGTTACTAATAGGTGGGAGATGGGATTGCAGCTCTCAGACAGAGAGAGAGGCCTGGAACACAGAGGATCTGTAGGAAAGGGCCCTTAGGCTGAGTTTTGTCCTCTATTGTTTTCATGTCTGGTATAGGAAGACCCAGTGTAAGGAAATGTGGAGGCACAAAGACAAGATGTGTGCACTGCTTACTGAGGTCATGGCATGTAGAGTCATACGTGGTCCCAGCTGCTCTGGAGGCTTCATGATGATGCTTTTTCATAGACTCACAGAATCATGGAATGGCCTGGGTTGGAAAGGACCTTAAAGCCCATCCAGATCTAAACCCTTGCAAGTACACCTCCCACTGGATCAGGGGGCTCAAAGTCCCATACAGCCTGGCCTTGAACTCCTCCAGGGATGGGGCAGCCACCACTTCTCTGGGCAACCTGGGCCAGGGCCTCCCCACCCTCACAGCAAAACATTTCTCTCTAAGATCTCATCTCAATCTCCCCTCTTTCAGCCCAGACCCATTCCCCCTTGTCTTATTCCTGCACTCCCTAATTAAAGAGCCCCTCCCCAGCTTTCCTGGAGCCCCTTTCAGTACTGGGAGGCTGCTCTAAGGTCTCCCCAGAGCCTTGTCTTCTCCAGGCTGAACAACCCCAGTTGGGTCTGTCCTCATACAGGAGGTGCTCCAGCCCTTGAATATCTTCGTGGCCTCCTCTTGATTCCCTCCAACAGATTCATGTTTCCTTGCTCCTCATACAGTATTAGTTCATAAATTCCTGCAATTAATAACTCTTTTCTCTCTTCCCCCTCTAGAGTCACTCTTTAGCCCAGGTCAGTCGAGAAACACTGGTAAAATCATGTCTGAGTGACCACCACTAGAAGCTTGATAGAGGCTCTGCTGTGCTGCTCAGTGTGGCTGCAGCAATAAAGAGACTCTGCTTCCATCCAATTGTGTTTTAATCTTGTTTTCTCCTAGGGAGTAACAGCTTTGCTTTTGCTGACGACACGAGATCTTATAGTTGGCTCCGGAAGAGGGACTGTAGCTCTCTGTAAAGGCTCAAACTACGAATTGATGAAGTGAGTCTGTAGATAGGAGAATCAGGAAGGGAGAGGTGACACTTGCCTCAAAGAGTCACAGTACAAGAACCAATCATTTCTACATAAAAGCAGGATCCAAATTAGTCTAATTTTTTAAATTCTGCAGACAAAATAGACAGTGTGGGTCCAACAAGGCTGAAGCAAACTGAAAATCACTGCATGCATTTGCACAGCAGTGAATTGCCCTGTGCCCTGTTCATTTTAAATGGCCACTGCTTCCTCTTAGGCATTAGGAGTCTGACCTAAATCACTGCAAATTGAGACAGGTCTGTGGAAGCCAGTAAAATTATGCTTATTTACATGAGCTGAGAAAGACTGGTGTTTGCCATTGTCGGGGTTCAGCCTTAACCTGGCTAAATTATCAGCTAAACTCATGCAGTTGGACTCCCAAATTACATCCCCAGGGGAAGGGAGAGGAAAATGAGAGTCAAGAGGCTTGTGGATTGGAAACCAAAGCTACAGCTTTAATAAAATGATGATGATGATAGTAATAATGATTAAAATAATCAGGAAGTAATGAAAAGTACAAATATCTGAGATTACATCCGCCACTCCACCCCCGGATGACCTTTGTTCACCACAACTGCTGTAGAGCAGACACAGGGAATGGTTCCACAGCCAGGAGAGAGCTGGGCTCAGGAACTGGATTCAGGAACACACGGATCCAGGATCAGAAACAACCAGACAGACGAGGTTCTCATTGGCCATCGGCCATCACAGAAGAGAGCAAGACCCTCGTGATCTCTCAGTTTTATCCTGAGTGTGATGTGTATGAGATGGAGTCCTCTGCTGGTCAGTTTGGGGTCACCTGTCTTGTCCACCTTTCCTTGCAGGTGCAGCTGTTTTTCACCAGCTCTAGCATGGCCCTGGTTACCAGAGGAATAAGTATAAATACTGGACTCTCTGCATCCCAGTGTTCTGTGTTATCACTGGTAGAGAGAAACTGTCTGAAAAACATGCAGTTAGTTTTTCAGAAAATGCAGTTACTTTAGACTAAGGCCAAGCCAGAGTCAGACGCTCCCCAATTAACTCAAACCGTAACATTAAGCCACCCCTTATTCCACACCATTTATGTCATGCTCAGGTAATTACTACTTATATCTTCGAATATATATATGTAAAAACAGGGTTGGTTGGAGGCCGTGGTATTGCTGATTTTATAGGCACATGTCTAGAAGTGCTGGAAGTGCTGGGGATGCGCAAGGCTTTTCTCTGCATACAAAACTGAAAACTGCAGGCGTCACTGTAAGGTCTCCCCAGACCATATTGATATCGCAGCCCAGCGTGGAGCTTTTCGAGGAAGAACAGGAAGACAAGACTTTACAGAGTCAGGGGAAAAGGGAAGCTGGAAAAGAAGTACCTGGATATCTCCATCAGGCCAAGCATCTGCTATTTTCTTAACAGGAAAATCAATGTTCATGGTGCTGTCACTTCTCTGATGTGCAGAGTTCAGGGTCACCGTTCTTCATAGGGATAAATAAGTGCCACATTTATCGAGTTAACTTGGCTGAGCAGCTGATAACCGCCTGTGATGACAAAGCATTCCAGGACATTGTTTTCCCTTTGTGAGCATAACGGTCTGGGAGGCTTTGGGCAGATGGAGAAGTTGGAGTAAGCTGCCAGTAAGGTCAAGATACCTGTGTAAACAGCTCTTACCCAACAGGAACCCAAAGCCTGTTCGCACCTTTACAGGATGATTTATCGAGGCAATGCTGTTGCTTATCAGGGAAATGTGAGGGTGATGGCGAGCAGCTGCTTGAAAGCAGAAGGCAGCAGTTCCCTTTGAGAACAGCAACAAGCTTGGATCTACAGGAAGAATTCTAAAGTAAAAGCCTGTAATGATTTACGTTTGGGTACCATCAGCGATGGCAACCCCCGCCTTTTCTCCTGGGGTTGGTGCTGTGGGACCTGGGCACCTCAGTCTGTTGGCAGCGTGGGTCCCGAGAGGCTGCTGTTGCTGCGGCCACCTGTAACATCAGGTTCAACATCAGCTTCAACCTGGCGGACAGAGCTGTTCAAAGAGACTGCTTCAGGCTCTCAGTGTCACTTATGATTTGATGTTTGACAACACATCGAGAGAGCTGCGGTTGATCAGCCTGGAGAGTATTGAAAGGGGCTTCAGGAAAACTGGGGAGGGGCTCTTGATCAAGGAGTGCAGGGACAGGATGAGGGGGAATGGTTTTCAGCTGAAAGAGGGGAGATTGTGAGATCTCAGGCAGAAATGTTTTCCTGTGGGAGGTGTCCTTGCCCATGGCAGGGGGTTGGAACTGAATGGGCTTTGATGTCCTCTGCAACATAAACCATTCTATGATCCTGTGATCAGATTATCAGCCCTATTTTGCCAGCAGAGCAGCGTTTTGCATTTCCTTGGAACTTTAAAAACCACCACAGGTTTCAATCCCCCTTGCTTGCACTTGCCATTACCTGAGACTGCAAAGCCCTGTGGCAGCATTGCTGCCCTGGTGTGCCCGGCGCTGGGCAGTGGTGCTGGGGCAGCCGGATGGGCATCAGCCAGGCCAGGTTGGTGCCCCCAGCCCCACCGTGTCCCCCCCCAGCTCAGCCCCACCTGCCCACGGGTCCCGGCAGCGGGACGGGCGCTGTTGAAAGCCCATTTCCACTCCACTGCACAACTGTTCCCAGTCTGTGCCAAGAGGCTTCCATAAAGCAAACATTGTCCTGTGGCAAAGCCCAGCGAGCGTGTACAAAGATTTCTCTTTTTGTAATCATTATTGTGAAAATGGGTTTCTGCCTGGCCTGAAGCAGCTCAGCTCAGCTCCATTCAGGGTTTATTCTTGTGCTTGTCCTAATATCCAAGTGCCTCCCTGGTGTGGAGACTCTTGCCCATCCACAGGAGATGTTTCTAACACCGTCCTCTCACCATATCTCCTTAATCAACCCCAAACTACCCAGAATAAAAAGCAATAAAGCAACTTGTTTGCCATCTACGTGGAATTAAGTGCATTCCTGTAACGTCTGTAAATACTGGAATAAATAGCAAAGTTAGTTTTTATCCCCATCACAGGCTTTAGGAGCTACAGGGCACCCGTTCAGATGTATGAGTGCAAGTGCATTTTCAGGAATAGCTGGAGTGATTTGCACTGTAAAAACGAATGTATTTAAAGCAAATGTCCTGAGGCACAACTGAGGAACGCACACAGGCGAACAGTGTAATGCTACGAAGATCCTGGACAAAGAGAAGGTCGTCAAACTACAGCAAACAGGTCCATCACCCGTGCAAGAAGCACCCCCATCCACCGATCTTCCCGACTGTCGGGAATCCCCGCTCTCTCGTGCTGGACAGCCCCGCAGAGGTTCCGAGGCAGTAAAGCCCTGTTTTGTGCCCCTACCCCGCCTCCTCAGCGCATCGCACCCTGCCAGGGGTGCGAAGCCCCTGCGTGCCTCCAGCACGGGGCCGGGGCGGGGAAGGACAGGGGCAGTGTCCGCCCGCTCCCCCGCGGATGCCGGGAGGGCACCTCCCGAGCGCCGGGGGCCGGGAGCCGCCTACGGGGCCGCTCTGCCGATGGCTGAGGCACGGCCGGAGCAGCCGAGGGGTGCCCGGGACCCCGCGGGCCTAGGCAGCAGCGCTCGGGCTCGAATCAGTTCCCCCTCGCCCTTACAAACCCCCTGCAAAGGTGGCCTTGTGCCAGCGCTCCCGGCTCTGCCCCGTCCCCAGAGCCGCGCCCGGCACTGGAAGGGGGAGGCGAGCAGAGGGGTCCCTGCCTCCCAGCCCCAAACCGGTGCTTTCCCAGTCCCCCAGCCAAAAATGAGGTTCCTGGTTGGTCAAACACGGAGTTTAATGTGTGCAGCTCTATGAGCTGGGTTTGCTTATCCTGGAGATATCCAAGGTGTGAGGATGGTTCCCACCCGGCTCCTCTGAGCTCCAGGCGGTTTCTGCAGCAAAAACTCTGCTCGCGGCTCTATCGGGGCTCGGCTCTCTCATCCCACGCCCAGTTTCAGTGCCTGCTGCACAGACCACTGCAGCTCAGTTCAGAAGGGATAACGGGTGAAAATAACCCGCAGGTCCCTGCTCGGTGAACCAGCCAGGGACCGTACATATGCATTAAACACAGAGCAAAACTACTGCCAACAGAGCGCAGGAGTTCCTGCAGCTCAGGGTTATCCGCTGGCTTTTCACGTTCAAAACCAACGGAGTGTGTTCATCGCTGCTCATCAGCATGAGGCGGGAGCCCTGGAAAAGCCGCACTTACCTGTCTCACTGCTGTTCCTCCTCATAATCCAAAACAAGGCAGAACACATGCATCTTTAATGGGGTACTAAATAACTTAGTTTGCTATCTATGATTTAATTATAGTTAGAGAAGCTGGAGAAGGAGGTGTCTTTTACAGGGGGACATTTTCTCTTCCTACCTTGAGCATTAAAAGGGATGCGACCATTAGATGTGGGGGGGCGCTGGTGATTCTTTAATCATCCTGCTAGTAACGATGCGATCGTCACAGGAAGGACATGGAGCTGTTGGAGTCAGTCCAGAAGAGGTCACGAAGTTGATCCAAAGGTTGGAGCACCTCGCATATGAGAACAGGCTGAGAGAGTTGGGCTTGCTCAGCCAGGAGCAGTGAAGAGTCTGGGGAGACCTTAGAGCAGTTTCCCAGTACTGAAAGGGACTCCAGGAAAGCTGGGGAGGGGCTCTTGATCAGGGAGTGCAGGGACAGGACGAGGGGGAAGAGTTTTCAACTGAAAGAGGGGAGATTGGGATGAGACCTTAGGAAGAAGTGTTTTGCTGTGAGGGTGGGGAGGCCCTAGTACAGGATGTCCAGAGAAGTGTTGGCTGCCCCATCCCTGGAGGTGTTCAAGGCCAGGTTGGTTGGTGCTTTGAACCCCCTGATCCAGTGGGAGGTGTCCCTGCCCATGGCAGGGGGTTGGAACTGAATGGGCTTTGATGTCCCCTGCAACATAAACCATTCTATGATCCTGTGATCAGATTATCAGTCCTATTTTGCCAGCAGAGCAGCGTTTTGCATTTCCTTGGATCTTTAAAAACCACCACAGGTTTCAATCCCCCTTGCTTGCACTTGCCATTACCTGAGACTGCAAAGCCCTGCGGCAGCATCGCTGCTCTGGTGTGCCCGGCGCTGGGCAGTGGTGCTGGGGCAGCCGGATGGGCATCAGCCAGGCCAGGTTGGTGCCCCCAGCCCCACCGTGTCCCCCCCAGCTCAGCCCCACCTGCCCGCGGGTCCCGGCAGCGGGACGGGCGCTGTTGAAAGCCCATTTCCACTCCACTGCACAACTGTTCCCAGTCTGTGCCAAGAGGCTCCTATAAAGCAAACATTGTCCTGTGGCAAAGCCCAGCGAGCGTGTACAAAGATTTCTCTTTTTGTAATCATTATTGTGAAAATGGGTTTCTGCCTGGCCTGAAGCAGCTCAGCTCAGCTCCATTCAGGGTTTATTCTTGTGCTTGTCCTAATATCCAAGTGCCTCCCTGGTGTGGAGACTCTTGCCTAGCCGTAGGAAATGTTTCTAGCACCGTCCCGTCACCACGTCTCCCTAATCAATCCCAAACTATCCATGTGTTTCTATCCATCTCAGCTCTCTGGTGTCCAAGGCACCCGGACAGTTCATACCAGAACAAGGAATTTTCCATAATAATTAGGAAGCATTTTCCCCTTTCTCTTTACATTTGACGTTTAGATTTTCCCCACACCAAATTTGCTCCAAAGGCTAAGCCTGGTACACAGAAAACAGCAGCTTGAAAGGCAGAAGCTGGAGAGAGTCAGGAGCTCCGGAAAAAGGCTGACGCAACCCAGCGCTGCAGCGCCAATAAATATTTGATTTAGCCTGAATAGGAAGACATCACGTTGAGAATGATGTGAAGAAGAAGGAACATGGCAGATACAATATTATTGAAAGGATGATTAGCACAGCAGCAATCCTGGTGCTCCTCCAGTGTGTGAACTGCTTTGGATTGGAATAAAGTGACATTACCTGTGGAAAGGTGTGGCTGCCCACTGCCTGCCTTCTCCACCTGCCAGCCCTGTACCCACCACTTGGAAATACACTGCTAAATGAAAATGTGAGCAGAGTTTGAAGCCACTGGCTGACACCTGCTCTTAATAGTCCATGTTAGCATTGCAGGGTTCAGCCAGGATCCAGAGAGGCCCTGGGTGCTCTTTAACTGCTGCCCTTTGTTGCAGGTCGCTGGGGACCTCAGAGAGCTTCCTCCATTATACAATACTTCCTAATTCTGGCATTTCAGAATGGCAGTTTCACTGCCCAGTTTTAAACTCCCTTCTGTGTGTCCCTCAGCTCTATCCATCCCCTCCAGCGAACTTGTTTTCTGATCTGACTCTCAATTCAGTTGCTGCCTCTCTCATTTCTGACTCCCCTTGCTTTGTCTTTAGGCTTTTCCTTGCTTTCATTATCAAGTTCCTTTGGATTTCTGGTTTCACTGAACTCAGCATTAAGTCCTGCTCGGGTGCCCTCTCTTGTTCCCGCCACTGCTGTTTTGGCTGAGCTGAGATGCTGCTGGGCACAAGTGTCCAGCCAAAACCAACCAGAGACAAACAACAAGTTCTGTTATGTTCATTGGGCCAGGAGCTTCCTAGGTTCAATAAACTCCATTCTTCCCACATGGCATGAAGCACAACCTGCCTGTGTTAAATAGTTCAGCTAGAAAAAAACCCATATCCTTATGCCAATGCTCCAGTGGATTCCAGTTTCCATCTCCTAGGGTTCTGCAGCAGGGTTTTAGCAGGATGGTGCTGTCCCAGTGCCACCTGCAGCCCAAGCAGGGCCCCTGGCTGCACAGGGAGCGCTCAGCTGCTGATCCCTGTGCCGTCCCAGTCCACCCAGGCTCTGCCAGACCCCAAAGGAGAACCCACGCGTGGTGCCAGGTGGGGCAGGAAGGACAAGGTAGGCAGGAAGCAACCAAAGCCTCTGGGGTCTGCCAGCGCTGGGTTGGCAACCCTCATTTTGTGGCTCTGTCAGGCCCCAAAACCTCAGTGTGGTGGGTGCAAAGGTGAGCATCATCCCTCTGTCCTTGCTAGGAGTACCCTGGGATGGCAGGATTGAGGCAGCCGCAGTGACGCTGTGACACACTGGGGAGATGCTAGGGCAGTAGGACAGCCAGGAGCAGTACCAGGGGGCCCAGGAATGATGCTGGGCAGAGCGCTGGGGTACCCTTGAGTGATGCTGGAGTGCTGGGAGATGTTGAGAAGGTGTGACTGTGACTCCCAGGAAAGACCTGGAATAACCCTGGCGGCAGAGGGCTGGGGTGATTCAGATATTGATGAAACATGGCTGGGACTACTGGAAAAGCACTGGAATGATGCTGGGGGCACAGGGCTGGGGCGATGCTGGGGGGGCTGTGACATGCTGAGGGGACCTGGTTGGGACTGCTGGGACAGCCCGGAATGATGCTGGTGGCAGAGGGCTAGGGTACCCTAAGGGGTGAAAGGAGATGCTGAGAGGACCTGGCTGGAACTCCCAGGAACGCCCTGGGATGATGCTGGGAGCAGAGAGCTGGGGTACCCCAAATGATGCTGGGGCTGTTACCCGGGAAGGTGCTGGGGGACATGGCTTGGACTCCTGTGAACACCCTGGGACGATGCCGGGGGCAGAGAGCTGAGTTACCGCGGGTGATGCTGGAGGTGGTACCCGGGGGGATGCTGGGGTTACATGGCTGGGATGCAGGAACGCCCTGGGGTGATGCTGGGGGCAGAGGGCTGGGCTGACGCTGGGACCAGGGATTGCCCGCCGGCAGCAGCCTCTCCCCGCTCCCTCCTCCCTTCCCCAGCGCCGGCCCGGCCGGGGGAGGAGCCGCCCGCGCACAAAACCGCCCGCCCGGCCCCGCAGCGGCCCCGGTACCGGAGCTGCCACAGCCCGCCCGGGGCCGGGAGCGGGGCGGGGAGCGGTGGGGGGGGCGGTGTCGGGGGGACTCCGGCGGGCCGCAGGGGGAGGGGGGCTGCAGGGGAGGGAGCCCGGTAGGGCAAGGGGGGCGAGGGGAGAGCTGGGGGATGCTCGGTGTCGGGGAGAGCCCGGAGCGGCAGAGGACGGGCTGCAGAGAGGAGACCCCCGCGGTGCTCGGGGGGAGCCCGGAGGGGCGGGGGGGGCACAGCGGCGGGGGGAGCCGGGAGATCCTAGGTGTCGGCGGGACCCCAGCAGGGCGGGGGGGCTGCAGTCAGGGGAGCCCTGCGGGGCAGGGCTTGCTCGGGGAGAGCCCGGTGGGGAAGAGGATACTCGGTGCGGAGGGGAACCCGGCGGGGCTCGGGGGGTGGGCGGGAGGGCGGGGAGGTCTCAGCGGCGGGGGGAGCCCCGTGGGGCAGGGGTTGCTGGGGGGGACCCCGGCGGGGCGGCGGAGCCCGGGGGGGGTCAGGGGTGGTGCCGGGGGAAGCAGGGCGGGTCTCGGTGGCGGGGGCAGCCGTGGGGGTGGCGGGGGGCGCCCCGCGGGGCGGTCGCTGCGGGCGGTGGCCCGGCTGGCGAGGCGGCTGCTGCGCTCGTGGCCCCGCGCCCCCCGCCGCCTCCCGCAGGATGACGAGGGGGGCTTCGTGGGGGGCGCGGGGCGGCGGCGGAGGAGGGCACCGCTGGGCAGGGGGCCCGAGCGGCCGCCGGGCGCGCAGGGGCTGCGCAACCACGGCAACACGTGCTTCATGAACGCCGTGGTGCAGTGCCTGAGCAACACCGCCCCGTTGGCCGCGCTGCTGGCGGGGGGGCCGACCCGCGCCCGCGGGGGCCGCGCCGAGGTCACGCACCGCCTCGCCGAGCTCGTACGGGCGCTCTGGACCCGCGGCTACAGCCCGCGCCTCTCCGCCGAGTTCAAGGTACGGGCACCGCGAGCATCTTCCCCGCATCCTCCCCCCCGCGTCTCCCCCTCCGCACCCTCCCCCATCCCTCCGAGCATCGCTCCCCAGCATCCTCCCCGAACATCCACCCCCCGCATCCCCCTCCTCGAGCATTTCCCCCCACATCCCCTCCCTCGAGCATCCCCCCCCCCCGCATCCTCCCCCGCCCAGCATCCTTCTCATCCGGTCACAGCGACTCAGGCATCCCCAGAGCCTCCTGGCACCGCCCCCCCACCTGTATTCCCCCGCTGTCCCCATGCTCTGCTGTTGTCACCCACCTGCATCTTGGCCGCTTTCCCCGAGCCCTGACCACACTTGAGGGGGTGAACCCCCAGCTCCAGCCCCCTCCCGGGGCCCAGAGGGTGGGGTGATGCTGGCCACGGTGGTGCCACTGCAGAAGCCTGTCCGGGTGGCCTCAGGCCCTATCGCCGAGCACGTGGCAGTGTGCTTTGGCCTATACCCAGCCTGGTGACAGGGATAGGAAGGAGAAGACATCAGGAAGAAATTCTTCATGGTGAGGGTGGGGAGGCCCTGGCCCAGGTTGCCCAGAAAAGTGGTGGCTGCCCCATCCCTGGAGGTGTCCAAGGCCAGGCTGGATGGGGCTTTGAGCCCCCTGATCCAGTGGGAGGTGTCCCTGCCAATGGCAGGGGGTGGAACTGGGTGGGCTTTGAAGTTTCTTCCAACCCAAACCATTCCATGATTCTATGATTTGCTGACAGGGTGTGGGGCACAGGGACAAACCCTGGCATCACAGCCTCCACGCTTGGGGATGTGTGCCCAGGGGGTAATGTTTCCCCAGGACGTAGTGTTGCCATTAACCTGGTGCTATGATTCCACTGCAAAGTGCACGGAGGAGCTGCTGGGAAGTGAGGCCGCATCCCCAGTCGAGGTTTCCAGCAGTCTCTGGAGAGAAGGGCTGGAGGCAAGGGAGGCTGGTGTGGTGGTGGACCTGGTGATGCTGGGGGCCTGACCCCATCCCTATGGATCCCCGTATGCTGCATCAGATGGTTCAAATCAATGCAGTGCTGGAGGCTCCCAAAATTGTCCTTGTCCCTTTAGCTACAAGCAGCTGTTACCAGCCCAGAGGTGGGTCCTGAGGGACCCTCAGTTCTGCCCTTCAGGGAGCAGGATTCCCATCCTGCTTTTTGGGGCTCAGGGAATCATCCTGGTTCTGCTCAGGGCAGAGAGGTGACCCCAGCCCAGGACTGCCAGGTTAGGGGCTGGTGAAGGACGCTCTGTGGATGCCATCCAGGGGGGTCTTGGAGTGGGGGGACCCCTCTGAGCTGGCAGCGCTGCCTCACCAGCTGCCCTGCAGGGCACAGGGCACCCATCCAGATTCTATCTGGCCCACAGCCCCTTGCTTTGGCCCTGTGGCATTCCCAGCCCTGTTCTTCCCTTACAGGAACCCCCTGTAAGGGCATCAACGCTTGCCTAACAGCGAAATTAGCGTTAATTAACCAAAGTGCTGGGACGTGTCTGGTGGCTTGGTAGGGGCCAGGCAGAGGGTGCACAGTACTGGGACCTGAACCAGACACAGGTGTTGCTGGGCAGGTGGATGCTCCTGCTGCTGGCACAGACACCTGGGTTTTTGGGGCAGAGGGTAGGTCACGGTGGTTTCATCGTGGGTCACCGTGAGGGGGAGGCGAGGGGAGGGGGAGATGGGGGGATGCTCTGGGAAGCCCGTGTGGGGCTGGGGGAAGGAGAAGGGGCAAGCGGGATGCAGCCCCGTGCAGGGGGATCTGGCAGGGCTTTGTGCAGAGGGACAGAGCCTGGCAGGGCAGACAAACCCCCCTCCCCAGCACTACCCTCCACGGGGGCTGGTGGGGACCCTAAGCACATGTATCCATCAGGGACGTTGCTGGTCCCCCTTCCTGGTGTCACCCGCTCCACTTTGGTCAGAGGGTGCTGAGTGCTGGCTCCGATGGGCTGCGCATTCCTGGTGCTGGGATGCAGGAGGTTTGTCCAGGGGCTTTCCTCCTGCCTGCGAGGACAGGGAGGGCAGGGCTGTCAGCCTCCCTACCCACAGACCACACATCTGCTGGGCTGTTTTAAGAGCCCTCATCACTTCCAGGGCCTCGGGTGGCTGGGCTGGCACTGCCAGCTTCACCTGGCAGGGGAAACTGAGGCACGGGGAGGTGCTGGGCTGGCGGCTGGTGATGAGGAGGCACATGCAGGCAGGGTCTGGGGAAGGGCTGCTGCCTGCTGAGTGATTCTCATGTTGGGAATCGACTTCTCTGGGCTTTTGCACTGAGTTGATGCTGTCAGAGCATGTGGCGTGGGTGATGTTGACGAATCCCCCTGGGCTGGACTTGCCCAGATGGTTTTGTTGGGATGTCCCCTCTCCCGTGGCAAGCTGTCCCCTCCTGGCCTCACCCTAACAGGCAAAAGACATGACACTGAGGTGATGGGCATGGAGCTGCTGTGTGCTGGTGTCCCCACAGCTCTGGTGTCCCCAGGATGGCCATGGTGTCCCTGCAGAGGCAGGACAAGGACTGTTATAGGCAGGAAGCAGGGATGGGTTTTCCTGATGGGTGCTAACGAATCGACTGTTCATTAGTGTGGGGCAGTGTGGCCTCATGCTCAGCACCCTCTGTGCCCGTCTCTTGCAGAACATCGTCTCCAAGCACAGTGCGCAGTTCCGGGGCAACGCGCAGCACGACGCCCTCGAGTTCCTGCTCTGGCTGCTGGGCCGCCTGCACGAGGACCTGGGTGCTGCCTCCCCTGCCCAGCACCCCAGCGTCCCCAAGGAGGTGGGTGGCCCCCGCTGGGAAGGGGGAGTTGTCCCAGGAGGGTGTGGGCTGGAGTTGTGTCCCCTCACCCAGATACGGGCCACAAAGCTGGTGAAGGGTTTAGAGGGGAAGCCATGTGAGGAGCAGCTGAATTCACTGGGTCTGTTCAGAAGAGGAGGCTGAGGGCAGATCTCCTCACTGTCTGCTGCTTCCTCACACGGGGAGGAGGAGGAGCAGGCACTGAGCTCTTCTCTCTGGTGACCAATGACAGGACCCGAGGGAATGCAGGAAGATGGCAGGGAAGGGTCAGGTTGGACATTAGGAGCAGGTTCTTCCCCCAGAGGGTGTTGTAGCCCTGGAACAGCTCCCCAGGGAAGCAGTAATAGGTCCAAGCCTGACAGTATTCCAAATGGCAGCATTTGGCCAAGGCCCTCAGCCCCATGGTGTGAATGTTGGGGTTGTCCTGTGTAGGGACAGGAGTTGAACTCGAGGGTCCTTGTGGATCCCTTCCAACTCAGGTCATTCTGTGATTGTGTGATTCTGTAATTCTATTATTCTGCATGGGATGGGGCTGTGGGTGATATGGTTTGGCTGGTGGATGGAGGGGAGGCTCCAGCTGCAGGAGTGGTTGGGGTGCTGGGAGAGCGTGGGGGTGTCAGCAGGAGCCCATCTGCCTGAGCACCCCAGTTCTGGTGGGCACTGTGGTTGCTCGGTCAGGAGGAGATCCCGTCTCCCCACATCTTTCCCTGCCTCCAGCTCAGCCTGCTGTAATTACAGCTCTTGGCATCTTTGCTGCTGGCAAAACAAGTAATTGAGCCTCCCTCCCTCCATCCGTGCTCATGACCTCACATCGCCCTGGCCCTGCCTGTTGTGCGGATGGATTTGTGCTGTGTCAGCGTGGCCATGTGCTGTCTCCACTTTGGCGAGAGACTCACGCCAGGTGCTTGAGCAGAGCTTCATCCTCCCTGTCCCAGCTTGGTACATGGTGGCTGTAGCTGAGGGATGTGGGCCGGTGACCCCAGGCAGCCTCTCCCTGGCCTTGAACCCCATGTGGGCACAGCCCTACTCCATGGGGCAGAGCTTGGCTGTGGTGTCCATCTCCAAAGCCTCTGGCTGGGGCTGCCCTGTGGCTTCCAGCCCTTCTTGACCAGGGGGCTGCAGCCGTCTCTGCGCTGAGCTGAGCCATCCTCTGCCCTACCTTTCCCCAAGGTGTGCAGATCCCCTGGGAGTTTGGAAGAACCTCGATCAGGGACCTCTGTGCCTCCCCCAGCATCCTTAGTTTTGCTCAGCCTCCACCATCCCCTCACGGCGCTCCCAGCCCCTTCTGGGTAGTGGCACCCATGTGCCCAGGTCCCTGGGAGGGGTGCCCTACACGAGTTGTGAGCCTGGATGCATGGCTTTGGAATGTCTGGGTGGTACTGGGCACACATGCACCTGTCCTGGGTTTGGGTAGCATGGGCTGGGGGAGGAGGGCTTGTGCAGGTACTAAAGGATGGGAACGGTGGGGACAGTTTGCTCCTGGTCAAGCCCATGCCGAGGCTCAGGGACTGAGAGAGCTCTGCTGGTGGGAAGTAGAAGACGAGATCATTGGTCCAGGGCATGGAGCCAGGCAGACTGCAGGGGTGGAAGCTCCCTCCTGGCTTTTTGATGGGTACCCACGAGGTGTCTGCTGTGGTACCCAGTGGGTTCTGAGGCCACCTGAGTGGTGACCTTGAGTGGTAACTTGAGGGGCTGTGTGGGGCACAGATGCCGTCCAGGTCCCCCCTGTACCACACCAGATGGACCCTGGCCCTGGGCAGACTGTAAGGACACATCCAGCTCAGCAGGAGCAACTGCCAGCAGATGGCATGAGAAAAATCCGCATCCCGGCCAAATACCTCATTGATTTTCAGTCTTACTTATTGTGACACCAAAACCTCCTCATCTCACCCTGAAACAGCCCCGTCCTTTCTGCAACATCACCTCTGCCATTGGGCTCTGCGTGGCCGGAGCAGGGGTGAAGCTGGTGGCTCCTGTCCTTTGTGTATGGGGACGGGGCACCCTGTGGTTCCCAGGGCAGCGGGCAGGCAAGGTGTGGGCAGGGAGGTGTCTCCTAACCAGGCAGCTTTGGCTCTGTCACAGGGTCACATCCCAGTGTCCCTGATCCCTACAGAGCAGAGCGGAGGTCCTGGCTCCTCTCGGGGTGTCCTGGGTGCAGGACATGTCTCACTTCCCCCAGCCAGTGCTGGTGTCCCCCAGGTGTGGGAAAGGTGGCTGCCATCCCGACCAGGTGTCTGGCCCTTCCTCGGGATGGAGGGAAGGATCCTGTGCCAGCCCGGGAAGTGAGTGGCAGGGATGCAGTCAGCCTAGCAGCACCATCCTCGCTGTCAGAGAGAGCAGGGTCTGTGCCTCAGTTTCCCCATGCACCAAGCACGGGGAATGGAGAATTGTCTGCCTCGTGGAGGGCTCCTCATCCACCTCGAGGCAGCATCCAGCCCATGGAGGAGCTGATTGCCTTCGGGGAAGGGAGCCCAGTGTTGCTCCTGCTGTTGCTCAGGACGGGCTTGCTGGGGAGAATGAGTGCAGGGCAGCACCTGGGGAGTGCAGCTGCTGCAGCAGCTCAGGGTGCTGGGTGTGGGTGCATCAGCCGGGAGAGAGGTTGAGTGGCTGTGAAGTAGGGGAAAAGGCAGCTGAGAGTGCAGGGGATGTGGTGACCTGGGGAGGTGGCTGAGGGATGGTTGGGCAGCAGAGCCAGTGCTCCCCATGGCTGCCTCCCCTGCCAGCTCGGAACTGCTGCTGGAATTGTTCTGCGCCAGACACGCGGCCCCTGGAAGCCCAGCTCTGGGGCAGAGGGTTGGAGTGCTGAGTGCTGTGCCTGGATGCTGTGCCTGAACTTGGGGTGCTGTGCCTGGATTCAGGTTGTCATGCCTGGGCTTGGGGTGCTGTGCATGGACTTGGGGTGCTGGGCCAGGATGCTGTGCCTGGATTCAGCATGTCGGGTGCTGTGCCTGGACTCGGGGTGCTGTGCCTGGGTTTGGAGCTAGTGTAGGTGCTGGGGAAACAGGCAGCAGTGGGGCTGTTTTCTGGGTGGTGCTGACAGCCCCACGCTGGCACATCTGCCTGGGGGGGCATCGCACCAGCCTGGGCTGATTTCAGCTCCCTGGTTCTCGTAGTTTGCATGTGGTTCACTTGTGCCCAGCTTTGTTCGCCTCAGGCCGGGGCACAGGGATGTTCATACCAGCTCCGGGAGCTCCTCTTGCAGAAGTGCAGACACACAGACACCGGTTCACTGCAGCATCCCACCACCTTGCCCACTTCCCCTATCCCTGCAGCACAGCCATTCCCAGCACCCATGGGTGCATTTGCTGGCACAGTGGGTGCTGTGGTGCCGTGGGCACCTCCCAGTGGGGCTGTCGACCCTGTAGGCTGTGCCTGGAATGCTGGGGCTCCTTGGGGGAAATGTTGGGAGGGGGAAGGCATTCCCCCCGAGTTTTTTCCTGCTGTGGGCACCCAGGATTTCTCTCCTGGAACCTTTCAGCCAGGGTCAAACACATTCCCAGCTACAGTTCCCTTGATGTCCAGGAGCTCCATCTGTAGGGTTGCGTTGGGTGGCCCCTGGGGGTGTTGCTACTGCAGCCCCCTGCCCAGGGGCCAGTGCTGGGGCAGGGGTGCTGGTAGAGGGTTACCCGTTGCAGCCCCACACTGTCTGGTGGGTGGGACATTCCCCAAGGTTTCCCCAGGAGAGGGCACACAGGGGGTCTTGAGGACACAACGGCATCAGCTTCAGCCTGTCCTCATGTGGGACACCAAAACAGGGCTCGGATCATTGGGACATGTCACCAACTCGTGAAGGGTGGGGCATCAACCCAATGCCTCACCCCCTTGTCTCTTGCCTCCACAGCCCGGTGAGGATGGGAGCGGCGATGCTGGCAGCTCCCCATCGGCTGCCCTGCATCCTGGTGGGCAAAGCTTTGTGCAGAGCCACTTCCAGGCACAGTACAGGTGAGCAGGCAGGGCCAGACCCTGCCCAGCTGTTGGCTTCGCCCTCCTGTGAGCCCTGGAAAGCACTGGAGGAGCTTGGAGCAAGTGGTGGAGTCTCCTTCCCTGGAGGGATTCAACACGTGTGGCCGTGGCACCTGAGGACATTGTTTAGGGATGGTGGGACTGGGCTGATGGGTGGACTGGATGAGTAGAGGTCTTCTCCAGCCTTAAAGATTCTATGATTTCACTCTGGCTTCTTCAGCATCAGTAACTGCAGGCACCCTTGTTAGGTTTGCAGATTGAACAGACCTTTGGGCTGGGCAGGCGGGTTTGGGCTGTGGTGCCTCAGCCTGGCAGGAGGTTGTGCAAACTCTGTGTGATGCTGGGGCCATCTAAGCCCTGTGGGATGTGGAATGTGGTACCCAGGGTACAGTAACCAAAATATGGTACATGGGATGTAGTACCAAGGATGCAGTATCTGGGATGCAGTACCCAGAGTGCAGCACCTGAGATGCGGTACCCAGGGTGTGGTACATGGGATGTGGTACCTGGGATGTGGTTGGTACTCAAGATATGGTACCTGGGGTGCGGTACCCAGGGTGCAGTACCTGGGATGTGGTACCCGGGATGCAGTATCCAGAGTGTAGTACCTGGGATGTGCTACCTGTGATGTGGTACCCCAGGATGCGGTACCCCTGTTGCAGGGTGGGGACTCCGGGGGTGCCATCCCCATGCCGGTGACACACCCCGGCTGTGTCTCTCAGGTCCTCACTGACATGCCCGCACTGCCTGAAGCAGAGCAACACCTTTGACCCCTTCCTGTGCATCTCCCTGCCCATCCCGCTGCACCAGACCAGGTGAGCCCGGCCCTGCGCTTGTTGACGTGACTGCTGCCTGGTGGGATTTTGACTCCAACCAGAATAATTTGCATATTTGGGGGGGTCTGTATTTAATATGGGAGGTGGTGACAGCTGGGGACAGATGACAGCCGCTGCTGCAGGAGCTGTGTCCATTGAGTGGTGGAGCAGCTGTGCTGGAATGCAGTGTGGTCAGGAGCAGTGCCAGGCCTCAGCGTGTGGTGGCTGTCCCTGCTGAGGTGTCGGTGTTCCCCCACGGTGTCCCCAGGGCTCTCAACGTCACCCTGGTGCTGCAGTGCGAGCGCTGGCGCTTCGTGCGGGTGGGGCTGGCCGTGCCCCTGCTTGGCACCGTGGCCGAGCTGCGGGAGATGGTGGCGCAGGAGGGACACATCCATCCAGAGCAGGTACCGGGGCAGGGGGACACGGGTTGGGGATGTACACAGGACCCCTCTGGGACACTGAGTGCCATCCCGCAGGTGATCCTGGCCGAGGTGTCCCCACGGGGCTTCCTGCGCTCCCTGGGCGATGAGGAGGAGCTGGGCCCTGCGGGGGAGCGCGCGCCCCTCTATGCCTTCCAACCGCCCACCCGCCGCGCAGGTACCGCCTCTCCTGATTGGCTGTGGCCGCCGCTCGCTGGCCCTGATTGGCTGGGAGCAGCTGGCGGGATGCGGGGTGTGGCGGGAGCATCTTGGGACTGGTGGGAGGTGGGGGCTCCCCGCACCGGGATTGATGTCTGGGAGCTGTGTTCCTCTGCTGGGATTGGTGGGAGCTGTGTCCTGTCTGCTGGGATTGGTGGGTGTGTTGGCACTGATGACACAAGCAGTGGGACCCTTGTTTTCCTTTCCTCTTCAGCCCTATGATTGGTTGGAGGAAGCTGTGCTCTGCCTTGTTTGGTGGTGGCCTTGCCCCTGGGCTGTGATTTGTGGGATATGGGTAGTGAGTGGCTGGAAGAAGGTGTGCTCTGCACTAGATGTCTGTGATGACCCTGAGGGTGGTCCTGTTGTCACCAGGGGTAACCGTGGTGGCACTATGGGTGGCCACAGTGTCCGTGTAGCTGGTCATGTTGTCACTGTGGGTGAACACGGTGGAGCTGTGCTTGTCTGCTGTGATTGATTGGAGGAAGGTGTGCTCTGCTGTGATTGGTGGGAGACAGGCACGCTCTGCTGTGATTGATGGTGGCCTTGCCCCCTGGGCTGAGATTGATGAGAAGCCTGGGGATGCAGGAGGCCAGCGCTGCAGGTGGGGACCCTGGGGACATCTCTGCTGGTGGCAGGGGGGAGGGGGGGGATCCCATTCCCTAATTACCGAGCCCCCTAATGACCCTGGGCTCAGTGTGCCCCCGCAGCCTGCCCTCCTTCCCGGGGGCCCGGCCGGAGGCTCCGTGCCCACCTCCCACTGCTGCCTGCTCCTCCGAGAGCCTGCCCGGGGAGGGCAGCCCCATCCTGCTGCTGCTCTGCAACGTGGCTGGCGCTGGCGCCCGGCTCGCCAGGTACCCAGCCCCCCATCTCACCCCATCCCATCCCAGCACAGGACACAGGGTCCCTTCAGCCGCTGTCCCCTCGTCCCCAGGTTCGGGCCACCACTGGTGCTGCAGGAGGAGCGGGGCATCTCGTGGGAGCAGCTCCAGCAGAGCATCCTGGCCCAGCTGCAGGCACTGCTGCGCGGAGAGGTGCAGGCACGGGTGAGCTGCGGGGGGGGGCACTGCTATAACCCTCCCTGGGACACGCTCGACCGGGGGAGCTGATGCCTGTGGTGGAGCCATGGGTGGCCATGGTGCCTCCAGAGGTGGCTGTGGTGCAGTCATGGTGGCCACAGTTGTGGTGTCATTATGGGTCACTATGGTGGAGATGTGCTTGGCTGCATGGTCAGCATGGACCACCAGTGGTGTCACTGTCGGTGAGTGTGGTAACTCTCTGGGTGGTCGTATTGTCATGAGTGGCCACACTGTCTCTGTGGGTGGTGATGTTGTTACCATTGGTGACCATGGTGGAGATGTGCTTGGCTGCAGGGTCACCATGGGTGGCCAGTGGTATCACTGTGGGTGGCTGTGGTGGCCCTGGCGGTGGCTGTGTTGTTGATTCTGGTGGCCCATGGTAACAGTGGGTGGTTGTGCTCCCCCTTTGGGTGGTTGTGCAATCACTACAGGTGGCCAGTGGTGTCACCATGGGTGGCCACAGCATAACAACGGCTGTCTGCAGTGCCACCCAGCTCCCAGGGCAGAGCTGCCCCAGCTGCACCACGCTTCCCAGCACCCAGGTGCCACCATCCCAAGGACGCTGGTGTCCCCATGCTGCCCCCTTGTCCCCCAACCCCCCCTACAGCCGCTGTCCCCGCAGGGTGCCGGAGCCCTGTTCCGCATCCGCCTTGCTGGAGGCTCGACCGCATGTCCCTACCTGTCCCCACAGGACCCTCACCCGCTCTGCCACCCTGCCATCGACAGGTAAGGGACGACAGGGCAGGGTTGGCCCCAGGGTGTCCCCTTCTTCACCAGTGGGTGACCATGGTGTCACCATGACTGGTCGCAGTGTCCTTGTGGGTGGTCGTGGTGTCACGATTGCTGATCATGGTGTCACCATGGCTGGTCGCAGTGTCCCTGTGGATAGCCGTGTGTCCAGTGTCCAGTGGTGCTGCTGTGGCTGGTCACATTGTCCCCATGGGTGGCTGTGGTGTCGCTATGGCTGGCCAAAAGTGTCACTGTGGCTGGTCACAGTGTCCCCATGGGTGGCCGGTGTCCCCAGTCCTGTGTCCCCACCATGGGTGCTGCTTGAGGAGGCAGTGACCATCCACATCTGCCACCATGGGGTGGCATGGAGGTGGCCCTGTGGGGACAGGGGCTTTTGGGGGCATCTCAGCTCGTTCTTGCCCCAGAGCCCTGAAGCTGAGCGGGGCGGGCGGCCCTCCCCATGTGAAGCTGACAGTGGAGTGGGACCTGAGCACCAAAGAGCGGTGAGTCGCAGGGGCCCAGGATGGGGGGTCACCCTGGCACCCTGCTCACCCTCCCTGACCGCTGCCGTGTCCCCACCCCACGCAGCCTTTTCGGTGACACCCAGGAGGAGCTGGTGCAGGACGCGGAGAGTGTGCGGCTGCAGCAGCGAGCACACCAGCAGCAGAGCTGCTCGCTGGAGGAGTGCTTCCAGCTCTACACCAAGGAGGAGCAGGTACTGGGGCCTGACCCTCTCCCTTCCCCTCTCCCTTCCCCTCTCCCTTCCCCTCTCCCTTCCCCTCTCCCTTCCCCTCTCCCTTCCTCATCTCCCCTTCCCCCTCCCCGTCTCCCCTTCCCCCCTTCCCCCTCCCTTTTCCCCTCCCCTTTCCCTCTCTCCCTCCCCTTTCTCCTTTCCCCCTCTC
The DNA here is from genome assembly GCA_033558185.1 of Dromococcyx pavoninus. Taxonomy (NCBI): domain Eukaryota; kingdom Metazoa; phylum Chordata; class Aves; order Cuculiformes; family Neomorphidae; genus Dromococcyx; species Dromococcyx pavoninus. The sequence goes on along the minus strand of JAUMJL010000285.1, from coordinate 1,467 downwards.
CTTTCTCCTCTCCCCTTTCCTTTTCCCTCTCCCCTTTCCCCCTCTCCCCCCTCTCCCCTTTTCCCTCTCTTTTTCCCTTTCCCCTCTCCCCTCTTCCCCTCTCCCCTCTTCCCCTCTCCCCTCTTCCCCTCTCCCCTTTTCCCCTCTCCCCTTTTCCCACTCTTTTCCCCTCTCCCCTTTCTCCTTTCCCCTTCCCCTTCCCCCTTCCCCTCTTCCTTCTCCCTCTCCCCTTTCCCTCTCCCCTTTTCCTTCTCTTTTCCCCTCTCCCCTTTCTCCTCTCCCCCGCCCTCACCCAAATCCTTGCCTACACCCATCCCATGCCCTTGCCCTCTCCGTGCCCGCACGGCCACTGTGGGTGTTGTCTGTGCCCGGCTGGCTCTGGGAGTGTTGGGGTGCAGGGAGAGTGATGGCCATGGCACATGTGCCCCCAGCTGGCCCCGGATGACGCGTGGCGCTGCCCCCCACTGCAAGGTGCCGCAGCAGGGCACGGTGCAGCTGAGCCTCTGGACGCTGCCCGACATCCTCATCATCCACCTGAAGCGGTTCCGGCAGGAGGCTGCGTGCCGGCACAAGCTCAGCACGCTGGTGCGGTTCCCACTGCGGGGGCTCGACATGGCCCCCCACACGGCACCACGGGGCACGGGGCACTGGGGGCACCCACAGCCCCCCCGGCACTGCCCCCCGAGCTGCCCCCGTGACTCCCTCTACGACCTCTACGCTGTCTGCTACCACCACGGTGGCATGAACGGGGGGCACTACACCGGTGAGTGGGGGCGCGGGCGACACTGGGGGCACGGGGGGGCATTACACCGGTGAGTGGGGGCACAGGGGACACCGAAGGCACGGGGGGCACTGCACCGGTGAGTCGGGGTGTAGGGGGCACTACATTGGTGAGTGGAGGGTAAAGGGGACACTGGGGGCAGGGGGGGGCACTACACCGGTGAGTGGGGGCATGAGGGTGCAGGGGGCATGGGGGCACTACACTGGTGAGTGGGGCACGGGGGACACCGGGGGTATGGGGTGCACTACACCGGTGAGTGCGGACGCAGGGGGCACTACATTGGTGAGTGGGGGGTACAGGGGACACGGGGGGCACTACACCAGTGAGTGGGGGCAGGAGGCTGCAGGGGGCACGGGTGGTGGTACACTGGTTAGTGGGGGGCACAGGATAGGGGGGCATGGGAGTGCGGTGAGGCTGTACTGTGGGGCACAGCACGGGTTTGGGGGGCACTGCAGATGTGTGCCAGGGGGCACAACATGGGGCTGAGGGGCATTGCAGGGTGTGAGGTTTGGGGGCCACCGCAGGATGCGGGGTTTGGGGGGCACTGCAGGGCTGTGCTGTGGGGCGGGAGCTGTGGAGCACAACGTGGGGTCAGGGAGGCACCTTGGGGTGTTGTGCTGTGGGGCATCATGTGGGGCTGGGGGCACCTCGAGGATGCTCTGTGGGGCATCGCCCGCAGTTGGGCC